>JAXDDX010000017.1:0-610000 GCA_034670405.1 Hoplostethus atlanticus
TACATTTTCTTTGGAAATTTGAACCACTCGTGAAATGTTTTCATCACAAACATTTCATAGTAAAACAAGACGTGGGGTCCCTAGTGATGGCTGGGCCGTTCTGACCTCACCTTCAGGCATGCACAATTCAAAATGTTAAACTGACAATATGCTAAACCCCAAGGCAATGTATGGTCCTGTGCCTATAGCCCAGCCCAAAATAGCAGAAAAACAATTGTTTTTAGTTTACACAATTGTTTACACAATTGCAACCCAATACATCTGTAATGGAATGATCCAGCAGGAACAGATTCATTTGAAAAGAATTAACTTTCATTGACAAAAACAAGTAAAGACTTTTCCCCCCAATTAAATATATGGTTGCATAGTGATTTTCTGATACTCATTGCAACATTTAGTAATCGTAGCACTTACCATTACATTAGCATCATTCAATATCATATATATCACAAATGTACACTTGAACCCCATGGATGGAACAAGATGGAAAAAACCCTACCTGAGTTGACATTTTACTCATGAATCCTAGTATGCTGTCAATGTCATTCTGTGCACACCATAGATTTCTAAAGCTTGGCATCTTTGATATAATCTCAGTGTAATATATCACACTAATCTTAGATTTACAACACAATTCACATTATGAAATGCGGAACAGCCAGTGACAACATCCCTCAGAGCAATCTACCACTGGAAAATAACAATTCACTCAATATCCTCATGAAGATTTTACATTCAGTTTGGATGGGATTGATATGGGATGGGAAATGGTTGTGGGTCAACAGTTAATGGAAGGGCTTGCTCTAATGTTTTGGAACATCTGTGAATATCCGCAGTCCATGCATTCCTTGAATCTCATCCTTGAGTGCCTGTGGATTGAAAATGCAGCAGCTAATGAATAAAATTCAACAATACTACAATAATAGCTCTATGTACATGTGACAAGACTAGATTCAAACCTAAATTTCCCAAGTATAAACATCTACAAGCCTTTTCACCCAGGTCAAAGGAGCTACTCTAGTTTGCCACAAATTGTGCATGGTGCATTTTTGATGATTTAGTATAGCACCAAGTAAGTAGGAATATTATTAATATTCCTACTTACAATCCAGAAGACAAAAATTCTCGTTTTACTTTGTGAGAACTCTTAATTGTGTCAAAATATCATCTTTGAGGTGAAAATAACTGGATAAAAAAAACCAGCCACAAACAGCAAGGGGGAATTACCAGACTAGCAATTTATATAGGTGTGGATAAACAGAGCATGCTTACCAAATTTTTATTTGGTCACACCATTCAAGAGACTGAGAGTATCCTACAAAGTTTCATGATGAAGAGACTATTATTCTTTTTGGGTTAGAGTTTGTATTATGTTTGAGTTTAAGTCTGTTTTGAAAAATCCTATTCAAATAAAATGTATTATTATTATGGTTACTCCATCACAAAACACATTGTAAACAAGTGATAAACGTTGATGAACACTTGTATAAAAGTTTAATTAAAGGAGCATTCTCTTTAATTCTCATGGCTGCATTGCTTTAGGCTGTCCAGTATTTGCATCACAATCACAAGTAATACAAAATAATGAAGAGTTTTACCTGATTTACCTGGCTTACCTGATTGACTAGTTGGTGCTGTTGAATGGTCCTTTTCCCTTTAAATTCATTGGACTCTATATGGATCTCATACATGGCACCACAACCACCTGAAGACAGCACAGGTTCCAAAAGGTTAAAATGTGTCTATATAATGGCATTTTAGATATACATATATACAACTCAGTCATGTCTGGACCTGGATATTTGTACTCTCACATAGCAGAAGGACACATTTCCATTTTCCTGCACACCTAGTGTATTTGTTTCTTTAATTGCAGGGGCAATTCTGCTGCAGTATATTTAAGAATGACAGGAAAATAGCAAAGGGGTTGAAAACTGACAAAGATTGTGAGCCCAAATTAGAAACTACAAACCAAACGTGATGCATGGTAGAGCTCAGCTTTTTCCTCTTCCTCTTGATGGAAGTAATTTTAGTATTACAGAAGCAAGTCCTAAATCCACCTTGGTTTCCTGTATTAATCCCATTTTGTCCTATATTTTATGACATCCTAATGGATGTAACAAAACTTATTTCTGTACTTGTATTGTCTGTTGTCAGTGGTTTCCTAGAATGAAACTTGTTGACTGATGAATAACAGGAAAATTCCTTGATGCTTTAATAAAGCTGATATAGTAGCACAGCAAACATCTATAAGCATATGTATGTATTAAACCATAAGTATGGATATTTCTGTAATATCAAAAATCATAATTATGTACATGATCATAATCCTAATTAAATCTTAATTGATATTAGGACCAGTCTTTGTAATGGCAAGTTTCTAAATTGCATTACTAGGTGAGATAAGATTTGTCCAGTTGTGATGTTTCTGTATGCCTTGCAGGGATTAATAATGTCAACAGTATCCACAAGGAAACACAGGAAAGACTTGGTGAGACCTATAAATGAAATGATAGAGGTTATATACAGCCTGGTGTCCTCCTGATTTAATCATTCCCTATTTCAGTATGTGGCAAATCTCTGGTATCACCTAACACTGTTCAGTATGGTGCGTGGTGACCCATCGTCCTTGTCGTTCTACAGTACCTGATATATCCACAACTTTGAGTGATGCGGCTAGTGGGAACTTCTCTTTAAGTATTTGTGCAATGCGGACCTCTCCGTCTGTTTGCGACGACAGATATCTCTGCACCCGTCCAGGAAAAACAACCTACGGGGACAAATACAAGGTGCAATGAGTGAAAGAAAGCTAATTCCGCTGTGGCAAGTTAGTAAGCTGCTGTTAGCTAACTTAGCGTTAACATTTCAGCTGGTTTAGTTAAGTTTCACACACTATAAAACAACAGTTTTATAAACTAATTTACTCGATCAATGCGAAGAACTCGGAAAACGGAAATCATAGTGCCGGTCACGTTCTTGTGTTGCAGTTGGGTTTTTTTTTTTATAGCGGAGCGTGACTTCTATCACAGGGCAGTTACACAATCCAACACCGGTTAACTGGCTGCACAGCTCAGCGCGCACAGAAATATTCTTCGTCGCAACAATATGACGCAAGACATCCGGGTACTTCCGGGGTACAACTAAGCGAGCAGAGTTGCCACCAATCTCGCTTTAAAAGTTATGCCTTTAACGGAGTAAACGCACCATGGTTCGATTAAAACGGACCAAACAGGGTAGGTGTGAAAGCGCCCTAAATGCCTGTGTATGGATGCCACGTGCTCAGTTGCAAACTGCAGTCAGCATTTCACCTGGACAATCCCAGTTCAATAACTGAGTTTTCCCTGAAATTTGTGGTTTCTGAGAAGAATCATAACCTCATTAAAGAGGTCTGCAATTGTGGAAAGTGCAAAAACACAGTCTGACGGGAATATGATGATTACGACCAGCCTGAGCTGTATAGACAACGTATACTGCATAAACTTTGTGTAGCAGAGCAGAATAAATATTTGTCGAAGCATGGATCATACTAAAGAGGAATTGTGGATATGGTGAGCCCACATTGGAAGAGTTGTGTGAGACAGTACAAGATCCTTGAGGTGACACTAAAGAGTCAAACTCGGTCCCTAAAACAGATAGTGATGAGGTAGCAGATGACAGTGATGCTGAAAAAATACTAATGAGGAAATGGAATTTAGTAGATGAAAGGCTTTCTTATAAGCAACAGCCAACTCTGTATTAGTGTTCTTCTTACCTGTATTTCAAATGAACTGGACTGTTTTGACCAGTCTATGTTGTAAGTGGCTGATCAGATAGGATTTAGTGCAAAAAGGATGTAGGAGGTGAGATGAGATGGTGAGTGCGACCTACAGGTCAAGCTGTAGAAATCACCAAGCTGATTCAGCAATGATGTGAGATGCGCTGGCTTTGATCAGAACTACTCACCTACACTACACTTACATTACACTGACACTGCACTGGCACCTACACTTTTACACACAGCCCACAATGTCTCCCCAATAACTTCAAGCCTCTATATATAAATTTCAGTAACTGGCTAATGGGATGGGTGAACCTCCTGGGGTTTGACCCACTCTTATAGGAAGGAATGGGTCAAAATGAAAAGCTTATCTCCCTCTGCAGGTTGTGGAGTGCTACATTATTGGAAGCGGAGAAGCAACCAGAGGCTGTTGACACAGTGGGCTCCAGCCCCTATTCACGACAGGCCTGACCTTTGTTTGTGCCCAAGAATTATGTTGACCACACAAAGGAACACTAGGAAGCCATCCTAATGTTAGAGATGATCCTAAAAGGCAGATTAGTGCCAGAGTTGCTGACGTCAGTGCCCTTTAAAGACATGATGTTACCAGAGTGAATGCAAGAGTGTGCAGGTGCAAGAGCAGGGATGAACATCGCTGCTTTTCCCATGCTGATTTTGATGATTCTCTCACTCAGCTGGACTTCCTATGCTGAGGATGAGACAGAGATTCTGTCCTGCCCAAAATACCAGGAGAGCTTTGATGGCTCCTGCTATGAGTTTGTGGGTCTACAGCGTTCCTTCCATAGTGCCCAAGGTTGGTGTGAGCGGGGCGGAGGACACCTAGCCTTCATCCTGAATGATGAAACTCAGCAGTTCCTCCAGAAGCACCTGGAGCCGGAGAGGGACTGGTGGCTTGGGCTTGCACCCGCCTCTCCAAACCTCACACTTGACTCTGCTGCTGCTGAGGGTAAGTGGGCACATGAACATGGATTCGAACTATGACTTCCAATGACGACATAGATTCTTTGTGACTTGATAGCTATGATATGATTACAGGAAAACAGTAAAATAAGTGTTGCAAATGTGTTTCAATTTTTATAGATTATGATGTTTTAGATGGTTTGAAAATACCTACCGCCCTTTCAACAGGTAATTGTGTTAAGTGTTTTGTAGTATGGGTGAAGACCACATTTCAAAATCTTTGTGATCTATGTATTATATCACAGTATGATAAAATCGATTAAAAATTCAAGAATATAGAGATTGTTGTCTCAGCAACTATCTCTTTAGGCAGCTTGGATGTCCACGTCAGAGATTTCTATTGTGTTTACTGACTATTGTTAGAAGGCAGGCACATTTGGATATCTCCCTCAAGCAGCAGGCACGATGAGAGATATTCCTCATTCACTTGGGCTTTTCAATAGGCTTGCTGTCAGCTTGCCTGATTTACAAATGTTTCTTTATTTCCCTACACAAACAATTACTCTTTGTCATCCATTCATCCTTTCACTAGGTCCTTGGATTGCTTTGTTTTTTTATGACACATCCCTAAATTGCACCTCTAGCAATCACTGGCGCCCATGAGAAGATGTGGAAGAATGACCCTGTCTTAAAATCTGTAGTTAAAATATATTCTACATCATATTGTTTGAAAATGGAAACAGAAAACAGAAGTGGCATTAATGTTTCATCATTGAAATGAGTTATTGTTGTTTTTGTGTACATTTTCAGGTCCTCTCTCCTGGCTGGATGGCTCAGATATCAGCTATAATAACTGGGTGGACAGTCCAGAGGCACAAGCAGCCTGTGGACATATCCTGAGACATTCGGGCTTCCAGTGGGAAGCTGCAGAGAATTGTAGTCAGGAATTGAACTTCATATGCCAGTTTGGTATACATTTCTAAATAATTCTAAATGTTGTGTGTAGTATGTAATAAACCCATTTTGCTTGCAAATTCTTAACAAACCCTTATGCATATATTTTTCACAGATTCTGGGAGATCCATTGCGTGTGATGGCCAAAATGCTACTTTGCAATGTGGTTCTGGTCAAGTTATAGAGATAGACGACAGCTTCTATGGCCGTAAAACAATTCACTACTGCCGATCCAGACTTCCGGCCACATCTACATCTACCCAGGAGGAGTGTAGCTGGATAGATGTCGTAGATTCAGTAACAGGTATAATAAAGTATCAACTCAACATTTCTTTAATTAATGTGGCTGTTAAATGTCATATTTTTACTCATGTTCTATCAACATAATTGTGGGTAATGTGGAAAGATATGGTTACTCCTGTAATAAATAATTTCTGATGGGTTTGAAAGATGAATAATTTTGATTTGGGCTTATTTACATCTAGATCATAGTTCTACACACAGGAACACGTCTGTTAGCTTTAGTAAAGAAGCTGCTTTAACAAAAAGCCAGCTGTTTAACATCTAAAATCACCACAAAAGATGTATTTGTTTTGTGCTTTGTGTCAAACACAAAAACCACGACTGTCCTATGAGTGTGGACACAAGGATTACACTGAGAGAAGAGACTTTAAGAACATCCCTACCTGGGAAATGAATAGATGGGTAAATTTACTCTCACATGCATGTCAGTCTGTGGTTAGTAATTACCAACTATTTACCAAGCAAATAGTTGATATTTCTCCTTTACTAACATGTTATGTACACATCTCTGTTTAAAGAAGGTACTGTAAATACTGTAAATACAAGAACCTCTCATTATGGGCGGCTGTGGCTCAGGGGGTAGAGCGGGTCGTCCACTAATCAGAAGATCGGCGGTTCGATCCCAGGCTCCTCCAGTCCACATGTCGAAGTGTCCTTGGGCAAGACACTGAACCCCAAATTGCTCCCGAAGCTGCGCCTTCGGTGTGTGAATGTGTATGAATGGTTAGATTCCCCTGATGTGCAGGTTGGCACCTTACATGGTAGCACCCTGCCATCAGTGTGTGAATGGGGTGAATGTGAATGTAGTGTAAAGCGCTTTGAGTGGTCGGAAAAGACTAGAAAAGCGCTATATAAGTACAGTCCATTTACCATTACAATGTTATTGAAATACTAGTGAAATTATTTTAATGGATTGTGACGAAAATCAAGATGTAAAATATTATATTTTTTAGTTTAGAAATGTACATGTTTTGATCAAACTATTGCAACGCCCAATTTATTTGTATGCCACTCCAGGTGATTGCCATGGACTACAAGCCTGCCAGGCTGCAGCAGATCTGACCTCTTTTGGTGAACCCTGCCCTGGGCTGGGAAGTTACCTGTCTGTGGAGTATCGCTGCAAAGATGGTCAGATGCACCCTGGTTTCTTAAACTATGTTCTTCCACCATACATAGATTTTGAACTGTCTCAAATGCTGTACATCATCATAAGTTACAGCAGAATGTAAGATATGACTGTTTAATCAATGTACTAACACCTCATCAATATATATTGCTTGCTATAAAGCATAGAATCAGCAGATAGATTCTCAAGACAATCTTGCAAGTTGATGATCAACTCAAAAGATTGTCTGGCTCACAGGTCTAATTACCAGAGTTGTAGTGTAGACTTACATGAACTACACTTGAATATTTTTTGTTACATCAGGTGGCAAGCACAAATCCTCCCAGGGAAATGTTGAATTCACCATTGGAGCAAGACTTTCCCCCCCCCCCATCATTCACATACATCCGTTTTTCTTTCTCTCAGGGCTCCACTTGTTGATGACTAAGCTAGCTGCTGTCGTTGATAATGTCACCATCACTGTGAAGTGGCTGCTTCATCCATTCCAGGGCAACCTCACCTGTACACTGAATGCTGGAGATGGACACATCATTGATTCGTACAGCCCAGAAGGGTGAGCAGGACCTTGCAAAACATTTAGCCAGAGTCTATGTGCTAGAGATTGTGGATCAGTTAGATAGATAACACTGGATCTATATATAAACACTTATAAGAATACATTTTCATTTACAGAAAACTTGGATCTGACTATATCCATCATGTCTTCCATTGCATGATGGGAGCCATTTAAACTTTAACTTCACCTCTCTCCCAGGTTGGAAAGCAGTGTGATACACAAATTCACCCAACCGGGTGTTTTCATGGTTGGAGTGGAGTGCACTACCAGTGATTGGCATGTTACAGCTCAGAGAGCCATAACCATTCTGGAGCCCATTGGAGAGTTTGGTGTCATCAAGTGCTATAGCAGGAACTCGTTAACAGATAGCACCAAATGTAAAGCCCTTTCCGGCAACCCTTTCCAAATCCAAGTTGAGGTAGAGACAGGTGAGTAGATCAAAGATAGGTGAAAAATGAAGACTTCTAATGTACTGTTCTTCAATAATTAGATTCCTTCCTGCTGCCATATAGGTACAAATGTGACCTACATAATCCAAAATGTAGACCTTTTGGTTGCCAATTTATCAGTGGACAGAGGGACCACCCCCCACAATATTACAGTGAGTGCCAAGGTAGTGGAGCAGCTTGGACATGGATGCCACAATCTGACTCTGCATGCGTCTAATGGGGTCACAACCCATGGAGTGTCCACAGAGCTGCAGGTGTGTCTGCTGGAGCCTGTAGGAGGCCTGCAGGCCTCAGTAATAGCAGAGGAAGGCGAGTGTCCAGACTCTGCAGATCTCATCCTCGGTATTTCCCTGGAACGGGGAGCCCCTGTGCAGCTTTTCTTCTCTCTGGCTGGAGACAGTGACACCCTCTCTGAGACTAGAGACATGCTGAATGATAGCTTCCAAACTTATAATTTCTCCATGCCAATTGAAGGTACCCAAAGCTTAAGACATACTATAACAAAATTAAAACAATCAGTAAATGTTATATGCGCTGAATACTCTTAAATACAAAACTGTTTTGGTATAGGACTTTTAGATGTGAAGCTACGAGCCATGAATGTCTTCTCTGCCATTGACGTGGACATGGATCTAAAGAACATACTACACGCTTGCCAGAATTACTCTGACTTTTCACTGGATGGCCATGGAAACACAGTATGTAGGAAATTATCAGCAGATGGTGATGATCTGTGCACTGTTAACACGTATTTTCCCTCATTTCAACTTATTGTAGAAATGGGATGTAAATTGTCCATTCATCGGTATATATTGGTCTATACCTATTTCAGTTATAGCACTATGGCTGCAAACTCAACCTAATATATACTGGCTTTGTTTTCATCTTCAGACAGGTAATATGAGAGATCCTGGCTCTCATCACTTGAAAATCATTGATACTCCAGACACTTTAGTTGACTACTCTCAGAATGTGACACTGGGGGTAACAGGATTGGGATCCTCAACTGGCAGCAAAGGGAGCACATTTGAATGGAAATGTGGTAAGAAGCACAATTCATTTTGATCATTTTATTATGTTATGTTATAATAGTTATAACTACCTTATCTAAATATATACAATCAATATCATTAAAAGTAATAATATTTGAAATAGGCTGTAGTAATAATTTATTGACTTTCACATCAACATTTCAACCCCATGGGGTCTTTGTCAGGTCACTGTGAAAAAGAAGAATTACTACTATATATAATCTCTTGTCTTGTGATCTCAACACAGTGATGTCAGTCCGATGTGCTGTGCCCAATAGGGTCAAAACATTGATGTGAAAGTTAATAAATTCACTATTTGCGAGCATTATTCTTGTTCTCTTCTATGTTTTGTTTAGGCCTGCTAATCCTGTAATGATTATTTGATGTGTATCTTTATATCACAACAAAGTGTATTGTCCTCTATAAGTGTATTGTTGGGGTTCTATTTGAAAGATTCCCCTCTGCTTTTATCCATACAGAAGGAAACTGCAAATGCAAAGACACGACAAAGGACAAAACTCATGTTATTGTAAAAGACTGCCTTCCAAATCCGTTTGAGATTTTCAAATACACTTTCAGTGTGAGGAAAACAACATGGTTTAGGAAATGGGTTGACCTTGCTTCAGCTTCACAATGCATCACTGTTACTCCAAAGGAATTCACAGATGTCACCATCAGGTAAACTGGGGACACTCACACCAAATACTCATTGTGTTGAAAGGTGTTGTTAATAATCTCTTGAGTAGAATAATTCTTTGACGATTTTGGTTTTAAACTGACTTTCATTCTTGCAGTTGTGATAATTGCACCTCGATAAATGTGAACAACCATATAAAGTTAAGACTGACCTGTGTGACAACTTGCCCAGACATAGTTTGGTCTATTGAGGACCCCAAACCTTTGATGGTAAGTCTGAAACTCCACTTGAATGGATTCTAAACATGTTCATGTGTCAAAGAACTATCATCAAAAGTTACAGTTTGTTCATTGATGATTTTCCCCTCAGGGTGACCTCAAAGACTGTTATACCAATGCAGGAAGAAGGCCACTTATTGAGAAGCAGGATGGTAACACTGAATACACAGTGCACAGCCAACATCTAATAGATGCTAAGGATGCATTACGCAATATCACTGTGATTGCTTATGGTGTGTTCTCTTCTCATACTCAGAAACAAACCACGTTTTAAACATTTAACTTTTTTTTTTCTGTGTTTGAATAAGTTGTTAAGAACATACTGTACATATTTATATAAATAACAGTAATAGACAATATCCATATGATCTTACTTAGCTCAATCAATATTTGTAAGCATGAATAATAGTAGTTATAGTTATGGTTGATGGTAGAACCCCTTTTGAATCCCAGCACTTCTTCTGGCACACAGCGCCATAAAGGTTAAAGATATGCTGTTGTGTACATGCAATAGAGCATGTTTCCATTGTAAACAAGATAAATAAGTAATAACTATAGAGGTCTCAGTTATAGAAAACAGTGCATAACTCTCTCAAAGGCAGTGCATTGGGGACCGACATTGGTGAGTCACTCTTTGTCTCTAGTTTTGTTTCCGTTTTATTAAAATGTTTCATTTCCTCTGATTTCCAAAAAGTACTGATTTGATTATTTGAAAATGTATCTTTTTTCACAGACAAGAAGGAGCCAGGTTTTGCCAGGTACACTATTCCAATACCAGGTTCCATGCCAACTGAACCAGCTGCAACCTCACAAGTGACTCCAGGCCCACCTACTACCCCCAGCACCCCTTCATGTAGCATCGCTCCATTGTCAGGAACAGTGCTAGACGCTTTCAACATCACCTGCAAAGCCAGCTCCTTCTGCTCCACAGGCTGTCTGTATTGCTTCAAAACAGACGGAGGTGAGAATGCTGTGCTCTGTGGTCTCTGTATCTCATTCACCTCCATACAAATAAAAATGCCTTATTTCATAGACAAAAAAAGAGAGTTGAAAGAAGAAAGGGAGAGGAGAATGTAGACAAAAGCTTATAGCTGGTGTTAAAAGCAAAGGACTAGATTTGGTGAGGAGAGGAGAGGAGAGGAGAGGAGAGGAGAGGAGAGGAGAGGAGAGGAGAGGAGAACAGCTTGAACTTCAGCAGCCTGAAGTTCACTCAGTTCACAAGGTCTTAGACCAAAGGGCTGGTGGGGATGAACAAGTAGGTCTAGTGGAAAGGAGGCATAGAAAGTCAAAGAAAATGAGAGGGCAGAGGAGGAGCAGAGGAAGAAAATGTAGATGTAAAGTGAAACTACTCACAGCGGCTTACCATTGGAAGTATACTCTTTGAGATGGATTTTGGCGCTTTGGCTGCTGTTTTGCAACAGATAATGCAGATAAATCAGTGACAAGTCCTTAAGGCTGTTTTGTTTCATTAAATTGCCTCGTTTGTCTTTCAGGCAAGCATCTGCGTTGCAGTTCTGCAAATGACGTAAAGTCTGTCTTCCTCCCTCTTGGAGATAAGAACAACAATTACAGTTTGTCTGTTGTGGTGACTGTGAAAAATGGATACAAGAATACCTCCACAACTGTCACCACTCAGGTTTGTCATCTGCCAGTAATCATGTATCTCAGAAAAAGAAGTTGGCCAAGAAGTCAATGTCAGGAAAACAAAATGTTCACTTGATGCAATGGGCTTGGAATCATTGAGATTGTCTGGTTATTTATCTTCCCCAAGGTACGGAAAAGCAACTCCAGTACCTCAGTGGAGGCTCTCCAGTCTGCGGTAGAGGATACTGTAACTCAGTTACAGCAACAAGGTCTGCTTTCTGGCGAAGCACTAGGACAGATATTCACTTCTGTGTCTGATATGCTGAATATGGAATCTAGTGAAGATCAGAAGGAGGCAAGGAAGAAGGTAATGGAAGGTGGTGAGCGATGGGGTTTTGAAGTAGGTTGAGATGATTTTTAGTGGAGCATAACTTCATGCTGTGAAAAGCCCCATGATGTTAATCCCTGGTTCCTTCTTCAGTTGAGAGAGCAGATGCTGACCAAAATGACCACAGTTCTACTGGACTACCCCAGCAACTCCACTCAGGGAGTGCAAGTGACGGCCAGAGCAGTGGCAGGACTTACCAAGCGATCAGATGAGCTCAGTCCCTCTGCTCAAGTATATATATATATGCACAGTATATTCAATTTCACAAAAACATATATATTGTTACTGTACTATTTTGAAGTATGGAAAACACATCAACTATAATTGTTGTTGCATTTTATCTCCAGGAAGAAGCTAGTTTGCTGTTGGCAGACCTCAGCTCTTCCCTCAACTCCATCAATATTAATCAAGATGGTGAGGATGAGGCAGAAGTGGTGGAAGCAGCTACGCCAATTCTTGAGGCAACCAGTAATATCTTAAATGTTTCATCAAATGTAAGGCCACAACCCCCACTGAGACTGGTAACACTATTGTTCTGTTTTTCCTCAGTCCCCAAGCACCCTTAATGAGCAACATACAATTTGTTTTTCCTCAGAAAAAAGTCTCAGATTTTCTTCTTACTGGAATGAACAATGTTCAGAGTGCATTGTTAAATGGGAGAAAGCTCAACGGAGACCCTGCAATCATCAATACTGGTCAGATCAGTGTGTATGTCAACAGGTAAGTGGTGTTTGGGAATGGATAGAGTACGTACTTGAGAATAAAGGTTCCCTAAACTTTCAGTGTCTGTTTATTTTGCTTCTACCTTCTGCAGAATATCTCCAGAAACCATGCATATGCAGAGTATAAATGTCCAGAAGAACACCTCCTCCAGATTTTCCTTCCCTACACTGCCTGCTAGTGTCCTTTCTCCAGAGGAGCCAGTGGATGTGAGAGTAAGTGTGTGCACATTGGAGGGATGCATTCAATGCATATAACTTATTTAACTTAAATTAGATCAGTGAGAAATCTCACACTATACAGGCTCCCAATGATGTCTCAAAGAACTCCCAACGGTTAGGAGAAAAATGTTCCTAAAACTAAATGTTCCTAAAAAACATTCAGTTTTGCTCAGTGTGATTTGGTTTTCCATATTGTTAAATGGAGAGCCCACATGTAGCCCAGATTTGGCTGATGTCTGTGCACCCTTAGGACCCATTTATAGCAATGAACAATACAGTGGCGAGATGCATCATTCACCCAAAAAAATGTGATCAGTGGTGTCTGATATCGCTTGTGACGGACAAATGAATGAATGAAGGTGTTAGCCAAAGCTTGATTCAGAGCCACTGTTTTGTATGATTGTTAGATTTTTTTCTTTATCAAAAGAAAAAAGCCTATGCCTACAGACCATTTTCTCTCCCTAACTTCCTTCTCATTACAGATGATGAGTTTTGAGAATAATCCATATTCTTGGAGCAAGGAAAACATCACTGGCACTGTGGGATCTGTCTCTCTCACCAGAATAAATGGCACAGTCATTCCTGTTGAGAACTTGCCTGAGGAGATAGAGGTAATCTCTGTCTTAAAGATTAATCCTCAAATATGCAGTAAAAAAACAATTAAAATACTTGATAGGCAAGAATACTAAGAATACTATCAGTTACTGTGGATAATATCAGTAGTCTTGATTGGTTTATCCCTATATCGTGGTCATTCTCTATATAAGAATGCGTTTTGTGGGGTTTTCAGATTCTCTTACCAAGGCTTGACGTGGAGCAGGAGAACAGTACAGTCCTGGACCTGGGCAATTTCAGCACATTAATAATAGATGTTCCCTCACCCGATGTAACACTGGTGCTGAAAATGGAGCCCTCTGAAGACATTCCTTTAAAGCTGTTCTTGGGATATAAGGATTATCCCAGCGATGAGAATTACATAGCCAAGACTCAGGTCCCTCTAGAGAATGCCAGAGAAGGTATAGTTAAAACAATCAATTTAGGGCTCAAAGTCACATTTGAATCATAGACAAACATTTAATAAGTGTGTGTGTAAGAGAGAGAGAGCGAGAGAGAGACTACCCTGACCCTTCCTCTTAGCACTTGCTTATTTGCTTCACTTATTTGTCTCATTTGTAAAAAGTAGGTATAACGTATTGCACTTTTTATTATTATTATTATGACCTTAGCACTGGTTCTGCTCTTAGATGCTTGTTTAGGAAGGAAATGCACATACAATTTCTGGTGACTAGTAGTTCTCTTGCCTATCTATGTTGAATGCACTTATTGTAAGTCGCTTTGGATAAAAGCGTCTGCTAAATGACTGTAATGTAATATCATGTAATATGGAATGACATGACTTGGTGGGTTCTCACAACCAATACAGATAGGTTTCCCTAGTTGATAGAAACACCTTCCTGTAACCAAAAGGTCACAGGTCCCATCCCCACAAAAGCCAATGTGTGGCTCTGAACTACCATATGATGTGACAAAGTGTCCTTGAGCAAGACACTGAACCTGCATATTCATTCTTAGTCGCTCTAAATAACAGTATATGTGTGTAAACATATTTGTCATACAGAGGAGAAATACACCTGGGTGCTGGGTCCCAAAGACAGAACGGGAGATGCTGGACTGCACTATCTTGTTGTGAAGCCCATTGTGGAGGCAGGTGTCAAATCCATCAATGCCACTGTATTGATCACTTCCATCGCTGCTCAGTGCAAGTACTGGAATGACACAGAGTCTTCTTGGAGTGAAGATGGCTGCAGGGTGAGTGCGACAGCAACACACAGCCGCAGCGGTCACATCACTACATCCTTGAAAAGCGAGCCAAGAAGTGTAACCAGCTTCTTTTTCTATAGGTTGGTCCGCTCACCACGACGATGGTCACTCAGTGCCTCTGTAACCACTTAACTTTCTTTGGGAGCTCTTTCTTTGTCATGCCCAACCTGGTGGATGTGTCACGCACCGCTGAACTTTTTGCCACTTTCACTAACAATCCTGTAGTGGTATGTTTTGTGGGGGCCATCTTTTTTGCTTATCTTCTGATGGTTGTATGGGCACGCAGGAAAGACATCCAGGACTCGGCGAAGGTAAGCCTGAAGGAGTTTAAATCTATGACAGAGTATGTAGGAGTTATTCAGACTTTGCTGGTCACACTGATTATGAAATACTCGCACATACACACATACTTATATATTACATACATCAATACATATTGCTGACATAAAATGATACCACAAACACCGGAAGATTTCTTTGGGCAGCGCAATGGTCAGCCCCTTTAATTCAGAACAACAAGTAACTGAAAGTAACTATACAAAAACCTCGCTGGAAGAGACGGGTTCTTCTGGTCTACAAGCAAACATAACTAACTTAAAATGGCCAACTTTATGTGGTCTGTGGCTGTCGGCCGTGGCCCGTTCAGGCATAATCAGCTGCAGGTGTGTCTTAGGTAGGCTGCTTCCTTCAGTTCAATACCCCTGGAGCGAGCCAACGATGTAGTAGCATACCCATCTCACTATAAATGGAAGGCAGAAGGAGAAGAGGGCAGGGCCACTGTGCCAGAGCAAGGCCACAAATGCTCAAATAACAGCTCTTTACAACAGTGGTGTGCAGAAGGGCACCCTGTTGAATTCATGTTGTGAAGAATTCAGACTGTTCTGGAGGCAAAAGGGGGTCCTACCTGGTGCTTGATAGGTGTACCTAATAAAGTGGCCTGTGAGTGTATGTGCAAGTGTTTCATACATGCATTTGTCGCTATTTCATGTGTGTGTGTGAACAGCAACGTTTGAATTAAGTCCTACAGAGCCTTTCATATAAATCCATTTCATTCCTTCATTTCTCATAGGTTTGATATATAGTAGTATTGCATTAAGTATAGATCATTGAGTTTACAATTTTAAGAATTTCCTCTGAATGTGATGTGTTAACATTCACTTATAGGTCAAGATAACTGTGCTTGAGGATAATGACCCCTTGGCTGAGTATCGCTATATGTTGAATATTAGCACTGGGCATCGGCGTGGTGCGTCCACCTCCTCTCAGGTCAGTGGTGTCTGTTCCAGTGTAAGCCTTATTCAAGCTTAAAGGGGCCATAGAAACAAAACCTATCTGGTGTTTCTGTGGTGTGGGGCAGCTTGATGTATAAGTACACCTCCTGCACAGAACACTGTGGGGGCCTTATCCTCAACAATCCCCACTTACATTCATACTGTCTTGATTTAGGTGACAGTAACTCTGCTGGGTACAGAGGGAGAAAGCGAGCCACACCACCTGACAGACCCTGAGAAGCCTGTGTTTGAGAGGGGTGGGGTGGACATGTTCCTGCTGACCACACCCTTTTCCCTGGGAGAGCTGCAGAGCATCAGGCTGTGGCATGACAACTCAGGAACACACCCTGCATGGTACAGTCAAAGTTAAGCTTGAGATTTTGCATTATTGTTAAAAAGACAGTAGATAATTGTTGACGTTTACATGCAGGTATATCAACAAAGTAACGGCGCAGGATCTGGAGACCGGACAAAAATGGCACTTTCTGTGTAACTCCTGGCTATCCATAGATATGGGAGAGTGTTCTCTTGACAAGGTTTTCCCAGTTGCCACAGAGATGGATTTGAAGAGGTTTAGGTAAGAGGAGCCACGGGTCTTGTAAAGTCAAATTAGCAAGACATTTGACTCACTTCTGTATCATTCTCACTCTCTTATTTCATTGAATCAATTTTCTCATTCTTCTGTACCTTCTAGTAATCTGTTCTTTATGAAGACAGCAAAGGATTTCCGCGATGGCCACATCTGGTTCTCTGTCATTAGCCGACCTCCCTGCAGCACCTTCACCCGTGTACAGCGGGTGTCCTGCTGTTTCTCTCTGCTGCTGTGTACCATGCTGACTAGCATCATGTTTTGGGGCATCCCTACAGACCCCTCTGAGCAGACCATGGACCTGGGTGTGTAACAATTAACAAATGATTCAAATGGGAAACCTGCTTAGTTTACTAGAAACTAGAAACCAGAAAATTAAGACATCTGATGTCATTAAGATGGAAAATCTGGAGAATTTTACTTTCTCCCAAGACCCACCCTACAACTCACAACCCCACCCACCATGTTTCATTATGATCAAACCTACTTATGGCTACCAAATGTATTAATAATGGAAAAAGATGTTTGGTCACCAATAGTCTGGGGTTTTAATTCTTGTCAAGGGGAGAATACCATTGGACACAACTGCAAATAACACAGGTGTTGCCTTTTAAACAAATCCATTTAAATTAAGTTTACATTAACCCACCCACCCCCCATCCCCCACCCCGTCTGCTTTGCTTTGCAGGTCATATCGAGTTCACCTGGCAACAGGTTATGATTGGAGTTCAGAGTTCAATCATCATGTTTCCCATCAATCTCCTTATTGTTAGTATCTTCAGAAACACTCGTCCTAGAGAGAAGACTGGTAAACCAGATGCTTCTAAGCAGGGGAAGACTGGTCGAGTGTCTCCCTCACAGACCTCTTCCCCACAGAAAGAGCTCAAGGACATCACACCAGACACTGTGATCAAGGTAAGGTAAAAATCCTTAGCAATGACTTGGAAGAAATAACTCCTTCAATCTGTGTGTCTGAAGCACTTCATGTCTCTGTATTAGGACATAAAGAGAATTGCTCAGTCACTCTCAAAGGCCATGAAAAGCCCTCTGCCACAGCTGGAGCTCAGGCCTGGTCAACAGGCTGATATCAACACTCTGCTCTCTCTGGTGGAGGACATCATCAGGCAGCAGAACCGAACAGGTGGCGAGTTCTACACTGATGCCTCCAAGAGGGAACGCTCTATGGTCCTCACATTAGGGGCAGTCAACCTACATGGTAAATTGCACTGTATCCTTATAGGGAGCCAAAACGTAAGTTAACCAAGACTGCCCACTGGTTTAGCAAGATGGCTAGCTCCGTTTTCCATAGACAGAGTGCGGCACATCCTATATCAACTAAATAAAGCTATAGCTTTAATGTATTGGAATAGGCAAAAATGAACCAGAGGGCTGTTAGAAGTGATGTCTACTTTGGCTCCCTATAACCTCCATGATATCCTGTGGTGCCACAATATTGCATGATTCGATGCTTCTATTCACTTAAATGGTTGCAGAGTTTTTTTGTAACTGTTGGATGTGTTCATTGATGATACATTGGTAAAATGGATTTGATATGTCACAGAAAGCAGTGTGTGTGGGAGCCCTGAAAAGACTATGGATGGGACTCAGAAGAGGAGCAACAACAGCCAGTATCTGTACAGACAGCTGCGCCATGTTGAGAAGGAGCTGGGTTTGCTGGGACCTTCTCGTTTCCCCAACCCAGACAGCTACAACCGGGCTATGCAGCAAGTCCAGGGAATGAAGGGTCTTCTGGAATACCACCTCCCTTCATCTAGCCTGGGAGGGGACCAGCTGGCTCACAGCCCCAGTCCAACAGAGAGCATTAATGGGGACAATACCAAGAAGTGCTGTCTTGGGGGGCTACCCTGGTGGTTTATATTTGTTGGCTGGATACTGGTGATCGCAACTAGTGGTGTTTCCGGCTACTTCACCATGATGTATGGGCTGACCTACGGGAAAGACCGTTCTATAGGCTGGCTCATCTCCATGGTAGTCTCTTTCTTTGAGAGTCTCTTTATTACCCAACCTCTGAAGGTGAGGAACATTACAGTACATGATAGTGATATAGTTCTCACCATTTCATAGGTATACTGTATGTATCATTATGGGGCATCTGGTATTGAACCCTGCAAATTTCCTGTCACAGGTTCTTGGTTTTGCTGCATTTTTTGCTCTTGTTCTCAAGAAAGTTGATCAGGAGGAGTATGGAGACCCTCAGATAGATGACACTCTCAGAAACCCAGGTGCTGTTACTACATTTTTTCACATTTTTTCACATTTTCATTCTATTGTTGTGTGGAGAAACTAAACACAAAACTACAAAATTCCACTCGCAGATGATCCTGATGCAGTGCGTGCAGCCAGAAGGGACAGCACATGCAGTTTCTATCAGCCACCACCACCCACTGACATAGAGAGAATGAGGAAAAACATGATCAAAGAGCAGAAAGTCTTTGCCCTCATTAAGGAGATTCTTGGTAAGGCAAAATACTTTGATATGTAGAGCAAGATGTAAGGCAGTGTAAGATATTATTGAGATATAAGATATCTATTACACTGTAAGACATATGTAAGATATTTGTTTGTGATGCAGCCTACATGGGATTTATGTGGATGTTGCTCCTGGTGGCGTATGGCCAGAGGGACCCCAATGCTTACTTCCTGACCCAACACATTCGGCAGAGCTTCAGCAAAGGGATCTCAGACAGTATGAGTGTTAGTGATGTGTTCGTTTGGGCAAACACCACTCTACTGAGCAACCTTTTTGGAGAGCACCCAGGTAAGATATGCTGTGTTGTTATTAACTAGTATTACTCATTGTTTTGCTTTGCACTTTCCCACTTAAAGTCTGTAAATCTGTATCCTGTCTGTATCTCCATACTCATTTTTCTGATAGAGTTCAGTAGGTGAATTAGTAGGGAGACATGTAGTCACAGCTGAGCTCATAGGAATTGAAAACCAAAAAGGCTATAAAGCAAACTTTACAATATGGCAAGACTGTGTGTGATGATGCTTATGACTACATATGAATATTGACAACATTATTGATATTATCCTAATTGGTCCTTATTCCTGCTTTTTTGCACCTCAATGAAATTGTCCCGCTCTGCCCATCACTCTCCAACACCTCCACTGAAACCCTCATGCATTTGTTACATTGCATCTGGAAAACCATTTTACATGATATGCCCAGTATATCCAGAAGTCAAATACTAAACCCTGGCAGCTGAGTTCTGGACATGCTGGAAGCCATCACACCCCATCTATAATCCTACAAGACACTTAATGGCCAGCCTCTCTCATAACTGGCTGACCTCATCCACCTTCACATCCCCATCTGTTGTCTCTACTCATTAGATGATGGACTGCACACCATGCCACACTCCCAGACATGCAGCTTTGACCCTCTCTGCCACTGTTTCCAAAGTCTGGAAACACTGCCACTACATCCAGCCATTGCTCAACAACTATTGTTGTTTTTAATTACAGTATCAAGACCCACTTGTTTAACATGGCATTCGTGACACTGGCCACCTAAGTAGCTTCTATCTTGAGCTGATAGGGCTTAAAATACCCTCAAATTAAAGCTGGCACTCTGCACTTTACTGTTGAAAGTAACTGTGTCATGTAACATCCACAGTATTAAGTAATAATAATCACTGAGAAACTGAGCTGTATATGAGTGACAGTATAAGAGGCCCACTATGGGTCAAATCTGAAGTAAATCTTTGCCATAATTTGCACAACTGAAATTTAAAAAAAAGAAGTTATTTTGTTAAAGCTGGACTGACCATGGAAAATAAAATGCCCTTTTCTATCCGAGAAATGTCCTTTTAGAGACAGAATATCATTAACATTTTGGTTTTATCTTCCCTTTAAATGCACTTATTTTTGTTGCGTGAATGTCTGTAACAGGATTCATCACAGATGGAAACTCCAAGCTAGTGGGTAATGCTCGTCTTCGCCAGGTGAGGGTGCAGAAGAACTCTTGCCGCATCGCCCGCTCCATGCAGGAGACTGCATTGTCTGATTGTCATGCTCCATACTCATGGGAGTTGGAGGACATGGGCTCCTATGATCCAGGCTGGGGCCAATCTGTGGGTGATAATACATCACAGAACCTCCACAGCCCTTGGAAGTACCGGTCCCAGGCTAAACTTAAGGCCTACCCTATCTGGGGCAGTGTGGTACTTTACAGAGGAGGAGGGTTTGTGGTGGATCTGGGGCCTGATTTACAAGATTCTACCAGGTGAGCCTTTTAATAGAGACTACTGAAATGTACATATGACACAAAGATAACCACATCATAATTCAGTGTAAATCCAGTCTAAAACAAAATTCACATTATTTCTTTGATAATTGCTTGGATACTGACTTTGTGGACTCAATAAATATTTATTTGAGCTTTTACATCTAAATTATCTGCACTTGTAGTGGTGACAGTTATGAAGCACGGAATTGTACAACTCTCCTTTGAGCAAGTCACCTCAAAGTAGGTCTCCCATTCATTGATGCAGCCTCAAGATTTGTCTTTTGTTTCTGTAGAATTCTTCACTACCTATTTGACAACACCTGGCTTGATGTGTACACTCAAGCAATCTTTGTTGAGTTCACTGTATACAATGCCAATGTCAACCTCTTCTGCATTGTCACACTCATGCTAGAGACCACAGCCATAGGTAAGTAATCAATGTTCAACTATGAGAGCTGCACAGAAACGTCATATAAGAGCCATGTAGTCTGTTAGATCCCCGAAGCGAGGTCAGCCTCTTATCGGTCAGACAGAGGTGTCTCACTTGGTGCCAGCTCTCCGTTTAAAGGGTCCGAGTTAGAAGCCTAAGCCTAGTGGGTATTACCCGGGTAGGTTAAGTCTAACTATCTAAGCTGGTGGCGAGGAGATTCGCCTGGCTTCTGACTGCCTTCGTCCGGACGTCTTACCCTTCTCAATCCGATGTCGCTGCCGGGCTAAACAGCACTAGAGCCCAGCGACGCTATCGGCCACGTCCGTTAACGGCAGCTCTCCCCTATGATCAGTGCACTTGTTACGGGCCAGGTTAGTTTTAGCGGCTTGGATAATAAGCCCCAAGGGTACTGTTTGATTTAATTGGCTAGAGAAACCTATAAGAACCTTTTAGTTATTGTACACACCTAAATACCTATCCTTTTACTACCTTGGAAGAACTCAATCATTCGATGTCCACTACTTTCTTGAATTGGTTATAATATTTATTCAATGCTTTAGCAAGGGCATACCATACAGCGTTATCAGATTTGAACAATAATATTGAACTCTATACCTCGAACCTCCCCGGTGCATCATACACCGCCGCTCCGGGTTGGTTCTACCGTACCATATACCTCGAACCTCTCCCAGGCCTCATACACCGCGGCCTTAGGCAGTAGGTCCTACAGATACGCTTCCCCGGAGGTGGGAGATTCAACCAGTATAAAGTTCTACAGCGATCGATTTTTACCAATAAGGATAATAATAAAGAAATAATAATAAAATATTAATAAAGAAGGGTTAATTACCCTGCTGTGGTAAGATAATTCTAATCATATAATTTAGGAACGAGAGAGGGAGAAACCTGGCTGCGCAGACCTTGTTCCTCTCCTGCCGTTGCCGCTGTTATTCAGTGATGGTTTCGTCTGGGTACGAACTCAGTGTAGATCTCGTCTGGGTACGAGCTCAGATAAGGAAGAGCGACTCTCAATTCCTGTTGGTATTGCGACAGCGGGCCGGCAGAGTGAGCGAGGGAGACAAAGAAGTTGAATTTCTATCTTGCAGTCTTGGTAGTTGGTTGATCCTTCATTCGGTTGGTCTTGTCTTCAATGCACAAAGTTCAGTTCGGAAACTGCAGATATTCTTCAAAGTCTTTCACTCCGGAGTGCAGAAAATACTCTGAGTCCCAATCCCATCCACGGACGGTGGAGATTCTTCTTAGTATTTTCCTGCTCCGAAGTTGCTCTCTTCTCTTCTCGTGTTAAGGGTTTGCATGAAGTAGGATCAACCAGGCATATTCAGAGACAGTCAAGCAACCCTGAATAGCCCCGTTTCCTTAGTCTCTAATAGTCTTATACCTCTACTCCGGCCATAAATTACCATGTCATTATCCTCGGTCCTCAGATGGACCTGGCCTCTCCCATCTCTCTGTGTTCCTTTACTCTTACATCATTTGATTAGTTACAACATCTTATTCTTAACCTAACTGCCCTAGGTTATGGTGACCTTGACCTAACTGCCCCAGGTTATTATACATTGTTCCCTGTCTTTAGCAGCAGTCATATTTACAGTCATGTTTTCTATCCCTCACATAGAATACATACTGTGAATCAACCTTGATCCCTAGCTAATATTCACATAGCTTCTTAACAATATTAATCCTAAGTTGATATTAATATAACACACAAGTTTCTCTCATTTTGTACACACATACCAATCATTGGTTAATACATTTTCAACAGTCTATTCTTTTCTAGGCTCTGCAGAGATATACACCCTTCCTCTTTTACTCTCGGCCTGGCTCCATTCAACACAATAATGCTTATGAATCACTTTAGTTTCTTTGTTTAATGATTTCTTAACTTCCTTTTCCTAGCTGCAGGCTCTGCAGACTCTTCTGGGCCTAAATGATTACTCCTGCCTTTCTAGCTTCAACATTTCCTAGCTTTAGCTTTAGCTGATTACACAATAGCATTCTTAGCTTTAACTGAGTCTCTTAAGCATTGCTCCCTCTGCTGGATTAGATAAGTTTTACACTTTTTTGGTCTATTCTAGGTGTCTGACCTTTCTTGCTTATCATCTGATCTTCAACTTACTTGACAAGTCTAAATCTGATTCAAATTGTTCCAGGAGCCTTCCAGTTCCGCAGTGAGCTACAAAGTGTCCGTCTTTACCAGTCCCCTGGTGGCCTTCACATCTTTGTCATGGCCTCTGAAGTCATCTATTTCCTCTTCATCATCTATTACATGTTTGTTCAGGTATATATATCTTATACTATGAATTTAAAACTACCACTACTACTACTACTACTACTAATAATAATAATAATAAGGTGCCCCAGAAATTCCATCTCACACAGACTCACCTCATCTCCTGACAGGGAAAGCTGATGAAGCAGCAGAGGTGGGCTTATTTCAAGAGTAAGTGGAGCCTGCTAGAGCTGGCTATCATCATCCTCAGCTGGAGCGCACTATCTGTCTTCATCAAGAGGACTATTCTGGGGAATCGGGACATGGCCTACTACCAGAACAACAAAGACCAGTGAGTAACAACAGTGCTTTTGTGATTCTGTTCTGATGAACAATGATGCTCACTGGCATAACCCTCTAAAAAACCCACCCAGGGAATAGAGGCAAGTTCAGAGGATTTTTATATCAAGGCTGTCAAATATCAAATATCAAATAAATGTTTGACATTGTGTAGTGTAGTGTGTTGTGTGACAGTGTGCAGTTCCTGCTTAAGTGCATTGATTCAAGCACTATGTTTCTGGGAGTCGGCTGCTAATTATCAAAGTTCTTACCAGAACAACAATTTATGGGTACAAAAACAGGAAACTATTTGTACATTTGAAGTGGCATGTAAGTTTGAAAATGATGTTTTGAATGTGCTGCAACAGTGCAACAGTGAGTCTCTTGACCTACCAGTGCTTGCTATCTCCCATGTTCTTTCTCCTTCGCCTTTCTTTCCAAATATCAGTAGAAATTGGTCAGTTTAAAGAATAATTGCCAGAAGCTTTGCGTAAGATTAAAATGAACAAAAGGGGGAAATTATAGCTTACTGAGGGGAGTGCTGTCTAACTGCTGACTCTTCAATTTAATAAGTAGGCACATTGTAGTTTGGTATGAGAGCAAATGTTGCAAAAAGCTTTTAAGTACAACTGGTAGTTATTTAAAGCAATTGCTGTAACTTGATGACCGCACTGATTGGAGCTGTAGCTCTACACTTTCTAATCTAGTAAGACATTCACCAACAGTGATTCTGACCAAGGTCACAGGAACAAATTAAGTTGATTGTTTAAATGAGTGTTGTCCCTCTAATTGGAAGCTGTTTCCATTATATTGGAATTAGCCTGACAAAAGAACAGGCTAAACTGTCAAATAGCTATTTAATGCACCTGACTCACTCTGTCCCCATCACGCTCAAGGAGAAAATCCTAATTAGACATCATCAATCAGACATCATCTGCCTTTAGAAATGAATGATTAGGATAAAAAGCTTAGAATAGGCTGCTGTTTGGATTATATGTCATCTCCAAATATAGGCAAACATGATAAGGCCAACTATTATTTCATCCACTGGTCCATTCAAAACCTGCTTCTTTCCCTCTCACATCATCTCATAATAAGCATTAACAAAAATAATAATTCATCTGAATTAATGGCTGGACTTTTCATGACATGTTTTATGCTGTCAGTTTATGGACATTTATGTCTATCAATATGTGTCAAATGTTTTAACATTTGCGACATTTGACATCTTGGTTTGAGTTGAGATTGGGGGAAATAACATGCTCTGTGCTTAAATGGGTCAGGTGTATTTTGCTATTTTATAGACATTTAGACTGAACAGACATCAGTAATTTGTGTGTGAGTGAAGGTTTGTCAGTGAAATATCAAGATTAATCTTAACATTTGCACCTGTAACGCAGTGTTGTAATTATACAAATTACAGTTGTTAAGACAAGGGTCTCTTGTTGAGAGTACAGTGTTGTGCCTTATGTCCAGATATGCCAGTTTCCATGAGACGGCCCAGGCTGATGCAGTGCTGGGGTATCTGATTGCCTTCCTGGTGTTGCTGGCTACAGTCAAACTGTGGCACCTGCTGAGACTGAACCCAAAGCTGCACATGATCACAGCCACGCTGCAGCGAGCCTGGACTGATATATCAGGCTTCCTGGTGGTCATGACCATCATGTTCCTGGCCTACTCCATTGCTGTGAGAGATTTCCCATACTCAACATCAATGCACCATTGGAGTCACTGTATTTCTTCCTACTATAACTCTCTGATCTGTGAAACTGAATTGTTGATGGTTTTGTCATACAAAATCAAAATATGAATATTATACATAAAGATGAACTTCCTGATGCTTTCATTATATTTTTTCAGTCCAATCTGATGTATGGTTGGAAGCTGTACTCGTATCGGACTCTGCTGGATGCTGCTCAAACTATGGTCAGTTTGCAGCTGGGCATTTTTAACTATGAAGAGGTTAGTAAGAGACAATTACTTTGTACCATAGCAGATTATGACAGCTGAGTGTTCGTTATTTACTGTACTTTTTTCTCCAATCCCTCAGGTTCTGACTTACAACCCAGTCCTTGGTGCATTCCTCATTGGCTCCTGCATTGTGTTCATGACCTTTGTGGTGCTGAACCTCTTCATCTCTGTCATCCTAGTCGCATTCAGCCAGGAGCAGATACATCACAAGGTACTTCACTCATGCTGAGTCTGAGTCGCTTATTTTAATATCTTATATATTTAATATACTTCTCATAGCAGTCAATAGTACAGTAACAAAATATGTGGAGAATATATGGTAAGATTTTTGCTCTCTGATTTCTGGGTATCTTCAGAAGAATTGCAAATCTTTGAGTTATATATTTTTTTCTTCACTGTCACAGCCGTCAGAAGAGGAGGAAATTGTGGACCTGATGCTGATGAAACTCTGCAGTTTGTTTGGAATCAAATGTAAGAAAGATGGTGGAAATGGTTTGACTGAGAGCACAGTTGTTTCATCTGCTACAAATAAAGGACTCTCGATGGTTTCTTCTGAGAATATAAAGTACATTAAATAGAAGAAACAAAACATTGTAAGACCTATGCTTCGCTTCAGTTGTTGTTGCTTGTAATGGCTTGCTTGATTTATTCATGCCTTGAGATTATTGTTTTGTGACCTTGTATTGGCCAATGTAACACTATTGGCATTTCTCTCTACTTACTACAAAGCTGTCACTATTGCATGAGAACCTGAAACATCAAGAGGACAGTAGGAACAGTAGGAATTGAAAATAATCATAGCTTGTTACATACTGACATACTGTGTTTAGCCTGCTTCATGTTTTGTTAAACAAATAAATTGGTGTTGTTGTGGCAAAGATTTGTACCACAGATTTTTTCTTTAGTGATGCAATTATTCAATTAGGTTACTGTTAGGCAATGCTCTTCCATATGATGAACTAAAACAAAGAAAGCAAGCAAACAAAGCCTTTAATGCATTACAATGATTAAAATAGATACAGATTGCTTTTCACTACAATGTAATTTACACACATTGCCCGAAGCATTCACAAACATTTAGTTTCAGGAGACTCAGATGTGCTCAGTCTGCTCAGTACTCTGGTGTAAGAGGCCATCTTGGGATTTGGGAGGGTATCTGATATGTGGGCTTGAGGTTATGTGACTTTAGGATTGTGTCCCTCCCAATCCCAGTTAGGGATTCCAGTTAGTGACCTAACTGTGATTGGGAAGGACATAACTGAAGGGCGGACCATGGGATGAACAAGATAGAGAAGTTACTGTGTTTCATGCAAGGAATTTCCAACACAGTGACCACAAGTAACTACAAGTATTGTAACAAATTTAAATTTCAGTAATAATATTACAGCCACCAATAAAAAAATAAGCCTTTATTTTTGTTATCACCCTGTAAATATCAGACTGAAGTTGAATTATCCAATAAGTATACCCCACAAATTTCTGCTCCCAGGATAATGTTTCAGTAATAATGTTACTTTTCAACTGAAGAAATGAGTAATCAATCACTTTTTTGAGTAACAAGCCCAAAACTGGCCATGTCAGAACATCTAAAAAATACTCTTTTTGTATAAGGTGCCACCATTTCAGGGTGTCAAATTGGACAGAGGATAGAGGAACTTTGGATAAGAGAGGAACTTTGGACAACTTTATTTTTGTCTCCTTTCAAATTGAGGGAGTTCAAAAGGAAATGTATGGAGTCAATAAAGGACTTGCTTTCAACAAAAACACAATAAAGATAGGGTCCAGTCTGAAAGAGTCTTGTATCATCAAAACAAAGAAAACCCTATCTGATAGATGAATTGTGAAGCCATGTATGATTGAGATGGCCTTTGGGGTAGAGACTTTGGGGGACAAAAAAACTGAACAAAGAAATTTGAAAATATTTCTTTAGTTATGTTTTCTCTTGATCACATAATTCAAAGATGTAATAATATTTTTTATTGCTATGTGGTTAATACACAGCTGTAATTCCTTCCTCTGACACACTGGTTGAAGTGTGCACCTCCAATAAACATTTTAAATTCACCTTGGCGCCATCCTAAGTGAGGGGACTGAGATGCTTTGATGAATTTGTGCTGTCCTGTTTTTTCATATAAATTTGTATTGTTATGATAATAATAAAGTTACATAGTCTTCTGACTTGCTGAGTGAGCCTCAGTTGAGCCAGCAGTTGATAGCAGTTGATAACAAACTGTTAATTTGATGATTTTGTACCTTTTATTCACCTTTTAATGTTGTTTTACCTTTTAATTAAAATGTCTAACTTTAATTAAAAAAACGAATATGATAATAATAATAATAATAACAACAATATAATAATAATAACAACAACAATAATAATAATAATAATAATAATAATACGTCGTTTTTAAGTATTGCGTCATACATGTGGGCGTGGCTCATACTGTGAGCTGCTTGTCCGTCTGATCCTAGACATGCGTCGCAGGCGGACAGCGGGGACTTTCACTGCCAAGTGACGCTTAAGACAGTAATTCATCAGTAACGAATGTGTCTATTTCGCAATTGCAGTTCTTCAAACAGAAGTTAAAACGTTTTCCGACCGCCAGAAAGAAAATAATCTCGCTCAGCAACGTCACGCTTTATATCAGTGAGGGTGTCCGATTTCCCCACTCAGAGGCATTGCGATGCCCTCTGACTTTATCTCCCTTTTCAGCGAGGACCTCGACCTGAATTCTCCCAGATCCTTGTATGCAAAAGGTAATGCTGCTATTTGATATCCTGCTTTATTTGATGCCCTTGTTTAGGTTATTAGTCTGTTCTTTTCTCTTTTCTTTTAGTTTAGTGAAAGTGTTAATACCTACGTAGTTGCCGTTCATGCATGTGTGTTGTGTGTGCATGTGGTGTTCCGCCCCTCAGAGTCACTCACTCATCATCACTATTGCCTGCTATCACATGCCTAATAATATTTTTACGTGCGAAGTTTCAGTCTATTTCTTTGAATGAATATGCCCTTCTTCAACTTTAAATCGAGCACTTTGTTTTGTTTCCTTGAGGAGCAAACTGGGGTAGATGTTAACTTAAAGTCGTCAGTAGTTGGACAGACATCGGTCAGACGCCAACCAGTTTCGTTTTGTTTCCAAGTTGAAAAGCAGTGCTGACCATTTTCTGTGGTATGGTTTATTAGGCCAGGGCTAATACTGCCCCCCCCTCCTCCTTCCCTCAGCACACTAGTGTTACCTGCAAGTGGCGCTAGTGGGCTCGTGGATATAAACAATGTCGTCATCAGCATGGGCACCACAAGCAGACCTCAGGTAGAATTTTAAATGTATTTTTTCTTAATTTTTATTTTGTCACAGGATCCGATGTAATAATGAGAAACCATTTACAGAAACTCTATTATTTCTACTGGTTGTCTTGGTGGAGTGGAGTGCTGGAGTTCACTGAGGGATTTGACCAGCAGAAACTCTGCTGACCTTATGTGTACTGGACTCCAGTGCCATGCTTATATGAGGACACACATTCCATCATTTTTCATACATCATACATTACCATTGAGATGAGCTGAGGGTGACTAATATCAGACAGAAGTATATCAATTTTGAATGGAAATGATTGTCATATTACCTAATTCTAGTATCTTAAATTATTTTGTAGCACAACAAAATCATCTGAAAAGTAAAGGTAAGATTAATCTAAATTTACAAACAAATTGCAATTGAACACAATTTTCATGTGGAATAGAGTGAGTCCAGTCCAGTGAGTCCAGTAATGCAAATGTAGCTATCGCTAGCTACATTATGTTACATTTAGTCCAACCGAACTATTGTAACAAACTTGTAATAGCCAAAGAGCTGATTTATAAGGTGGACTGGGAAACACAAGGCAGCCCTTTAGGAATTTTCACTTCTGGAAAACCTACACTGTCAGTAATTACAACTTTTTCAACGATCTATCTGAAAACAGTAATTTGGCCTTTTGTTGACGTAGCAATTGCTTTGGTTTCCTTGCAATATGATGATTACCAGTTGTTTACCTCCATAACTCCATAACTGCAATTTCCCCTCGGGGACAATACAGAGCCATCTAATCTAATCTAATAGCTAGCGGGCTAACCTGTCTTGCACCTAGCTTGCCATGCTACTACGCCGTCAAGCACATCAACTTACATGACTGGGCTTTTTTCTGTTCAGCTTTTAGTGTAGGTCAGTTACTACTGTGCTGTTGCAAATTTGTACTATCAAATTGACTTGAGAAAATAATTGTCTTTTTTGGCGGGGTTTTCCTTTGTTTATTGAGTAGTATCTAATTAAGAGTAACAGTCCAGTTATGAATTTTCATACAACCTAACACATTCCCCCATTTATGTGCATTACTTGCCTTCTGCCAAATTTCATTTGGCATTGCTGATGGTGATAAGTAGTCAATCTCTGACTAAATAGATAACACTGATCACATATGCTTATCGCCAATTAAAATGGGTTCCAGTAGCTCCTCACTGCTAGTCAGTGCCTGACAGTTGTCGAGCTTTCCCTCCATAGTTTGTTCCAAGGTAACACCACTCTCTCACCTTGTATTGAGTGATGCTCGCTTGTCCAGTGTTACAGTCTCGCTAATGTGTGTAAGCTCTGTAATTGTAGTGGCTTATCTATACGTAGCAAAAAAAATGCAGGAGAATATTTTAACTACCACTAGATTGATCTCGTGGTTTTGTCTAACAGCTGTGGAATGTATTAGGTTTGGGCAATGCTAATGAAACATTTTGGCAAACAGGCTACTATGTCATGATACTGAAAGACAGCTAATCTACCGGAGTGTAGCATGATCGTAGAGTAGATCCTTTCTTCTTGACATTGAGTAAATAACGTGGTCATCCTGATTATTCTAGGACTGTAGTAACTTAAACTACAGCAACAGTTGATGTTAGACACCTAGCTAGGCGTGGTGGGACTGAACATCTGTACTTGTTCTTTTATGTACCCAATATCAGTTGAGCTTAATCTGTCAGGACACTCTAGAGATAATAAGTTATCATAGCTGGTGGCAGAGCAGTTGAATTCACTTCTTCCGGTGTGTTTTGTGGGTTATTTTCGAGAAAGTTAGCCAAATCGGCTTAAACTTCATGAGGAAAGCAAATTTTCAGCATGTCGAGAGGGTATGGATGACCAAGGGGAACTACATTACAGCGTCACTCAGGATAACGATACTACTCATACTACCTTTTTTGGTTGGCATATCCCTTTAAGGGCTGTGGGGTGACAGGTGTTAGGCTGTCACAAGATCTTCCCCCCCAGGTTTATATCAAAGGTGCAGAACGTGATGGCTTTCCCATCAGCTTTATTAAGCTTGGTCAAAAATTATGAGACCACAGATCTCCACATAGTTTAGTTTTTTTATATTGACACCCACCAAACCCCGGTCAATCATTAACCGTCTGGCCGCTCTGTGTGTAAACCTGGGTTTAAATAGCACTCTATTAATATTGACTCTGCTACGTTAAGCAAACTTTGCGGCATGTGCTTAAAAATACTTGATTGCCTTGAAAGCTCATAGATTTCTGATGATGAAAGAAAAAAGACCATAGAGGGAAAATCTATTAGGTTCATGATAAGCAATCTGAAAAACCTTTTACCTACATGCTATTGCAGTAGGTTACTGTCTTTTCTGGCATAATCACATGAACAGATGGATTTCTACCTCAAATCTGCAGTATGCTATATACTTGTTTTTAACATTGGCATAACCATTGATTCAGTGATAAAGAAGACACTTTTACCCTGAAGTGGAGCTGTGTTATTTCATTGAATACCAATATAAATCCTTGTTCACTTGCCTGTGTTTAATTTAGGGAGGTCTTGGCCAGTATGATTGTTTGCATCTCAAACAACTGTCCACATAGGCTATAATAGCCCATGTTTGCCATACATGCGTTGAGTTGCCTAGGGGTTACAACCCTCAGGATAGTGAAATGGCTGTGGTGTAAACAATTTAAACATCGCTATGAAAATCTGAAATATGTATATGTTTTCCTTTTATATATTTGCTTTTAAAAATATTCTGTAAAAAGAAATATGAATGCAATTTCATGCATGCAACATTGCTTGGTAGTTTATCAGTGTGAAAAATGGCAAGAGAAACAATTCCCTGCTTGCCTAATAAGAATAATTATGCCCATAATATTGAAGTAGTGTTAGAAATGTCATGGAGGTTGAGGTTTGATGTTCATGAAACCTTTTTGTGTTACAGAGCACTTTGTAGTCATTTAGTCATTCATTCTATTCAGGGTCTTCAACTGTTTTTTTATATGCCAAGTTAATATCGCCCCCCATTGACTTCCATTATAATCGTCCTAAACATTCCTGAAGTCATACCTCTATTGCACATATATGTGATATCAATATTATATATTATATATATATTTTTTTCTAGGTTGTTTGTGATCTCATGGTAGTATGCATGTTAAAACAGGTTGTCCATCATGCTTTTTGAAAGAATCTTTTTTTGTGTTTTAGCAGTAATCAATAACAAGAATCAAAAACCTGATTGCTGGTGCTGGTTGTACATTTCTAGTGCAGTCAATGTTGGGGATTGACTGTTTATGAACTCACTGTATATGTGCTAAATGTTATACTGATGTGAAATATTGCTTTAACCTGTACAGGAAAGTTTCCAAACTTGTTGTCAGTTTGCTTCCATAACTTCCTTTAAAAAACTCTCTTGGGTTAATGGTTAACACTAACCAAACCTCAGTAAAACGACTAATCAGTCCCAGGTCAAAATATCACCTCCTCCAGTATTTACTGCACACTCGTGACTTTGTTTTGGACTGGGCAGATCTATGCATGAGTGGTTTAACCTCTAGAAGCCCTAGCAACAGAATCAGAAACTGACATAGTCACTGAATGTGAATTTACTCATTAGGGGTCAGATATTGTCATATTAGTTGCATTTTAAAGGTGCTCTCCTCTTTACACCTTTTTGTTTAGTTCATCTGTCTTACCTAGTGCTCCTCAGGCTCTAGTGCTCATAATGATGGTTAGTTTGTTTTTTGTCAGTGCCGTTTTGTGCCAAAGTGTGGCTTAACAATCTTTACTGGCTTTATTCAAACCATCTCTTTTAGGAATAGTTTAGGAACTGTCTATGGCTGCACTGTTATCTAACATTGTTGTGTGGGAGCATTTGTTGCCTTAATAGTGTGCTTCCCAGATATCATTTCATCAGCTTTATGTTCCATCCATTCCACTTTAGGTTTTATCTTGTGCCAAAATGTTAAAGTTGTATTATATGTGTACATTTAGCCTGGTTATGGATGGACTTGAAAGGTCATCCTCTGCTTCACGCTGCAAGGCTAATGCAGAAAGCAGAGTAGCATTAGTAGTAGCTGCCAGTGCATTGGATGGCTTAAGGGGTACTTTCAGGTTTTCATTATTTCAGGAAATCCTCTGTATAGTCACAGATGAGAGAGGGAAGAGGCCATGACACCCAGTGCTTCCCCCTTCTGCTTTCTATCAGCTGGTGGATGATTTGTGACACCCTTCTGTGAAAAGCCCAAAGCACCTGCAGGCTCTGACATCCCCACCCTGCGTGTTTCTCTCTAGAGCAAGATGCATGACAACAAAGACATCAATTTTTAAGAAGGGTAAACCTTGGCTTCCAGGAGTCTTTCCACTGGCAGATGAGAAGCAGTGGTTTAGGTGTCCAGGTAAGCTTACAACTAGGCTACACACACTGTAGGACCCACATCAAAAAGCTGGGCCCCTTATTCATTTCTGTCCCACTACTAAGAATCATAGCTATAGAATATTGTCTGTCATCACCGCATGATAGCTGCCCTCAGGTTTTTTCCCTCCTGCGTTGGACATTTTCAGACAACCCTTACCCTCCGGCCACACTGTATAGTTTCAGAGGCCAGATTCAGATTTATGAGTGGTGGTGCTCTGAAGGGTTTGAAGCTGTCCTCATTGACTCTGTTTCTGCCCTACTCATATCCAATCGCATCACAAGATTTCCTCACAGAAGCTTATACAGAGAGGTATTTCAAGATCTTCAGAAATGCTGAGTATCTCTGGCATTAAAGAGACAAACATTCCATCATCCTGTAGCCTAATGGTTGAACTGTCTAAATTTCCTGTGTTTTATTTTTCCTGAGTCATCTGTTGCTTCCTACGCAGACAGGCAGGGGTGGAATGAATAGTCGCCTTGGATTGTCCTCTCTTCCCCTGCATCCTGTCATTGTTTGTATTCTTTCAAGCTATCGTTATTGAACTTGCACTTGAGTTAAGGGCTTGGATATGGAGAGAGCTTGAGGTGCCAGTTAGGGTCGAGGCAGGGAGAAAGAACGACCGATCATCATACCACTGGAATGCTGCTCTTACTACTGCGTACTATGTATTTAGACTAGTTCTTAATATCTGTCATTAAACAGTGAAATTAATCAACATCCCATCTCAATTGTTCACCACTCCAAATTTGATTATTTTGAGGCTATAAAAGGTTTGTTTACTCATTTAATTAAAACAGCCAGACCTATATTTTGAGTTACAGTGGGTTATTAAAGTTGCTAAAATGTTTATTTCCATGTTAAAATCGAACTAAGATAATACATAAAATTACCAAATAAATTCTGGATTGGGGACTGAAAGCTATGACAGTCACCAAATCCTTATGGTTTGTGAGTTGGAATCTCCTACTGCTTCAGCTGGAGTAGCTACTTAGAGTCGCGTGTCAACCTACTACAAGGTAATTGCAGATTCAACACAGACTTTACACATAGATAATATATTGCAAAACTGACATTCAGTTGGGCCATTCCACGTCTAATAAAAACTACAAGTATTTTGTGAAATAATTTTAAGATTTTGGAGCACAGCCTACTTAGCTCCTGACTACGTCGTAAATCTTTCAGCCCTATATAAAGTTGTCCTTGGTCAAGGTTGTCCTGCCAAAGTTGAGGTTAAAATCAAAGGACGCTTTTGTCACAGGAGCCCCAAGACATTGGAATGACTTGCCTGAAGAGATCAGGCAAGTAAAATCGGTCTCTCCTGAAATCAGCATTTGAAAACCATCATGTAATTGTTTTTTACTGTCAGTAATATTTTTAATTTTTTATTATTTTTCTGGCAGCCATTGTTATTTTATATTAGTGGCCTTCGGTCAAGTCAAGCAGTTTGTAACTGCCTTTGAAAAAATAAATAGATTAATATTATAGTGATTTTTATGATTATTATTATTATAGGAGTAGTAGTATTAGTAGTATTGTATTATTACTGTATTATTATTATGTTTTTCTGTTTGGTCTGTCTTCCAATTCATTACTGTATGTATCAGAGATTGGCTAAGAGGAAGTTTTGATGAGCGGGGAAATGTCATCAGCAGATATGACGGTGTTTTACTCACATTCTCTGAGCAAGCCTGAACCTGCTGCACCTCTGCACGTTCATCATAAAGCTTCTCCCAGACTCTGTTTCATGAGTTTTTACTCTGATGTGAATCAATTTTTGTCTCATTAGTTGGGAAGTGGGACAAAGGTCTATGAAACATCTTTGATCCTCATAGATAGTCCTATATCTAAGAAGCAACAAAACAGCTCCTAAAGGTCTTGGTTTTTAAAGCTTTTTAAAGATTATATTTAGGGCATTTTCACTTGGTTAGACTACAAACAGCACAATGTGAAGAAGGACAGCATGAGACAGTGAGATGTGACAAAGGCGTTGAGCCAAATCTACCAGTAGTGACACCAGGATGTCACCAAATAACCTGTTCTTTATCATGGGTTTTCCCTTTTTTCAACACAAGTAAAACAATTTGACAAGTCAGCAATGCTTGTAGGGGTGATGTTGGCGGGTTGTTGAACACCACCTGATTCACATTCAGTAGACATTCCAAAACCGTACTTGGATTGTACACCAAATCCTCTTAGGTGATTAATATACTGAAGGTGTGGTCTGAGTCGGGCTCAGAGAGGTGAGGCCGAAGGACAAACCGACACAAATCTGGGCAACTGCAGGTCTCCACGAGAATCAAATTAGGAATAAAGACCGATAGGCTATGCAATATCTATAGGTACAAAAGGACAGGGTTGAGGTTTTGGCTTTTCTGCCAGGTCATGTATGTAGGCCTTAGCAGACTTTCTGTTTCTGCTGCACTTTTGTTTCAGGCAGTGATTGCTGTGAAAGGGCTTTTCATTGTACAAAACCTAGGCATTAGGTTTGTAGGTCGGCTTACTTTTATGCTACTTTTAATTCAGGAGAGTCTCAAGACTTAGGCAGACCTTTCCAGTGTAGGCTAAATGCTACTCTAATGTCAGCTTTTTATCTGTTTATTTCTGTATTATTATCGGTAGAGTCAACAGCTTGCATAATACATCAAAAGCAAATCCTCAGCGGCTCCAAATCTGGAGCTATGTGACACCACAAGCTATTTTTAAATCATGTTAGCTAGTAATAACTCCGCTGGGCTTTGTACTGTAGATGGATGACAAGAGTCTTTCTCTCCCCAGCCTGCTTAAGATAATCTGCAGGCGAGGGAGAGGTGATGAAAAAGTCTTGACTCTGGATTTCATGAGGAACCATTTCTCACCTTATCACTTGCATGAACAGTTTTCACCTTAATATGTTCCAGGATAAATGTGGAGACTGGGAATATCTTATCATTTCAGTTTTGCTATGATTCCATGTATTGAGAAGTTAGGACTGAATGCGGTTAGCATGACACTAGCTTGGTGACGTCATCTGTCAGTGAACATGTACGTACTGCATAACCACAGGCTTTCCTGTTGCCTCAGCGCGGTTTTCCCGCTAGCTGGAGAAAAAGGCCTGTATGGGCACACTAAACTAATTTTCAAGCAGTTTTCCTGTTATAATAGGTTGTCTGTGTGTGTGTGTGTGTGTGTGTGTGTGTGTGTGTGTGTGTGTGTGTGCTGGTGTTCTGCTCTGTTTCAGAATGAAACTGTTAGTCACTTGAGGTATACGGTATGTTACCAGATAGGCAGACATTACCTGATTTTATTGGAGATTTTTCATAGGAGGCTAGTACATTCCAGTGTCTATGTGTAAGCATGGCTCTTTGTTGGTGTATGAGGTGCGTGTGTGTGTGTGTTGTCCTGTGTAAATACTTTGAATTCCACTGCTTTCTGAGGTCTTGCTTTCATGTTAAGCCCAGTGTCTGTTCCTTCTCCTGTTTGAATCTACTGGTAAACACTGGTAAAAAATTTCTACGTAGGTGATAGCCTAGACATACTCTCAGCAATACTCTCAGCCAGCAAACTTACTAACTTACTAACTACTTACTAACATTGACTCTAGGGGTGGGCGGTATGGCCTAAAATTTATATCACGGTATATTTAGAATTTTGGACGGTAACGGTATATATCACGGTATATTTGTTTTTCTTATAATAATAATAAAAAATGCTTTAGGAGCAGTACAAGTCTCTGGGATGGTAACAGTTTATTCCCGGGGGGTTAACTATGAGGTTTCTACTGGGCTCTTCCATTAGTATTCTGTAATCTGTATATTATGACAAAATTGACATTGAACTTAAGTGTTTATGAATGTTTTATTGTGCAAAACTGCACTGTATTAAATATAAATAGCACCTTATATGCAAACTTTTTTCCAAAATAGGTTCTGAACAATACAAAGAAATATCTTCAAAAAAAATAAACATAAAAATGTAAATTTCAAGTGTTCCAATACTTCAAATAACTTCTACTGTATATAACAAAAACTTCAAAGGTTAGGCAACATGCCAAGAAAAGAATTATAAAGATAAATAGCACATTATATGCAAACTTTTTTCCAGTTTGGCTGAAGTATTTTCGACCTGGCATCACATACCTCGGATCCAGTGTTTTGATCAATGCCTTAAACCTGTTTGTATAGGAACCATGTCCTTACACAGGTACTCCGCTATGGAATGTGTAATGTCCTTCCACCGCTTGCTGGAAAATGACTCGGCTAGCGACGTCTGCGTTGTGGTTTTTCGTTTAGCACCACTTGCGGAAGGACTGCTTGTGTCTGCGCGCATCCTAGTACTCTCTTCATACTCGCGGACATGTTTTGTTTTGAGGTGATAAAACAGATTGCTCGTGTTACCACCGCCGGCAACAACTCTTGCTCGACATTACTTGCAGATAATAGTTTTCTGCTCAAGGTCCGACTTTTTAAACCCAAACCACGTCCAGATGATGGACGAAGCACCTTTCTTTCTAACTAATTCTTCTTCTTTGTTTGCATCGGGAACGGGAGCTCCCGCATCATGCTCGCTGCCTTCCATTTCACCATGCATCCGTTCAGAAAGCATGCGTCTGTTTACGTCGAAGTTTACGTTGCACTACTCACTTTTCCACATCGTCTTTTTCCACAAATTAGTTTATTATCTTTAAATGGCAGCGCGCCGTTCACTAGCTTTGTGTGTTACGTTTGTAAATGTGAAAAAGTACATTTTTTTACATTCAAAGAGCCTAAAAGTAGCCTTCTACCGGTACATCCGGTAGAGTCAAATCTCTACCTTGGCACGGATTTCTACCGGTATACCGGTTCAACCGTTATACCGCCCACCCCTAATTGACTCTTTGTTTAACTACTATTTCTCTTTCTTTGAATAGAATAGGAAGGAACATAAATAGGACCTTTCATGATAAATAGATTTTGTTTTTAAAAGTGACTTGTAGCTGGGTGGTTTAGCCCTGACAGGAGCGGCTCAGTGGGCTGTTTAGTAAAGTCAGGATAGTGGTGGGTGTTTGTTGAAAGCAAGTCATGTAATCTGATGCCTGGATATGGTCCCTGGTCACTTTAGGATTAGCTATATACGAAGCGCTGCGTGCCACAAACGCTGAGCCTTGTGTGACACAAGTGACTGCCCTTGGCCTGATTCAAATCCTAGCTGACTTTAACTTTTCAAACAAGTGTGGATGAAGAAAATAATTTGGGTTTTTTTGAGTTTTTGTTACAGCACAATGACAGAATCCTAAAATACAATCTGAATTTAGAGATGCTGCCCATTGGTCTTTATAGCCTAAAGTGGAGATTTGTGTGTGCTGTGTGTGCTCTCCTTGTCACTTGGGGATGGCTTGTTTAAAAGCCCCAGTCCACATTTTTTGAATATAGCAATTACAAGTTTGAAGGGACAGAAGCTGAAAATTATATGTTCAACATCACCAAACTTCAACTCCTTGTTTGTTCCTGGCCTCGATTTCATATTTCCCAAACAAATCTTAGTTTTCCTGCAGACCAACTGGTAGGATGAAATGTGGGCTTTGATGAGGAGTTTGCACCACGTCCAACACAAATTAACTAATAATTACAAAATATATGTGAAGGAACAAGATATACATGAATCTCTTGAGCAGTCTTTTTTCAGTACGGTATATTTTAGTTCTCTTTTTGTTTACGCTGTTCCAATTGATTCACTGTTTCAAGTATGCTGGTGATCATGTCAAAGGCCAAAGCAGTCTTTGCTTTCACCTCTATTTGGACAATAGGCAGATCAGCACACGAAGAGGGCGGCTTAACCATGTGGTGACACTGATGTTGTGCAATCCAACTGAACCCAACTCAACAACTAACAAGTTGTTGGATGAGTTGTTAGACTACTAGACTACTACTACTAGTCTACTACCAAGAACTGTTTTCATAATTTATCAAAAACTAATGAAAATATTTTACTCAGTTGTTATTCAAGAAAACATTATTTAGAACTGATACAAATAATTGTATTAATTGTATTATTGTATTGTATTAAATTGAATTATATCTGAATATCTTGCTCACACACCATTTGGTAAGGTTTTCTCAAATTGTTGTCACTTCATATATTTAATTCAAATATTAACACATGTGTGCTCCTAGTACACAGTGAATTGTTTTGTTTTGGACTTCCGTTGAATTTAAAAAAAAATTATTAATCAAATTAATTTTGAAAAATGATGTAACTTTGTTTGAGAAATATCATTTGACTAACAATTTGTATTAGTTTTTGATAAATGTGAGTTCTTGGTAGTGGACTCAGACTTTTTTAGAGTTGGTCTGTACGTTCTTCCTGCATGCCCTGTTTTCCTGGAGAGAGCAAAGTGGTGTGTCTTTGTCTGTTTTCATATTTGGTAAGTTGGCCGAAACGTAAAATCAACAGACACAGGAAACATTTCTACCCTACACTTGCTCAGAGCATCGCAAATGCACACTAATTGTGATTTCACAAATCTTCTCCTCTGGGAGTGTGGTAATTCTTGTTTGTTACTTCATCAGGCAAACATTTTGTCAAATAAATGAATGGCATCATGCTACTTCCTGAATGCATTGACTTCCAGGAGTTGTAAAAGGTAGGTTGCTATTGTAGGCAGTTTTTAGCCACTTGGGATCACTTCTATAATGTGTCTATGTGTGTTGGTTGGTTGGTCCTTTAATGTGTTTGTTTTTAGTGCTTTTTGCAATGTGCAGTGGTTTGGAGAATTATGGTATGTGGTATTTAGGCCGTACAGAGCCCTACCTAGCCCTTATCCTTATCTAAACCTCAAATGTTAATGAAGATATCCCAAATGAACAACATGCACAAATAAATATGATATACTTTCATTGTTTATTTAACAAAACTGCTTCAATCAATAACTTGCGGCACCACCTTTAGCAGCGATGACTTGGAGTAAACATATCCTATACCACTGATCAGCCTCTGGCATCTTCCTTGAAGGATTTTCTCCCACTCCTCCTTACAGAACTCTGCTAACTCAGTGAGGTTTGAAGGCGTCTCACATTAACAGCCGCTTCATGCCCTGCCACAGCATCTCAGTTGGATTTAGGTCAGGACTTTGACTTGGCAATCAAACACTAACTTCTTCTTCCTGAGCCATTCTTTGGTAGATTAGCTTGAATGGTTAGGATCATAGTTTTGTTGGAACAGCAACTTCCAGCCCAGCTTTAGCTCTTGGACTGATGTTCTGTTCATGAATTTGCTGTTTTTCCTCAGAATTCATGGTTCCCTTAAGGGATAATTCCACTCTTGGATACTCTGTTACACTGTTATATATCATCAATCATCATCAATGTGATGTTCAGTGCATTCCAGCAATTATTTAATTGTTTTATAATTTGCCTCTTTTATTGTACCCACTTTCCCTTAACTTGTCTTGTCTAGTTCTACTTCAGTTAGTGATTTCATTACATTACATTACAGTCATTTAGGAGACTTACAATAAGTGCATTCAACGTAGGTAGGCAAGAGAACTACCAAAAAAAAAAGTTAATCTCCTCCCCAAACAAGCATCTAAGAGCATAACCAGTGCTAAGGTAAATGTGCAATAAGCTATTTTTTATTATTTTATTATTAAAAAAAATAAAATAATTTCCTACATTTCCCAGAATGGCTTTTGACAACCCCCTTAGAATGGGTGTGAACTTGTTGCTGTTGCATTCACACCATGCCGGACGAAGGAGAAGTATGGGAAGATTTCACATTGCACATTTCACAAGTCGTTGGGAAGCCCTTGGCTATTGCTAGCTAGCTCCATGTCAACAACAATTGACAAGTTGCTTTTTCAACCAAACGAACTGTAGCAGGTATTTCTAGTTTATCACAAACCCAGTCAATGGTGCAGAAGTGTACTATTGTGAATATAACTAGTATTATTATTTGTATTACCTTTATTACTGTGGACTTTGGTAGATTCATGGCAGCCATGTTGGACACACTTCTGTTATTTAATAGGAGATATCAGAGCCTTCAGAAAAGCTTCCTCTTCTACGATGGATTTCTCCCTGTATGATTGTCGAACGTTCAAGATGGTGAGTCTAGAAAGAAGCCCTCGTTCTTTGAGTCCGCGTGACTGAAACCAAAGCCTGACATTTACCGTTGATGTTTTAGATGAAAAATACACCACCAACAAAACAGACCCAGATATACAGGGCCCATCGCCTCTAACTGTTTTTAAACAATGTTAAAGTGTTTTAGGGTGGATTTTTCCTTTTAATGATGTTGAGTTGTCCAGAGCCAGAGGAAGCTAAATAACCCCAACCATGACACTCCCACCATGCTTGACTGTAGGGATACAGTTATTTTGGTGGTGGGCAATTTTGGGTTGTGGCCCAACATGGCAGTTTTGATTACGAACAGTTCAATTTTGGACTCATCTGTCCAGAGAACAGACTTCCAGAAATGATCCACGTTTGTCAAGTTTAAGACAGGAAACTTTGTTATTTTTAGACAATAGAGTCTTCTTCCTGGCTACCATTGCACAAAAGCCATTTCTGTCCAGTGTTCTTCATATTGTTGACGGATGCAGCAATGGAGGCTTGTAGATCTCTAGATGTTATTCTTGGGTTAAGGTTAACTATTTATTTTAATGTTTTTTGTGGCTCTTAGTGATATTTCAGAAAGACGTTCACTTTACACAGAGTTGCTGTTGTGCTAAATGCTCTCCATTTATTTATCTCCCAGTGGACTGATGGAGCCCATATCTTTTTGATGTGACTTTATAACCTTCCCCAGAGTGATGTACGCTCATTACTCTCTTCCTGAGGTCCTCTGACGTTTCCTTAGATTGCAGCGTAGTATTTTTCTTTCACCTGCATGGGTAACCCTAAACTGACCAGGTTTCTCACCTGTATTTATGGGAGTGCCACACAAACTCCTCCCCAAAGATCTGACCTTTGATTGGTTACCTTCATACCCAATTATTTATCCACCTGATTCTACTTATCTACTTGATTTAACAGATGCAAGAGTAGGTTCACTTATCTTTGCACCTGCACTAATTCCCTTTAAACTATTTACATTTTCCTACATGCACAATTTCCTCTAAAAACATATGAATTTGGTAAATATAGATTGTTTATTTCAGGTAGGAAAAGGCTTGTTTTGATTAAATAAGGATTGCATAATAAAAACGGAAAAATCAGAATTTCACAATTGCACAAGGATTGCACAAGGGGTTCACAAACATTCAATCATGACTGTACCTGGAGGTAGCGGTGGTTTTCTAACTGGTGGCTAAGTCAGTGCATGAATGAAATATTTTGTTAAGTGATCTCTTTGTTACAACACTTTGCTACCAGAGCACTTTGGTGTTAACAGGTGTTTTTAAAGTCAACGTAGTTTCACTCCAATCATGCATATCCCCCACCCCCTACCCAAGCACCTACAAAGCTTCTTTCAACATATCTGAGTTATCATTTCTTATGTAATGATTCAGCATTCGTAGTTGAAAATGTCTTAAATTTCAAGATAAAGACCATGTATGACCAATACTACACTAATAGTTGGTAGGAAGAACATGCACTTATGATTTCTGGTGACTAGTAGTTCTCTTGCCTACCTATGTTGAATGCACTTATTGTAAGTTGCTTTGGATAAAAGCGTCTGCTAAATGACTGTAATGTAAATGTAATGTAGTATTATTATGCAGTTTGTAAAACGATACATGCTCCCTCTAGGCTTATCCAATGACAGTTGATTTGAATCGTGTTAGTTGAATTTTGTAACAGGTTTTGATATCTTGAAAGAGTAGTATGTGACACTGAATGAAAAACGATTTGACTCTTTCTGTGGTGTGATTTGCAAAGAGGATTCTGACAAAGTGTTGTAACAGTTGATGAAATATCCTGGAATGGAAATGCCCACTTCTTCATTTGAGCTGGAATAATGTTTTTTTTTTCCTTTTCTCCACATTATCTCATGAGAGGAGCAAACTCTCATAGAGTAGTCCCCTGATCCGTGTTGCTATGGAGTCCCTGGCAGCCTTCATGTAGGCTTGGCTATAAACATATCAGGGTTGTTGTACATGGTTTGCTGCAGGTGCCACACGAGGTACAGAGCTGTACCGAGTGACAAAATGTACAGCCCTGTACTTTATTTTCTGACAGTGCAGCCCCTTCAATGGGCTTTTCTCTGCTTGGAATACTCATCAGAGGTACTGTCACGGTGAACTTATTGTAATGTTTCCCGTCCCTCTTTGTTCAGCGGTGTTCCCCCAAGTGCCATATTGTGAGCCTTCACGTTCCTCGAGCCGTAACTTTTCAGTGCCTTAATTTCTGCTCAACAGGCTTCCTCATGACAATACCACTAACCTGTTGAGCAAGTTGAAGTACAGAAAAGCGTGTACTAGCACAGTAAACAAGACAGAAGAGGGACTGAGGGAGGTAGAGTGGAGGAGGGGGACAGAAGGGGCGTTAACAGTCACTCAGCCAAAAACCAGTGCCACGCCCCAGGTGCCAAGGCTAGTAAGAGCAAGCAGCAGGAATGTGAGGGAAATGAATGGGAGAGTAAGTCCTGCCTTTCACATGGTGAGTGCTTTGTTTTTTCACCTTTAGTCTGCCTACTTACCATATAAACATAACACAAGGTATGGCCAGAGTATGGCAAGCAGGGATAGTTAGCTGTGGGCTCTAAACATAGTTCACGTTCGGTAGGATTACCAACATAGAGCTTAGATTGTACAAGTAGTTGCTTGTTGTTTTTTCCTCTGTTTACATTAACTTTTATCCACATTTGCTCAGGGCATTAATAGACCTGGTCAAAATATAAGCTCAATGGCTGTCAATGTGAAGATTCTTGGTTTGGCTTTAATCTGTCTTTCAGATGATCAGTAGTCAGTGGTCTGCAGAACATGACTACAGTTTTAAGTGTGTTAAAATCTTAACATCACAGTAGTCAGTGTTTAATTTCCCAACTAACGATGTTGACCATATTTTTATTTTCCCCTATGTGAAAGGGACTGTGTTTTGTAACGTGTAAATAAAGAATTGCACTCTGTCTGCCGATGAGGATACAAATATGCAGCAAAATACAAATTTTCGCTCTTTATAGAGTCCTGGGACTGTGGAAACACTTTGAACAGGCCAGCCAGTGATTCAAGAGCAGCGCTCCGAGAGCAGAGTACATATTTTCTGTCTGTGCGGTTGGCAATCTGTTTACTGGAAGGGCTGCTCACTCAGAGCACATGTTCCTGCATGTGCAGTTAGTCAGTCAGCTCAGAGAAGACTGTAGAGTTTAAGTGTAGATGAAGGGACAGAGAAACAGTTTATGTGTGTGTGTTTGGGGTGGGGGGTATGTGTGCATGACTGCATGTGCATGCATGTGTGTTGGTGAGTTTCTTTGGAGAGCTTAGCAAATAACCAACAAAACCACACTAGGATCCTGTGTGTGTGTGTGTGTATGGTCAAGTAGGAGGTATGAGAGTTTGCTGAGTCCAGATTTAAGCTCCCTTTCTGGGAACTAGTGTCCCCATGCTCTTCCAAACTGAGCAGTAAGAGACTGGAGGGCTTTGGGACTACAGAAGCATGGGCTGGTTTCAGTGGTTTCTGTCCCAGGTTTGTCTATTGTACACAGCCAGTGGTAACAATGGGAGGGTTAAGTATCTGATACACACACCAAACCCTGGGACTCAGCTGCAAGTAATTAAAGCTGGCAGTTGGCAGAGAAGAGAGTTGGGCGACTGTAATGGCCGCTGTAAGTTCATACCATAATATTTGGATGATGAATCAGGCTTCTAGTAAAGGTGTTGTCATGTTGTTGACCTTAGGCTTTCTCCCCTCACTATGTCCTGTTGGCCCCGACAGGAGGCAGAGAAAGGAGCGAGAAAGGCTTTTGTACGACCCTACTCCCTGTTCTGTAATGAAATCTGCTGTTTATTTGGTATGCCAGGACTTTTGCCTTGACCTGCATAGTCAGTCTAGGCTTTCTCTGTATATTCTGTCTCTTCCTGAAGTGTAATCAAAACCTAGAGCGGCCATCTGAGGTTTAATGAAATGTATAATCTTAAGAGAGGATGTCCACAGGCAATTGTCTTTTCACTGGACACAGTGAGATATTTAATTAATCCATAAAGAGAAGATCTATCTTGGAGGTTTTCCTCTAAGACTATACTGCAGCAGCAACCTGTTGTAGTTTCAACCAGTTTAGATGGTCCATTTGAATGGACGCAGGAGAAGTGTCATCATCATAATCAGCTTTTGTTTAAGGTCACTTATTCCCACCATCAAGTCGTTGTCTCTCCAATTTTTGGTTCTCATCAAGTAAACTAATCATATCTGGAGGGTATTGTGCTTTTGCTTTCTTAATTTAATGCCACCATCTTGGAGAAGGAGGGCACCAGCATGGCCGGTGTCTGGCAGGCAGGATGATACTCAGGCTTGGTCCAGGGTCACCAGTCTGTTTTTACAATTTCATACTGCTGTCATCTGATATTGACTGGAGGGAAACGCTGCAGTTGAAAAATTAACAACAGACGGAATTGAACAACAAAAACAAAAATCATATTTCTCAGGAAAGTACAGTTCACCTCATGAGTCATTTTTCTCTTTTATTCCTTCCCTTAAACAGAATCCGTGTATGACCTTCTTCCCAGAGAGCTGCAGTTGCCGTCCTCCACTCAGCAGAACTCAGCAGCCATGAGTCAGAAGAGCGGTGGAGAGGCAGGGCCTCCCCCCTCAGCTGCTCTTGCATCAGGTAAGCTCCTCCTCACCTTCTTTGACCCCCCTACCACCACTGTAGCAGTAATCAATCCATACCTGTAGATACACACCTGCATGCAGAAGGAAAGCCAGCCTGTTGCTATAAATACAATATAATACAATACAATACCTTACATGAAAAACCAAGAAGCTGCTGAAGAGTTATGAGGCCGCACTGCCCTCCCCCAAAGGTAGCCCTTGGCCCTTGGCCCTCAGTAATTCCCCCACATATATCCGATATCTGCAATGGCTTGTACACTGTGAGCAACTTGGTTGATGAGTCATTTTATTTCAACCAATTGTGGACGGTGCAAGAGACTGATTGCGTCTATACAGTGGTCTGGTACAGTTTTGATTAGGTAAATCATGTATTTTTTGCTTTCCGTAAAATAGCATTGTATTGATGAGCTAACATAGCTAGCAAGCACAAAATTAGGTAGCTTTAGTCATAATTAAACGGAAAAAAATCAATACAATTACCAATTACCAACAATAGATGCAACTTTTCTCAGAACATTCCGCCAACTTTTCTTGGCCGACAAGCTTGTTGACCATCCACAAATCGGTTGAGTTTCCCTGTTTGCTCATTTCTATAACGGCGACTTGTTGCTCGTGTTGCTCACAGTGTGGATGCACGGTAAGGGTCCCTCACATCTCTGAGAACTGAGAAGAATCCTGTTCCTTTAACTTTGGTCTGGGGCACCTTAGATGAAGACTAACATTTTGTTATATGTATCATGATTTGACAGGGGTCGGTCAGTTCTTTTAACCAGTCATGCTAAAGTTAAGGGTTTCACTAAACTGAGCAGTATAAAAGCATTGGCTGGTTTTATGCTGACACTACAACTCTGTGCAAAGGACAAAAACATGATGCGTATACAGTACATACATCACACAAGACATACAGGTTTGTAGTATATTAGATCACCATTATCTCTTTAAAGTGCTCAAAAAGTCTCAGCTGATGCTCCCATCAGGACAGGGCTGTAAACGCATGTCTGTTCTGTAGACCTTGAGTCTCATGGTCCCAGCTCAAGAACTGGATACCTTGCACTACATTATGAGCTTTAGGGCTATACCATTGTCATAATGAAGCACAGCTCCCATTTCTTTACTGGGAACATTGTGCTTTGAAATTAGAGTGTAAGGAATCCATTTAGGTTTACTATACCTGTAGTACACACTGTATGGGTATGAGACTTGAAGTATCACTTACCTTGGAAAGCTTCACTTTTCCTTGGGAAGCAAAACTGTGGTAAAGCCAAACACTAAATTATTAAATCTAGTCAAGGGGAGCAATACCAACCTCCTGTTCCACAATGTAATTTGGCGAAATTTTGAAATTCTTAAATCTACTAAAATGCAAAACACAATATTGTCTTGGGGTAAGGTAAGAGTTCGAAGACATTTTGGCACTGTTCACAAAAACAAAAGTGTATTTATTCCAAAGTAATGAATAATTTACAGCTAACTTTTTAATGCATTGCATTTATAACGTGTTTTTACGAGTTCTGAAAGCACTTTACTTTTATTGCCAAAGCTATTTGAAATAAATGTTATAAGAGGCTAATGATTTACACAATTGCATTGAAATGTACAGATGCCAGCACTGAATCCTGTATGTGTGCAACTGTAAATCTGAATGTTTATTAACAAAATATTACTTTCCTTTAGTCCCAACTTAAATTTTCGTTCCTGGTCAAATTTGAAACAACTTGGAAGTTCAGAATGTACTTCACTTTAGCTCTTCTTGCTCTGCCCCTTATTGAAGCACCCAGGCTTTAGAGTGAGTTTCAGTAGATCCAGAAGTCTGTTGCCTATGGACATCAGTGCCGCATTACAGCCATTTGCAGTCCTCTGACCAGGTGGGACATATTGGCTGTAGCAAGAGGAAGGTGATGTATATTTGAACTATACCTGGAACTATAAGTTTCACTGAAAACTGGCTATAACATCATCTGGCTATTACTTCCTCCTCTCCTCCCACTTTTTTTGTAAATCTCAAATGGTCAGAATCAAGTTTGTTTTGTGTTTCAAAAAGATTTGCAGAACAGAATTGGTAAAAAATATTTACCAATATAATTTAAAATATAATGCACTTTCAATGGCAGAAATTAGCCATACAGCTGACGTTTTTGCACTGTTGATTTAAAGGGCTGCAGATATATAATCTATAAAATTACAGGACATCTATATTTATTTATTTTTCTTTTACTTTGTGTGTGCTCCACTAAATTTTTCATTGATGAAGCCCATTGTTTGAAAATCCGATGTAAGCATGAATTAGCATCAATCTTCTATCTTGTGTCTCAGCCTTTATGGAAACACAATATGTGCTAGGAGTACTAGACTAGAGTTGATAATGGGTCTTCCCAAAAGATGTTGGAGAATCTAAATTTACTTTAAAGAGGGTAAAGGCCTGAATGCACTTGATGCAATAATTGACATGCATCATAGGACACTCCAAATTTGACACTTCAGGCACTGCAGGCAGATTTGGCACCTGCATTTTTACACTGCAATGGGTAACATTGCTAGATCATATTTTCTGGAGTACTGACCAAAAAGTATCCATCATGTCCAGTGTTTCCCTTAGCTCAGAACTTTACTTGTTGCAGTTGCAGAAGGTTGGAAACATATGTTCAATACATTCATTCATTTTTTCACTCTGGTAGGGATGTTACGAAAAAAGTTAATTAGCTTCCGTTGTCGAATCGATATCAGGTTTTTGTCACAAAGCTTTTTTTGATTGAAAAAAGGCATGTGTGTTTACAAGCAACAGCCTCACAAGATTCATCTTTGGTGTGAAAGAGAACATAACGCAACGTGCACCTCTTAGGCACACAGAGATCGATTTAGATCAATTTATATATATTGATTAACTTTTTATTTTGTGGTGGCCGTGTCGATTTTGGGGTGGTGGTCACAGATGTCTAGCCCCGGGGCCGCGACAGACAGAAACACAGGCAGGAGTGGAGAGTTCACAGGCCGGCAGGCCGCTTTATTTACAACACGCCATAATAATTCGGCCCGGTCTTGACTGCCGCTTCCCTGCGCCGGCCGGCGCACCACCCGTCCATCCCGCCAGGTAAGCCGCAAAAAAACAAAACTGCCAGTCTTACAGGACGCATACCAGCTCCAACCCGACTGGCCAGGTCTTCCAGGTCTACCCCCGGCTGCATCCTCTGGGACAGGTCGGCTCACTCTCACTCACGCTCCCACACAGACACACAGGTTTAAAGGACCGGCTGCAATCGCCCTTAATTGGCCACAGCCGGTGCCGGATGCAGGGAGAACAAGCCCACTAACTTGATTCTCTCCTGCATCCAGCCTATGCCTCACCCACACACTCCCCACAGTCTGCCACATTTTTTAAAGGGGTCAAGTTACATTGTTTGCCAAAATATCCAGGTGATGATGTGGGATTACACAGGCATCACAAGCCAATTTTCGCACTATTCTCCTTAAACTCGGGGTCAGCCTACAGTAGATTATTGAATTAAAATGAGAGGCCCACTGGCTTTGTAGCCTAAATATTTGACCTAGCCCAGTTAACCAATCAGGTAACAAATTAATAAATGAAGAAAATCCTTTAAGGGAGATATTGAAATTCCCTTCAATGTTGTTCTCAATGTGTCATGGCTCATACTGAAAGTTGGATGAAAATCATTCACACAGCCACATGTGTATATAGTTAGAATGACAAATGTAGTTTCTTATTTTTTTCCTGCTTGGGGAATTTATATCAGTTAAGTCGGCCAACATATGAATAGGATCTGTTCATAGGCACATCGGTTGGTGAAGTCATGAAAATAGTGTAGAACATGCATTGTGCCTTGTGCTTTTGATGTGGTCTTAACAGGCGGGCAACGCAAGCGCAAATCCCAGTAATCCTTGACACCAAAATCTCACCGTACTGCTCGATCATTACTGACACATCCCCCCACCCTACTGCACCTCTCCTCCCACTTAAGCGCAAGTTAACTGGACACTTCCAACATTGCCTTGGCTTTTCGCCATCTTTCACCACTCCTTGTTTCTTCAAAGATTGAAAGAAGTCGTAAATTGTACATTTCTTATAATCCATAGCACAACTTCTCCTATATGCGGTTCACTTTGGCTCGTTCCACCTGCCACTCAAACCGGCCTCCTCTCCTGGGTGGACGTTTTCATCTCATAATGATCCACTCTCACCCGTTTTAAATAGACTTTTATTTAAATGCAATTTTAGAGCCAATTTCAATTTTCTAAATTCTCCTTCGGTTCAGGCAGCCTGCACAAGATTTTACAATGCAGGAAAATCCTGCATTATGAACGTTGAACCACCTCAACTGTCAGTTTAAAGTTAACCCCTAATCAAAGTTTAAATTAAAGTTTTCGAGTGACAGGATTAAATCTAAATGAATAAATATTAATAATGGCATATTAAAACATCTAAAGGGAATCTTTGAAATGAAATTCCTCATTCATTCCATTTGAGTAAAAACTGATAAAATGAAAGATCCAAAAGGCCTCATTTTCTAAGGAAATGTAAATCTGCTTCTCTTGGCCCAAAGATGCATAGTTTCTTTAAAGTGGTGGGCTACAGAATGTTTGACATCCTCTCTCTTAATGAAACTACTGTGATCAGCGATTCAGCATTTTAAAGGGTGCTCTGTTCCACCTATATCGACTTTTCCACAGGGGCATGAAATCTTGTATAACACAATTTTCGTTTTACAAGTAAGGAAACTCTTAATGTCCACAGTCTTCCTTTCACTCACAGGAAGTTGATAACTATGTGTATTTCTGGTGTGCTGACAACACACTTTCTATATTTACAACACATTACAGAATTAAAAATGCAATAAGAATTTACAAAGGATCTTGAATAATAACAGCAGGGGGCAAAGAGGCATTTAACATGTGTCTTTGATAAATGGACTTTCCTGTGGCCAGATACTGCCCTCTCCTTTCTCTTGGTGCCTCTTCTCCTCTGTAAGATCTGGATGTTACTGCCTGCATGTTTAGACTAGAAGGCTTGCGAGGCCATGGCAAAGGGAAGGACAGAGTAACTCTTGTCTATAACACTGCTGCTCCAAAATGCCAGCCAAACCTATTTTATTTGGATTTTCTTCTGCAGTCTGCTCTCCTTACTTTATTATGGTTGTGATTTTATTATAAGTGGCCTGCTATTTCTCATCTTAGATGAGAAAAATAGATGATTCCTTTTTCCTCAAGGCATAACGAGGCATAAAAACAACAGCTGTTTCAAATGTACACACCACACTGATAGGATCATTTAGTCAATATACCACTCTGCTGTAGTCTGTAGAATGCTTTTAGGGGCTTTAAGTCAGGAACCTAGCTCTCTTTAAGGCATTCATTTTTATAGTTTCTGGTTCTTTGTTTTATCATTGTATGTTTCTATGAACATGTCACCTCTGTGGGTGTTGGGCATGTTGTAACTGTCATCTGCTGGCTAAGCAACCTAACTACACACAAGTTTTACAACTGGGATAAACTACATTGCCCTGGGAGAGAGATTCACAAGCTTCAAACTACTTTTTTGATGACACCAGATTTTGAAAGCACAGTTACAAGGTTAATCCATCTCGATTCACAATAATACTTTAGCGATACTATGTTAATTTAAAAAAATCTTACAGATCTTACAAATCTTAAGTGTCTGGAATAAAATTATTCACTGTGGTTCCATTTGTAGCAAACATGGATACCTTTGTTGTGTATGTAACACTTTATATACTCAAATATCTTTGAGTAAGAAAGCAAATAATAAATAAAAGTATGAAAGAAAATTGTTTCACGAATGAAACTTAAGCGTCTGTATTTAGAAACCAATACACTGTGTATTTCACTTTGCTTCCATTTTGTAAGACATTCATAAACTGTGAAAATGGAACTAGTTCTGTCTAATTTGACGTCTCTGCATGTGGGTTCTTTAGTGGAAGTGTTTCAGTGGATCAGATGCATAAAAATAGTGCCCTCCAGGGTGTAAGTCTTTTTGCCCTTTTGGCCTAGACTGATGTGCAATGTGCACCAAGCACTTCCAAACTGGCAATAAGGAATGTTGACTTTCGGACACCTAGCACTGTGGAAATAGTGTTAAAAAAACAAACAGGTAATGATGTCAAACCAGGAGGCTGCTACATCTGTGCACCTGGTCCATTACTCCTGTATTTTGCTTGTCTGTATTCTATTGTTTATTACAAATGTAGAAATTATTTTGATTTTGGTCTTTGCCTCTTCAGGAGGATGTTTTTCATTTTAAGGCATTCCACAAGCATAATCATAGTACTGTACTTTTTGAAAACGTACTTGCTCATCAGAGGATGGTGTCGTGTTTCCCATTGCCTCACCTCAGTCATTATTCCATCCCATATATAGTAGGCATGCGATTTATAATCCCTTTATGTCCACTACAGCCTATAACATGGATATCATTTCTGCTTGTTACAGGCTGGGTAACTGAAACCCATTAGAGCAGAAGTATACTATGCAAAGCATTGTGTCATTGTGCATATATAAACTCTTTAGTCCTTAATGTATGAATTGAACCATAATACTAACTCAATCTGTCTTCATTTTTGCTCTGTAGCCAATTCTATTTCATCCCTGTACATTTCTTAGTTCATCTGCATGCTCACACAAAAGAATGTATTTGCAGCACTTTAAGCACTTTAGTAACCTTCATATGCTGAGCCTCTCTTTCTCTCCGACTGTGTGTTGTGCAAACTAATGAGTCACCAAACAACCAGAATATCATCAGCAGTCTAACTCCTTTTACAATCTGCCACTTAACTACACTCCATCCAGTTCATGGCAAATTCTTGCAATGCTTTTGAAATTATGTCAGCATGCTGGAACAACAGGGAGAGAACTTGAGCAACAGTTCCATTTTCACAAATAAAGTCCCCTGTTTTATTCATTTAAAAAAAAAAATCTGAATAAATCTTAATGTTCAGCTCTTATTCCTCATTCGCTGTCTCATTTTTATTCCAGGAAGTTCCCTCTGAAGCAGGGAGTGTCTGCATATAAAATGGTCTGCAGTTCTCTGCTTCATAGGTCAGAAGCTTGTTTATTTTGTCTCTGTGGCTACGTTCAGTCCCAACTAAATTATTTCAACTTGTATAGAAAAAAAGATCCAATTGGCATGCATCATCTTACACACTAAAAAATGAACCTTTTTGAACTTCCCTCTCCATTTCATTGTATTAGCTAATTGTGTAATCAATCAGTTGAAAATCAACTAAATTCTGGAATTAATCATAGATTCCCTGAATAATTGGATTTCTTTCAGTTGCATGTTATTCATTTATTTGGAAATATTTGTTCAGCATTACCTCAAAAGACTCATTGTTAAAGGACACTTCACATTTTGGCACACACATGCACACGATGCAATAAAAGATGGCAATTTTAATTGGACAACCAAAGAAATATTTAACAAAAAATGAAAAGTAAACAATCATGGACAAATTTCGCTGCTTAAATGGGACTGCTAGCCGATGCTGGTTGAGACGCCTTTATTTACTGTCCAATTGTTTGCACTGTAGATGCCACCACTCTCTCCTCTTCTATGACCGTGGGAGGCCCCTGCAGTGCTTTTCCCACCTCTTCCAGCTCCACCATGCATTCCACTACCTCAGCCAATGACCAGAACCCAGCTCACAGCTGCGGCGTTGAGCCAGAGGACGCTAGGAGTAACAGAGTGGTGCCAGAGGTTCTTGGGGCAGAGGGTGGGAATGGCAACAGCGGGAGTGCTGGTAACTGCAGGGCTGCCAGTGAGAAAGGAGGAGGAGCTGGATCCATAGGAGGAGGAAGAGGGGCAACATCCCAGGATGCCCAGCAACATCACCAGATGACCCCTTCTAAGCGCCGCACTGTACTGAATATCTCTCCACCACCAGAAGACCTGCTTGATGATAGCCGCATGTCCTGCCAGGACGGGCCACCCCTGGACTCAGAGCAGAGCAACAGCATCTGGATGGATGACTCTCTCTCTAACTTCAGTATCATCAGTTCCAATTCCTATAATGACAACACAGAAGTGCCACGCAAGTCCCGAAAACGCACCCCTCGCCAGAGGCCTGGTCCTAAGTCTGTGCCTGCAGAGGAAGCCAGCATGGATGTGTTTGATGCAGACAGTGCCAAAGGCCCACACTTTGTCCTCTCACAGCTAGGCCCTGACAACAAGGCCTGCCCAAAAGGAAGGTTTGTGTAATCTGTACCTAGTGTGAAGTGTCCTATCTACTGTTGACTTATTAGCTTTTTTATGGACAGACCATGTCCATGTCCTGCCCTTCTATATCTCATTAAGTTCACCTAGGAGGCTTACAAAATGAACGTGGTTCCACCTCTTATTTAGTGGTAGGGTTTACTCAGTAGAGTTGATTGATATTTAACACAGTCAATATTCTCTTGTTGGTAGTTGTAGAATTAAGCTAATAAGCCAAAGCAGTCAATCTTTATTATGGCTTACCTTTAACTTGAAAGCCTTTCTTAATTATCTGAAACAGCACTTATATTCCCATTGTCAGAATAAGTGTGAGGAAATTAAACCACAGATGGAAATCTTCATCAAACCACACTGGCTCCACTTTCCCCACTAGACTTTGCCTGAAGACGAGCAGTTAGATCTGAGGGAAGGGAGGGGCAGGATACTGAAGTACAAACAATGGTCAGCCACAGTGAATCACAGAGCCTCTTTCAAAGACCTAGGATAACCAGAGCGGATTAAATAAACAGATAAGTCTGAATGCTTTAAGAGCTTGGAATGGACTATGCTTGGTTGATAGAGGGCCTCTTAACTCTGCATTGCATTGAGCACCATGGCAACTACAGAGTATTCTCTTCTCACCGTTGCCACTACTCCTCTTTAGAGCAAAAGCCCCACAGTTATTCTCATCCACACATATACAGAGATATTTCTTATCACGGCCATGTCTTGGCTGGAACTTTGACAGAAAGTGGACAGTTACAAACAAAGTGAAGTTGGTGCCAGCAGTGGCAAGGATTTTCCTTCTGTATGGATGAATGAAGACAAGGGACAGAGTGTGTTATTGCAAGTCGAGGACATGCTGTGCCCTGTCACCACAGTATGAGGATGCTAGCTACGTATTTTCAAGTTGCAAATACACAATAACATATTCTTCCACAGTTGCAGGAATATCTAAACTGAAATCATACTGCTAAACCAAAAGTTAAAAACCAAAACTAAAATTATATAACAAAAATTCTAGTTGTTTCTTAAATGATCTGCTTGTGTCTCTAACATAACAAACTAACATATAAATCTGTTTCAGTTCTCCAGATGGTCGTCAGACAACTAGTCAGAAAGGAGGAACTCTTGCAGTGCAATACCCACAGAAGAGTGAGGGGAAGGAGCTGAAGATCCTAGTCCAGCCTGAGACCCAGCACAGAGCCCGCTACCTGACCGAGGGCAGCAGAGGGTCAGTGAAGGACCGCACTCAGCAGGGCTTCCCCACCATAAAGGTAACTTGTAAACCATTGAAACAGCCTTTACCTGCGATTCTGGCTTTGTTAGTCACTGTTTTGACTTTTACACTGTGGTCAATGTGCCTTTGTCTCTCCTTCAGCAAATGTCCCCATCAACTGGCTTCAGGCGCATAGTTGCAAAACACCTCTTCATTGAGTAAACATTAAGTTAATGATTCAGTGATTGTCAGAGGCTTTGTGATGTGTGCATGTGTAAGAGCTGAAGAATCACATCTGCTTCCAGGTAGTTGGTGTGATTTATGAAATAATGTAGTGTAGCCATCGGTTGTGATAAGTCTGGTGAGGAAACATATACCCAAGAAATAATCAAAACAATAATAGAAACAGTAGATTGTCAAATGACAAATTGGGTCACTCAACTTTATTATTGTTTTTTCAAGATCACTGCGCCATATAACTGTTGTTTGCCTTTATTTATCTTATATTTGTATGAAAATGTTAACATATCTTATTATTAAAGGTTTCCAGCAAATCATAGAGGTGGTATAATTGCAATGTTACATATCTGTAGAGAGGGTTCGAATTTGTTTTCTGTCCTGTGTGATGACGGTCTTGTACCATTGTATAGCTACTGTGTCCTGTCCATTTCCATTGTGTCTTATTCTGTGTAATGTGCATCCTATACTACTTGTATTAATAAACTACAGAGAGGGTTGAAGAAACAGCTCAGTTAACCTAAATAAACAGTTGTTTATTTAGCTTTGCTAGCTAGCTTACTAGCCAGCAAGCTAATTTAGCAAACCAACTATGTTAATGTGAACGTGCGACTCCTAGCCGCGACTAGCTGCTTGCCACGTAACGTCAGCTATTGTGAAAATTAGATGTGTTTTAAAAAAGGCAGTGGTAAGCTATCTCACTGTGATTAGCTAGCTAACTAACAAAGGGACATTGTGCTGCAATTATTAGTCCCCAGGCAAAATCAGCATATAAACTAGTAGTATTAGTTGTAAGTAGTAGAAGAAATAGTAGATGTGTTTTTGCAGAATAAACCTGTAGAAATAGTAGTGGTGTTTTAGTGGAAGATACCTTTACATGTATAAGCAGAGATAATTAGTGTTTTAGTGTAATATGCAGTCATGGTTGAAAGTTTGTTGTTTTTTTTCACCAAATCCTACCATGTCAAATTCAGATCTTGACTTGTTGAGATATTTTCAAATGTGTCATATTTCTTGTGTTTTCTTCCCATACACAGCTGGAGGGGGGAAATGAGCCAGTGGTTTTGCAAGTGTTTGTGGGCAATGATGCTGGGCGTGTGAAGCCTCATGGCTTTTACCAAGCTTGCAGGGTGACGGGGCGCAACACGACAGCCTGCAAGGAGGTGGACATTGAGGGCACGACTGTTATTGAGGTGTCCCTAGACCCCACCACCAACATGATGCTAGCGTATGTACTTTGCTTCAGAATGCACAGTAAAATTGACAGTGTATGTTTCTGTGTTGCTGTGCAAATACAACAGCCTGACATTGTTTTTGAGTGACCCGGTATGGGTTGCTTTTATGGGCCTAATTTTGCTTCCCAGATGATTGATGACATCTCTCAGTAAGAGAGATGTAAATTGAACACACAGGAGCTGTGAGGTATTGTCGCGTTAGGCAGCAAGCTGTACAGGCTGACCACTGTCTCTCTGTGCAGGGTGGACTGTGTTGGGATCTTGAAGCTCCGTAATGCTGACGTAGAGGCTCGCATTGGTGTGGCCGGCTCAAAGAAGAAGAGCACACGTGCTAGGCTGGTGTTTCGGGTCAACATCCCCCGTCCAGATGGATCACTGCTCACGCTACAGACTCCATCATCTCCAATCCTGTGCAGTAAGTGAATCTAGCTTATTCATGTGCTCCTCAGAGGCGTCTGAGGAAAGCACAATACAGTTTTTTACAATCGTTTTCACACTTGTCTCAATACCATGTCCACTTTTTCAAAACACTTAACACATTCACCATATCAGTAGACTATGTGAACTAAACTGTGTATACTTTTGCATTGCTTTGATACAAGAGGCATTCAATCACCACTTCTTCCAAAATTCATGAATACCTCTCTCAGTCAGTGTTCACCACCAGCAAAATTCTGTACAACTACAGCAGATTTTGCAGACATTTAGATACTCTGTTCAAAACAGTTAACTTTCAGTTCAAAACCCAACAAAATTCTGATCACTGTGGATGGAAATATGTTGCATTTTGACAGACAAATTAAACTATACGCTTGAAATACGTAAAACAGATTATTCTGATTTTAGCAGAAAGTTTATTCAGTTTATTCAGTTTTTTTGTTTGCAGCCTTGTTACCATCTATACAAAAGTGGTCATACTTGCATTGAAATGTGCATGTATATAGGGAAAATATTGCTATTTGGTATTTTTTGTTATTGATTGTAATGTATTTTGAGTAATTGATTGTATTGTATTTTTCTTTTCTGAACTACAGTATATTGCACTGTGAGAACAAATGGCAAAATTTAGTAAACCCCCTGAAGAATACTGTTGCTTTTGTGATTTGTTTCTTTATCATATATTGTTTTACATTACACAGTAAAGATTGTTATTCTGTGTTTCCGATACAGTAAAACAATCATTCATTTACAGTTTACTGTAAATTTACCACACTCAGTCATGACATATATTGTGAGAGGCAAACCAACAGATCAAAAGTTTCTTTAGCTGCTTGGCTTGAAATATTTGTGGATGCAAAAATAGAGGAAAGGGAAACACATAATATATGTATTTTGCAATGCTCCAAGTTGTTTGTGTTTTTTAGTTCATTGTACATTGAGTGACAAAGTAGTCTTATGGGAGAAAGCATATGCTATAGTTACGGCAGCATGAGCCACTTTTGCACCAAAGGTTAACTGATGTGCTCAGGTGTGTGTTTCAAAAGCACACTGTGTGAAGAGTTTTGAAGAAATGGACATGGTATTGAGACAAGTGTGAAAACGATTGTAAAAAACTGTAAGATTGAATGCCATGTTTGATGAACTGTCAGATCATGGGTACTTCATGGAGATTATAAATTCTGACCTGACCTATTATATTATGGCAAAACAAACATTTTCAAAGGGATAAAAGAGATAGTTGACCAGTAACCTACTTAGTTAATAATTGCCCCTATAAATTGAAATATTTTCCTTTGAAGCTAGAGGTCCTACTTCTAAAGTTTAATTTAGCCTTAGATCAGAAAATCATAGTCTTTTGATAGTTAGTATTTGGAGACAACGTGTAAAGATACCCTTCAGATTCAAGTGTTCCTTCATAATAGGTATAGGGTGTGGTCGGTTTCATAAACAGGAAAAACCGCCTAGGGCCATATGAAAGATTCTGTGTAAGTGGATTTGGGAGAGAAGGAAAGGAAGAAATCATAGAGGTGTGTGTGGAGTTCTATTGTCTATTGAGCCAGCATGCAATCTATGGAAATGTGTGTGTGTGTGTGTGTGTGTGTGTGTGTGTGTGTGTGTGTGTGTGTGTGTGTGTGTGTGACTTGTGAAATCTGTGTGAGAGAAAGGAGAGTGGGAGGAGCCTCAACTTGTTTATAGGAACATTTAGCCTTTAGGCCTTTAGGCTTGTGAGAAAGGGGCAATATTTGGGTCGTATACATTAAGCCTTTGTTAATTTGACGACCAGTACGTAGAAAAAATAAACTAATCTGCTTCCACTGTATACACGTGGGCCTGGTTAAGCAAAGGTTTCTAGCTGGCATAGAAATTGATAGTTAACAAATCATTGAGTTTGGAAATATATGATTTGAATTAATACATCCAATGCTCAACAGGAATGTGCAAAGGGCAAAATAACAGGTTCACACTATTTACAATAAAAAACCAACAATATTTACAGTATTGCAGTAAGAGCTCTATATAAAAAACAAAAACAATATTTACAGTAAGAGCACTTTGGAAATAAAAATATAGTAATAAGGGAAATCGTGTGTATGTAATATAATATAAATTATGTGTAGTCGTTACCTAAGTGTGTGAGTGTGTGTGTGCATAAGAGGGGCAGTGTGTGTGTCTTGGTGGGGGCCCTGGTGAGGTCAGAGTTCACAGTCCTGATGGCCTGAGGAAAGAAACTCCGTCTCAGTCTCTCTGTTTTGGCAGCGTAACTACGGAGGCGCTTGCCTGACAGCAGCAGCTGAAACAGTCCGTTGTTGGGGTGGTGAGGATCCTTCATGATCCTGCAGGCTCTGGTTCTGCACCTCCTGGTGTATAAGTCCTGCAGGGTGGGGAGTGTAGTTCCAATAGTGCGTTCAGCCGAACGCACTACTCTCTGCAGAGCCTTCCTGTCCTGAGCGGAGCTGTTGCCAAACCAGGCAGTGATGCTTCCTGTCAGGATGCTCTCTACAGCTCCAGAGTAGAAGGACTGAAGGATCCTCCGAGAGACTTTAAATTTCCTCAGTTGCCTGAGGTGGTAAAGGCGCTGCCTTGCCTTTCTCACCAGAGTGTCAGTGTGTGTGGACCATGTGAGATCTTTGGTGATGTGGACTCCCAGGTATTTATACCTGCTCACCCTCTCCACAGTATTCCCATTTATCCCCAATGGTGAGTACGTCCTCTGTTGTTGTGTCCTCCTAAAGTCCACAATCAGCTCCTTAGTTTTGGTGACATTCAAGAGGAGGCTGTTGTCCTGGCACCAGAGTGACAGATCAGCAACTTCCTCCAGGTAGGCCTTCTCGTCGTTGTCGGAGATCAGGCCCACCACCACTGTGTCATCCGCAAACTTGATGATGGAGTTGGAGCTGAACCTGGCCACACAGTCATGTGTGTACAGGGAGTACAGTAGGGGGCTGAGGACGCAACCCTGGGGGGATCCTGTGTTCAGGTTGAGGGGGTTGGAGGTGTGTCTGCCCACCCTGACCACCTGGGGCCTGGCGGTCAGGAAGTCCAGGATCCAGGCACACAGGGGGGTGTTCAGTCCCAGCTCAATCAGCTTGCCGGCCAGTCTGGTGGGGACTATGGTGTTGAAAGCTGAACTATAATCAATGAACAGCAGTCTCACATAGCCCCCCTTCCGGCTGTCAAGATGAGAGTGTGGTGTGCAGTACCTGGGAGACAGCATCATCCGTGGATCTGTTTGGACGATAAGCAAACTGCAGCGGGTCCATGGAGCAGGGGAGGAAGGCGCAGATGTAATCCTTTATCAGCCTCTCGAAGCATTTCATGACCACCGAGGTGAGGGCCACCGGTCGATAATCATTCAAGCATGCTGGAGAAGCATTCTTGGGCACAGGGACAATAGTGGATCTCTTGAAGCAGGCGGGGACCACAGACTCAGCCAGGGAGATGTTGAATATAGTGGTGAACACTGGAGCTAGCTGATTAGCACAGGTCTTCAGTACTCGCCCAGATATGCCATCTGGACCAGCAGCTTTCCTGGTGTTCACCCTCGTCAGAGCCCTCCTCACACTGTGCTCGGTCACAGAGAGCGTGTGTTCATCCCCAGCGGTAGAACTCACTTCGGCTATGCTAACAGTGATGTTGTTAGCCGGCGAGCTAGCGCTGTTGCTAGCCTCAAACCGTGCATAAAATGAGTTCAGGTCGTCCGCTAGGGATGCGTCGGCACTCACAATTGCGGGGGGTCTGCCCTGGTAGTCGGTTATAGTCCGTAGCCCCTGCCATAGGCGTCTGGTGTCGCGCTGCCCCTCTCTGCGACTCCACTCTGTCCTTATACCTCCTCTTGGCCTCCTTCACCGCCCTTCTCAGTCCATAGGACGCTGTCTTGTGCTCGTCCATGTTGCCGTCCATTTATGCCGTCCATTTATGTTGCCATAAATATCCAACAGTTGAAATTATTTGTCAGCAGAATTCCTGGAGGTCACAGTAAATCCAGAAAGAACAATATGTGTGGTTAACGCAATAATAGGTGAGGTAATATGGGAAAGTTGCTAAGAGCTGTAACTTCTGTGGTAATCTGACAGAGAGGTGACTAATCTTACATGAGAAATAGATTCCTTTTCCCCCCTTTCCATTTCTAATGAATTCAATATTGAAGGTAGTTGCATTCATAGACCAATTTGTAGTCTCTGCTAATGACACATTTGGCATGTTTACTTCAACTAAATTGTATGCATTCATGGCCGTTTTTGATATGGTCACATGTTTGACCCCACAGTAGACAATGTGTCGATGTGTCGCTGACGTCCAACCTGTTCACTCATTTTAAGTCACTACAGATACAAATGTTATCTAAATGCCTAAATATAAAATGCCTTAAAGTTGTAATGCCTTGCCTGTCTACAGCCCAGCCTGCAGGGGTGCCTGAGATCCTGAAGAAGTCACTCCACAGTTGCTCAGTGAGGGGCGGAGAAGAGGTCTTCATCATTGGCAAGAACTTTCTCAAAGACACCAAAGTCATATTTCAGGAGAATATTTCTGGTAAGAAATCAGTCTTTGTGGAATGTGGAAATTTGATTTTTTTAAATTTTAATTTGGCCTGCTCTCCAACCAACATTATACACTTCTCTCTGCTCCAGACGAGAAATCATGGAAGGCAGAGGCTGAAATTGACATGGAGCTGTTTCACCAGGTAAACTTGATTGTTCTGGTCTTATTTCTGTCCCAAATGATTAATGCTAATGACGAATGAGGTGATTGGATAGAAGCAGCCAGTTCAGATTTGTATTGGGGTTTAGATGTAATCATCTTAAATGGCTGCTGTTTCAAATGTTTGAGTGGCCTCATTGTGTTCTGACCTAATTACGCAGAGCCACAGAGGCTATACTGAGTGTGTCTCAACAGTCCAGTTTAACCCTTTGCTCTTGTTAACAAAACGGTCAGAACTAGGTGTACAAGGACCCAATGATTTATGTAGGGGCCTGAATACTGGGTGTCTGGATGTCATAGCAGTGTTTACTATGACTTTACTGTGATAAATGGTATACATTGTTCATTTTTGTTTGCTAACTGTATTTTTTATGATCACTCCCAAGAATCACTTGATAGTGAAGGTTCCTCCATACCAGAACCTAGCCATCACCTCTGCAGTGTGTGTGGGGATCTATGTGGTGACGAATGCTGGAAGATCCCATGATGTACAGCCTTTTACCTACGCTCCTGACCCAGGTTTGTTCTATTACGTTTCAGTTAAAAGGTGATGAGAGTACAGTCAGTTGCATGTGGTTTTTACTTTTACTTTTTGAAAAAAAGAGGCTATGTCCATATTGTATATCCCTTTTTCATATTTTACCATCCAAATATGTATATAAATAATTCAGGAAATCATCCAATGATGTGACCAATAAAGGAACTAAAAATACATAAATAAATACAATTTGATTGATTTGTAAATAAAAAAAACAACAGCATATAAAGATTTGCTGATGTATGCTTTTACAGCAAAAATTGATATTTCCGTCAAGAAAGAGGAACCCTCTCCAGGGAAGCCGTGTTCTTTTGAGGAACGAATTAAAGGTACTTTTATCTTTGTTACTAAACTATTGTACAATGCACTCTTGATTGTAACGTTTACTGTAGCTGTGGGTATTTAAGACTGCACAGCATTTATGTAAGTCGAGGTATGAACCCTGTCATTTAGAGAAGACTGTAATAAGGCCTGGCTCAGCCTAACTTTATCTATTATTATTGGGCTCGTCATATGCCTATTCTTTCTTAGGTTCAGGGGTGGTTTGGGGAGGAGACACATTGCTCTGCTCATTTCCTTCCCTCTCTCTCAGACCCATTGTTCAACCTATAGCATAATAAAATCAGACCAATAAGTATGTTCATTATAAATAAGTTACCCAATTACCCCAAGCATGTGACTTGCTGAAAAAAACCCTCCTTTAGATAGAATTTGGACTTTTTCCAGTTGTATAGTTAGTTAGATTTTTTCTCTTTGAACCTCGGTCTACAAGGTCGTGTATCACTTCTCTATGAAACCATTAGCAACATCTCACCTTCACCTATGGCTGACTTCTGAAGGCTTTGGGACAATTATTTAGGAACACAAATGTCAGACAGTCAGTGAGAGGCTGTTCATGACTAAATGACTTAATATATACCTCCGCTCCATGTGCCAAACATGGCCACATTCAGCCTCAAGTGGTCCTCCGGGTTCACCTTATTAATGCCAGACTTTCTAGATTTTATCCTAATGTTGACCCCTCTTGTCCCCGATGCTAGCGCCAATCTGCTCACCTTATATGTTCTTATATATGTTTTCACACTTTCTGGTCAAACATGTTTAAACCATTCTCTGACATGTATTGAATCGTAACACAACATGTCTTGACCACATCACAGTGGTCTGTTGAGGTTACTGTCAGTGGAGAAATTGGCATCTGCCGCTTCTGCAATAGATTTTGCCCCGTATGATTGTTGAACATCTGTGACAACCTGACGTTTACTGTTGATGTGTTAGATATTTGAATTTTTTTCTGCTATTAAAATCCATTTTTCCAATTTTGATAAAGGCCTTCTTCCAGTCTTCAGTAGTCCACTGGCGGTGCTTCATGACCCAGGCAAACCTCTTTTTCTTATTTTGCCATCTTAGCAATAGCTTTCTTACTGCCACTCAACCTGTCAAACCTGCAGCTCGAAGTCTTCTCTTCACAGTTGAAGCTGAGACTTGCTTACTCTGACCAGGGTTAAGCTATGCTTGAAGCTGTTGTCCTGTGAGCCACCTATCACGCAAGCAGTATTTTGATGGTGTAGGAAACTGTACTCACTGACACCGTGGCTCTGAAATTTACTTTATTTTTCAGTTTTTGCTGACATAAACTTTTTTTTTAACCACTGGACTTGAATTGCTTCAATTTCAATAAAAACTGGAAAAATGGGGCTGTTCTAAAACTTTTGACCAGTAGTTTTGTATGACTTGCTGGAATAATTGTGTGTTTAAAGTGTTTAAACAAGAAGATTGTAATATATTCCTTGGTCTTACTCCTACAGTTCTAGATAGTGCCTTGATGCCTTCAATGCTGCCTCTAGTAAAGAGAGAAGAAGTCACTCCAATGGAAGTCTCCAGCAACCTCCAACCTGCTGGAGTATTCAAGGTGATGTATTGCTCTCTAATGTTAAATATTTTGTGACATAGAAGTAATTTAATATTGCAAATTATATTAATATTCATTTTAATTCAATTAAATCCATACTTTATTGTCCCAGAAAGACAGGGTTAACAATAAAAACACACAATAACATAACACAATAACAAGCACAATAAGTGCATAGCAGATCGCACAGCAAATACCGTAGGAACAAAAAATCAATTGATAAGACCAGACAGGAAATCAGTAACTTGTTATAGTGCAACAAATGCCACTGATCAGTCTAAAATATAGAGGGTTTCTACAAAGGCACAAGGTGCCACGTTTCATGTGCAAATTAAGCAAGCTAATTGGCTGGGATAAATGACTCCCTGGTTCTTTTGCTCTTGAGTTTAGGCGCTAATGAACATTTTTATTTTGTATTCCTAGCAGACTGCTGATGTCATGTGTCCAGCCCAACAGACCCTGGACATGACTTCCAGCCATATTCCTAACAGTAGGTCATTCTCAAGCAACCTGCCTCAGCCTGCAGGTGACCCTGACAAAGTCCAGGCTCCAGTCTTTACCAACACAGAGCCCCTAAGCACTATCCAGAAGCAGGACATTGCTGCCACCAATTCCTTCTCTGTGCCTGCAGACCCTCTGCTCCAGCAAGGTTCTCAGCAGTTCCTCCTGGAGCCCAGAGAGGCCCTGGGGCAGGAGAGGCCAGCCAACAGTTCTGGGGCTGTGGGGAGGTTGTGTGGGGAACCTGCACCCCGACAGCACCAACTACCCCTGTTTCCCCCAGATGAGGTGGCCCAGTTGGAGGAGGCAGTGAGACAACTTCAGGCCAAAGGCTTCTGTAGCTTACCACTACAGTCTGACAGCTCAATGGCCAAACAGCAGCAATGTCAACAACACATCCAGCACCAACAACAGATCCAAAAACAACAAATTCAACAGCAACAGCAGCAGCAGCAACAAATTCAACAGCAGCAGCTTCAGCAGCAACAGCAGCAACAACAGCAGGTTTTGGAGAACCTACAACAGCAACTGTTTCAATCACAGATCCCAATGCAGTGTGGCATATTCCAGGGTGCTTCCCAGGGAGAGAATGCAGAACAGCAGGGATCCCCAAACCGGGGATCCCTTTTTCAGCAGGCCCAGCAGCAGCAACAACAACAGCAGCAGCAGCAGCAGCAGCAAAAGCAGCAGCACCAACAAGCTGCTCTCTTTCAACAGGCTAATGAACTCCTCTCTATTCAGACCAACTTCCTCCAGCAGACACCCTCACACCCTTCCCCACCCCTTTTCCACAATCCTAGTTCTTTGGCTGAGGCACGAGATCCACAGGGATCTCTGTTTCATACTCAGAAAACCTCTCACACTCAAGAGCAAGTCCAGGCTGCTCTCTTTCAGAACACCATGACAGTACTGAGCGCAACGAGTCTCTCTCCAGAGCAACAGCCCTCAACCCCCAGCCTTTTCCTCTCCCAGACCTCCCTGCCTTCTCAGCTTACAACCAGCAGTACTCAGCAGCAGCAGCAGCAGCAGCAGCAGCAGCTGGCCTTCCTCAGTGCACTACAGACCTCTGCCCCTGAGCCACAATCAGTGTTCCAGGCTCAGACCCAGCTCGCCCCCATTCAGCAGCGAACACCTATGGAACAGCAGCAGCCCTCCCAACAGCAGCAGCCCCATGCACAGCCTGCCCAACAAGCCTCCCTGTTTCAGAACATCTCCCCACATCCATCTGCAAACACCCTTTCTCCAAGCCAGCAGCAGCAACAGCAGGCTGGCCTACTGTTCCATAGCAATCCCCTGTCCAACCAGGACCAGCCCTCCAGCCTCCTGTTCAGCAGCCAGGGCCAGATGCCTCCCTTGAGCAGCAGCAGTCTAGCTTCTCAAGAGTCCCAGAACCCCTCTCTGCTCTTTGCCCAAGCCAGCATAGTGACAGTCAGCCAGCAGGATCGCTCTGAACCCATGGCCTTAGGGAACCCCACGGAGCCGCGCCAGCAAGTCCTGTTTCAGGAGCAGCAGCCCATGCAGCTGGGCCGCAGTTCAAACAACGGGCAAGAGCAGCCTGTGGGCCTTTTCATGCCTCAGTCTAACATGGCCTCCTTACAGGGGGGAATGGCTGCCCAGGAGCTTCCGCAGACAGCCATCTTTGCCACGCAGAATGGTGTGGCGGGCCTCCAGACCACCACCTCTTCCCCTGTGCAGCAGCCAGGGACTCTGTTTCAAACTGCTGTCAGTGGGACTATCAGTCAGCCCAGCCAGCCTCAACAACCTGGCCTCTTCCTCTTTGGGATTCAGGACGGTAAGGAATTATTAACACGATATTTCATTTGATGTAAATACACTTGAAATAACATGCACTATACACATCTTTTTATCAACAGAGGAACAACATGAAAGTATGCATTGAAAACACAGATACACCAAATTCTCTCTCACACACACACACACACTTCTGTCTCTATCCTGATATCAATATGTGCTGATGGGATTGTGGCCCCATTTTGACTGACCTTTTCTGTCTACCCCTTGCAGAGTGTGGCCAGCTGATAAACACTCCTGGAACCACGCTGTCGGATCAGATCATAGCTATCAGCCAGTCTGGCCAGAACCAGAGAGAGAGCGGTGCACGCATCCAGTCCCTGCTCAATCAGTCCTTGTCAGATTCTGGGGCCATGCAGAACAGCATGACTGCCTCTCAGAATATGGAGAAGATTGACGACCTGTTGGTTAGCCTGCAGGAGCCAGGCAGCAACTTAACTCATTCCTACTAACCTTCATACAGGTTGTTATTTTTATTGATTATTTATTGAATCATTTTAGTCACAATATTGTCTTTGTTGATGATTATGTGCAGGTAATCTTAAATTTCAGTGATGACGGGTGGGTTTCCCGTTATCGATCTCGAAAATTCACTACATACTTCACGCAGTTATATTTCACGTGCGTTTCCAAAAGGAGAAAAGAAAATTTCCAAAGATACTTCAAGAGATACTTGGTGAACCCTGTCCACCATCAGTTTGAGATCCAAGCATAGAGGATATAGATATGACACGATGATATGATAGAGGAATCATCAATTTGCTGATAACGTCTTTCCAATCATATTTACGCAACAATGCACTTCCTCTTGTTGCATGTAGAGTTTGAATGTAGTCAAATGGCACAAGTAATTTGTGATGATTTGATTGGATTCAATTTGATTACATTATATGCATTATATGAAGTGTATAGGTCAGAAATGGTGCTTGTGTAGCGTAATGGATAACACACAGCACTACTATCACCAGGAGAACTGGGCACTCCAAGTCTATGTGTAATTATTGTATGCACACATAAGTAACCAATTTAACATTTATGGCAAATGTGTGCAATGTTTTAGGACAAGAGTCCTAGAAATGTACTGCTAAAAGGTCAACTGATAATATACTTGATGACACAACTGATTTTGACTGTATTCATCTAAAGAAACAGAAAAATGTCATGCCAACAAATTGCACTTCGTCCAACATAATTTAACCTCAGCCACGACTTGCTCATCAAACTAAATGTGAAACTCCCGCCACAGTAAGACTGGTAGAGACCTGCAGCCTATAAAAAAAGGCTCACCTGAAGTTTCGGTCCTTGCTTGCGTCAACGTGGCAGACAGTGCAGGTTAGACAGCGATCTGGGCCTGCAGTAAAGGATCTATGTGAGTTGTGACACGTTTCGGGAAACACTCGTGAAATTCATGTATGTCTTGAAGAATTACTTCCAGATATACTTAGTGTTACAATGCCTTTCGGGAAACTCACCCCACTATTGTGAAATAGGCCTGCATCGTGAATATCCTGTCATATGTGCTTATATCGGATATAGTGAATCAAGCTTCACTAACACATGAATTGTTCTTCTTTAGGATCCTTGAAGACTGACTAGAAAGAGCAGTGGAAGTTGAGCTAAATGTTGTAATGCGCTGCTGTACGTGGTGAGCTCATCTCTTCTCCAAGAGAAGTCTTCATGAAGATACTCCAGAGTGCCGTGAATGGTACCCATTATATTCTGGACAAGCAAATATCTAGACAAGGACCTAGCAATTCGATTGGGATTTTTTTGTGTGTCATTGCCTATAATAGAATATTTGTTGTCCCCCCAACAGCTGTCAGCGTGGCCATTGTATTGAAGAAAGTCACCTCCAGCCATGAATGAAACATATTTCTCAATTTCAGTAACACAAAATAACACTTTGTAACGTGGTTTTAGCAAAGTTAGTGCAAGCAAGCATATCCTTCTGTATTCTCCAAAACCAGACTGTGTCAGTTTGCTACTGCTGAGAACACATTCTCATTTTTATACCTTACAAAGAGTTGACTATTTTAGGACACTTAGATGGTAGAAATATAAGATATACTGACGAAGAATATATTTTTTACATTTTTCATTCAGCACTTTACGATGCTCTTCTTTGTGACCAGTTACTCATAAAGGGTACAGTCCCACCAGAGGTGTCGTTTTTTAACAGTTGCCTCTTTTCCTCATCGTTTACAGTGAAAAGGACACATTTTTTTAACACATAATGAAACACAGGGAGCTGGGAGGATAGAACACAGATCAGAAATAGACAGTTTTCATGAGTTTCCTGCGGTTGCATAGCAACACTCAGCTAGTCATGTAAACTCACGTTTTCCCCTGCAAAAATATCTCCACTGAATCCATACCCCTAGATATTGTTAAATATATTAGAAAAAATATATTAGAAAATACTACTTCATTGCTCAAGAGTTACATTATTTTCATTGTTTTGATTTTGTGGTATAATAGTACATCTCATGACCTGCCATCCAACTATTAATGCTATACTACTCATTCCCAAAAGTAAATTTACTTACTGGAACATAATGTGTATTACTTCCTGGAAGCCAGCTTAGAAGGTTCGACGAATGAGGACAAATGTGGATCAAGAGGAAAAGAAATCAGCCTTTACATCATGTCATTTTAGTTGACATTAAACTAAAATATTTGTGTCCTCTCATTTGAGTACATGCACACCTATATTATAACCATTCTGTATGCATGTCCTGTGCACATGCTTAGAGTGTATATTGTTATTTCTGTCATTAAGGTTATATAGTTATGTGTTTTAGTGCCATTTTCATGGCACGATTCTGCGTCAGGCACGCATAAACTGGAATAGTATTTTTAGACCAGCTAGAGCCTTTTCTCCAATTTTAACAATGCGATGGATTTAGTGAATGTTACCATGTTATGGAGAAGCAGTAGTTCTTTGGCGACATCCTTTTTTTCATTATTTGTTTTATCTTATCCAGGTCGGTATTAGCATGCAGGAGTAGAGCCCATCATGCATGTTTTCTTGTAAATGCAAACAGTTCAAATTCTACAAAATTAAATTTCTTGCCTATAGTTGGCCAGTGTTGGTCACCTCAGGACCCAAGTTTGACTCAAGTCTTGTTTTACTTTAATCCTGATGACAGGCCAGTTTTATGGCTCATGAGTTGCTATTTTCATATTTGCTGTTTCCGACTTGCCATATTATGACAAGGAGAAGGTAGCTTAAATGACTGGATCGTTTTTTTTGTTTTGCCTCCACCATGTAGATGTTTCAAAGTTGTTGTCATTCTTAGGCATGACATTCCTTTATTTGTTGGTATTTTGCTGGAAAGGAACCATAATTGTGTCATGTTTAGTCTCTAAGTATGTGCATGAACAAGGGGCTGGTCTCTGATGATGGCAAGAATAGCTCAGTTGAATGCTGCCTCAATTGTTGTCTTGTTGTCTATGTACTGTATGTTAGAAATACTTCTTAACATGATTACATTTTATACACTTTAAAACAAGCATTGTTTTATGATGGAGATAATGTAAAATCCATTTGGTAGTGTGGTGGGTGGAGGCTGTGTCCATATCGCCCACACCAGAGCTTGAGCTGAGTTCTTTTTGGTTTCTAAAGGGACCCTACTCTTGAAGGCAACCTTACTTTGGAGAAAAGAGCTATCTGTGATTGGCTTTCTTCAACTTGTGAAATAGTAGGACTTATGTTTCCAATATAGACATGAGTATTTATGATTTTTTTTATTACCAGATTTGCAAATATTTTATCCTATTTTTTTATTGGTTTAGTACCTGTACATCTTTTCAGAGAAGCATATCTAATTTATTTGTTTGTTGGGTATTATCTAAATTTGATCCCATAATCATACATGTGTTCAAATCTATCTTATATAATTGTATCGATACCAGCAATGTGATTTGGCCCCACATCACCTCTTGAAACTGTAACTGGCACTATGTGATGCCTTGTGTTGTGAAATGGGATTGAAAAGTACACTATGAATAACATGTACATTCCTGTGCACTGTTTTTCCTTTGCGGTTTTGGGCAGGTTTAGCTGTATTAATATACTAATATACACGGTTATATATACATATCATATGTTTGTCCAAGGCTGATGATTAGTTTTATTGGAACATTGGCCCTACAGTGTCACAACGACCTTTCCAACCTCTTGATCAAGTGGATAACAGAAAGCCAAACACCATCACACTTCAACAACAACACACATTGTTTTATTTGCAAAATCCCAAATCCTTCAAAATTGGACCAATTACATTATTTTAAATATTAATACACTAAATATCTTTACAGTATAGATGTACATATATCTCACTTAGGTTCAGAATGGGTTTTTTTGTTTTCTAACACCAGGGAGGTTATTCTGACTCCTTGAATTACAGCTCCGCTCTTGCTATAAATACAATGTAATTGGAAAGTAACAAAATATAATATAATACAGTGAATTGTGAATCATTATACAGGAACTACTAATTCTAGTCAATAGAGGGAGACTGAACACTGATGTCGGTAGCTTATTTTTCTCAAGATGCTACCGAATCTAACAAATCTCCCTGCTTATAGCAATAGAACCACCTGTCATTTTTTGTTTTGTTTTTTTACATTTTGTCACTACCAGTTATTAGAAAAAGGACGCTGCTAGCGCAAGTGTTACCAAATATTGAAATGTTGCTTACAAATTTCATAAGTAAAGAGCTGTGACTAAAGAGCTAGGCAAGCACTTTCTGTCACCTGAACCAGTGAAAGCAAAGGCTGAGTTAATGGAGGACTTCCAAATTCTAGCTTAAAGCTATGCGTTTTGGTTCCACAGTCAAATAAATATATTTTAGAAGTATTAGTGAAATCATTGAACATTAGTAGATACATGTGCCTTGAGAAACGTTTCTAATAGAGACCAGATTTATGTTTTACCATTGTTGCCTGTTTAACTCACCACTGGCACTACTAGTGATGATTAGCCCTCAATAACTAGAATGTTGCAAGCCATAAGATTGAGTGTGCTTCAAATGCTCTACAACAGTGACCAGATAAATGTAGTGTTGTGCAATTTCTGTCATGCATATAACTTGTTTGTACTGAAGTATCCATTGCATTTATGTTGTACAACGTAGATGCAGCCGTTTTCTTTTCCTGAAACTGCTATGCAGCTAATATAAATGTAGATCTGTTACTTTTGAATATATATTTTTTCTATATAGCCTCTCCATTTTCATCATAAAGGAGAAACCAAAATAGATATTCTGATTCTATCAACTATTTATGATGCTTGTTGAAATACTTTCTGATGCTTTGTGTGCCAGCTGAGATTGATTTTAATTATTTTGTCAGTCAAGAGAAATGCAGATTTCACTTTATCTAAACAACCATCCCAGATATGGGATCATTTTTTTTAGTATTTTGTGAAACGGGGGTCAGTAGTTATTTGTCAAACTTCTTATGCTGTCTTGCTTGGGTTTGATGTGGAGGCTTGTTTATAACCAGGAAAACTGTTTTACTAGTGCAGTGGTTCTTGACCTTTTTGATTTCTCTCACCACCACAACGCAAATGTTTGACTCAATACAAGCCGGATGCATGTTTTGTTTTCCACCAAAAACATTTTATCGCTCATTTGTTCCAAGTCAAGTATTGAACATACATACATTGAAGACCCCCCCCCCCCCACCCCCACTCCACAATCCTATGAGATTGTTAAAGTCGCTTCACCCCCAATACAAGTGAACCACTCTGCTAGTAAACTTGTTTGTAAACCTTTGTAGGTCCTGGACATGGCAAGATGAACGTAGACTTTATGTTTCTAACCATGTGAACAACTATCAAATAATCGCCCTTGGCTTAAAAACTATCTATGTATTTTTGGCTTTTGATGGGGCATTTGTATACTCTTGCAATTATTTTCTGTAAACCTGCTGCTATCTATATTAAAAAAAAAAAAAAAACTGTAAAACTTTTACAGCTTTCATTATGTACATATTGGTGCAAACCAACTGCAATAATACTTTGAGCGATTGAGCACAGGGTGAGGATGAACGTTGATTCAAAAATTAATTTTCTTATCCATGATGGCTTATGAATGAATCAACAATTTGATAATCCAAAAATAAATTGATAAATGAAAGTATAAATAGATGAACAAATTGAGAAAATATTGAATTCACCATTTGATAAATAAATTGATAATTACATTTTTAATTGTTCTATTATCTATTAATGCTTTACCTATTGATCAACTGATTATCTATTGAACTACTGTGTCAGGAGGTGGGACCCAAACTGCTGTCAATCATTTGATGTTACAGAAGCTGTCATTGGTCAAAGCTGTCTAGCTGTATCAGAGAGGGTCAAATGGTTTGGTAATTTTCTGGGGTTTTTAGCTGCGACCAGCTGCAGCTCTATAGCTCGCTCTGTTGGTCGGTCGGCCGATCGTTGTTTATGCAGAGTTCTGCATGCACGCCGAGATGTGCATGCCCACCACAGAACATTGGCTTAACTACAAGCCAACGGTCAGTGATGTGCATGCCCACCACAGAACATTGGCTTAACTACAAGCCAACGGTCACTGGACGCTATAATGTTTTGTGAAGAGAATTATTTTATACTAGTACGAACCTTCACTGTTATTCATCAATTACGATATATAGTCACAAAACATTATAGCGTCCAGTCACCGCTGGCTTGTAGTTAAGTTCCGCGGTGTGCATGCAGAACTCGGCATAACACCTGACAACCAGAGTAGATGGTCGACTCTCGGTTGGCTGCTTCCCTTAGCAACCGAGATAAGTCAGCCATTGGCGTTTTATCAAGAAAAACTTCTCTCAAATTTAACATTGACCATGCAGAGCACTGAGCAAGTTCGCAGTGTGTGAAGTGTAACCTTCCTGTAACCACCTTTGACCAATGACCAAAAGGGTCCAACTGCAGACCTCCTCAGGCCCCTCTCTCCCTGCTGGTCGGAGGAAGTATTGTATTTTCTTTCAGAAGTCAATTACCAGGTCATAGTTCACAAAATATATATATATCTGTATGAGTGACTTTTCAATCATTCCAAAATACAGGGGATAAGTATGAGCTCTGAAGCTCCACAAACTTCCATTACACTGAGTAATGGAAGTTATGTAAAACCTATCAGATTAAAACATTACAGATTCCAGTGTAGCTGCAGGTGGTGATTGTAGGGGTCCAAGCACACCTTGAAAAAGAGAAAACATTCACAACACAGTAGGTAGGCTAATGGTTCCAAACAGTTTTATTCTATCATTACATAACATCTATCTTCGTTTCTACATGTTTCCTAAAGCTTGCGCACACTGGAATATCAACAGTGTCTCTGACTTCAGACATGAGCAAATCACAGTCATCTTGACGTTCAAACTCCATCAATTCCTGACGTTCTTCATCGTATGCTTCAAGCAGTTTTTCTTCGACTTCCTTTTGATGTCTTGATCCCAACATGAGATAGGAAGGTTCATCTACTTTCCCTTTCAACCGGTGGAGGTTGTTTCTCCCAGGATGTGCTCTTGCCATGGTCTACAAGACAAAAACAGTTTAAAGTCCTCTTACAGTGATCCATAGAAACAGTTCTACAGCTCTAAACATTTGTCACCAACATGTTTTTTTTTCTTGACTACAACATTTTCATGCAACCTTTTGCCTATGGAAAAACGCAAGGTCAACTATAACCTGATTTGTGTTGCCATAGGCACAGTTTTCATAGAAGGTGCTAGAGACAGAGTAATACAGTACTGGTGAAGAGAAACATACCAATGTTGTTGCACACATTTGGACCATCTTTCCTCATTCTCTTCACTTCCAGGTGCATTGTGTCAGGCTGTTGCTTCCCTTGAAAAACATGAATAGTCATCTTAGAATTGCCTTAACCCAAGAAACAATATAAATAATCAACCATGTACAATTCCTAAATGAACTTCATAAAACCAAACGACAATTGCATAGGTATACTACAGCTTATTACAATGCTTAACATTAGCTGAGGGTCACTACAAAAGTGTATTTTTAGATGAACATAAGTCACAGGCTGTGCCATTGATCATAGAAATCAAACATAATGCAGGCAAGCAGCACCCTATGACTCCGTCAGGATCCTACTACTAACCCCATTGTAAACTGCAAGCTAATGTTAGCTAACTCGCTAACCTCACTAACCTCTATGGGAAATTATAGTAGTAAGCTAATAGGCTAGCAGTCGGATCCGTAAATGCATTTTCAACCACAAAGCGTTTATTCTGAATACAAATATGAACACATTATCAGCGTTATTGTAATATTTGATGACATAAAGTAGTATTAGACTACATTGTAAATTCTAATAGCTGTCATGACTTACATAAATTAGTTAACTTTACTCGGTTATCAACAATATGTACTTCTTACTAGTTTTTATGAAGTTACAGTTAATTGCAGGGTGAAAAAAACAATTTACTTATTGTTTTGAGTGAAGATGACTTAAAACAGTCAAGTAGCAACAAAGGCTGGGGTGTGAGCATGCGCAGTACTAGCCAACGTTCAGTCACTCTCTCCCGCTCAGGACAGGGTAGATTGGTGCCGACTAAGTGTGGAAGCTCAGGAAAGAAAGAGAGACTTCACTCAGTATTTTGATGTCAGAAATATTATTTATTTTATTGACATTTTAGATTTGTTTCCACTGAGATATTATTGACTTAAATAGTGAATTTGCTGTGTTAAACATTACTGTTGTTGCTCTAGAAACAGTATTTACTTATATTTAAAATGTAAATCAATTCTAATCCTGTTTTGAATTAGGATTACTTCAGGACATAGCACTTACTTCATCAGTGAGCGTAATTGTTTCACTTTTCTACTTGCTAATGTCTTAGTGTACTGTGAAAAGCTACAACCTGTGTTTTTTTTTTTTATAATAATGTAATGATAATGGTCCAAAATTATGTGAAAATGCATAGTTTTTAGTCAAATAACATCAAATTGGGGGAGAACCGCCAACCCCTTCTGTTGAGTTAATTAGTTAAAATTCTTAATTGCACCAGATTGATGCATTTAACTTTAAAATGTTCCAAATTTTCTTCCGGGGGAGCATGCCCACTACTGCTAAATTAAGACAGAGGAATTGTTTGCCTCAAATAGATATTTATACAAACGTATTTACATTCATATCAAAAACAAGTATTTTCCTGTAATGCCTGTAATGCCTGTAAAGCATGCACATATCAATGAATGTGTCTCTAATCTACAAACCACAACACTATAAGTGGAACTTCCTTTTAACTAAAAAATTCTTTGTCCTTTTCAGAAGAAGTGGTAGAGGCAACTGCCTAAGGGCTCTTCACTGAACAGCTGCTTCGTCAACACGGGTCTCAGTAAACTGGAGGTGAGATGCCAGTAGCCTATATTTTGGAGGATATTTCGGCTTGAGTTATAACCAGCAGTAGAGCAGTTTTTGACAAAGTGTTCACTATGCTACACTTTAATTAGAATTAATTTGGGAGACTATCCTCACTTAAAATCTCCACTTAAAATCATTCCTTGCAGATGCAGTGGACCTGTCACAATCTTCAAGTCCAAGAAAGGAAGTGTTGGAGAGACATTGGCTGAGTTTGTGCAGCAAATTGATTCAGGGGTGAGTCTACTACAGGCTTCTTATATCTTTATTTATCATGGTGAGTTGACCGAAAAATAGTGTTTGTAAAGTTCACAGTAGATTGTATCTTAAAAATCACTCAGTAACTGTTCGCTGCACTGTCAAACAAACATCGTGGTGACACTTGTTTCATATACACTTTGACAAACTTGTTTGTACTGTAACTTTTGAATGTTGCATAATCTTGAACTTTATTTGTTTATTATCCACTTGTAGAAACCAGTTGTGACAGCAATGCGCACCTTTGTACACCGAGGCCTCCCTGTTCTACTTGGTGATGACCCCAGTAACTTCTACAACACCTGCTTCGTAAGTTCTCATAGTTACATCTTAGGAGCGAGCACACAGAGTTGTGGGGAAATTTGCTTTGTATTTGCTGGTATCTTACTGAGAGTCAAATAAAAAGATTAATGCCGAATATATATGCACCTATACAGGTGCTTGTGAAGTGAAAACTTAATGGGCAAGGCTGGAAGGCAGTGTAGGCAGGACAGATGACACGGTGACAATTGATCATGCCTATCAACATTTCCCTGTTGTAATGTTGTTTCTGTTTGGTTTTATACAGGATTCTGACAGTGATGAGGCCTGGGCACAAGTATCTGTTGGGGTGCTGACTGTCATCAGTGAAGATGTGCCTCTCTCTCCAAATCATCTCCACCTTGACCCAGTGTCTACTGCCATCATCGTTGAGGGAGGTATTGTAATGGACGACCTCCAGAACCTACCTCAAGCACTTTGCCTCTCATTTGGGCTGTCATATGCTTTACACTTGGACTACCCTAAAGCCATGAAAAACACTTTCAGCTTCATTCAAATAGTGATGCTTGGCTTGGGAGAGAACAAACTCCCACCAAAAATGCAAACTCTTAAAAATCTCCTGTTGAGTTAGAATGTAAATAATCGTATAAGATTATTGTTGTTGATTATTGTATTGTTGGTGTGAATCACAATTTCAAAGGAGCAACGTCAGTTGTTGTAGAAGGAATAAAAAAAAAAAGAAAGTATATAAATTAACTTTGAACTGTGTCACTACTACCTTGATTTATTATGTGTAATTGTAAATGGGATTATTTTAGGAGAATGGAATGTATAATGGATGTTTGAAACACTTAAGTTACACGAGTAACACTTACTTGCTCTTTTTAAGGCAATCGGTTTGCATGGTTTTAACAAGTAAATCAGATTGCTGTTCAAGTAAATACAACTGAGAAATTCTAAGTTGCAGAAAATGTCACATTAGTTAGCCCAACTTAAATAAATGAGTAGTCTATACTAAGTCAAGAGTACATCTAAAGTAAATTATCAAGTACTCTATACAGGTTTTTTTAAGTTACTTGAACTCAAGTGTAAGTGTACTATACTAAATAAGCATTTGTTAGTACAACATACAATACCTATTCCACTTTACTTAGTTTTTTTAAGGCAATCGGTTTGCATGCTTTTTTGAAGTAAGGTTAACTAATTAGAATTTACAGTGTACGTTACTTACATGTGTAGTCGTTTGGGGCTTTGCTGCTTTGCTTCTCTGTTCCCCACAAACTTGAAGCACGGCCAAGAAAGCAGTGCCGGCCGGCAGTGCAGTAGTGCCGTTGCCTTATGAAAGTTGGAACAAACTTTTAAATTAGGCCTTGTAGATCTAATATGAGTGAAGATTCAGCAACTGGATTGCTTACTTCTCACCTCAAAATTGTTCAGAAACAGATTTTGGTGGACTGCTGAGGTGAAATAAGTGAAAGTTTATGCATTTGGGTCCCACCTCCTGACACAGTAGTTCAATAGATAATCAGTCCATCAATAGATAAAGCATCAATAGATAATACAACAATCGAAAATGTAATTATCAAATTACTTTGCTATCGCATTATGAAAACATTTATTTTCAATTGCATTATCAATGTATTCATTAAACGAGGAATTAGTTATTCTTATCTCAATTTGTTCATCTATTTATACTTTCATTTATCAATTTATTTTTGGATTATCAAATTGTTGATTCATTTGTCTATTGTTTTATCTATTTATGCATGTATTTGAACATTTATTAATTTATTAATTGATTGATTATTGATTTATCAATTGATTTATCTATTGACCAATTGATTATTGAGTGGCACATATGGGCCCCCATACAATTACACCAACAGATGGAAACAGTATATATGACTACTCACCTATGATATATAATTCATGTTTTACATTGCTGAAAATCAGGGTGCGAAAAGGGCTCTTCTTGGAGGGGCCTACCTAAAACCATTTGTTTCTGATTAACCTTTTTTTTGTTGAAAAGGTTTCTGCCAAGAACGCTTTTAATTTGAAGAACCCTTTTTGGAAGAAGTAGTTGTTCAGGGATCCTCCACAGGGTGAGAGAAGGCTAGAACGGCAACAAAAATGTTAATCTTAATAACTTTCTATTCTATTGTTTGTGATTTTATTTTGAAAGAGCACCATTTTAAAGCAACATAGCAATGGTCGTACCAGGCACTTTTCGGTAATCTGAGAAGAATGGTAATTTTGTGAATATTACTACTCAATGGAGAATATGAAGTGCTTTCATACAGACCAACATAGTTCACCGTATTTTTAATATGGGACATTTCATTTATTGACCTTTAGCAGGTATTGAACTCTGAACCTTAACAGTGACAATGCTGTGCTCTTGCCATACACACCCACTATTTTTTACAGTATCTAGTGTTTTGGACATTGTCACTTCAACAAGGACAAGGGGGCAGCACATGAGCCAAAAAGGTTCCCTAAATAGTAGTAGTAGTATAATTATAGTATAGTATAATTATATATATATATAGTATAGTAGTATAATTAAGGAAAACATTCGGTATTTGATCCTGGTTTTAGATCAAAGCATACTAGTATCATGTGTTGCTGTTCATCTTGCCTGAGTTTTAAAATATGTAAGATGTATTTGTACAGAATATAGTTTGTGTAGTGTTCCACTGCAGATACCTAATGCAGGGGTGTAAAAAGTACCCAGAGATTATACTTAAGTTAAGGTATGGGTACTGGTTCAAAATCTTACTCAATTACAAGTCGAAGTATCTAGCTAAAAATACACTTGAGTAAAAGTCAAAAAGTTTCTACTTTTAAATGTACTCAAGTATTAAAAGTATTAAAGTATTAAAATGTTTTAGAATTGTCTATCCATTGCAATAATAAAAAAGCATAGGGGACATTTTTTGCATTAAAATTACTTCACTAAATTCACTAAAGCCAATTGTAACTAATTGTGACATAACAAAGGCCAATTGTGACATCACAAAAGCCAAACGTAACACCACAAAAGCCAATTGTGACATCACAAAAGCCAATCGTGATACCACAAAAGCCAATTGTGACATCACAAAGGCCAATTGTGACATCATAAAAGCCAATTGTGACATCATAAAGCTAATCGTGACATGACTAAAGCCAATCGTGACATCACAAAAGCCAATCGTAACGCCACAAAAGCCAATTGCGACATCACTAAAGCCAATTTTGACATCAAAAAAGCCAATCGTAACATCACTAAAGACAATTGTGATACCACGAAAGCCAATTCAATATCGCACATCCTCATGTTCTTGTCAAAGAGTTGAAAAGGATTTTTAAATTGGCACTATGATTACTGTCCACTGGAAGCTTGTTAGCATTTTGTATCAATGCAAGTGGAAACAAATGGGTTAAGCTAGCCAGTATTTACCAAACCAGATACTGGCTAGCTAACCCCATCGGCCATGGGTGCCGATCGTTTCGTCTTCATTCCTCATAACTTTAGAGGCCATCTTCTTTAGCTTCGCTGACTGAAATATTCTGATAGCAGGTTTCATCAAAGAGCCTCGCTTTCTGGTCTTGCACAAGGACCAATAAGCATGGGTATGGGCGGGTTAATTTTCCATTGATAGGGATCTTATTGGTTTTAAATAAAGTACGGCCGTGGGGTTATTAGTTCAGCCAATGAAAAAAAGAATACTAATTTAAAGTTTCTAAAGTTTGTTGGACCTGTGAGACTTACTTGTACTTGGTAGGTCTGAATTTTAAATGTAAGGAGTAAAAAGTATCTTTTTTTTCTTGAAAATGTAATTGTATAAGAGTACAAGTATACAAATTGAATAATACTCGAGTGAAGTACAAATCCCCCAAAATCGTACTTAAGTATAGTAACGAAGTACAATTACTCAAGTACTTTACACCCCTGACCTAATGCATAAGAAAAGGGAAAGGGGGAACTATATATGTACTATATATGTATTGAAACATATTTTTCCTTGTTTTTTGCAGCAAGGAGCTACATCACTTGGCCATCCAGACAGGTGGCTCTTTCTGGAGGTTTTTGGAGGACAACATTTTTTAGTCTATTCTGCTCTCACTATGCAGTGTAGTGTGCACACCCTTTTACAACTCATGTCAAGACCTTTTAATTTCTTTATACTTTTTATAAATAGCAGGAGATTTGACAACTTAATCTGTGCACCTTGATGTGCAGCTACAAATCATCGTTTTCTCTCCTTTGCTATGTCACCATTTCAGGAGACTACCTGAAGTCTCCAGATGACAACTTGACAACCTGACGTGCTGAGCTTGTGTGGACTCAGTTATGTTGCTTATTGAGCTGCTCCTTTGCTTATTTTTGACATAGTGAGGAGTGTCACTGGTTTCCAAAAGGTGTACAAACTCACTCCAGTTGGCTCATCTTCAGGGAGTCTCTGCTTTCTCTGTCAGAGTTCATAATAAAACTGAATTCTCAATCAAAACTGATTTTGACTACATTATTGGTCATTTCTGTATAACGACAACACTACTGCAATGGTGTTTGAAAAATGTCTGAGTAATCATGAGAATATGAGATAGTTGTACAGTACTGTACTGTACAGTCTACTGTATAGTAGCCTATATCTACAACTACAACTGCAATCAGGGAAACCCTGTTGTGTGACGTTCACTTCACCTTTAGCAGTGGAAAAAAACGGAAGGCTTTCGGTTTGAGGATGACATATTATCACTATATGACATAACCTATGCTAAAAGTGATGAAGAATTGTCAAAGCGCGTACAATAAGACTTTCCTAACTTTAACAAGCACCGGAACGCCACAAAACAATCGTACAAGCCGAGGAATGTCCCGTTTTACCAATTTCCAGGAGTTACCCGAACGCGCCATCAAGTTCTCGCGTTTTTGTGATGCGATTCCGTTGGTTTTTCTGAGAAGAGCGTGAAGAAGATGGCAGACGTGACTGCGGTGGACGAAGATAAACTCAGCAAAAAGTGAGCTTATTTATTTCCTCCATCCATTGTAAAGCATTTCGAAACGCGTATGTGGTGTTTTTCATACAAGGACTTTATGCGCACGTCTGCTATTATAGATTTGAGGTCATCGTGTAATGTTGCACAGTATTACATCAGGTCAAAGCATGACACTGAAGTGAAGGTTCCATATGGTGTTCATGCCACAGACCTACAAATCCCAGAAGTCAATTCGGGTCAATTTACAGTGTACTGTGTTATTGTAGTTTTGAACCTTCGTCGGAGGTCTACTCTATTCAAGTCTTTTCCCTCTAGGTTGCTATCCACTACAACTACAAGATCCATAATGCGTAAAGAAATGGCCGCCATCCGTTGGTCGTGTGTAGTTTCTTTTGCTTTCGTTCTATAGATGGCATACTATATAAGTGTCAGTTTATATATTTTAATGTTTAAGGAAGTGGAATAAAAAAATACTTAAAACGAGGATAGTAATTATGTTTCCTTTCGTGCATCTTTCCCTTGCTAGCAACGTTAAGACCCAACAGCCCTTGGCTAATGGAACGAAGCGAGTTTAAAGCTGTCGAATGTGGTAGTTTGTATTACTTTAGTGTGTCAAATCCACTATGAGTTATCATTTGCACTTCCGGTTATTGTTTTTTGTATCACTGTTAGATTGGATATGCTTTCTGTGGAGCATAAATTAAGTGACTTGGCGTAGCAGAAATTACTCTAGTAGTGTGTGTGTCTCGGGGGGCAAAGATAGCTTTATGTGTATATATATATATGTCTGTTTCCTCAGGTCTGGCCACTGACTGGTGTAGCTCAGTATGCTGTCTCTGGTCAGGGCAGCCAGGCAGCAATTGTGCCAAGCCTTTGCGCTCAGGGGACACGGGTTAAAATTTGCACCTCCCTGTACAGCCGCAGTCCCACCTCTAATTTACGGGAATCGCTGGAGAGGTGACAAAAGGTTGGTGGCTTTTCCATTCCAATGAGAAAAACGACCAACCTTTTGTCATCAAAACAAACTACACCCAAACTACACCCCCCCCCCCCCCCTTTTTTTTTATTTTCTTGCATGCTTGCTGTGCTTTACTCTTGATATTAGTACAACATACTGTAACCTTGTACTTCCATACCTCAGAAAAAAAACCTGGTTATGTAGGAAATCATCTAATTGTGTACAGTTGTTGAAACATACTTTGCAATATTTCAGATGCACATTAGACTGAACTGAACATTTCCTGAGGTGTTCAAATTTGCAATGTTCCACACTAACGGCCAAGTTGGAAGTCTAATCAGTGATTCTTCTTGAATTCCTTCTCTTGTCAGTGAGCTGAAGAGGCGAATGAAAGCTGACAAGAAGGCTGCTGAGAAAGAAACCAAACACAAAGAGCAGGTGGAGCAGAAGAAGGAGTCCAATGACAAAGCAGGACCGAGTGCCTATGGGGCAGATGAGGAGACGCTTGACCCTAATGTGAGTCTTTTTGGATGTCCATACCTTACATTTCAGTTGTCCAATCCTTAATTGTCCAGAAGTGCTTTCTATGTAAGCTACTGAAGCTCTGTAATAACGTTTCATCTGTATTCCCTATAATCTAGCAATACTACAAGATCCGCACCCAGGCCATCCAGGCACTGAAGGGCACAGCAGAGGACCCTTACCCACATAAATATCACATAGATTTGTCACTCACAGAGTTCATTGAGAAATACAGTCATCTGCAGCCTGCAGACCAGCTCACAGATGTTGTTCTCAGCGTATCAGGTACTAAGAATATTTTGCTCATTTAAGATTTTGAATTAAGCCACTATTGTGTATATAGTTCTGCAGTGATTCACTGGTGACAAACATGTCATATTTAATATGATTGGCAGGTCGTGTCCATGCAAAGAGGGCTTCTGGTGCCAAGCTACTTTTCTATGACCTGCGAGGGGAAGGCACCAAATTGCAGGTTATGGCAAACTCAAGGTACAGAAACACAATTTGTGGGTGGTTGCTTAACTCTGTACTCTGAAAGGGGATATTAATATTAAATATATTTTACAGTAAAATCAGGACCTGACCTGTAAAGGCTTTTTCCCTATGTGAATACGTTTGCCTGCACTTCATTTCCTTATATCCGCCAGTTGAACCGCACGGGTCCTCAAGGCGTGTGCGGTTCAACTGGCGGATGTTTTTACAGACATTTTCAACCTGTCACTGCTCCAGTCCGTGGTCCCCCTGTGCTTTAAGAAGTCCACAATTGTTCCTGTCCCCAAAAAATCCAAGCCCTCTGCCTCAACGACTACCGCCCAGTGGCACTCACCTCCACCATCATGAAGTGCTTTGAGCGGTTAGTCAAAACCTTTATCACCTCCACCCTCCCTGAATCACTGGACCCCCTGCAATTTGCATACAGACCAAACAGGTCTACAGACGACGCCATCTCCCTAGCCCTCCACACTGCCCTTTCACACCTGGACCAGAGGAGCACCTATGTGAGGATGCTGTTCATAGATTACAGCTCGGCATTCAACACCATTGTGCCCTCCAAGCTCGCCATCAAGCTCAGGGACCTGGGCCTCAACACCGCCCTGTGTGACTGGATCCTGAGCTTCCTGTCGGGCAGGCCCCAGGCAGTGCGGGTTGGTACCACCACATCCTCCACCCTGACTCTAAACACCGGCGCCCCGCAGGGCTGCGTGCTCAGCCCTCTCCTGTACTCCCTGTTCACGCACGACTGCGTGGCAAAACACAGCTCCAATACCATCATTAAGTTTGCCGACGACACGACCGTCATCAGCCTGATCACCGACGGCGACGAGACGGCCTACAGAGAGGAGGTCAGAGCCCTGTCATCCTGGTGTCAGGACAACAACCTCCATCTCAACGTCGACAAAACAAAGGAGCTGATCGTGGACTATAGAAGGGGCCAGAGCACGGGACACGCCCCCATCGACATCAACAGGGCGGCGGTGGAGAGAGTCAGCAGCTTCAGGTTCCTCGGTGTCCACATCAACGAGGACCTCACCTGGAACCACCACGCCGACATCATCATCAAGACAGCAAGACAGCGACTCTTCTTCCTACGCAGGCTGAGGAAGATCAACATGGACTCCAGGATACTCTGCAACTTTTACAGGTGCACCATCGAGAGTATCCTGACTGGCTGCATCTCGGCCTGGTATGGCAGCTGCACCGCCCTCAAACGGAAGGCGCTGCAGAGGGTGGTGAACGCTGCACGACGCATCACCAGGTCGGAGCTGCCCTCCATGGAGGTCCTCTATCACCAGCGTAGCAGGAAGAAGGCCAGCAAGATCCTTAAGGATCCTTTCCACCCCAGCCACAAGCTGTTCTGCCTGCTGCCCTCAGGCAGACGGTTCCGTAGCATCCGGACTCGCACCACCAGATTCAAAGACAGTTTTTTCCCACAGGCCATCAGGCTCCTGAACAAACACACCTGAGCCCCCCCCTAACCCACCCTGAGCCCCCCCTAACCCACCCTGAGCCCCCCCCCCCCACGCACAACAGGCCACTTTACTTCGAGGACACCTTACACTCTGCTACACTTTATAATTTATAACTTTTGTACTTTTGTAACTTTGTACTTATATAACTTTGTACTTTTATATTTGTTCTTAGCACTAGCGTAGGGTGCCAGAGAGGCATAAGAATTTCATTGCCAACTTTTGCTTTTTTGTGAATGTTTGTGCATATGATAATAAAAACCTTGAACCTTGAACCTTGATATCTCCTTCTTTCCCTGTCAGGAGCTACAAGTCTGAGGAGGATTTTGTGGCCATCAACAACAAGCTGCGGCGTGGTGACATTGTTGGTGTCCGTGGTAACCCAGGGATGACTAAAAAGGGGGAGCTGAGCATCATTCCCATAGAGATGACACTACTGTCACCTTGTTTGCATATGTTGCCCCACCTCCACTTTGGCCTCAAAGACAAGGTAATGCCTAGCGTGACCAAATGCCCTGAGTTAGCGGGAGAAGCCCTGTATTTTTTTGTCCCATGCCCCAAAATCAAATGCATTTTCTTAAAAATCAGAAATATCAAACTGAGAGCTCAGTCTAACTAAAACACAAAGTAAAGGCACTAGTGCCTATTCCTGCTGTTTCCTATGGTTTCAGAGCATGAACAAAGCACCTCCTAAGCATTGGGAGCTTTGGAGTGTGCAATGCTGCCGTTTGAAATTGAGCCCTTGTTTTGACAGGGATTACTATGGTAGTGAAACCAACATTACTAGATAGACCGCTTGCTAGCTAGTGCTCTGGAATGCTGTGCATTGAGGGTTAAGCGGTGTCTAACAAGAAGGCATGCACCTGAAAGGAAAATCTCAGTTAATCTTCTCTTTTTGTCCTTTATCTTTGGCATATGCAAGCCTGATAATCAATCAGTGATGAGGTTAGCTAAAAAAAAAAAAAAGTAATTCTCTTGCAACTCTGCTCTCACATGATGAAAACAGGATTCTTTGTTTGATCTGCTCTCTCAATGTAGGCCAACTCTCTTGGTTGGGATTGGTTTAAAAATACTTCATTGAAAAGATTCAGTGTTTGCAACAGCATTCAACTTGTAGCCAACCAGCAAATATATCCTGCGATGTAGTAGATTGTTGTTTAAGCTTTTTCTCACTATTGTGTCTTCAACCTTCTGAAGGAGACACGATTCCGTCAGCGCTACTTGGATCTGATTCTCAACGACTATGTCAGGCAGAAGTTTATAACACGCTCCAAAATCATCACCTACTTGCGCAGCTTCCTGGACCAGTTGGGGTTTCTAGAGGTAAGAATAGGGGTCAGTAGGATATTCAGACATCCATGCTGACCATGCTGAACTGGCAAAGTGAACAATATGTGCTACTGTTTTAGTGTTAAAATATATATCCTTGAGTTATTTATGAGCCAAAGATACTTTTTAAAAAAAAGTATAAGTAAGTTTTAAGTATGTTGCTGTTTTGCACATTTGTTGCACATTTCAGGTAACTGGAAATAGAACAATGTAAAGTTGCTTTGCTGAAACATGTTTACTATTACTTAAGATTGAGACACCAATGATGAACCTTATTCCTGGTGGAGCAGTGGCCCGTCCGTTTGTTACTTACCACAATGAGCTGGATATGAACCTCTACATGAGAATTGCTCCTGAACTCTACCACAAGGTAACGTGCCTTTTTAAGATTCATCACACTCAATCAAAGATCTGTGTTGGAGCGACTATATTTAAAATGTTTTTGGAAGACTTTTGCTGCAAACATAACGTTATTTTTTTAAGTTTGGATTCTAATCATGGACATTTACTTGCTTAGGGCTCCATTCTGAGATGACTGTAAGCTAGTTTGAAGGTGTTAATTTCACCTATTTTCAAAAGAACAGTTAAAGAACTGAAGGCATTTACAAAAAAGGCTGTAGTTCTTTATTGCTCTTCAGTGTGACTGAAAATACCCCCAAATTAAAGTTGTGTCATTTCACCTTCAGAGCACTAAGTATCAAATGTTGTCTAAATGTTCATGGAGTTTACTGTCTACCGTCATGTTTTATCCCTAGATGCTTGTGGTTGGTGGGATGGACAGAGTGTATGAGATTGGGCGTCAGTTCAGGAATGAGGGAATTGATCTTACTCATAATCCAGAGTTCACTACCTGTGAGTTCTACATGGCATATGCAGATTACCATGACTTGATGGAAATTACAGAGAAACTCCTCTCAGGTAAGTGAAGACACGCGGTCAGCGATATAGTCCCCCCTAGGGGGGGCGTTCTGTCTGACAAATTTACGTTTTCTGCAATTTTCCATGGATTTTAAATATTATAAAATGAAAAATATCATGTTTCTGTAAACTATAGATTATGGTTAAAAAAGGTAATATTAACTAATATACAGGTAACCAATCACAGCTATTGACCCCCATTTTAGCCACGAAAGAGGAAACCTAGACACAAAGCTCAGCTGTCCTTCAGTGACATCTAGAGGCGGTGATGGGAATTTTGGATGATTTTCTGCACTGCGCTATGCCTGGTTTACTTTCCAGTTTAAACCAAGTATCCCTCAATGCAGGGGTTATATGAAGAGGCAGGGCTATATGTGTAGCCTTACCCCTTCAATGATTGACTCTTCTTAATGTCTTCTTGGCTACGTCAGATTACGTCTAGCACTTTACAAGTAAAATTCTAAATAGTTGTACAGCTTTATACCTGGCTGACTGTGTAAGCATGTAATGAACAAATAAGTGCCATAATTGTGTACTTCTATCTCCTTAACTTCCTGGTTCTTTCATCCTCCCGTTCAGGAATGGTGAAGCACATCACTGGAGGGTACAAGGTGACTTATCACCCCGATGGTCCAGAGGGGCAGGCCTATGAGATTGACTTCACTCCACCTTTCAGAAGAGTCAGCATGACCCATGACTTGGAGAAGGAAATGGGCGTCAAATTCCCTCCTGCTGACACCTATGACAGCGCTGGTAAGAAACTACAGAAATGTGAAGAGTTCTATTGTTGTTATAAGTGTTTCTTTCTTTCTAGGACTAAGCCCTTGATTTTTAGTGAACTAATTCACTAAAGTTGCCAGTAAAACCTATTATGCTACTGATCTCATCCCTGAGATATTTCATGAGGTGAAATGCTGTTCCTAACATCAACCACTGGCTTGTTGACTTTTTCACAATTCCTGCCCCCTCCTCTTTAGAGACACGTGCATTCTTTGATGACCTGTGTGCCAAGAAAGGAGTGGAATGTCCTCCACCCAGAACCACTGCCCGCCTCCTTGACAAGGTGCTCTATTGATAAATATCACCATCCGCTGTATATCGCTATCTGCTCTTAAATAATTTGTTCTTTACTTGATGGTCGTAACTAATCCCTGTTTCTTTTCCTGCAGTTGGTGGGAGATTTCCTTGAAGTCACTTGTATCAACCCCACATTTATCTGTGATCACCCTCAAATCATGAGCCCCTTGGCAAAATGGTGAGGAACTTCTAATGGCACCTTGTTAAATATCCATTACAAAACGTGTACACCCACCATTAATATTTACAATCTGTTGCATCAGCAGAGCAAAGCAGAATCATAGTGTTGTTGAACAGCTGTCTCCACCTCCACATCTTAGTTGATGCTGAACTCTTGTCATTGCAGGCACAGATCACAGAAAGGCCTAACGGAGCGTTTTGAGCTCTTTGTGATGAAGAAAGAGGTCTGCAATGCCTACACTGAGCTGAACGATCCTATTAGACAGCGGGAGCTCTTCGAACAGCAGGCCGCGGTCAGTGTAAAAGAGTTGATGACATTTTTATTTTCTTCAGTTCTGAAAGAATTTAGTCTTATTCAGCTTTGTTTGAGATCTGTAATTGATAATTCGCTGACTGACTGTGCATGCTGACAATTTGGGTTGGACTCTCATAAAGTAATATGTATTTGATTTCAGGCCAAAGCTGAGGGTGATGATGAGGCTATGTTCATTGATGAGACCTTCTGCACAGCACTAGAATATGGTCTGCCACCAACTGCTGGCTGGGGTATGGGCATCGATCGTCTCACCATGTTCCTCACAGACTCCAACAACATCAAGGTAAAGCTGTCATAAAAAATCATGATGCAAGGTATTGGAAAGTTATCTCATGCAAACTTATTGATTTCATAAGGAGACCTTCAGACCTGTAAGCATTTGTGTAGAAAGGTGTTTACCTGTGTAAATTGACTTGAACATCCAATTTACGAACCATTGGCGTTCATCATCTGATACACCTGGGGTACGCACAAAACGAGGTTTTCCGCATGTTTCATGAATCCCACGTGGGTATTTTCGTACACACATAAATAGGAGTTTTGTGAATGAGGCCCAATGTCTTACTCTTTGTTCTAACCTTTTATTTTGTGGTGCCTTTCACATATTTTATTATCAGGGTCTGAAATTACCACCCACCAAGCACCAAGTTTTTAGTGGATAAATCCATTAAGGGTCACCCACCACACTGGCCAGGATCTTTTTGACTGCCTCGGCTACTTTGATTCATTATTTTGGCCAGTAAATATTTTTCGTGGTAGATAATTGTTTCATGGTTTGATTGTGCTGTTTAATTTTATTGCACTTAGTAAACTGTGTTTAACAAAGTTTATTGTTGTCATTATTATTTATTCTTTAAACTTTTACCACCAGTTTATGTTGAGCTGCTGTAAATGGTTCAATATTTATTCCAGGTACATGAATTTTGGTTGTCACTGATCAATAAATAGGTCATTCATCCATAATGTACAGTATGTGTTAGGTATTTTTTCAGTACACACTCATTGTGGCTTTCCAAAACTTTATCCAAGGTTGTCTGCACTGCTATCTTATCACAGTAACGGCACAACAAAGTTGCCTCCTCTGCATTCTTCCTGTGAGAAATACCCCTCCGCTGACGACTATGTTGTTTCACAGGAGGTCCTGCTCTTCCCAGCCATGAAGCCTGATGACAACAAGACGGTGCCACCCACAGAAGGCACCTCCGTCTAATGGCATGACCTCTGGCCTCGCCTGCTGGCAGATCTCTGCAGAAGGAGTTGGTGGAGTTTGCTGGTTTTGTGATTTGTTATGTCGGCCTGTTAGTCAAGGTTTGATCCTTGCAGTCAACCGCTCTAAGGGAATACAATTTTTCACAGAATTACACAGGTTAGTGTTAGGGTGAATGGAACCCAATGATGAATGCTTTTTTGTATTTCTTACGCTCATGTAATCATATTCACTGTGTCCTCATCATTTGAGTATAGGGGGACATTTTAACCCATATTCTCATTCAGACTGAATGGAGAGTACTGGATCAGGAAGTCTTGTGTGTTCCACTGTTGTATGCAGACCTGGAAAAAATATATTTCAATATGCTTTTAAATATTGAAAGTAGTTGAGGTGTGCTTGATTATTAACGGATACACAAACATCCTCAAGAGTAGACCGATCAACAAAATAGCAAAAATCAAGCACCCCTAAACATTTTAAGTATTCCAAATGCATTCAGCAAGTATTTTTTTTCCCAGGTGTGGTTGTATATCACTGTAAGACAATTTTCAACAGTACAGAAATGTTCCTCTGCTAAGAAATTGAAACATGCTACATAAGAATAAAGTTGATTTAAAATGATGTGGTTCATTTGTGTGTGCATGTGGTTCCTTGTCACACATACAGTAGGTTAAAAAAAACTGATGAATTAAGTTATTACATGGCTTAAGAGTTGCATGATAAGGGAAAGGAAGTGTTTTAACCCTTATTTAGAGTTGCCAATGAATATAGCCAACTTGGATATCTCCGTGAAGCATATATTTGATGGTAGGTGGTGGTATTGGACATTTCAAAAGATGCAAAGAATGGATGCTCGTGTGTGATAACACATTTCTTAGCCCATACTGTATGTTAAGCCATCATTGGATTCCTTTCAACAATCCTTTGAGTAGTTATGACTTCAGTGCAATAACAACTTGAAACAGTGGAGTCAATTATGGAGGTGTTCAGAGGCTTTGAAGTCTGTCAACACAATTTGACCAATGATTGCTTTGTTAACTTTGACTTTTAATGCATGGACAAGTCTACCACCCTTTCCTAAACTTTGTATACATTCAATCATACCATCATGTTAAACATGATTTGATACTTTATAATCCCCCCCTCCACAGGGAGGTCAGAGCACAGGGTCCCTGGAGCTCATAGGATTCAATGTCTTGCTCAGAGACACTTAAGCAGGTTGCTTGTTGACACGTGGCTTGAACCTGGGCCCTTCAGTTGAAGGACAGTCTATTTCACCACTAGGTCTCATAAACAGTTGAAGACTGATAAAACAAGCAAGAATAACAGAAAGAAGACTCTTCTGTACACTGGGAGCATAACATGTACATTAGATTTATTTTAATTGTAAATACATTGTTTCTTGAGAACAGCAACCTTTTGGTGAACATAAATACAAATCTGAAGATCGTTTGGCTCAAATTGTTGCAAGCAAAGATTCTGTTTTGGCGCCTCAGTAGCATGGAGATTTAAACGGATCGGACAAAAAATAGAGTCGTGCATTACAGAGCAAGGAATTTCACAATTTATAAGAAGAGCCCAGTGTCAGGTACTGATACACACACTGGGAATACTTGGACCTGAACACAGTTTTCGCATTGTGGCGCCCTCTAACCCCTCATCCAGTTCCGCCGCCGCTTTCCACCGGGAGCACGCAAAAGGGGGATGGTGCGCGTTCCCGTCGCGGTCAAGTGTATGTGCACTCAATCCAGGGTCGACACTCAGTGAAGATGGCGATGAGAGTAGCGCTCCGGTGCTTTTCTGCAAACTTTTCGCCCAAACTGCACCAGCTCTCGCCAGCAGCACAGATTTCGTCGACTCGGCTGTTGTGGAGGACCGACGCCCGGCGGACACTGAGCTCAGCCTCGCCGCTGTCCACAGGTAAAATGTTACAGCGTTGCCCAAACTAGCCATCTCTCCTACATGCGGGCTGGTCACACATTCCAATCTGCAGTGGGCGAAAAAACTCAACGCAGTTTGTGTCACTTTCCCACGGTTAATCCCTGAACATTAACAAAACGGAACAGAAGACTGGAATTGTGATAAACATGTCTAAGTTTAATGATATTTTCTTGCAGTTGCCCCAGGAGCGTGCCCTAACTTTTACAGAACAATTGTAGCCACATATTATTGCAATGTGTAATGGAGCTGCACGTTTGGATGCCTTTGAAAGATCTGTGTCTGCAGTCAGATCCCGAGTCGTAAATTAGCCTTCTAATTATTGGTCTTGAACAACAAATTAAGGCTTGTTAAACTACCCGCTGTCTCGTGTCCCACGAGTGGCTCATTAAAGCAAAGTCACGCAAGATCCTGGACATCTGCCATTAGGAGCTCAAGTGATGAATTTTACTGCATGTCTCCATTGGAAGCAATATTTGATTATTTTATGCTATCCTATTTATAGCTCGCTTGTTATCTTTATTTTTCCTCATAGGCATAATCCTGTTATGTCTATAAATCTACCCAGTTTTATGCTCTGATCTAAGTTAAAATGAACCAAACATTTCCACAGCTCTTCTATAGAAACAGTGTTTCCAGCAGGGCCATTCAGCTCTCAGGACAAAAGGCAGTCTCCTGAGTCAGATAGTCCAGCCATGCCTCAGCATCTTGCACAGTTAACAATCTGGTTCAAACCTGTATTTTTCTGCATGGTCTGATGCAAGCATTGGAATCTGTTGAGGCATTACTGTTGTTCCCTCCCTCATTTCTAAGAAATGAGCTGTCTATTCTGTGACTGTGGTGTTTCTTCATCTCAAGTGGAATGACATTATGCAATGCATGTGAGAAGTTTAATGTCAAACAGCTTGTCCTAGTTCAAATCCACAACACAGCCTTTCCAACGTTGATTTCAAGCATCGTGTCTTTAGCTGAATACCTTTCCAACCTTTGAGGCAAAAACCACAATCATGAATTATTTCTTTGCCACCTTCCATTCTTTTGACAGTAGCAGGTGTTGCACAAGTAATTGCCTACTCTTGGCTCCGGTCCAGAGTACATTAAGGTGTTCTTTGCACATACAAATGCAAGAACCAAATGGTGTTTTGAGACTTCTAAGGCGTCCCTCTATTTTAACAGTGAGGGTCCATGAATGACATATGACTACAATCATTTAAATTGATTTGTTAATTGGCCCTGCATTCCCATCTGCTAGATAATTGGCAGCCCTAAATAAAGAAATCAAGATTACATTATCATCAGTCAGTACACTGAAAATGTTTATGTATACTGATTTTATTTTTGGCCATACTTTCAAGTTTGCCAGTTACAAATGTAGTACACACACTGATTTATTTGCTGTAAACTAACTTAGTCCCTTGCCTTCTCTGCAGCCCTAAAGTTCACAGATAAGCATGAGTGGGTACGAGTAGAAGGTGGAATTGGCACAGTTGGTATCAGCAATTTTGCTCAGGTAGGTTGTTGTCTGTATTAATATTAATCATTGATTTATGATGCACTTGGGTCGGAGGTTTACTGATGACAATCTAAAGTAGGAGCAGAGTGACATGAGCCTGAAGTGCTCGTTGAAGCACTGCCCTTTGCCCACGATTGCAGGACCTGGAGGATAACGAGCACGTTTTCTCTTTTATGACTATTGTTTGAGAAAATCAATTACTACACCAGTGGTAGTAATTGTAGCTGCAGTGGTGTGCAGAGACTCAAGGTCAGGCACTTCCTCACCTATGCTTTAGTTATATATTTGTTAAGCTTTGAGTGAAGGAATGTTTATCATGACCTTAATAACAGCTTTTACAGAAAGATCACCTTAAAGAAAAAATCCGCCCTCAGATATTCTTACACTGTTAGCTGTCATCACTGTTAGATGGTTCTTTCAATCTAAAGTGGGAGTATGGGCATATAAATATAGCTTGCTAGCCACCTAGTTCATGAACAGGGCATGTCTATGATCACGGCCACACCGCTGCTTTGCATTCTGGTCTATTGAGATAGACCGGTGGAGAAATTGGTTTCTCTTCTGTGATGGATTTCTCCCTGTATGATTGAACGCTAGTATAAAATAGTGGGTCTAGAAAGCAGCCCTTCCTGAGTCTGAGGGGTTGACACCAAAACCTGACATTTACTGTTGCTGTTTTAGATAGTTTAAAATGTTTCTGCTATCAAACTCTATTGTAGCTGCGTCATGTCATACATTTGACCAGTTATCCAAGCAAATAATAAAAATACCATCAAACAGTAGAAATGTAGGCCCAGAAATGGAAGGCTCTTTGCTAACTTTTTTTTTTAACTATGTTAGTGTTTTGGGGTGGATTTTCCCTTTTCTAAATTGTGAAGAGGATTGATATGTTTACATTTATTTAGACATGAAATCTTAGAAAAGTTTTTCTAACATTCTACATTTTTTTTTTTTTTTAATTTATTATTTATTTTTTTGTCCATGTTTCAAATGAGTACATTACAATTATGTGCCTTGATCAGGAGTGGTAGAACATTGCATGTTTAGATCATACAATGTAAAGTCCCCCATACATATTTGATTTGGTCTCATGGTCTTTGAGCTCCACACAGTAGCCCACCTGCCTACTCGTTATGTAAGTAGGCATGTAGACCCAGCTTGCTTAGCGTCACTGAGTTTAAGATCTTGCTTAGCCTCCACATTTGAGTCTCAATTAAGGTTGGGGACAGAGAGAGAATATATATATATATATACGACAAAGGTCCTGGGCTGGATTCAAACCCAGGATGTCACACTTTAGGCCAGTGGTTCTCAATCCAGTCTTCAAGGACCCCCTGTCCTGGAGGTTTTAGCTCCAGCCTTACTCAGGCACACCTGAACCAATTAAGGTATCATGAAAACGTGAAGCCTCCAATTGGTTCAGGTGTCAGGTGTTCAGGTGTCAGCATGCCCCAGTATTATGTTTCTGAACCTGAAACTGTTCATTGTCCAGAGTAGCTCCAGGTTTTACATCTTTGTATTTAGCAGGTTGAGTGTAATCTATCTGGAGGGATACTCCTCGTGCCACTGCAAGGCTGAATCTCTTGAGATTCCCAAACTAAATCCAGTTTGACAGAACATGTTAATCCAAATTATTTGTGTAATAATCCAAATTATTTCTTTCATCATTTTAGGAAGCATTAGGTGATGTGGTGTACTGTGGACTCCCTGAAGTTGGTCAAAAACTTGAACCAATGGGTAAGTGTCAGGAAAAGACATTTTTGTATTTGAGTCCAGCAATGAGATGAGATGGATCATTTGTCATGTTCCCTTTGTGTTTGTGTTGCAGATGAGTTTGGTGCTTTGGAAAGCGTAAAGGCTGCCAGTGAGCTATACTCTCCTCTGACAGGGGAAGTGACTGAAATAAACACAGAGTTGGCAGAGAATCCTGGACTTGTGAATAAAGCCTGCTATGATGAAGGTAAGCACCTCACAAATCACAATCACTGTTATTGTTCACAAGTACATTGGTCATTGTCATGATCAGACAAAAAGCAATCTAATATCTTGTACTCACAAAGTATTTCATCATCCAACTATATGTAACTATAGATTTGTTTTTCTTTTGCTGTTTTTAATGGTAACTGTTATCTTTCAGGGTGGCTAATCAAGATGACGATTGACAACCCAGGAGAAGTTGATAGCCTCATGGATGAAGCTGCCTATGATAAATTTATTAAATCCCTTGATGAATAAACATAAACGTACTATGTTTTGTAATGTAATTGCAATCAAAGATTAGTGGGCAGGGTTACTCATATCTGGTCTGACACTTCATCTGTGATATTTATTTTGATACTGGAATTGTGCTATCAAAATAACCAAAACTTTAATGCCTCGTTAACAACTTTCACTTAGATGGTTAGGATTTGTATAGCCATGTGACAACCTAAAGGGCTGTTAATCTCAAAATCTGTCAAGATTATTGGGTCTTGTTTCAGGTGCTTTGCTCCATTTTAAAAGTACAGCGACGTGGCAAAAGGTTGGAAAGTGATTGTAAATGCTGTATCACATTCAATAAATTACATTGTACGGTTTGAGGTTATGGGTTTTTTGTTCTGAATCTCTTGTGATGATTTTAACAAACAAACTAAACTCACTAACAGCTTAGATTCAGAGTACATTCTTCATTTATTTTGATAGTGTATAAAAGGAAATGTGGACTGCCTGGTGTTTATTAGAAGGATGGCTGGATGCAAAACAATACTTAAAGCAATGTGTTAATATAACAAAAACTGCTGCTTTTGTATCTTCTGTGTGTTCATTTTAAGACCTTTACCTGCCAACAACAATAAATGCAGGAATTTGTTGTCATTGCATTGGTACAGAGACATAGCACCAAGTCACACAGCATTATAGTACACACTGACACACGAAACAAGGACAACAGGGCCTCACATGCAGTGAAAAGAGGGCATGCACAATATATGATATACACAGATTATACATATCACTACAAATATACATTCAACATTTCAGTTATGTGCATTCAGGCAAATCCATGAGGCTGAAAAGTGACATACCATGTTCCACAAGGTTGTGCAGTCATTGGGAGTAGGGCAAGACTGCAAATGACACTTGGGCAATAATAAATCACATGGTAATAAACACTTAACAGTAGTAGCTTTAGACAGTTCTCCAGGGTTATGAGGAGCCAAGAAGTTGTGGGTCTGTGTGTGTTGTAGGACGTCTGATTGAGTACTGTGTGTGAGAGTAATGTCCTAAGATGCATTAATAGCTCTAACATGTTACAAAATATTTATGGAACTGTATGTTTTCTCTATACAGTATGCCCTGATCAACAGCAAATTATGGGGTTGACATGGCACTGTTGAAGTACACGTGCTGACAGAGCAAGCTGCCTCTTGTTGCCATATTATAGTTCACACCTTGACCTTTGCCCTCAGGTGACGATAGGCAGAGATTGCAGAAGCTTGCTCATCAATGATTAATGAAACAGTGTTTTTTGAATCAGTGAAATAGGCTGAACAACATACTGTACTTGCAGCCTAATTATGTGAAATTATTACTTTAACTGGAATTCCTGGTTAAAACTCAGCAACTGGGATATAAGGTGATTAAGATGATTACTGATGGTATAACAATTAATTACGTTCCATGTCTTTATGATAGACTGAGTGGAACGCTCCAGTTTGATCCCTGATTATGGTTAGATTAAAATTGTTTTTTATTAAGACTAGACTCAGATGTATTTTAGAAAGGAGGAACATTTGTTCATTTGTTTGTTGTTAAATGTCATGAACAGTTTGTGTCATCATGTCATGCAATAAATGCAAGGAATCTTATTTCATTCAGACAATACTCAGATCCTCTCTCCCTTTGACTGCTTCTGTTCTGAGCTCTCATGGGTCACTAGGTGGGCATCCCTTCATCATTTCCATCACAATTTAAATATTTTGACTGCTCCTTTTTAAAGTTGCAATCAAACATTTTACACCCACCCTTCGTGATGTATAATTCTCTATATACATTCTCTCAATGTCCATGCTCTTAAGTCGCACCTGTTGCACATATACTAAGTGGAGTGCACTCAGTAACTGATTACTTTACTCTCGGGTGACCCCTCTCTGCAGATATAGGATTGTTGTTTTTCATTTCACTTTTATAGGAAAATGTTGAGGGCCAAGATCCATCTTTGTTAAGAGCACCATTAAGAGTACTTATTAGCAAGTCACTGTAAAAACTATTTATTGCTTTGGATTACAACTGTAACATCTTATTTGTTATAGGCTGAGTAATTTTCAGCTGACTTAGTTCGGCCTGAAAAGTTACTTGAGGTATTACTGATTTTGTTATGCCTGTAAACTCATTTGAGGCCTGTATATTTAAAAAAGAAATCTCTTATGATTGCACTTAATTTTTGATTCTAGTGTATTTTGCACTGTACGTAAGGCTTGTAACTCAGCATTTCACTGTATAGAACACACCTGCTGTATTCACTACATGTGACAAATAAACTTGACTTGACTTGACTTCGTGAGAAAATATGCGACAAAGGTCCTGCTTTGTCTCCAGAAATAACGTAAAATGGCCAGAATGTCTGGATGCCAAATAAATAAAATACATTTTCTTCAGTCTCGGTTTGTTTCTTCTTCTTCTTTCCGTTTCAAGACCTCCCGCACTATACCAAAGATTAATATAGTGACGCGAGAAACAAAATTCAGCTTACTTCCGTCTTTGCTTAAATTACCTTATGTAGACCAGAGCGATTCTGTTTTGACCTAGATTCAACACGAGTGGCAAATAGTCGGTTGTTTCTGTGCCCGGCTTACTTGGGTTCACTGTTATAGCCCAATATTTAATTAAACTGTAATATTTACTTAAATGTCTTAATCAAATTCCCGTTCTTATATACATGTTTGCGGAAGAGTTCATGCTCATTTATACTATCTTTGACAATGCATTTGTTCGACCATTGGATCGTTGAATTATATCCCACAATGCACTGCCATACGACTTCCTTTTTCCTTTCGGCCATTTTCCGCCCCAGACGGTATGTCAAATTTATCTCTACAGACTTCCAACAAAATCTGTATTAATCCTTGACACTTTTTTATTGTATGTTAGTTTCACTTACTAGTCGCAATAGTGTGCTTTCTCATCTTTTAAATAATGTGACTATTGTCATGGATAACCTCATGGTATTCCTGCGTTGCACCTGAAACTGTGGTGATGTCCACTCTTGTAGCATTAGCATGCTGACTGTTAGCATTGTAGTTACAGGCCAACTTCAGTGATTCCTTTAAACATTTCTAAGATAAGCATAAGCATGAATATCGATGAAATGGTAACGGTGGGATTAAAATCTCAATAGTTCGCAACTACGTTGTGCACTTTCCATTTAAAATGCTACAACAGCCTGTGAACTACCTAAATAGCGGAGCGTAACGTAAACATATCTGAGGACTGGTCGTATGCCGGCACGTTACCCATGCTTTTCTGCTATGGTCTGTTACAGGGAAGTAGGCAGCCATGGCCCCCAGCCGGAATGGAATGCTTTTGAACCCTCACTTCCACAAAGACTGGCAGAAAAGGGTACGCACCTGGTTCAACCAGCCAGCAAGGAAGATCCGCAGGTGAGAACAGTGCGGGACACTGCTGAGATCCGGGGAGAGATGCTAGCTCACACCTTAGCCCCATTCTAGGCCCCATATGAGTGATTTAGTTGGTCCTTTTTTTTAACTGTTGCGTCAAATGGGTATCATATGTAGTTTTTAATCAACTGAAAACCTGATAAAATAAACCTTGTACAGTTGGTGGTCAAGTAGCATGGCAAAATTGACAAATATGTAGGTAATACAAGTGCAGTATGTTGGCTTCATGTTGATGGAATTACTCACTGCAAAGTTCTTACATGCCACAATCAAGGTGAAATGATACAATTGAATATAAATATTAATGTTTTATTAGCTATATTTGGTGCTCTATTTGTTTTAATCCAGTTATAGGGGTAGCCAGTAGTACCAGTTGAATCGCTTCTTAAACAAAAATCATTCTATGGCGAATGTTTACATTGTAATAGCCTAAGATAGGGGATCTTGTGCTTTTTCAGCCTATGCCCCATGTTATAAATTGACAAGTTGAAATAAAGTGACTCATCAAACCACATGGCTTTTGTTGTGGGGACCCACCAGAAACAGTTCTGTACCCCTTTTTGGGTTCAGACCTGCTTGTATCTGTATACGGTACCTACATAACAGTTTGATTCAAAATAGTGTTGGGACGTGTTTACACACACAGATTTGATTTATTAGAAATCAACATGTAGATACTTGATGTGAAGGGCAGAAATGGCTTGATTACCTTTTGTTTGACAAGATGACTCCTTTCTCAGGCGAAAGGCCCGTCAGGCTAAGGGCCGTCGCATTGCTCCACGTCCTGTAGCTGGACCCCTGAGGCCACAGGTTAGGTGTCCCACCATCAGGTACCACACCAAGGTTCGGGCCGGACGTGGCTTCACCCTGGAGGAGCTCAAGGTAACAAAGACTGTTAAATAGTCTAAATATCTAGATTTCATGTAAGCAGGACTTGTTCATCAGTCACTGCACACTCCTACTTTAGTCTTTTGTGTCCGTCTGAAATAATTCAGTGATGGCTAGTGTGTTAAATTCTTATCTGGATGAAGAGTTTGGGCCTGTGAAGGTGGATATTGGTGGACGGGAGCATTTTGTCCTATATGCTTCTAAAGTGTGTGTCACAGTAAAATGTAAAGAGATACTGGAAACTAGGGAGGAATGTAGTTGAATCCTCGACTACCCGAAATGGACACTAAAATCGACTTGCCATCTGAATATATTAAGACTGGAAAATGCACAATAATTACTCAAATTACTTAAGTTGACTAATATTAATACACTGATTAACCATCCTCTTTTAAAATAATTATGGCTAATGGTTTTTATCAGAGGCTTTAGTGATGCTGTCAATTGGGGAGAAACTGATTTGCAAGGGTCATTGAGACCCTGGAAGCTGGCATGAAATCACTGCACAAGTGCGACAGCAATTCACCACCTCCTCTTGAGGAGGACTTCGCCACATGCAGAGCAAAACAAGATACGGCTTTGCTTAGATGAGTCATACATCCCACCCAACCGTAATTGGCTCCAACAATTGCAGAGAAACGAAGTGTTTTTCAGAGACTTGAAGTCCTTGTCAAATAGTACCTTGACTTTCCTGCCACCGCCATACCCACTGAGGGAGTGAGTTTAAAGGCTATTTTATGGTCATAAGAAAAGTGTCTCATGTAAAGTGTCGGAAGACACTGAGTTACTTATGCTCAAGCAAAGTGTCGGTAGACGTCTGTGGCACAAGCTGTCATGTCCATGGTAACCAGCTGGGTTTGTTGGTTTTTTTTAGAAAAGATGGCACTGCTAGAGTAGAACAATATAATTGACTTAATAGAGGAGGAGGAGATGTTAACTACACCTTTATTGCAGAGGAGGCTGTCATTTTTGTGTTTTGAATTTGATTAGGTGATTGAATGTTGGTGTAGTTTGGGAGTGTATAACTTACTCATATTGCTGCGCTCTGAGACATTAATAAAAAGCAACAATTTCTACTTCGATTTGACTCTAAAATGTGTCATTGTTCAATTTGTGATAAAATTGATAATGCTCACCCCTACTGTATGCATCCCTCATGGAACGACACATAAAGCATACATCCAATCCACCAAGCAGCATTTCAGCATTTAAATATTTTTAGGTTAATATATTTATGTCCGCCAAAAGAGCAGCGCGTCTGAGTTTTGTATGTTCACATGTAATTGAAATAAGTGGTACTTGGTGGCTTCAGTGTGTACTAATGAGTGGACAGTAAAAATTGGCGAATGAGGGCTGGATATAGTTCTGTGAGGTATGAATGTTGGTCGTTGGCAAGTAAACATTGAACTGCCGTTTTGCAGTTTTAAGCATTCAAAAACAATGGCACACATCTGGGCTAGCATGTCACCAGTGAGAACTGTCAAACGAGTTTAGAAATAAGGGCCATGTTTTGTGTATTACAACAGTCAGATGATGATAAATTCTCCGGAATCTCTGTATTTCCGTGATGAATACTTTTGAACCACTTTTCTGATGACTGTTCTAAATCAAATTGATTAACCTAATCAATACTAACAATGGAGACTACAGTACTTAAGTATGCAGTAGTGACATTGCTCACACATATCTTGGGTTTATTTTAATTAACACTTTGGTTTGCTGTGCTACTACCTGCAGGCAGCTGGCATTTACAAGAAGACTGCCCGCACCATTGGCATCGCTGTTGATGCCCGCCGTCGTAACCGATCGACAGAATCTCTGCAGGCCAATGTTCAGCGCTTAAAGGAGTACCGCTCCAAGCTCATCCTTTTCCCCAGGAAGGCTTCTGCCCCCAAGAAGGGAGACAGCACTGTAAGTGTCATTTTCATGTTGTGGTGTAAGGTTGTGCTGATTTTACATTCCTTTTGTAAGCTAAGAAAGCATATTCCAGTGGATGTCTTCCACATGAATGTTGGCGCCACCAGAGTTTGCTGTTGACACTTGGTGAAAATGTTTACGCCACTTGTGGAGAGAAAAGTTGAGAGCTCAGTTTCCTGGGGAAGCAGGTGTTACAAACTTTTCACAAAGGCATACAGACTGTTTCAAGTCAACAAGAGTGAAAACATTTCTCAAAATATAATGAAGAAGTCCTTTCCAACAGTTATAGTTACTACTGCATAGGGTGCAGTAATGGTGAATGTATGCAGAGGGAGCAACACATTCAATTTAGCAAAGCATCTGTCAAGACATCCATCCTGATTTCCAAGGAATTCAAAGCCTGACAGGTGATAATTGGTAAACATACTAAGCAAGGTTAAATGAGATATATTAAAGGTAAAAGTAAGTACATCCACTAAGTGGTATTGTACAAAGTGCTTGCACATATGACTCAATTCAGACTCCTTCCCCAGTCCCATTTTGATGAATGCAACTGGTTCAAATGTAATCCATGTGATTCTGAGGCAAATTAGGAAATTATGTATATTTATGCACATTAATTTACATTTGCACATTTCACATGAGTATCATCTAAACAGTTCATCCAGTCTAAAGAATAACTATGGTTATACCTTAAACATGAAACACCAAATGCATCATTTTCACAGCAATACACAAAAATTTAAATTCTCCTCAAAAACCCTGTAGTTGTGTTCTAACATTTCACAATGCTATTTTTTTTTTTTTACTTTAAAAATTTGTTTTGCAGTCAAGTGATGATTTCTCCGGAATCTCTGTACTTCATTGATGATCCCAGTGAACCCCTTTTTCTGATGACTGCAGTTCAATGAAAGCTCTGAAACAGCAATCTGTAGTGGAGGCTATTTCGTGGTCAATTAGTAGCAGATGCTTGAGCTCTTGCAGGTTGTTTGTTTTTTAACAGACTGCATGGGCTTTGAGGTTGCTTTTTAGACAGGGACACAAGCCAACATGATGCAAATCAACACGACAATGGAGGCAGACAGCCAGACTCGGCTTGCTCTGCCTCACCACACTGTAAACTCACCTCTGATTTCCTATTGGCAGGCAATGTATTTTTTCCCTTAAGATTTAACTTGTTTCCCATTTCCCCAGGAGGAGGAACTGAAGATGGCCACTCAGCTCACTGGAGCCGTCATGCCCATCAAGACCGTAAGTTGTCATTCTTGCAAGGTTCATGCTAGCAGACAGTACAAAACCAAGTTGACTGACTGAAGACAATCCAAAATGAGATCACTGGACTTAAATGTAAACCAGATGTGTAGTTAATTTGCTGGTAAAAAATAAGCTATTAAGCTTATCCTGTCATGTATTTGTAGTATTTATTTGTGATGGTTAACCAATTAAACTTTTGTCTCTGCTTACTGCATAACAATGTCTAAGGCCTGTGTTAGCAAAGTGTATCTTGTGCAATATACAGTTTACTTACGTTTCTTTTTTTTTTTACGTCTGCTTCAGGTGCACAAGAAGGAGAAGGCCCGGGTGATCTCTGAGGATGAGAAGAATTTCAAGGCTTTTGCCAGCCTGCGTATGGCCCGCGCCAATGCTCGTCTATTTGGCATCCGTGCCAAGAGAGCCAAGGAGGCTGCCGAGCAGGACGTGGAGAAAAAGAAATAAATATTACTTGCTATGGAACTTTGCAAAATAAAGTGTTCAAAACATCGATGAGAGAATGTCATGATTAAAATATTCCTGTATTTATTGCTATGGGGCTTTCTTCAGGCTTCCCACTGGTCATGGAGTATCTGGGACATCATGGGATAGAGGTGTATTACAGATGGGGAACGTCATTTCCGATGGGCTACGAGAAATCTGCAAATGGGTTTCTTTGACAGGAGTCTACCGAGGTCTAATGTACAGTTAGGGTTACACATTTCGTTAGATAACGGGCAACTGTTTATTTTTGTTGTCCACTTCACTATAGCAAGGCCAGGAAGGGTTTACCACAGCCAGTGGTCAGGTAAAAGTTAAACACGACTTGAAATGTAAGCCCTGCTGATGACCTGTGGGCAACAAGATGTTGGTCATTTTCAAACTTTGTGACTTCAATAATGGGTAAACCCTGGATAGCCCTGCAGTTCAATCTATTCCTTTCGGTGTACTGAGCTGATGGAACAGACATGGTGTGGGGGGAAAATGTGGTCATGGAGGTCCCTCCTATAGGATTGTATACATTATGCAGTCATACAATTGCATTAACCTGACCTAACCTAGCTGTACCAACAATATGAATTTAAAAGCAGGATTGGTGTCTTAGCTGTGTGATCTAGTAGATCCAGTAGGTGGCACTAGAGCTGCAGAATTTTGCTTGCATATCAGTGCATGGTTTAATGGAGGCATTTTATTGTAAAACCATTTTAAAGACTGTTTGCTCTATTGGGAAATGGGTTATAAACCTGAACATGATTCAGTCCTAGTGATACACTAATCAGCAATGTCTTTACCAGACTGATGAACTTTCAGTAATTGAGCAGTTAATATAGGGAAGCACCCAAATTGAATGTTAATTTGGATAAAATCCATTTGAACCTGTCCACTGAACTATTAGATTTGTTTCCAGTGGTCTGATCACCAAATGAGCAGCGTCTGAACTGGGAAGGTCCTACTGAACAGCAGATTATACCATTAAAATGGTAAATCTACATAATCCATGTTAATACCATGGCAGCCAAGGCTAGCAAGTTCCCCAGAGGTAGATGGAGGTCAGAAGGGAAAGCAAGGAAAAATCTGGGGGCCTAAGGGGCGAATTTTACTCACATGCCCTGCAAGGTTGAATTATAATTCAGAGGTCTGTGCTGGCAGACATGGGCAAAAATGGACCATTATAACAAAACATTGGTATGATAACAGCTGGTGAAATGAGATGTATAATATAAGGTATAGGTGTCAAAAAACACAGCAGCAAATAAACTCCCCAATGTAAAGCGGGGAGCTGCCTATTTGGAGTGCATTACTCTCTTTGATAACAGAAGGCCCTTCCAGTGTATTACCCCGTGTAGACCATGGCCACATGCCAAAGATGGGGGGCGGGGGTGGGGGGGAGGGGTGGGATGAGGCTGAATCCTGACAGAACTTTCTTGTCTGTGTCTCCCCTACTCCATCTCCATCTGTCTAAATGAAAATGTATTAATTAAACAATGAAGGTGAATGGACAGCTAACTCCTTTTAAATAGATGCTTGATATGTTGTGCCTGAACTAGGAACTCTAATGGAGGGCAATATTCACCCTCAAATAGGGTACAGCCAAATAATCCATTTTACTTGCTTAAACACAAACGTCTTAGTGAACTACTTGGAAGAATTTTGAGAAACAAGCAGCTATAAACACATAGCTGTGTCCTAATTGTTACTAGTGTTTAACTTCAGCCAAACTGAAATGGTCTCCATATATTTCATATCAAATTCTTTGTCTTTAGGAAAATCAAGTAATTCAGTACCGAAATTACTTAATTGAGTATCAGTTGGTGCTTCCAGTTTGTGATGTCACATTGATTTCTCAGTGTTGATAAGTGGAGGCAGGATGGGGAGAGGGAGTACAGTATTCTTTGAAGATCCCAGTCTATGATGTCATACACAACTGCATCTGGCATCAGCACTACAGAAGCTCACGTAAAATCCTGGGAGGAATTCTCTTTACCAAATGCCATTTTTGGTTTGATCATTTGTGTATCGTCATTGCTGGTTGTGAATGTCAGGACAATCTTTTTTGTCATTTCTTTATTCCATTTCAGTAAATAAGTTTTTCCATCTGTGTACAATGTGCACACAGACAAGGTGTACAGCTAGTGATACACACACGCACACCCGTTTTGCAAATCTAATAATGTGGAGAGCCAAAGATGTACATTTGGCACACCCTGCATATTCTGTAAATTGTAGATCTGTGAAATGCAAACATCTGCTTACTTAAATCTGTCAATTTTTATTAATTTATTTGTTGTATTATCTATTCTCTACAGTTTAATCTAATCTAATCAATATGAAATCAATTAAGTTGCATGGGTGCTCATATTCTTGTGTCAATTCTGAAAGGTTTTTCACCATCAACACAACGTTTGTAGGTCAGTAAGGCAACAAGATGATGACCGTAGGGATAGAATTTCTATTCAATAAGCCACATTTGGAACTAGATCCTGCTGAAACACAATCACAATGATTGATTACCATTAAGTGGGCATGTTAGAGCAGCCATTACCAATAAAAAGACTTAATCAATAGCATATTGAGAGTTTTCCAAAAAATCTGTATATTCCACTCAGCAATTCAGTGTGGCCAAAAATATCTCTACTCAAGGGAACTGCTGGTGTAAAATGACATATAAAGTTACACAAACACACCAGAGCTATTATAGGCAGTGGACATAATGGATAGGAGAATTATTTGACTAAAATTATGAACACATCAATCTGTGTTTAAAAACTGGTCCCAGAAAAGCTAAAGCCATTATTGTAAACGTTATGTGGTCAGCAACACCAAGGTGTAGGTTCAAGTCAGCCCGGGGAGATGCAGTGGCATTAAGAGAAGGAAAAAGGAGATTTGAACAGATACATCCATGTGTAAAGACAGAGAACGTCCTGTGAGGTGCTGAACTGGCACAGCAGGAGCAGATGGCCGTTGTTAAGAGCTATGGCATAATAGGGCTCAGGTGTATACCCCAAAGCAGACATTTCCTACTTACTCTGAATTCCCTTGGATAAAGAGACAGAGGGGGAGAAAACTGCAGGAGAGCATTGACTTAAAATAATGGCGATGTTCAGGAACAGAGAGAGAGTTTCCATGTTACATTCAGTATCCATGTAAATCCAAAGAAACTATCAGGAAGAACAACATGAATATTTATTTTTAAGGGGACGGGATGTGATCTTTCTGTTGTTCAGTTTGTAAATTAGATGGTAATCAGCTCAGTAGAGCAAATAATTAAAAAAGATGGAGCCATATGTTTTGTTCATGCTGTTGGAATAAGCTCCCCGCTCAAATTTGATTGACCTGCCTTTCCGCTGGCATTATTTTCCTCTTAGGGATACATAACACCATTTTAACAGTGGAAAGCTTCTTTAATTGCAACCCCTGGAGCGGTGGTTGATAATTGCAACCCCTGGCTACTCTCAAAGAATTAGCCACACATTCTATTGAAATCAACAACAGAGCTCTAAGACAGTATGGCTCTAATGAGTTTTTTTCCTTTCTGTCTGAAGGACACTTGAGAATCATTTCTCTATTTCAGAATTTTCCATGCCACAGGAATACGATGTAAAGACAGCCCAAGCCTACACATTTCCTTTTTCATACTGTATGTACATTACACTAACCACTGTTGACCACAGGTGGGGAGGGCAGACGCAAGTTGAAGACATACGATTTTATTTTTGTTTTTCTCTGTTTTGTCTTTTAGGTTTACTTGTATGGTTCAGTCACCACCAAGCTGTTCATCATCACAATCTATAAATGTTATGCAACATCTAGAAATACATTCATGGAAATAATACATTTGTGGGTGGACTGCAAAAAAAGGTTCAAGCAAAAACATTATGTAAAAACTATGTTATGTAACATATATGTTGGTGTCAATCAACTGATTGAAAACCTACATACTGTAAATCAGTTTAGGATCATTTTGGCATATGAGCGTGACATGAGTTTATGCTTTATTCAAGCATGTGTTTGCGTGTATATTATGTGTGTGTGTGTGTGTGTGTGTGTGTGTGTGTGTGTGTGTGTGTGTGTGTATCCATGCATTTGAGAGAAAGATAAGAGAGCAGAGAGTCACAGACCCTCAGCTGTCTGGCCTACTCCACTGAGGAGAGGAGCTCCCACACTGAGATTTGGTTGTGATGTGCTGTCAGTGGAGGATCTGTCTGTTGGTATTCCAGTTGCTTGGCTTTGAAGTGTCTCTTATGTGTTCTGGACTTTTTCATTATTGTGCTGAGACAAATCCACTTGGCAAGGACTGGTTGATGATTTAGGTATGAATAGCATCCTTTTAGCCTGGTGTTTATCATGAGTGGCTGAACTGACAGGTAGAACAAATGTGTGTAAATAGTGTGTGAACCTCAATAAGCAGGCTACCAACCATGTTAACTGTACTGTATACAGTAGTGTTCAATATGTGAAAAATATTGATGTGTCTTTTCAGCTAGTGACTTTCTGATTGCTGCTCACTCAGAATGTTATACAATGAGCTGCATGACATTAACTTCAACTCAGAGGTGAGAGTAATATAGGAGGAATATGACACATAACTAGCTTGCTGATCCTAGCCTGAGCTGTTAGTATTTTTTTGTCACAGCCATAGATTTACCATGATTTTTATGTGTAATTCTTTGAAACATGAACAAACCGTTGCACATTGCATTCATTTTCTTCAAGGAAAATAGGCTCCACACAGTACATAAATAGACCAAGAAAAGCCCTAGACTAGATTGTAAATCCTAATGTTTAATAAAACATTTTATTATTATTTTTATTATTATTTATTATTAATTATTATACTTTTTATCAATTCATGGATTTCTATAGGCTCTATATTAACATCCCTTGCCTTGTTTTGTTTTTGAATGAACTCGAAAGAATCGAGTCCCAAAGCAGAGCCAAACCTTACATCACTACAAGGACTATCCACTCCCCATCTCACCAAGCCAAGCCTACCTCCCTTCCTAACCATTCCACCAATGAGTTTCGCAAAAAATCAAGCATTGTGTTATGGGAGAGGATTAAACAAGCGTGTGTAAGTGTAAAGAACCACGGCAGGTAGGAAAAAAGCTTTAAGAGTTTATTGTTTTAAATTGAGTACAGTTAATCTTCAGTATAGGGGTTTGATAACCAAGAAACTGAGTGCGCTTGCATGTTTGTTTGATCTGATTTGGTAGCAGTCTCATTGGAACTGAGTAACAGCCAGTGGCAAACATTTTATCAAAGTATTAATTGTCACTGCGATGCGTAACCTTATTTTGACAACTAATAGATCATTATTTTGTCACCTTGAACGTAAACTTGTGTTAGGTTTTCAAAGATAGCAAAATGTTAAACACCTTTATAGCTTAACTAATTAACTGATGTGAACCATGAACTACCGAAGTGAACGCCTCTCTTCTATCGCCGTAATGACTTAAAGTTGTTTGACTGATTGTGATTGCGGCAGCTTACAGCTCACGGACAGACGTGTTGCTTCAGCCAGACCTAGTTAAATTACAAGTTTTGCTTTAGTGGATATAGTGAGACATATTTTATATCGACCTGATTTTTTTTTTTTAACTGCGTCGACTCACAGTTAAGTTTGAGCTGTCTGAAGGTTTTAGGCTGCATGTACTTTTTCGAGTCCCTCGCTCAGAGGCGCGAGCCACGGGCGCTGTCCCTGGTACTGAAAACGCTTATAACGTGTCTCCTAATAAATAATGTGACTTAGTTAATTGATCCTCGTAGGGAAATAACACACACACACACACACACACATACACACACACACTTCAGGGCTTGTAAGCAAGGTGATCTACCAACAATTAAGTGTCTTGCTCTAGGACACTTCAGAAAGACAGGTACTTGCCACATGGGGGAACCATTCTTTATACTGTGATGGCCTCTGGGCAAGAAAGCTACTTTTTTCATCGTTGTCATCCACTAGCCATGTGTCTGTCGGTTTCCAAATTTTATCAAGCACTTTAATCAGTTTACACAACAGATTGCGTTTTAGAATAGAAGAGCCTGCGGTTGTCTGCTAATGCTAATGCATTTTAGCAGTTGTTTTTTCCACTTCGGTTGGTCAGACTTCCAGGCTGAACCTGTCTGGTATTTTAATCTGAGTAGTGGAAACACCAAAAAGACGATGGTAGGTAGAATGCATAAAATGGTAATGATAAGTGTATCTGTGTCTAGATATCTTTGTGGATAGCAAGGGAATTTCTTTAACTTGAGTAACTCTTTTTCATACTGGACTGAAGAACATTTGAAAATAGGAAACACTAAATTTGACCAACTCTAATTCATCTTTCCAGTGATCTGATCAAGACTCTTCTCCTGACAACCTCACCATCTTCATGTCCTTTCTTTCTTTACGGAGATGAGATGATATCCTTCCCAAGGGGATAGCTTTGACCACCGCCATCGATAACGGTGTGGCTTCGTTGACCTGAGACTCTGTCCAATTTGTGACATCAGTACCAAGTCAAGCGTGAGGGAGCCTCTCTTCGTTGAGATACTTCAACCAACCACTGCATTTCCCATCCCTCAGAGTTATCAACAGCATCACATCTTCACTAGCTTCACTAGTTGGCAGCTCCTCTTGCCCTGAGCCAGGATGAATGACGTTCAGGAGGCCACCTCCCCAGCAGCCAGCCTCAGTGGTCCAGCTACCTGCGTCTCTAAAGTAGAGCTGCGTGTCTCTTGCAAAGCCCTGCTGGACCGAGACACGTTGAATAAGTCAGACCCCTGTGTCATCCTCATGGTGCAGACCCAAGGACAGTGGACAGAGGTGAGCACCTTTATTTTTCCGACTGTTGGTACTGTTTCAGTGGTACACAGTAGTCATAATAATTAACTGACTCACACATACAAATTTCAAGCTACAGTCTCATGAGATAAACTTTTCTACACAGGAGGCTGGGGGTAATTCAGTGGGTCAGACCTCTCTCCCTTTACCAACATCAAAACTGAATCGGATTTGAAGTAAAATTACCCAAGTATTATCTGGAAAGGGTGAGATTTTAAGAAAGTGGTGTGTGAAACATCATATTTGAGGATGCCTTTTTAATCCCACTCCCATTATACCAAAACCTGTGCCACATACAAGATCACAGAGGACAAAGTAGAACCAGGGAGAGGTAGGAGATTCGATGCAGGTTTGATGGACTGGCAGCTGTTTTTCTTCTGAAATGGATTCTGGCTTATCCGTATCAGAATAAAAAAATGTCATTATCAATTGCAGAATATTATCACAGTAGAAAGTAAACATTCTCTATCTCCACAATATAAAGACATCTGTACAGCAGCATATTCCACTGGTCTATAAGGACAAACCTTGGTATTATGTGACATGATGAAATCCATATTTGTTACTTAGTTGTGTTACAATGCAATCTGAGTTGAGTTGAAGATGTTTACTTCCTTGCATTAGTGCCAGGTTGAGCTGGAGCATAGGCAGCAGGTCTCCTATTTTCTTTTTAATTAAGTCATGCAGTTCATGAGGGAAACTAAAACATAAATTAAGCACAGAATATGTTAAAAGGTATTTGAAGCCTGAGGATATATAATTTTGTGGAATTTGTGCTGCAACCATTCATCAAACATATTCTCCTCTTTTCAGGGAAATGGGAGATAATAATTAATGCAACACAGCCAAATCATAGAGTCGTGGGAACCATTAGTAGAAGATACTCACTGTAATGTTTGGGCTGTATGAATGTGAAACCATGTTTTATGTGAGATACTGTTATGGGCCATTGATAAAAGTGAAGCTTGGCTGTTAGTGTTGAGTTACAGTTAGGGATTTGTCATAGCTGTAATTTGATAGGTCGTTAACCTGGGCCCAGTGTGACGTGGATTCGTAGTAGTTATTTATAGCTCTAAATGCAGGGATGGCTTCTTTGTATAATATCAAATAATTCAGAGTACTTCATATTAAAAATTGCGCTCTCAGAGGAGCTTACAATCTGATAGAAGCAGAGTCCATTACAGTACTTGTATGATAATGGTGAAATATCAGTCTTTCAGATATTACTACTCATTCCTATTTGAAGTGGAAGAAAAACTCCTACTCCAAACATTTTCATATAATCTGTGTATATATAATAAATAGCCGAATGTATCATATATTGGAAAATCATTTGCCCGTTATTTAAAATAAGATATATTGTTATATTCATAGACTGAAACTTTTTTCTACCATACTTATGAATCATGGGGAGAGGGGGGGAGGCTAAGTGTGACCTTATAAGTATACATACAAGACATAAATATACAATGTTATGTGCTGTGATGATGTTTACCACAGAGCACATGACAGCCATGACATTTTACACAATTTGGGCCACTCCTCTGCTGTCAAATCCCTCAGTACTGGGAGGCAACATTGCTGTGTAAATTGTTTACTAATGCCAACAACTGAGTAAGTAGCTGAGCCCATTTGTATCACCACCACCATCCCCTTTCTCCCTCATGAGCTCATAAGGCCCCACTATGGTATACACATTATTTGTTGCCTCGCATTTTTTCTCCTACCTTACTTCACTATTACCTTATTTCCAGAAACAACAACACAACACCAGAAACAACAACACAAATCCACAAACAGAATGTCCTATTCATAACAAGTGCATGTGGGCTTCCAAGGACTTAACATTTTCTCCTGCAGCAGTTTTGTGCCCTCCTTTTGTAAACTCGACTTCATAGTGTGATCGTGATACTGTACATGCTCCCGTAATAATGGGTTGATTAGAACCCTATTCATTCTGTTGATATTTATTGCTATGATCAAGCTCCAGAGACAGTGCCCTACCTGAAAGAACTGATTGGAGACAACAACAAGCTCCCATATCAGTGATCTCTTTCGCTCTGGCACGACACCAACAACAGGCATCACAGGCTTCAGCACAACCTATCCTCCGTAGCTCTGATTAGCTTTTATCAACAAACAGACTCATCAGACTCATCCCAAATCTGTCCATCCAGATGGCACACAGAGAGGAAGGGAAAGAAAGAGAGACAATGAAAAGATGAGGATGAATGAGGCTGAGGGAACCATGCCCTAGCTAGTATTTCTTTTCCATCTTTTTGATTTTTGATAACCTCCTCCCCCCAATTCTTGGAATAAGTGTATTACTGCATACGTGTATTAAATAATACTGTTGAATACCTGTTACATTCCTGAAAACGTGAAGCAGTTTTAACCGGCTCTTATGCCCAAGTGAACTAGTCACATTATTTCCCCATAGCAGTGACAGTAGGTCTGATTCATTTCAACCCCATACCCTTCAATTTCCAGATGGTGAAACAGAAAAACAAGTGAAGTGTAATAATTTCTAATTTTAAGTTTTATAATGTATTTAGATTAGGTTTGTGTTGAAATCCATCGTTACCAAGTCACATTATTCTTAAAATCTTGGACAGTTCAGTCTTTTATACTGAAAATAATTGTGTCTCTACCAAAGCTAGAAACAAGGGAGCAGAGTCTCCAATTTGTACATTGTCAAGACTCCACTAGACTCCACATTGTCAAGTGCTCCACTAACAATGAACAGGAGTATGTTGGTACATTTAGTACAACTACCAAAAGCCCTCATTTAGATGTAAAAGCTCAAGCACACATTCTATGAATCCGCCATGTCAGTCTCTAATTTATTGGCAAGAAAACAGCTCCAGATGATGTCTTTGATGGCATAACAGATTCAGGCCTGGTTCTGTGGTTTCTAGTTCTGGGAGAGAGTTGTTCATGTCCCCAAATATTGATTAAACTGAAAATCCAGTACGTTATATGACATTTCTGATTTAGACTGATTCTGATTTCCTGATTTGGATTTTGAAGTGAATTTCATTCCATTTTAAGTATTTACTCCTTTTTTTAGGTTACTTAAATGTACTAATGATATCCTCTTCCCTTTATAGGCTATGCTCAGTGATGATCCTTTCTTAAGTTTGCTAACAGTTGGACAAATGTTTACGGAGCTGTGTGGCAGCTAAATCCTACATCATGAACATATGGGACCCCAAGAGATCTCGCTTTTATACGTCAGGCATTCAAAGACAAGCATGGATCTTTTGTGTTTCCTGAGTTTAGATGTCAGAACCATTGAATCTTCTGATATCATTCAGACAAAATGTATATGGACAGTTCACTGTGTGTCCACAAAACACTACTACTTGTCTATGTTTCGATATCTTCAAATTATAGGGGATCCAGTCTGTAAAAGTGTTTTCACTTTGTCAACCAAGGACTTAAGTTGCTTCTACAGGAATTGTATTAAAGCATAAGCATCCGTTTACATTTTGTGCTATCAGTAATTTTTAAGACCAGTGCCACCATGTTTAAATAGGGATTCCCATGTCTAATATCTTTTAAAACACACACATAGTATATTATAATACAAACTATGGGAATATTTAGATATTTCAAACAATCAATACAAAAACACAACTATTTTACACACAAAGTATTTTATTCAACGTGTTTTCTCTTGGTTTCAACTCAGCTGGACAGGTCAGAGGTGATCAAGAGCAACCTGCACCCGGTCTTTGCCAAGGTCTTCATGTTGGACTACTACTTTGAGGAGGTTCAGAAGCTGCGATTCGAGGTCTACGACATCCATGGCACTCACAGCATTGGGACCCGCGATGATGACTTCCTGGGTGGGGTGGAGTGTACTCTTGGCCAGGTAGGCACTGTTTGACTGTTTGATGTAAGGTAGGCTGAATAGAATACTGCTGGTTGGTAGGTTTGCAGCCTTAAACTGAGTACTGCATTCTCTAATAAATTATATTAGATATGTCTGCCAAATAAGACCTCAAAAAGAGTAGAACGCGTATGAAAACCACAACCCTATAACCTGCATCTGTCATGGCAATACCAAAAATATACTAATGTAGTATTGACATCTATGGAGAGCTCTTGACTCATAGAAAGGTGACCCATCCACCGACTAATGCTCCATCTGCTGTTGTCCGATTGTTTGATGTAGCTGCATGTTATATAAAATAGATGATGTTGTATGTGTGCCACTTATATTACCAGGGCAACAAATGGTTAGTTGTCACTGGTATTGATGACTCATATTCCTGTACACTGCTCCTTACTGCTTGAGGGCTGAAGGACAGCTTCATGTTTTTTTTCCCCCCCTGCAGATTGTAGCTCAAAAGAAGATGGTGAAGCCTTTGTTGTTAAAATATGGGAAATACGCTGGGAAATCCACCATCACGGTAGGTTCTATACATCATGCTATTGATGCAACTAGACACAGAAATTGGCTTGAATGGAAGCTTCTGGATTGCTAGAAGTTGGTAATAGCCTGTGAGAGTTTAGCAAATGAATAATGAATGGTGGCTACAAGTTTTGTTGGTTAATTGGCCTTGTTTGATTGAAACAGAATCACATTCCTGCCTGAGTTTTATTCTTTGTTATCCCAAAATGAATTACCTTAATTGTAGAACAGCGTCAGGTTAAGGTTTGTCTGGTGTCCATCCAGACAATTTCTGGTCTATTCTATGCCTATTCAATTGCCAATTCTCACTTGGCTTTTCATTTACCAATACACAGGATTTGATGTTATAATCCTTTGAGCCACAATCCAGGGTGAGCATTCATACAGAAGCCCAATTCAGATGTCAGAAAGAATGATGCACTAACCCACAAATGGTGACTATAGAGGACATCAGGCTACGCTGTCATAAATCTACAGGACCATGAGACAGGCAGCACCATTCACTAGCCACCTAATCTAAATGCTACAGGGTTGGTGTGTGAGTGTGGGTATGTCACTGGCATTATCAAGTGGTCTCCTCCCATCACAGATGTTTCCTCCTGAAGGCTCAACAGATATCTACTAGCAAACTACGTCAGCTAACGTTAGCATGCTACAGACAACTAAGGCTAACAAGCCAACACATCAACATTCTAAAGAATCAATAGACCAGCAACCATGGTACTACCAAACACTATGTCAAATAGCATGCTACACACACAGGCTAACAAGCATGAGAACAGGTCAATACCCAGCAAACATGCTACTGATAACCAGTCACGACAACCATGCTATTAGCAAACAATGTCAGCAAACATGCTATAAACAAACAAGAGCTAACATGCCAACATTTCTAGCTGCTCCGAAATCAATGTACCAGGCGTACTTCTAAGAAAAAGGCACCAGCATGCTTCAGTCAAGGAAGTGGTTCAGACCCTGTAACACTCAAGAGTACCTACATTAGGTGCTTTGGACCCCGAGTCAGTGTGATTCCTTTTCTGCCAGATCCACTGACTGTCTCCCATAGCTGCTTTAGACATGTCATTCACTGCCTGCTTTAAGCTCCGCCCACAAATGCCTAATTCACCTAGTAGTCTTAAAGTGGAAACCTCAGCATCCATCCATTCACAGGACATAGCCTTGGTTTCCACCCATGTTGCTCCACTCCTGCTACCAACTCAGTATACCTAAGCATTTTCCTTTCATATGCCTCATCTACTGCTTCTTCTCATGGTACTGTGAGCTCAACAAAATACACCCACCCTTAGCTGGCCTACAATATGCCTGTCCAGAGATTCAGCCTTGTCTTTTCTCCCTCACTGACAAAACTAATTGTGCCATCTTCCACCTTCCTGATGAGTCGATTTCTACCCACTTGCTCTCAATATCTGCTGCTAGACACCTCAGCATGGTTATGTCGCCAGGTGTATCATCCTTGGGACAGACTCATTTTGCATCCTGACAAAATATGTGGTTGAAATGGTTGGTTGCATGGTCGGTTGAAAATGAGAATCACATTCCTGTCTGTAGCTCCATTTTATAAGATTCAGAGTTATTAAATAAGTTACCTGTAGAACAGCTTCATGTTAAGGTTTATCTGGTGTCCATGCAGACACAATCTCTGGTCTATTGACACCAAATCTGTTGAGCCATACATATATATACGGGTATATATATTGATAAAAAAAGTGTAGTATTTTATGCCTATTCACTTGCCAATTCTCCCTCCATCCATACGTTCTTCCTGGGTTGACTGTGAACAGTAATAATGTTGCAGAAAATGATTTCAACTGCTAGATACTTCCAGGCAACAATGCCTCATACCGATACAAAAGAACCCTGTATAGTCTCATAATGAGAAGGTGTCTCAGAGCACTAAAATTTATAAAGACAATCTCACCCAATTTAATTTTCACTCTATTCATATATCGCTAGACTTAGAGTTTGCTGAACATTTGCCAAGGTCTTTTGAAAGTCTTGAGGATAATTGTGACGATTCACACATACGTGATTATTTTATACGCCTACCTAAATATGCAGAATTCAGTACACAATTAAAAGGCTGAACTCTCTTAGCAGTTGCTACCCACACATGATGGTATTGAAACAAGTCCCCTAACCTCAGTCCCCTTATATACATATTACGTACAGTATTACATGTGCTTGCTATAATCCTACAATAGGCAAGTACATACACTATAGGAATAGATTTATGTTCTGTAATGGATGTAGTCTATGTGATAGGGTAACAATAGAACTAATGCAGAAGTTGCTGTTGAAGCTGTAGATCTTAGGAACACACACACACACACACACACTCACACACACACCTTCTGCCCCCCCCTGTAGAGATTGCATACTTTTGTGCTTTTGTACATGTCAAAGAGGGGCTCTCTGATCCAGAGCACAAGGTTCCTGCCTTGCCAGTCATCAATGTCAAGCTTTGTCAAGCACTACTTATAAAACACAAGGGCATGTCTGCACTACAGCTAGAATTCTGGTAGCTTGGCCTAAAGTTTCACTCAGTTTCTTTACAAAGTTTCAAGCAGAGGAATGGAGAGGCAGCAAACTATTTCTGTGGGAGGGGTAGATAGCCTGGAGGGAGCAGCAGAGGGTGCTCTGTGATACTTAAAAAAGGGAATCCTGAAACAATTGTTTTTTTAACCAACACAAAAGCAAACAAACAAAATAGCAAACAACCCAACCACGCAGAATGTGGCCTTTTACCATGGTATCATGATGTGTGTGGTAACCTTTACACCCCTAGACAAGGTAGATTTATGTGTAACTATAACAAGCCATGAAAATGCCACTTCATTGTAGCATAAAAACGATGTTAACCACTGGCCTTACGAGCACCTTTTGCAGTGGAAAGGTATAAAAATTGATAAAAGAGTGTCATTTAAAAACAGATGACAATGAAATGCAGGCGTATGCTGTACGGACATATGAAGTGTGGTTCCCAGTGTAACCACGTTAGTTAGGTCTCTGAGCTGAATTCTGATTACATGGTGTGTAATGTGTATGGAAGCTAATCTGGAAGATATTAGATTCACCTGCAGTGTTGCTTGAGTGAAAAGACCCCCCTGCTATAAAGATGTATGTTATGAGAGAATGGGAATGAGAGAAGTGTGAATAATGGATGTGGTTTGTACATTTAGTGCAAAGTCTTACATAATATGGCGTAACTAAAGCATAAACAATTTGTTTTGAATGCTGGGATATGATGATTTAATTTACTCAAGTGTGACTCTCTCACTTTCTTTCTCTAGAGGCTTCATGTGCAATCTAATGAAATAACATCTGTGAAAAGATTGTATTTATAGTGTCAGGTCTCATTTGGTCCCAACATCAGTATTTTTCGACCTTAGGTTTCTTTTTTTCTAAAATCTGGATGTAATCATTTTGTGAGTATTTTCTCACATTCCTTGCTGCTTCCTGTGAATATGCCAGCTCGCCTAGCAAGGAAAATTAAATAATAAAGACCGTAAGAATTTTTTTTACTGAGAAATCCTATTTTGTTTTCAGGTGCACGCTGAGGAAATTTCTGGCAACAATGGCTATGTGGAGCTCTCCTTCCGTGCCAAGAAGCTGGATGATAAGGTAAGAATATTAGACACTTACCAACACGGTTCGTCCACGGGTGCATTTTTATTAAATATGATATAGCATTGCACAGACTGCACTCCCTTTCTACTGCAATACTAGACGATGTGGTGATGTGATACTCAATGTTTGCACCCACAATACACCCATGGATGACCCTGACGTTTTACAGTTTTTTTCCATTTCAACAACAACCCATATTCAAGCACCTTTCTGCTCTTCCTCCAAGTGTTTATTCTCTCTCATACACTATTTTTTCTAAGAAAAATAATTCAACTTCACATACTACTACCCCCCCCCCCCCCCCCCCCCCCCCCACCATGTCCTTCAGTCCCTCAGTCTCTCTCTCCTCTTACTGCCTTAGGCTAAACTGATAATCTGCAGTGAAATTGCGATTTTTGCTTTTCCCACTTTCACCATTAATAACTTAATCCATCTTTTTTGACTTGGTTCCAGAACCATCACAAAATAAGGAAATCAATCTAACACATCACTTATAGAGCAAATATGGCAGACATGAATTATGTAACTTCACCATGAAATGCAAAGCAAAAAGGACATTATGTTCCCAAAAAAAATCTGGCTTCACATTTATGGGGGACTGGACATCAATGACCTTAGCAGCTGCTGCCCTCACACACAGCTCAAGGCAAAGACTTCACATTTCAATCAACAAAGCAGCAGGACCTCTAACATCCATGATTAAAGCCGTGATGATCTGAAGCCTCTCTGTGTTCTCACGAGCATGGCATCAAGCTTAGTATGCAAGGCTCCTAGGTTGCCCATGATTCATAGCGATATGGGAAAAGTCTTAATAAAGAACGAAATTTAACTTTTCTTCAGTATGTACATTTTCAGACAAAGTGTTCCTCACAGCAGAGCGGATGATCCCTTGTGATCAATTTATAACACATGGAAATAACAACAGATTGTCTATTCCCTGCATATGATATTTCATCCCAACTGCCATACATCCAATGTACTACTGGCAGTATTACATTTCTGCCAAAATGCCGAAGAATTTACTTTTGTTGGTATTGTGTAGTTTAAATCCAACAACTTCCTCTGTTCTGTTTTGTTTTGAGATTTTGCACACAAATAAATCACTATAGCTCTGTGAATGTTATTTAATTAAAGCTATAGATAGATAGATAGATAGATAGATAGATAGATAGATCGATCAAAACATCAAGCTGCTGTGTAAACCCACGTTTTCAAATACGAGGTCTCTCGTTACTTTGTAATAGGCAAAATCAACCTTTAATCAACCTTTCAACTCAATACATTTGCCATCTTTCCTAAACGTAATAGGAAATTAATTAAACAAGATATTGTTTAATTTTGTTTTTTATAATGGTGTCCAAATATGAAACCTGACACAGAGAAAACTTTCTCTAAAGAACTAAACAAATACCCAAACAAACAAAAAAGAAAAGAAGAAAAGTATCTTAAAGCAATCTCTCTTAGACGCTCCATGAAAGGGTTCAGGGATAAAAGCTAAAAGCATTCACAGCTGTTAGACCATATATCCATTGCAAGTCCCCTGTCCCCTGTCCCCTGCGGTCTGTAGAACGACCCCCAGAACTGAGGGCAGGCATGTAAACTGTCCATGCCTGCCCTCAGTTTCACTCTCCATGGGGTATTGTGTCTGTCCTTCAACGCTCCAGCCCGCCAAAGAAGGCAGTGGTCCATTGTGGTCTGTAGCAAGGATGTCTGGGATAATTCCCAGTCTAGGGAAAGCATCCCTTGAGTCCAGGTGCTCTTGGCCACGCAGCAAAAGCAAGCCCTCCTTCGTCAATGCCCCCCCCATACTTCTCCAACAGCTGTACAATGAATCTATGACCTCACCCTAATTGCCTCTGCCACAGACCATGGGCTCTGTAAAGCAGGTCCTGCCAGCCTCAGCAGTTTCCCCATTGTGGTGATGTTTGCTCTTTTGAAAGTCACTGACAAGCCTGGAAGGGTTGGCGTGAGGTCCAGTCATGCGCCATGGATAAGGGGTTCCTCTAGGAGCCAGTCTGTGTCTTCATAAGACTCCATACTCTCACAAGACCCCTGTAGAATGGTGGCAAGTTGTTAACAGACACTCCTAACTTCCTGCGTGAAGGCACTCCCCAACCCCACTTCCCTATTTGAAAAGCACAACTCTTAGCCCAATTAACTTTAGATGAAGAAATTACCTTGTACAGTTTATCCACATCTGCCTGGCTGTTTACCATAGAGAGAGGGAGTGGGGGGGGGGGGGGGTAAAAAGGACCAATAGGAAAGAGAGATGGGATAATGAGAGCAAATCAGACATGATGACATGATTAATTACTGAGCTTACTGAACTACTATCCGTGTGAATTATTTTGGCTTGTAATTACTTTAAGGATCCCATTACACTGAGAGATATGATTTTAATAGTCACTATCATTTACACCATGCATACATAGTAGACATAGTAGACAAGACATAGTAGCTACTTGTCACCAATATCACCTCAGCCTGTTGTGTATATTGAAGGACTGTAGTGTAAACGGTAACGGTAATTTCACTGCATGTATGTATATGTGACGATTAAAGTTCATTCATGAACCTTCATTAATGATGAGATACCATAGATATAGATAGATGATTTTGCTAAATGTAATTATTAACACTACTGTTATTGTTAGATTGAATGTTGACATGCGCTTCTCATCAGTCCGTGCTGCTGACGCCACTGGCTAGTGGTTGCCATGACAACAAAAGGGGATGCAACATCTCTCTTTGCTCCTGTCCCTGTGGAGATGTATCTGGCTAATGTGGCGAGAAATGTAGCATTAACTGTCTCATTTTCCATCCACGATCCCCTACTCCCCACCCTCCTGCTACCAATCACTCATACAAACACACACACACACACACACACACGCACACACACACACACACACACACACACACACACACACACACACACACAAACCATATTTTCTGCCCTGAAGAATCAATTGACCTGAACAATCAGTGGCTGCTCTGCTCTCAGAAGCCTGTACTTGAGACTTCATATCAAAATGACTGTTTTACATCCTTTTCCTGATTTGATTTATTACAGCAGTAAACAAAGGTGTCAAATGTTAAGGAGGCAAGTTGTATAACATTCACCAGCAGTACTCCATTAATTAATTTTTAGTATCTTTCCTATGGGCCTGTTTAAGTGTTTCAGGGACCTGTCCGGTCCTGTGAATGACCCAATGGGTCATTAGTTTTAATATGACTGACTGTGCTTTCTATTTCTGCAGGATCTCTTCAGTAAATCAGACCCATTTTTGGAAATATACCGAATTAATGATGACGAAACAGAACAGCTTGTGCACAGAACCGAGGTGAATTCACCATATGCCCTTTGCCGTCTCAACTAATCAATGTCCTGCAGCTCTTCTCCCACTGTTGCCAGTTTACTTCATATGAAATGTTTGCCTACTTTAACAGGTGATTAAAAACAACCTGAACCCTGTGTGGGAGCCATTTAAAGTGTCTCTCATATCCCTGTGCAGCTGTGACGAGGACAGGAAGCTCAAGGTAAGGGACCTCTGGGGCCTTGGGCATATACAGTGATCAATTAGACCACTCAGTTCAAACCAAAGGATCAGTGGTCCAGGATCTAATCGACCACTCCGATTCAGTTGGGATTAGCAAACAGGGCCAAATAAAAGAGCCACATAATGTACATTACAGAGTTGTATAGATGGAGATAGGTATACATGAATGATGTGATGAATGTATAACTTGATATTCATATTCTCGTTTGCAATGACTTTCTATGCTTATTTTGGTTTACTTGTTTTTAAAAGAAATATGTGGAAAAAAAATGTTACATTCAAGGACCACTTTGGAAATAAGTCTGTTACTTTGATGTGTCATCCTTGACAATCTTTTAGCTTTGCATTTTTAATATTTGTCAAAACAAATTAATACATACTACATACATACATACAGTACATATAGCCTGACAGACTGACAGACAGACAGACAGACAGACAGACAGACAGGCAGGCAGACAGAAAGTAATAAAGAGTGTTGTCTGTGTGTCCCAGTGCCTAGTCTGGGATTACGACTCCAGGGGGAAGCACGACTTCATTGGCGAATTCTATGCCACCTTCAGGGAAATGCAGAACATTTCCAGTGGAAATAAGGTCAGTGAATGAGTGAAGGAGCAAAGTAGAAGAGAGAGTACTACCCAGTCATGTACCAATTTTTCATATGTTTTTCCAATATGCCTGTCATTTTACATAATCCGTCACAGATGAAAAAAATGCCATGGTGTTTAATAACATATGAGGAAGGTATATTTCCAGGTGCAGAAGTCATAACGCTGTGTTCTTTTCATTTGTTCAACTTGTTTCTTAAAGGTGTCTTGGGATTGTATGAATCCAAAGTATAAACAGAAGAAGAAAAACTATAAAAATTCAGGAGTTGTCATCCTCAGTGACCTTAAGGTAGGAATCTGCTGAGCAAGTCTACCATATTTAACAGTAACAATAGTCAACTTTAGTCAATAGTCAACTCTTTTATGGAAATCTGAATTAAATTGAGAATTGTTCAGCTGCTCAGTGGAGTACTGAAACAGAAAAAAAACATTTTCTCATGTTGTATTCATAGCAGAGTTCACGCTTGGACCTCTTTTGTTTTTTCAAACTGTTTTAGAATTTCAGTTTTCCTGACAAATTGCATTAATAGAAATTGATATTGGTAATATGAATTATCAATGTGTGTGTGTGTATGTATGTGTGTGTCTTATTTGTTAATTCTCAATGTACATCTGAAGAGGAACATTGTAATTTTCAGGACTGTTTACAATTAATGCTTTGCAAAACAGATCCCACCAACATGACAAGATCCATCACATTTCTCAGCTACCCTTTACAGCCAAAGGGTTTTTTGAAGTAACTTCCCTTTAATGTCTAGACACTTCTGACGCCATTGCTAAGTTTTCAACCTCCCGCCTAAGCCTCCCTTCTGAAGTGTTGCCTTCTTTTTCTTGCAGCTTCACAGAGTGTATTCCTTCCTAGACTACATCATGGGAGGATGCCAGATCCACTTTACGGTAAATTGAGCGGGCTGTGTTCAGCGTTTCAGCTTGTAGATACACTGGCCCTCAAAACGTGTGTGAATCACTCACTCATTGGTTAAGGTGTTGTCGAAGATAATAGGCCGACAAGTGGGACCTGTTGTTATCATTTACTCTGCTGGGCCATTAAACAAGCTACATGCAGTCATCCAGAGCTGTGTTGTGATTAAATGTTGAATTTTCTAAATGTGAAACATTACACGGTGTTCGTTTTTCATCTGTGAAACTTCCCCCCAACAGTGTTTTCTATTAATTTTTTTTCTTGCCGGAGGCAGCTTCTTGGAATGAATTCAAATCTTTCTCCAACTCTGACCCTTTGGTTTGCCCTCTATGGTGTTACCTCTCAGTTCCTGACTGGATTACTGAGGCAATGAATATTAATCATGGGGACTACTATGGAAGATGCAGTTCCTCATCGTTGCAATAGCTGCTCCGATCTATGTGGGTGCAGTAGCTGCTTCAATCTGTGTGGGTGTAAAAACTGCATTTGCTAGTTAAGCTCCTACCTCTCAGTAGATAGCATACGGTGTGTATCATAGTGGTAAGTGAAGTTTGTAAATTAATCCTTATAAATTAACTAATTAATCGTGGGTAATCATAGGGCCAATCATGGGACTACATGATATGACAACTCTATATGTGGAGGGGACACCACAGCTGGAAAGGAATAATCTGCTAATTGGTTCATCCATGGTAACAGGGATGCTCAGTCACAGGGTGTCAAATGTGCATGTAAACGGCTTAACCCAAATAAGACATTAACTAGAGTAAGGCTAATAACTGGGTGACTCCATGCATGTAAACCTGTAAACATGTAAGCCAATACAAACCCAACCACACAGCACATTACCACACAACAGTTTGCCTTTTAGATGTTAGGGTTGTGATTTCCCTGAAAGGTCCCATGGGCCCTCATATGATAATAGTGCAATTCTTAATGTTCTGCCATATACAAAATGCAACTACAGTAGAAACTAAAATAGAGGCACACTGACATAATAAAGACATGATTATATGATTAAACTACATGAATGAATTGCTGGATGAAATTGATGCCATTTCAACCTTAAAGCACTCTTTCAAGGAGCTTTGGTCATTTTTTCTTTCTTTTTTTCATTTTTTGTAGAGTGTCACTATCTGGTCTTTTATTTATGGCTTTAAAAAGTAAATAACTGTATGAAGTATAAATATATTATAACGTATCAATCACCCCCATTCCTCATATACTCCGATTAGGCATTTTATACAGAGTGACTTGTAATATCATAAGCAACCAGGTAATAGTCATTGTGAGGAGCCTAGTAACAAAGATAGAAGGATGCCTTTATTGATTCTAATATATTGATGATTGATTTCCTAATTGTCCAGTTATGTACTGTTTGATTCTTTTCATCAGGTGGCCATTGACTTCACAGCCTCTAATGGAGACCCCAGGAACAGCTGCTCGTTGCACTACATCAACCCTTACCAGCCCAACGAGTACCTGAAGGCTCTAATAGCTGTGGGGGAGATCTGTCAGGACTATGACAGGTTTGTCACTCTCACATTTCTCAGTAAAAGATCTTCGGTATCTATAGGGCTTGTTTGGAAATCGAAATATAGATTGCTCCTTTTATTCCATTTTGTAGGGATGTCTCATAATGAACTGGGGCACTCTATCTGATTTCCAGCAATAGGACTGTGATGGAAATTGTGGAGCACTGAAACCGAATGTGGGGGAATTGTGAGAGTCATTATTTTCCTGCTTGCCAATTTGTAGCAGAGGTGATGGAAGTGAACGTCAGCCTCTCTACCCCCCATACATTTTGTCTCTGAAATCTATTTTGCATTTTGACTCCCCTCTAATACTATTGCAGTAAGCCTCACATCTCCAAATAAGCTGCATTCTTTGCACACAAATACAAAGTCTTGTTTATTGTCCACATGATTTACACATTGGGTAAGTTAATTTACTAAGTATTGCATGACAGCCTGTTTGTTCCTGAGAAAATTAGAGCAAGCAAATTTGGCCTCTACAGACATTAGCTATGCATGAGGCTAATCTGGGGAGGTCTAAAATGGAGCTGGGAAGCAGCAGTCATCTGTTAGGGACGCTGACACAGTAGCCTAGACAGATTCCTTTTGCTGCCAAGTCATTCCATGTTGGACTGATCATCTATCTATTTCACATATTTGTAGCAATCTATCAGAAAGATGACATGTTTTATTGATCCAACTCAGCCATTTAAATCCTGTCAAGACATCAAGTGATTTCAAAGTGTTTTATTACCCTAATAATTAATTATACCTCATTCTAACATATTAATTGGTATATCAATAACTATTTAATAAAATGCATTTTACAACAATACCATCTATCTATACCTTTGAGCTGAGATCCCTCGAGTATTACTTCATTTGGAAAAAAAGGCAGTTTTTGAGATAATTATCCCCTTATTTTACCAAATATGATTGATATTTTCTTCCTCTACTAATACATATTAGAATTTGTATCATATTTGGTTAGGATATTATTGTCAAAATATGTCTATAAATCTCAGAAAATAATGTCAAAATGCAAACAATACTCATTTTATGTGCACACACATAAAAAGTATTCTTACATGAAGTTGCTACACAGTATAAACAGTATATAGTGTTGTCAGTATGGATAGTACTTGGATTTTATATGTATTTCACATCAACTGTGGTAGCATATGCTCTCTCCTGTGGATAACCCAATGATACTGCTCCCTGTCAGCTCCGATCGTCCTTAGCTTACATGGGCTCATTACCCTGAACTGCAGATGAACAGCGATAGGAGCTAACACCAGGATAGCAGAGACTTGAAACACAAGTGGGAGGCATAGTGGCTAGAGAAATAGCAGCAGGGTGTAGACTCAGAAGTAAAGGTAGAGGAAGGCTATATGCAGCTTTCCATGGTTGGTTTGAGAATTCATTAAAGGTGGGAGAAGAGAGAGATGCTATTTGGATGAAGTCACATTTTTTTGTGTGAATGCCTGCAGATATGAATACGGATGATCTATTCAGTAACACCTTACTTGAATTGTTATTTATAACACATTACAGTTGTATCATACATGCATAATGCACTATATCATGAATCTGGCATGAGCAGGTTATGAGTATTTACCACTGGAACCAATGTATTTTTTTTTTTTTAATTAAAGTGGCATGATGTCAAATGTCACTATGATGCATTATTAATCTGCTATAACCACATTATGAGGCTGTTATAAGTAATGTATTTACTGCTGGAACATACTTTTTGAGATTGTAAGTTTTTGAGTTGAAAGTTTAGAAATGCAGTGTCGTTGTTGCCAATATGGCGGCCAGAGGGTGACAAAACGTAGTTAATGTAATTTCTCAGATGAACGCAACAAATAACACAGCTATTGAAACCTGATCCAAAATCTTGTCTGTTACAATATATTATTTCATGCAACAATTACTACACAACAATAAAAGTAGATGCATATTACAATGTGTCATGCCTCACTTATAATGATGTAGTTGATCTCACTTTACTTTAAGCAATATGATGAGTTTATGAAAAGGTCATGACTCTTTTCTAATAGATCATTTGATGTCACTTTACTTTAGATAATATGATGAGCTCATGGGTGACTGATAAGACATTGTGGCACACTAATATGTCTTTTAAACAAAATAAATATATATGTTCCAGTGGTAAATACATGACTTATAACAGCCTCATAATGTGGTTATACCAGATTCATAATGAATTAGTGTATTGTGACATTTTCTGATGCCATTATGATGTAATTCTCATTGTCCTTATGAGGTGTTTATGATGTGTCATAAGAAATAAATACAGTTCTAGTAAATATGTCAGTTCCAGTGGTAAATACATTACTCAGTCTCATAACCTGAATGCCAGATCATGACATTATAGTGTATTATGACATGCTGATGCAGTTATGATGTAATTAGAATGTGCTTATGATGCACGTATGATGGCTTATAATGTGTTATAACCAACAATTCAAATAAAGTGTTACCATGCATTCTGTGCTGCACGCTATATTTACCAGGTTACAACAAATACAAATTGCTGTTACAAGTACAAATTATTGGTTATTGGAAGCAGACTTTCAGAAACTTGCTAATTAGTTAGGAAATGATTAATAATGTGATCTGTTTCAGAGAGCAGATCCTCTCATCTGTCGAAACTAAGCCAAATGAGGATTAACACTCTGACTCCTGATTTATGCAGATCCTCCTATTGAATATCAGGGGAGCACTGTCTGGCTTATATATAAATATAATTATAGCATCCGTGAGATAACACTCGAGACACTGAAAACCTGCCTGAAAATTAGCAGCTGATCCATGTAGCCACATCATTGTTTACATGGATACACGTCTTACATGCAATCATGCCTCTGGGTGAGCAGCAACAGCAAGTGTGGGCAGTCCTTCCCTCATGAGTCGGGACTGTTATTAAGGTCTAAAATGTGGGCAAGCAAACCTCCTGCAGTGAATATCAGGTGATGCGGAATTCAAGTGTCCTTGCAGAGGAGTGCATTATGGAGCTAGAGTGGACGGCTTTTGTCTGTGTGGGCAGAGGCTCGTTTACCCTGCTGAGAGGTTTATTATACTAGGGCACATCCCACTAGTGGGCTCACTGTACCTTCTCACATGTACTGAGGAAGTGAGGAAACAAGGACCACTATGTACCTTACTGCAAACTCCATATGCTGAAAATCTTACACATGTCTCTCTCCTGTTCTCTGGGCTGAAGATGCCACACTGAGTGGAAGATATCTGACCAACTCAGCGGTCTAGGTGGTATCATTAAATTTGTACTGACACAGCTGAGGACTAAATATAGCTATATATAGCAATTTATATGTATACAGTGTATATATAAAGCTTCTGAAAATGCTGTCTTTGAAGGTTTGGAGGTCTCTTAAAGCTGAGTGAGTGTGACAGAAAAATCCCTTCATCAAGGTTCTCTTTTGTATAGTTTAAGAAAGTATGGGAAGATTTTGTAGCTTGAGACGATGAGTAGGGTTATCTGTCTTGATAGATAATAAGAGATAAGAATATACTTGAATATATCTCACTATGGGAGTGGGTGAGCATAAACAGTTGCCTCCCCCAAAATGAAGAGGATCTTTCTCAAAATTGGTAAAGCTTTTACATGTACAGCAGTGTACTCTCAATACCAAAACATGAATTGAATTTGTAGTTTTGTTTCTTATTGTATCCATGCAATATGCCCCCATGCATTTGGATTCCCGGCTATGGTTCCTGTCATCTAACAAGTATGGGTTCTGCCCAATCCATTTGTGGTTAAAGTTAATGGCCAGTGGTAAATGCCAGATTTTGTTTTCAGCCCCATCTAAAGAGTAAGGGTTTCTTTCTAGACCATTTTGCACTGATATTCAACAATCATACAGGGAGAAATCCATCGTAGAAGAGGCACTCTCCACTGACAGTATCCTCAATAGACCGGAATGGAATGCGGCCACAAGACATGTAACGTTTTGAGTAAGGAGCTTGGCTGCAATCATAGACACTAATGTTCACACACTAGTTGGCTAGCAAGCTATATATACCCATACCACCACCTTTGATTGAAAGCAACCCGTTCATACCCCTTTTCTAGGGACTGTGGAAAGTCATTCTGTAGACATAACCACTAGCACAAGTAACCACTGTAAATGTAGGAAATCACTAACTGGAGCAGAAGCAGACATTATTTGTAGAAAATTAAGTGCTGTACACATTGATGAAGTTTCCCAACCCCAGGTATTGAGTGTCTCACCCCTGACTGACTGACCTGAATGTGGCTCTTGATCACAACAGCAATTCGCCTGTGTGTCTGCGTGTTGTTTACGTGTGCTTAAATAGAGTATGGCATACCACACACTTCTGACTAATCATATTTGCACCGACAATTTCAGTCAACATTCTGCCCTGTGACCATCTAGCAAACTAGCTACAGGTTAGTTAGTAATACAAAGGCTGATTGAATGTTTTAAAGAAGTGCTGGACCGTGCAATAAGGCAGGCCTGTTAGGTTCATTCTGTGGAGCATGTAAAAGAATTTGTCTAAAAAAATTCTGCACTTGTCTGTTTGTCCACGGGCTACGGCAAAAGTTTGATACTCCAAATGTGGCCTGCATGGACACTATTTTGGAAGAGCACCACCACGGCATGGGAACTTAAGTGCCTGAATAATGCGATTGGTTATCCCGATAGAGCATATTATCCCACAATGATGGTCGGTTCTGCCAGACCAGACAGTGCTAAAACGAAATGTGGAGCTAGAGGTCTGGTCATGTGAGACCATGTGAACTATATAGTAGAACCAGCAGGGTAGTGGTTTGAGAGCTGGCTCCTATCCATATCATATACCTACCTGCTCAATCATTTTAAGTTGAATAAGAGTATCAGCCTAAAATAACTGGAGGTTTTTCATGTTGCACACAGTAGCCTAAACCAGTGGCTCTCAATCCAGTCCTCAAGGACCCCCTGTCCTGGAGGTTTTAGCTCCAGCTCTACTCAGGCACACCTGAACCAATTAAGGTATCATGAAAACGTGAATCCTCTAATTGGTTCAGGCTTGCCTGAGAGCTGGAGCTAAAACCTCCAGGACAGGGGGTCCTTGAGGACTGGATTGAAAACCACTGGCCTAAATTTAGTGTAGTGGGAGTCAAGATAAGGAGTAATCCCAGATGTGAATGTGATTTTTATTTTGAAGATAGATGGATGAAAATGGATGAATAATGTGTTTAAAACATGTAAAAATTGAAGCTGAGTTTAGGGCAATGTCATCTCAAAGTTCACTTTGACGGCAGTTTAGGCTGGTATATCAACGGCAGAACATGATGGACAATATAAACTGTCAATTTGTTTGGAAGATTGCAACTAGACCATGTGTTTTCATATCTGGATACTGTATCTTAGTGTCTATATGTAGAGAGACGGCTTAAAAACATTTTTTTTTTTTAATTTTGCTTTTCAGAGAATGTCATACTCACTTCCCTGTACAACAGAAAGTAATTAGCCAAACATGGGCTCAACATGGCCCATTCAGTGATTTGTTTTAATTTGCTCTCGAAGGAAATGTGTTTCTGGTACTTAATGTGTTATTCACCTTTACTCAGCTCCAATTCTCCAAGTCCTGGAGGTTATTCCAGTCCCCTCTGTTGTTTGTGTGTTGTGTGATTCTCTGAATCTGTATCAGTCATTTGCAGCCACTGTAAATCTTCTCCCGTTAAGTTGTGGGAAAAGACAAACCTTTTCCCCTTTCTTCTGCATGGGATTAGGTAGGTATAATCCCCCTCAGAAAGAAGCAAAACAAAAAAAACAAGGGAAAGAGCAGCTAATTGCTGGGAGAGGAGCAAAAATGATGGCTGCTTTAATTGATCCAAGCTCGCTGTTGCACAAGCTCTTTCTTTTAAGTCTCAGTGGAATACTAGTACTACTACTATTACTAGTGCTGCTAATAACAACAATTACACTTTTTATTTTACTCGATTACTCTTATTATTATTATTATTATTATTATTATTATCTCAAATTATAATAATCTTAATAATCTTAATATTATTATTATTTATAATAATGTCTTAAAACGTTTGATGACTGGGAGAGTCACAGTTGCTTCTGTTTGGAGCTCACAGGCAATTTGGCATTTGATGCTGAGTAGGTCACTCTACACAGCAAAATTGTTGGTGCCAATTGAGTGTAAAAATCTACTCTGTGCCAGAGTTTATATAAACCCACACCCATCAGAGTTAAGTAACACCTTTCATAGTTTCACACCCACCCCAGAACCATATCAGCTCTATAAGTGGACAACTCTCAACAACTCTCTAATCATCACTTGTCAACTATATTGTCACTGAAAAATCAACACTTATAAACACTGGAATATTTCTTGTGTACCCCCACCTTATCCATAGTGAATAAATTTAGCAGATAATTTCATCCGAGATGTTATTTCGGATTGCACTGTGCTGGATAATTACTGGGTTTTTTTGTCTGTTATGAAGGCATGAAATAAATGCCCTGATAAGAGAGGCAGCCATCAGAGAAAGCTGTCTGCAGGCAAATAATCACTATTGTAATTGAAAACAAGCGATCACTGAATTCTAGTGCAATACATAGAAAAAAAAATTGTAAAACACCTACTCAATATATGTCATTTAGCATTAAGAATTTGTCAGTATTGTGTGTTATGCTATGGTGTAAATTATTGAGTCAGAGCAGTCTCTGGCTAATGTAGGAGTGCTACACCATCAAAGTGGTGAGATGACGTTATTTAGATGTAGGTAGATGCTGGGAGGAGCACCATGACCGACCGATGTGTACTTCACCAAGAGACTTATGCCTCCAACACACTAGACAAATTTTAAAATCCTAACCGATGTTGTAAATGCATTGTATCACACACATACCGATGGATTTGGCAGATTTGTTTGCCTCAAGTCATTAAAATACTCACACTAGACCACAGAGTTAGAGCCACAGTATGATTAAGATTCCTGTACAGATGCTTGATGCGTCAGGGTTAGGGTTAGGGTTAGACCTCTAGTCTCACAGGAACTTAACTTAAATACTCACAAATCGTAAATATCAAACATGTTTGATATTATCAATCAGCTCCCCTCAGTTTTCCAGTCGATCGGGAAGGTTAAGATTTGTTCTGTAATGCCCTCACATCCAAATAATCCTTGCTGATACTCAGTCCCAATGAAACCTTAAATCGGGGAGTGGGCCCGATCTGGCTGATCAGATTCTCTTCTAGTGTGTTTCCACCATTAATCAATGCTTTGCAGATTGTTTTGTGTAATGTTAGATATTGCCATAAAAATGACAATATTCCATTGCAGAATCAAGCTAAATAAATAAATAGCTTTGTTGTTTTGTATGATTTGTAAGTACTAGCATTAAGTAAAAATATACAGTAATGTGCATTAAGTATTCTACTTTTAGAATTACAGTATGTAGAAACTTTGATTGAATATTAGAGGAAATGGTTGAGTGTGTCACTGGAGTATCAACTGGACATCCCCATCACCCCCATGTGTTGTTGATTTACTCCCATGATTCCTTCAGGTGACTTCCAGAAACATCCACTTTACAATCCTTTTCCCCAGTGGATTACATCACTACACTCACCTACACTAGACTTAAACCACACTTCATCCACCTACAAGCCGACAAACAACATTACTGCAGAGAATTAATTTAAAATCATCAATCTCGGAATCAATAGACTAATGGGAGGGCTGAACTTTCTGTTCAGAACACCTCACTCTGGAGCTCAGGCTAAATGAATGATAATCATACTGGTTTGAAGCAGCCCACTCAGCAATTCAGAGACTGTGTTGTATCAATAAACAATCCACACCATGACTGTCCAAATAATTATAAGTTATTAATAATTATAATATTATAATATTAAGGGTGCTACCTTAGTTATGGGATGTATTCCATACTTTGGGCCCCAATTGGTGTCATTTCTCTTCAGCAAGAGCCACACCCAACTACTAAAGGATGTGCTCTGGCTCACCAGCCTCACCTTCAGTTGCTTGTATCTAAACTTCTTCCTTTGGTACAACTCATACATCACATTTTCGCCTCGCTCTACAAAGTAGACAGCCGGATAAGTGTGGACCACCAGGTCAGGTCTTAGGTTTGTGCTAATAATCTCTCTAAACTAATGGTCCACAGCTGCTCACATTTTCTAAAATCTAGTTGCACTTACTTAGTTCTGGTTCACATACAAATGAAATTTGATGCATGGGGTTCTCTCTTCTGACAGGCAATTTACTTTCAGTTTCTGTTCCTTGGCACTTCAGCACTTGATTATAGTACCAGCTGTATTGGCCGTATTGACTGATTCAACATCTTGACAGGATATGTTAGAGCATCGCTGTGTGTGAACAGAGAACAAATGTGGGGTCTTGACTTACCCACTGATTGAGGTTTTGGGATGATGGCAGCACATCACAGGTTGCTCTGATGATGAACCTTATTCAGTTGCATCTATAGGGAGCTTGACATTTGACATCAGCCTCTGGTTCAGTTCTGCCTGTTCTAATAAAGGATGCTTTCTTTCTTTCTTTCTTTCTTTCTTTCTTTCTTTCTTTCTTTCTAATACATTACAGATGACTTGATATTAGGAAACTCCTGATCGTACAGTTCTGATTCTGAAATATGTCGTAGCATAAGGTGATATTTATTCACTGACTACCTTATAAGTATACACTTTTGCACGCATATTTTTTCAACAAAAAATTCAGGAATGTGTATCTCTTATGATTGCTTATATAACGGAGAGTGCTGCCTGGTCATTTTCAACTAAATCTATTGCTTTGTTTCATTGATATAAGATGCCCCCCCCATGTCTATGGCAAATCACTCTAGCCACCTAGCCGCTAGTAAACTAGAGGGTGATCTTGGCTAACTTCTGCCTCGGCTCCCTATACTCTACAGGTCCTTCCAGTAATCTCCTTCCCCTCTGCACTGTCCTACTTTCCTGTCAGTGTCCTGGCTTGAGAAAGTCTTTGGCACATCTTGCTACTTTTTTCTCATATCTGCTCCATTAGAATTGTCCATTCATATCAGGATGTTATTTTGTTTCATGCAGGTTTGCTTGTGCCAAGACCAAGGCCTCGCCAATTCAGTTGCACTTGCCCTGTAAAATCAGTTATTGTTTCCAATTGCTGATTATGTTTGCCGTAGTAGTCCTCCTGGGGCTCATTTCCGCCCACTTGATAGAGTAGGCACTGCACTTACAGTTGTGTCTTAGGACTCTATTTGTGTCAACACCTGTCTTGCTCATACTAATGCCTCCATTAGGCTAGATAGCAGTAACTCAAAATACCTTTCTTAGTGCTAAACTGCTAAACTATTGTGGGACTCTGAACCATTTCTTAGCCAATATGTGATACCTGGGGCCAGATGTATGAACAATGCATATCCACTAAAGTATGCATACACCAATTTCCAAACAAAAATCAGAATTTACATTTAAAAACTAATATGGCCCATATTATATTCCATCATTTAACTATAATTTTACGTCTCAATAGAGATTCATGATGAAAAAATCTATAGGTGTGTGTGTGTGTGATAAACATAAATTAAACCTACACCTACACCGGCTCACAATATATATATATATGTGTGTGTGTGTGTGTAACGATACAATGGCTGCTTTGGCAAGATGAAGGCAAGAACGTGTCTTTAGAGACCACACTGATTTTCTGGCCTGTGATGATGGCTGGCATTTATGTGCAAACCAGGACAAATAGGGGTGTGTCAACATTCATTTATGGCTAACTGTGGGTGTGGGCATTGTGTTGTGCACATGTGTACAGTTTCACAATGATTGAGATTTATAAAATGGAACAATGCATGAACACCACGTGAGCAAGGTTTTGTTAATCTGGCAAAAAGACGTGAGGCATGTTTCCAACATCTACACAGTTTTATATATCTGGCCCCAGGCCAGGTCTCAGGTTTGTGCTAACAATCTCACTAAACTAATGGCCCATGGCTGCTCACATTTGCACATTCTGTACTTACTTGTGCTTTGGTGAGAATTCCTACTTTGTTCTCCTTCGAAATTCCCCTAAGGTTTTGAGAAACCTTTAGGGGAATTTTGTAACATGCAACTTATCATGGGATAAGGCAGGAAACAATAACATGTATAGGGTTTATAAAGAGGTCAGTGCTACCAGGTGCATGGAAGCTGAGGTGGGTACTGTTGGAATTGATGCCTTGGCTGATGTTTGATGTATTTATCATGATATTTCCCAACAGGAATTGCTTCTATCGTGTAGTGATGTACTCTCTGGCCACCCTTCACTCTTCTTCCTTTCATTTCTACAAAGCTGTGCACCCTGGCCTTTGACAAGCAGGAAGCCACCGAACATAGCAGAGACAATTACAGTAATAGCAGGCCATCAAAATGGTATGATGAAAAATGGAAATGATGAAAACAGCAGAAGAAGCTCAGTGAACAGGTGTAAAAGATGACTGCAGGCACAGTGAAGCGGATTTCAAATTGTAATTCAGGGAATCTTTCAACATTTATGAAATGCAAACAAGCAGGATTTGTCCTTGGAAAGGTGAACAGAAGAACCCATCAATATTTTCCGGTTGATCAATCTCAAAGGTTTTCCTAGATTAAGCTACAGTAACTGTATAATGGTTGATTTATTTACTTTGCATTTCAGTGACAAAAGATTTTCTGCCTTGGGATTTGGTGCCAGAATCCCTCCTAATTATGAAGTAAGTGTTATCTGTTATTTTCTCTGTTTTGCTTGTTCTTCTTCCAATTCTCTTCCCTTCTATGCCATTGACTTCCCCTTCCTATTAGCAATGTTATGCATATATGTATGTGTTCATATTTGCCAGTACACTGGGACTATACATTGATCAAGTTGATTTCCATGACCTATTTTCTGACACATTTTGTCATTCTGTCAAAATCTCACATTTAAAACTAATAATTGAGTTTATTTTTATTCACAAGCCCCTTGTCTTAAAATAGCAACTTGTCTTGAGAAAATAACATGTTCTGAGGAAATTAAAATAATGGCAAGCAGTGCAGAGCCCTGTGGTGTTGATGACCAGTTGTCATAAGAATTCACGACTGTGAGAGGAGCATTTGTTTAAGCAAATTGGACCTTGAGAAACCAAAAGCCTGCAGTGATGTTGAATAGCACCCTGGGGAGAAGGTTTGACATGTCGGGCACACACACACACACACACACACACACACACACACACACACACACATTTGTATCTGCATGCTTTGTGATAACATTCTATCAAATCACATTAATGACAGTAATTCCCTAACCCCTGAAATGTTCAAAATGAGGATCAACAATACGGGCTATTGGTCATGCAAAATTTGTGGCTGAGTAATTACAATTGATTTGTGAATTCACAACGACAGTGATTGCCGGGATGGAGTCAGATTACTGTTGCCATGTTCTGGGTGGTGGCACAGGTGAACACCAATTATGTCGTTATGATAATTAAGAAATGCTTTTTCGAGTTCAGTGGGCTTGACAGGGCGTCAGACAGAGCCAAAATTCTCAATTTGTAGTGGTGTTTCTCAGGTGGTGGTGAGAAATCCTCACTGTCAATTTCTTATGCTTTGAAGCATTTACATTTCAAACAATATATATATTTATTTAACTTTTGTTTTACGGTCACCCTAAGTACCAGGTAATTACAAATACATGATGAGAATAGTAATTTACAAAGTAATTACAGCTATAACTAAGAAGGTAAGTAACGTATGGTATTACTCATCAGCTCAAGCAACTGCATTGTAGTTGTCACAGGTAACAGCCCATGGGGTGCAACTTTGAGGGAATTGCACTTTCAAAGAAACACTTTCTTTGTTAGCTGTCAATTTAAGGAATTGCCTTGTAATTAGTAAAGGTTTATATTAACAGTAACCCAAGTTTAATTTTGTTTCTAGGGAATCTAGTAATTTATTACTTTGTAACACTGCCAAAAATAAATGGTACAAGGTTATAGTCATTGCATGGAAAAGGCAATGACCAGTTGTTGGATGGGGTAGGGGGTAAGAACATGGTAATATTATTGGATTTAATGTTCCTTTTGCAGTCGAGTTTCAGTGGAACAGTTTACTTAGTACCTTTGCTGAATATACACATAGGCACAGTTTGAAATGTCAGCTTGGGGGGGGCAGACAGCATGGAAACGTGTACAATCAAGGATAACTCTCCATTGCAGATAGGCTCAGTACCCTGTGGCTGTAGAACACAAACTTGTTATAACACACAGAGGCCTATAGTATTCAAAAGTGCATTTCATTTAATAAAACAAAATGGAACATTTTCCAGCCAAACATTCTCCAATAACTTTTTTTGTAGTATATACACTATGGAAAAGATTTTTGTGTACTACCGACCTGACTCTTACCTATTATACATAACATACCATTAACTTTCAGGTTGATGGTCTGGTGTTTTGTTTAGGCAGATGCAATACAAACATCAGTTAGGTCATTAAATTTAATTTAAAGCCTTGATAGCTAAATGTAGTAGCCTTGAAACTTTTTTTAGACAGTCTTGGACCTGTGTTAATGCTTAATTTAATACCATATATCCTAGAAAGACATGTTGCCTAATTGTCTATCTGCATATAGAAATGTCCTTGTATTAGTTATAGTACCTGATATAAAATGTTCACTGCAAACACAGGAAGTCCTCCGTCCAGTCAGTTCTTGTTGCCTCAGAATTATGCCACTTGCTACTAACCTAAACCTGTGACAACTATAATGTAGTTACTGTAGAATGTAGTACAATGTAGAACTGATGGGTAATTAAGCTGTGATTTTATTTACCTACTTAGTTATATCTGTAAGTACTTGAGAAATTACTGTTGTTATCGTATATCTGATAATTACCAAGTACTTAGGGAGTTCTTTAACATTTATTCCGGAATTAGATGTGACATGTGGTATTTCTTTGCACTGCAGTGTGTTTTTATGAATCATCTCTACAAGATGCAAATGATCAAATGGGATGATCAAATGGGATGATCAAATGGCATGATCAAATGGGATGATCAAATGGGATGATCAAATGGGATACTGGTGCCACAAACACAAATGATAAAACTGACCCATTAATTTACATTACAAAACACGACTGTGACTGTCACTCACTCACTCACTCACTCACTAACTGTGGTAGAATTTATGTCTATATGTCATGTCTTATGTCTTAATCACTATATCCCCACCTTTCTGAGTAATATGATTGTGTTGTACCCATCTCTAGTGCTAGTATGAGGTAATACTGTGAGCCCATACTGAAGGCCAACCCCATGAGAGATTCAAGAAAACTTCAATACCATACGTATTGTTTAGTCTAGGTTGTAAATAACCTTGTAGATGTTTTAGAAACTACCCCCCCTCCTGTCTTTCTTCCCCTTTATAATCACTGTTCAGACAGTTCTCTGGTGGAGATCTGCATACCATACCTTGTGTGTACATCTCTCCTGAGCTCAGTATTTTGTGTTAATAAATATACTCAAGTAATTCATGACTTGAAGACTTTTTCTGAATATCTGAATTTATTCAACACTCACTCACTCACTCACTCACTCACTCACATAGACATACATACAGCAATGTGAGACAATTTTCAGTCTTCTAGTTTGTAGTTGCAGTCTTCTTGTAGGGTAGCAGTGTTTGACCATTTTCTCTTTATCCATCCACAGGTGTCTCATGATTTTGCCATTAATTTCAATCCAGAGGATGATGAATGTGAAGGTAAGAGAGGCAAGGCCTCTTTTCTATAAAATAACGTGTCCTGTTATGAGCCCTAACTGTGCACAAAGAAATATAGGTGGTAACTTCAGCATTCTAGCCTAAATGGTGTGGTATGTAATAACACTGGATTGGCAACTAACAATTTCACAAAAAAGTGCATTTCTATGCTGATGATACCATAACTGACATTGTGGTATCATACTTTTCAATGTCTCAAAATATCGATCCAAATAAATTACATATTCATCCACTGAATGGAAGAAAATAGAGCAGGATCTTCATCACAAATAGCAGGTACTATGGATACATGACCAGATCATGTCAATTTTCAAAAAGTCCCCCCCCTAGAGAAAATTACCTCTGCACCATTTTTGTGTGTGTTTTGTATCTCTTCAAGAGTCAAGCATAGACATGTGCATGTTATCTTTATGGATCTCTTCATAGATTATTTTTGAAAATCCATACAGATATACTCTTGATAAAACTGAAAATTCATCTTTGCATCTTTCACAGTAACAAAGCTTGTTTAATTTGTATGCTACAGGGACATGATTCATATGCGTGCAGCATCTTCCATGTTATAGTCTCTGAATTTTGTACATCATAACACCCTACACGTCAATACAGATGACAGTTTTCACATGCACCATTGTGAATTATATCAGAAACTAAATTAGGTAAGTGAGAACAAGGAAAGAACAACACTTATGATTGTTTATCTGCCAGGCACCACCACTGAAATGACTGCACTGTTTATTTTAATCTTTTATAATACTGAAGAACATCTTCATCAAACTACATCACTACAAAGCCGAAAGGTCTATATATTGATGTGTCCCATATATTGACCACATTGTCTACGCTCTCTTTGATCAGAGATCCAAGGAGTGGTTGAGGCATACCAGAACTGCCTTCCTAAGATCCAACTGTATGGCCCAACCAATGTTTCTCCCATCATCAGCAGGATAGCCAAGCTGGCAGCAGGTGATGGGACCATTAAAGATGCCTCTGTGAGTGTCCCTTTATACTCTATTAGAGAGATATGGATGTAATACAGGCTTTGTTGTTGTCCCTCCCACTGGGTTCCTCTGGGTGAGCAGCCTCTGGTTGACCTCTCTGTTTACACTAATGATACCCTACAGCATAGAAGAAAAAGGAGTCCATTAAAGGACAAATCAGTGTTCTTTAAACTGTGGCTGGAAATAATTCAGTGGTGATTTTATTTACACATTTTCATATGATTTACTTAGGTTCTTCATGAGTACTTTAGAAATCTCCTTATGAAATGTGGTTGAAATTGGATAAATAAAAGGGCTGATAGTCTTGGATTTACTCCTGGGCTTTACTTTCTTTCCCACTTTACTTCATCCTTGCGCTTATCCTTATTTATTGTTCAGTCTTCACTATCAGTTTTTCCTTTGATCAGTAAATGAGCCCCAGTAAACAATGTGCTGGTGATTTCAGGGCATATATTAGAAACACAGTCAAGACATAGGGTAAAAATACAGATAGCCCAAAGCAAATGACAATAAAGTTATGTCATGTTAATGCTTTAGTACTCTACTACACGCTTTACTACTTTCAGTAGACACGTGAAATGACTTACTGATTCATAGTGAGCACTACTGTGGGACATCCTGACAAGTACAGGATGCTACTTCTCCCAGGATGCAGCCTTCTCCTATAGGGCTCCTCCCTCTGGAATAGCTAGTTAGGGAATCAGTCGCTGTCTCAGTATTTAAATACAGTCTTAAGATGCATTTATTCAGTGCAGCCTACAACCTTACCATAACTCTCAGCTGCATCTGTCAGTTCTCTTCTTCTCCTGTGAACTGCCCTGGTATTTCACAGTACTCCCCCATCCACTCACTCACACACACACACACACACACACACACACACACACACAAGCTCTGGCCTTGTTTCTTGGAGTTTGAGGTGTAATTGTTCTCTCTCTTGTTTTTATGATCCTTGTTTTGTGTAAAGTACTTTGTGAAAAATCGGTTTAAAGTGTATATAAACTTGACTTGTCTCCTTAGTGAAAGTGATCAGATATTAACTGCAACTTATTAGACAATTGTACCTAGACAGCAAAAAAACTGACATGTATCCTTATTTATAACCACACACTCACATTAAAATTAATTTGGTTAAAGTGAACATTGGTTAATATGCACTGGTAACTCTTCTCTTCTCCCAGCGATATCACATTCTGCTCATCCTGACGGATGGTGTAGTGACAGACATGGCAGACACACGTGAAGCAATCGTGCGAGCCTCCTACCAGCCTCTGTCCATCATAATCGTCGGTGTGGGCAATGCAGACTTCACAGACATGCAGATTTTGGATGGAGATGACGGTGTCCTACGCTCACCAAAGGGCGAGCCTGTTCTTAGGGACATTGTGCAGTTTGTGCCCTTCAGAGACTTCAAAACGGTTAGTATTTTTCTCTCGCTGCCTTTCTCCAGTTGAGACAGTACTTATTTCCCACCTTCCCTTCTCCCCCAGTCCTACTCGCAGGCTGCTATGTTGCTCTCATGTTGCAGCCCAAACCTAGCAAGCTCATTGAAGAATTTTCTGTAGGTCCTCAAAATCTCTTTTTTTTTTCTTTTTAAAGAGCCATTAAATCTCTTTGTATAACTTCCCCTTCCAGAATAGCATTCACTACAGGGTGTGATTTCAAAGAGCAAACAGATAGCATGTTGCTGGCCCTGACAGTACTACAGATGGGCAGCACGGGCTGGAGGAGCTCCAGAGATTTCTCAAAATGAGGATGTATTCTCAATTTTGCTACATGCAGTTAGAAACTTTTCAATTGCAAAATCTGTTATCTGTGCATCGTGTTTTGGAGTACATGTCTCATATTTTGAACATAAATAATTTGTGTACAACGCAAATTAAAACTAATTATTTCTTAAAGCCTGTGATGTCTGCAACCAGTTCAAGTGTTGTGTTTTCTGAACTTCAGCTGTGATCTGTCTTTGTCTCAGGCTTCGCCTGCAGCCCTGGCCAAATGTGTTCTGGCGGAGGTGCCCAAGCAAGTAGTGGAGTACTACAGCCACAAGGCCATCGCCCCTATGTGTCCTATAACGGACTTACCCACCCCCACCCTCAGCCCAATTGCCAACACCCCAACAGAATAACCACCCTGTACTGGGGACCAAGCTTGACCACAGCAGCAGTCCAGCAGACTGAGATGGAAAGGGGAAGCATGTCTCGCTATTTTGGACTACGAAGAACTTTGAAAAATCTTTATCAAAGTGTTGTTATTCATTTTATTCATTCTTCACTCATCAAAAGGTGTTTACACAAGGACCATAAACCAGAACCTTTTGGGTTGTATTTCTATGTGCAATTTGGATCCAGTAATTCTGCTTAGCTGATCATCCAGCTGTTTCAGCATCATGAGTCCAGGAGCTTTGTCTATATTTTTTGTTTTAGTATGCATTCAGGCCAATCTCTCAATGCTGATCCATCAGGAATCAGGCTCACTGTTCCTCAGCACCTCACCTCTTTCTATTATGTTACTGTTTCAGTTACGTCATATTTATCTTCAGATCATTTTTAAGAGGATTACAATATAAATTAGATTTCTTGAACATACTGACAACATTCAACCAAGATGTTAAACATGAATTACAAGTTACAGGAAGTGTAAAAATACTTAATTAATAAGTATACTATTATGTTTACCCTGGCCTCAGTGTATACCTGATTCTGTCTGGCTGGAGGATTCGCGTTAATTATGGATAACAGACAATATTACTGAACACATACGACAAGTCAGAGCTCTAAATGAGTCTACTGTGAATAACCATAGGAACAGGTTAATGGCAATTCATGAATGCTTTATTTTTCAAATAGAAATTCATAGCTTGGAAGTTAGACAATGAAATGTCATCTATTGTTAAAACTAAGACCTTTGTTGCAAGATGAAACGGTCATCGTCAAGAAAACCAAAACGTCTCGTGAAATTTGCAGCTGCAGGAGTAATGTATGATTTTTTTCCCCAGCAAATGTCGTTGTTACAAGATTGAGCTAGCAAAGCTGTTTGTGATTATAGGTGCAGTATTTCTTTATTTTAGGATTGTCTGTGAAGCATTTTGGCTAAGTAACTTTCGCTCTTCAGCTACTATACTTGGCAGTTGGCATGAGGGGATTGCCAATTTACTGCAGTCATTGAGTTAAGTTATTTTAGCATAATCTAACTAGTTACTGAGCATTCACCAGTGAACACGCCTTTGTAATGCCCAAGTAACTTTGGAAATAACTTTGTTTAGTTCTGATGTTAGCGTCACCACAGAATCATGATCTCTTGCTTGTATCAAGACCTACTTGCTGCTGGGAGTGAGATGATAGCTTAAACAATGTGCGTAGTATTTGCAACTGCTGTAGCTCAATCTTTGTATGTTTTTTCCCCTGCAAATATCTGTTCAACAAGACAGAGTTAACAAAGTAGAATAAGATTGTCAGCTTGCAGGTGGAAGTGGTGTGTGTTGGTTGTTATTCAGTAACAAAAAGTGACTTATTTTTCTTCAGTTAGCTATGAACAAAGCCCAAAGGACATTTTTTTCTAAGAGAAGATACATGAACACAACTTATTTTTGTTTTTTTGTTATCTGGCCATGTTATATGCTGTGAAAGCTCTCGAAGATATGAATATGTTGAATACGTTTTATCACCTGGTCAATTTCAGGGCCGAATAAAGGTGAGGGGCCGTGACCCAACCTATGCTACGGTACGTTAGAAATAATTAATGGTCAAAATACAGAACACGAGCGACCAAATTACTTCTTTACTTAATGCTGTTTTTTTTTTCATTTGTCTATGTTGTTTCACTCCCTCTCTCTTTTTTCAAAGACTATTTTCTGTTCGGTTGTTTAGACAATCTTTTTCGTAATGTTTTTTTCTCAGAGATTATTGCGAAATTGGTTAAAAGCTGTCGCAGCAAACCTTTGCACCTCGACGGTATATTTTGTGCAGGATAGTGAGATTATATGGTTCAGCTATGGGTGGCAAGAAAGTTCCAGGGGCTTAAAAGATAAAACATAACCTACCCAAAATATTTTGTGAAGATATGAAACATTACTCTTTCGGTGATTTAATTTTACTAGGGATTTTATTAATGAAAATTGCCTGGAGAAAATCTGAGCGATATAAGTACTTTGAGTAGATTTTTTGTTGGTCATATAAGAGTGACAGCCTTATCTCATTGCACATTTATTGGTGAACCATTGTACTGATTCAAGTCAGAGGTAACCATTAACCAAATTATCTTCTTGTTTTGTATGCATTTTTATTCCGCACACAAGAAGACAGACTTTGACCAACTGTGTCAAAGTTGTAAAATTGTTGCTTATAACAGCAGTGAGTCTGAACAACAGTGGAATAGCAGAGAAAAAGCATTGATAACAAAAATGTTAGACTGTTAGAAAACCTAACTGCACACTGTACAAGCCTAATATTATTGGATTGGCTAGTATTTACTTACTCTACTAGTGACTCGATTTTGTCTTAAGTGATGTATGTGTACTCGTGCTCTGAATGGAGACTAATCTATTTGGCCAGAAACCAAGCTGTCATTTAAAGCAATGGGAGAACATCCAGAGCTTATAGCTACTCTAACAAGATTCTCATATTTTGTGCCATTGCCTCTCCCATCTTACGTTACAATTAACCTGACTTTGATTTGTCCCTTGGAGCTTTAGCACCCCTCCCCAGATACTATGCAGACTATCGACTGCTCATGAATGCACCTAAACACCCCTAGCACTGCTGCTGGCTGTTCTCAGAGCTCCTTTGAAGAGCAGAACTATTGTGAGTTTTTTCTGTCACTGTGGACCACAAGCTGAGACCTATTGATTCAGCAGGCCTGGTTTTGGAGCCATACTCAATTATCTGAATGTAAATGATCTCGGATGGACTTTGATCTCACTACTGAAGCACAGCAACGTGACAGGAGTAGGACAGGGTGGAAATGGATGCAGAAAACATTCCACTGGCATGAATAGTGTTTTGACATTGAGGTAGTCTTCTCTGTATGATGAATAATTTGTTCATTTGTTTTTGTATATGAGCTTGTCCTTTTTAACTACAACACAGTATATTATTCTCCTGCATTCCAGATCTTTCACCCATGAAGTACAATATGTCGGTCTATTGACTGCTGGTGTTCAATACAATGCGAAAAGTTTGACTAAGGTATTTGTTTTCACTTAAAGTAACACTTTATCTGTGAAGGTCTTTATCTTTGTGCTTTCCCAGGAATCTTTGCTGTCTACATTTTCTGACTAAATGAGGCAGTAACTGCTGATACAACCAATATTTCTGCTCCTTAGGGGCAAAGCAATTCATATATTAATATCCAAAAGGTATCAGCTATTCTCGCTCATGATTCGTGCCTCATATGGCAATTCACTCCTTCTCCTCACTGAATTACCTGTGTTACGTTTTTGCTATTCTGCCTCAGGTTATGAGCTGCACCAGCTCAAATCGTTCATTAACCCATACTTATTACACTACATACTTATTCTACAGCTGATAGGTGATTGAACTCTCCATAAGAATAAACCATTTTAACTAAAAGTGATCAGATGGAAAAGTCTTGCTTCCACTGATAAACAATAAATAATAAAATAAGTGGACAACCATTTATTTTGTCGAGTGAAGATGTTGAGTTTATTCGAATGGTATGATGAGAAATAAATGCTTTTAAGTAAGTAATATAAAATGTTAGAACAAGTATTCTTTCAGTACACCAGTATAATGAGTGGAAATGTGTCATGCCCTGCTGGGGTTGCTTGAATAACAAAATGTATTAGATGTCATATGGTAATAGAATAGATAACAAATTCCTCTTAAGACCTTTGGTTTTCTTTATTTTTAATTCTTCATCTTCAGAGTTTTTGGATGAGTTTGTTTTCCTTTCACAGGGCTATGATGAATAGACAAGTGATAGGCCTATCACTGCAATCAATCATAAACCAAATGCCAACATATTCAATGAATATTAATGTGTGCTTGTGTGCTGGAGTCAGCTGGACCCACAGCTAGTGCACCGCCAAGTGTTGTAGTCTCAGCTCTGCTTAAACAGATTCATAAAAAAAACAATATTCACTTCTTGATGGGAATCCACTATTTTTACCATAGAGACACAAACAATAGTGAGCTCAAATACTGGCAACAATTAGACAACGGTTCACTTGGCCACCATGCAATGGGGTTTAAAAGAAGCTGGGCAGAATTCATTGAGCTGCTTATTTTCCCTTATCTAGCCACCATTGTCAGAGAAAATGAACAGGTTATAGCTTTTGCAAAATGTTGATGATTAATTTGAAATGTCTCATAGTTTTTCTATTAACCCATCCACTGTTAATCAAAATGAGGTATTCAGACCTTAACCCCGCCCGATCTGTAGGTGTAACTGCAGGCCCTGTGGGCGAGAAGTAACCCATGCATCATGAATAAATAACATTTTGTTTCTGCAAAAGGGAATTTATCGCATGCTTACGTTTGTTGTTGAGCTGTGTTGTGCAGTCATTCCTTTGGATTTTATGATATGCTAATATGCAAGCATGCATTTGCACAAACCTCTGTTCTTGTAGTTTATGCTCTTTGTCTTGCATTTAGGTAAATAAACCCAATCATTTAACTGTAATACAGTGTCTGTCATTGTGAAAACAAGTGTGAAATTGAAAAGTGACTTTTTCATGCTATTGAATTGCCTTTTTTCCTTGGTTTGACAAAGATAATCTCTTGATTATGATTGAATGTGATCATTCTGATGATACGTGTACTGTGAATATAATCCATAATTTGCCATACATTACCAGCACTATCTCTTTCTTTGTTACTTGCTTGCTTATTTGCCTCTCAGTTACTGATGCAACTCACTCATGAGCAAGCTACTATTTTTCCTTCTTATACAGTTCTGTACAGGAGTAGAGCTGAAACAACATCATTCAAGGCTGTGCTGTCCTGTGCACATTTGCCCAGTATGGCTTGGTTAGTGATGCTATGAGTACTTCACACCATGGAAAGAGGAATTAAGCCTGCTCTTCAATTCCATCAGACAGCTCCTTTCATTTGACAGCCATTGTTGAGAGGGCTGAATAACGGTTGTTTCCATGGTGACACCTACTTGTGGGGAAATGTAGACCTTCATTTTGTCAGATCCAGGGACAAAGATGCAGGATATGGTGGGGGCTCTGTGAAGTTAGCCATTAAAAGATTATTGTAAAAGACAAGAGGCTTTGATTGTGATGATGTGCTGCCCTGTGCAAGGCCGCTGAATACCCAGAGACTATCCAGCAGGGCTGTGCCTCAGGTGAGCTCTTTGTTTAATAAGGATGGTTGTCTCTCTCTCTCTCTCACTCTCCATAACCCTGCATGCGCCTGGCCTACTGATTTATGGCCACAATTAAACAACACTCAATGCTCCTTAACATTCATTGGCAATAAAATCAACAACAGAGTTGCACCCCAAGACAAGCTGCTGTTGTTTAGTGGAATCAGCTCATTGGATCAGTGTATCACATTACCTTTTATGTAGGCAAGTTCAACTGGGCTCCCTTAATACTGGTATGGCAAAGGAGCCACTGGGAGGACTGTAAAAATAGGAAAGGCAGAGGACTCATTGGTTTTATTTCAGTGGCTGGTTGCCTAATGCCAGCATCTAATGAGGAAATGACTAATAGGAGATGGAGGGTGGGAGATGCTCAAGAGTAATTAGCTGTCTCCTCCTTCCCCTGAGGGAAAAAAAATCACCTTTGAAATTCTTCCAGCTACCTCCTCTGATGTTGTCTCTCACATGCGTTCTATCATCTCTATCCCCCACTCACTTTGTGCATATACAATACACGCATGTATACACGCGCTCATATACACACACACAGACTTTGAAGAATGAAGTCTAGCTGAGACTACACCCCAAAGAAATGTTGGTGCTGGTGTGACAAGGATGTGGATGTGCAGTACATGACAAGAAGCAAATAGTGGTGTGCGTAGTTTTTGTAATTTGGGCGAGTTTTTCTATACAATGCAGATACTACCATTATAATATGCTATTATTTTTAAATGGTACAATGTCCTAAACCATCAGCAGCTTTCTTAGCATCACAGATCTATTGCACATGTAGAACGCTTGCTTGAAGTTAAAGTCCATTGAAACGCGTCAATATATGAGTCATCTGGCATCGAGAATGCTGTAGACCAACCAGAAAAATTAGCCAAGTGAGAGGACACAGCTCCACAGGAGCCACTCTCTGTTTGACAAGGGACTGTGGCTGTGATTTTTAGTTGAGACAAATAGACCCTCAGGAAATTTTAGCACTGTCAAGCAATGTTATATCGTATTGCATTGTGTCTCACTTACTTTCTCACGCTGCTGCTTTCTCACTCACTCACTCACTCACTCACTCTCAATCTCACACACACACACACACACACACACTTCTTGTGGTTCAAATTGGTCCTTGTCACTCTCTGTGAGAAGACAATAAAACCCTATGACTATCCGTCTTCAATATGAGTTCTCCCATAACGTGGATATTTATTATTAGAGGAAATTTAAAAATAAACCCATACAGTTTTATCTGCCTCTCTCTTTCCGAAAACAACCACAGCCAGCAGGGAGGAGGCTGAACTGTCTGTGAATCTGTAAATCTTTAGATATCATTAGATCATTGTATGTGAATAGGACAATTTTCAAGAGTAACATGTCTATTGCTTTTTTATAGTGTCTTTTTGATATATGATGTGTAGCAATGTTAGTATAGCACTAGGAAGGACACCAGTTACGTAGAGTTTTTATTTGGCACTAATCCACACTCAAAAGCAAACTGAAATACACACCACAGTGATGAATGCAAAAGAATAAATAGCCTTTTCAGGCTTCAAGATACTCAGATGTGTCTGTGTGCTTCAATACCAGGCTCTTCTGAAACCATATATAACAATTTAATTAGGAGCTGGTGCACTTGCTGACCAGCTGGACTGCTCCTGGCTCTCTCTGCCTGCCGACAAAAAACTAAATCCCTGCTATGCTTGCCACCTTCCCCCACTGCCCAATTTAGGCCGGGGAGCTGTCCTGCTGAAAATCAACTCCTTTTTCCCCGAGCAGGAGAGGAAGTCGGGCACTTTCCATCTGTCCCGGAAGGTCAGCCGCGGAGCATCAAAGCTGCCAAAGCAGTCTGCCAGGCTTTCAGGACGCAAACCAGCTCCAACCTCCTGACTGGCCAGCTCTTCCAGGTCTGCCCCCGGCTGCATCCTCCGGGAACAGGTCGGCCGCCACTGCTGGTCTTGCTTCGCTCTCCCCGCTCCACACAGTCGACTCAACCCTCTCGATCTGCTGTCGAACTCACTCACTCCCACTCCCCCACACACATACACACACACAGGTTAAAAGGGCCTGGCTGCAATCGCTGCTGGACACAGGTAGAACCAGTACACTGACTCAACTCTCTCCTGCATCCAGCCTACGCCTCGCCCACACCCTCCCCCCAGTGTGCCACAGCAGGTATGGCCCCTGATGAGCTGATCGTCTACAGCTGGGTAGAGGCTGGTAGGGTGCCCCCCCTCCCCGGGCAGGGTGCCCTTTTTATTTATGTTGCTTAACTTTAATGTGGAATAAACCTTGGTTAACCTTATAGTGTTTACTGTGTGGTCTCCCTATTTTTGTTGTGACTTCAACGAGCAACGAGTCATAACACTTTACATTTCACACAATGTTTTAAAATAATTTTGTGCTGTCAAAAGCAAACTCAAATACACACCACCATCGCTCAAACAATATTCCCCTTTAGGGGATGAGTCCAACAGTCCGTGAAAGAATAAAATGGTTTTTTCAGGCTGTAGAGTACTCAGGTGTGGCTGTGGCTGTCTGTCCATGTGCTTGAGTCCCAGGCTCATCTGTCCATATCTACTGAAACCCACAGATATAAAGAGAGAGAGTTAATTAGGCACAGGTACGCCTCGTTGACTGGCTGGACCTCCTGACTCACTCCACCTCCTGACCAAAGCTTAATCCCTGCCCCTTGCCACGTTTTATTCTATTGTAAACCTTATTGTTCTTCTACAGCCAGTATCCATCCTGGTTCAACAGGGTCATGCAATGTTCACCAAATATTGCCTAATGTGTTGCAACTCATTCTGGCCTTTTTTGAATAAGTCAACAAATTGAGCCACCAATTCAGAGCCCCCAATGGCTTACTGTCTCTGTAGGAGAGATAAATGGGCTTAATTTTGTCCAGTCCAGAGTCTGCATGGCTCCATTGCCAAGCCAACAAAAGGAAAGAAACAGAGGCAATTATATACCAAATGAGAAATCGAAAAAAAAATCTTCTCATGCCTAAAATGTGCAGATAGAGATTCAGATTGTGAATATCTCTTAAAGAGCCTTCAAACAAACAATACTATTTACAATCAGAATCACTTTATTGGCAAAGTACAATCAATGTACAGGAATTTATTGGTGATATACCTGCATATTGTTCACGTACAAGCAGGCTATGTAGGCTAGTGAAAATAATTTGAATGACACAATACCCTACATAACACCGTTATCACCCTTCATAAAATCATTATGATTTTGCAAGATCAATCCTTATTGGTTATTTCCAGTCTAAAATCTCACATTTGTGGAGCTGCCCATCTCTCAGGTCCCAATCAGTTTGCAGTTATAACACCAGCCAAGAGATTGAGTCTTGGTTTGAAGAATTAAATAAAATTGGTGACCGTGACACTATGCCCAATGATTTTCTGGGCTTAAAGGTACATTTTATACTTCATTGTGAAGCAAAACACATTTGGAGGTAAAGGTTCAGAGAAACATTACATGAATCACCACAGAGCTGAATCTTTTTTTATCTGGTTTCTTCGAGCTTATGCCTGCTTCATTAAATACAGTGCTATGTGATAGGAAAGATAGGAGAGAGGATGACGTGCAAAAAGTCATTAGCTGGGTTAAAAACTCATGCCATAGCAAGTTTGTCATGATCACAAATTCTACTGGTTAGACCATCTTCCAATTGTCAATTCTTAAATTGATTGACACTACCCTTTAATACTATAAAGCCAAATTTCATGAAAGATGTAAGGCTACCTATGCATTTGTGTGTGTGTGATTTATCAACCCACTGGTATTCAGCTATACTAAAAATGGAAATGATCTATTTATAGATCTTATTCAACTTGAGGAGCTAAAAACATAGCTTTAATTATATGGTGGGGGATAAATGATATCTCTGCCCAGTCTCCATCCCGCCACATAAAGGGGAAAAGCTTATTAAAAACGGGCCTTGATCTTGGTCTGGACGGTCAGAATGTAATTGAACAAATTATGAGCATGAGCAGAGGTTCATGATGATTCAGTTGACCTTAGTGATTAAAAATATAGCTGCATACTCTTTCACTGGAGGCTTTTGTGTGGGACTTATCAACCTTTTGTCCTATTGTCAGCTGCCCCTTCACTGTATGACAGAGATTTCGTAAAATCGTACATCACAAATTCTCAGTGATGCATAGGGTCTTCTGTTTAATTGGGCTCAAAGTGTAGCTGAGCTTGGAAAATATATCTCATAATGTATATTTAATCTAATGGTTAGTATCCATTCTATGTTGTCAGAGATATTAAAAAATCAGTCCAGCTGTGTTTTTCTGTAAACATTACAAGCACACCATTGAGCAGTTCTGTCAAGGAATAAATAATAATCCATGGTTGTGTTCGCTGTACTAGACAGAAATGCCCTGTGATCTGTACGTCTTTATTTTCATTCACAGCATACTATTCATAATGGCCCCTAGCAAATACAGATAATCATATCATGGCATCAACCCAAAAGGTTGAAGCCATGACATGAGGAAGCGGACTTGAGGTTATATACTGTATGCTGAGCCGAGAAAGGTAGAAAGCAGTAAGTGTGTGTGTAGGTGTGTGTTAAATGGATTATATAGTGAATAGTCAGAGCCCTTAACAGTTGTCTAATGGATGGTGGACAGCTTGCTCTAAAACAACTCAAATGGGCACCATCATAATATTTGCTGGACAAATTGCCCCTCCCAGAACTCAACTAGTAATGACTCTGTGCTCATCACAAGACAGAGCACACTGTCATCACCAAGCACATCCATTATGGATGGGCGTTATGCATACCAAACATTTTTCCTGCAGCTTCCCTGAGCAATGTTTGATGGCCAGTCAAAGCAAAAGAGATTTTGTTTTAATGGCCACTGATGGTATCTGTCACTGCAAATCCATGACATTGGTGCTATCTATCAGAACTGACAAAGTGGGTAAATACATCGATTTTGTCTCTTTTAATCACAATCCTCTCTCAAACATCGGAGTTACAAACAGCTATTGCAGCTACCAAACATTACTGAAGTTATTACTACATGACATATGTTAATGGGTGCCATTATTTGTTTTCTCAGTCTGAAATATGATACCCACAGGAATTTAGACATAGAGGGTCTATGTCTTTTCAGATTCCCTTTCCACCCTTCTTACATTTCAGTGTGCTTCTATGAGGATTCAGTGACTGTGCTCAGCCATCAATTCAACAATATGTATGGAGTTGGTTATATGGAGTATGGTTATATGGTCAGGAGCCTGACTTACCAAACTAGTATTTAATCATCACACAAACTTCAGCCTACACATGGACAAATTTATATGAATCCTTTGGCCAATTCAGCGCTGTGCTTTTGAAAGTGTTCCATCAGTTGCACAGATGTCTGTCGTGCTGGGTGGCACGAACTCTAGACTGGGTAAAGAAGAAGAAGAAAGCATCCTTTATTAGTCCCCAGAGGGGAAATTCTTTTTTTCGCATACCCCTGACTAGACACACACACATCACCCAACGGGAAAGATATAGTTCATGACAGAATGAGTAACATCTGTAACACTGATGCCTGTTGGCCTGTGCTGCTGTTTTTGTGTTGTTTTTAGTGACTTTAATGTCAGTCAAAATCAGTCCTCTAGTGCAGCTAATTGTGCATTCAAGAGCGGAGATAGACTCAACCCAAGAAAAAGCTGTAGGCCTTGCTAAAATGAATGACACTCACAACAATTGCTCTCTATCCTCTGTGTATTGATGTGGGACATGTGTGTATGCTAAGTCAGTTGTGTTGTGTTTCAGTTGTAGAGGGATTTCTGTAGGTAGGATCATGTTGCGTCATTGACTGAAACTATAGAGGCAATATCAACATCCAACATGTGTAGTGTGGCTCGTGTCCTTTCGATTTTTTGAAGGACACCAGCTGAGTGCAGGAAACGGCTAAATAGATTTTCCCTCATTTTTCACTCTTGTGCAATATTTTAATAGTGTAAACGAAGCGAGAGGAAAAACGACAAGGTTAATGTTAATTATAAAACCAGACGTATACATTGTATGTACATGTTTGTTGGATCAATATTTCCTACAGCATATTTTCAATATTTTCAGCATATTTCCCCACGGTAACATTCATTCTGTAACACTCACTGTTTTACAAACACGGAATGATCTGACGGTGGCGGTGGGGGTGGGGTCACCATTTTAATTATAGACTGCGTAACCTGGTCTGAAGAGTACAGAGTACGGTGTATGACATGAATCTCAATATACAATTATTAGATGCCATGGCGGTTATTTTTCACTCCTGTTTGCGTGTTGTCTGTCAGCAGGATGTCTCTGAAATAAAAAATGGATTTCTATGAAATTTGTTGGACAGATTGGAAATGTGCCAAGGGACAATTGATTAGATTTTGGTGGCAATCCAGCTGTAGGATTTCCACTATTAGACGATTATCTTTTTTTGGCCGTAATTATTAAACTAAAAGAGATGGAGGCTTGATTCCAAATCCTAAGGATGTGTCAAGAAAACAAAACAAAAATGTAAGTGATAGGAATGCTGTCTTTGGGTGTAACAGCAAATTGGAGAATTGGTCAGTGTTGGCAGAGGTTTGTGCTCTCCAAGTGCCTTCTAGTTGGCAGTCTTGTCAACACACACACACACACGCACACAGCAGTTTATACAGAGATTTTGATGGCCAAGATATACTCAATATGCCTCCAGTGAGCGTTCTCCCTTATTACAAAATGTGTGACAGAGTCAGGGCCAGCTTCATCTTATATTTACCAGTAATAGAAGAATGAAAACGCTACCAAACTATTAACCGCCTGCATAATCCCCTAATTGCTCCCCCCACACATACATACACACACAATAGTTGAGTCCAAGTTTTAAGAAGAGCTGAGAGACTGGCAAACCTGGGCAAAGAGAGTTGACTGACCAGCGTTGCAGGCAGACGAGTTGAATCCCACCAGATCTGTTTATAAACACCTGGCAGAAATTGATATCGGTCCTGCACTCAGTATATGTTTTAATCAGCACCAGAAAGAGCTCATTACCCAGCAATCACAGACACATTGTATATCCAGTTGATTTCTCTTGTGGTTTGTTCCAATCTCTCACACATTCTGAACAGAAAATAATTACCTAGTCACACATTAAACCAAGTAAAAGACTGTCTCTAATTTGGTTTTCCATGTGGTGGAGACAAGGTGGCAGGCAGCTCAGGTGTGGCAGCATCTATTTTAACCTATGGATTTCTTTAACATTTTAGTTACACGGGCCATCAAAGAAGTGTTAACCAAACAGAAACTTATGAAAAAAACCTAGTCCAGAAAGTGTACTGTATATGGGGTAAAATCCAACAAAGTAACTGTCATTATACAACAAGAGCTAAATAACCTATATTTTCTTGCCAGTCAAGCAATATATTTGTCGAGTTTTTGATTCTGCCTCTCCTGTCTGGTCTGTACAACAATGCTGTGATCAATGCCATTGATTTCTACCAGGTCCACTGTGTGGGGAAGATCAGATGTGGAGCTAGCTCAATATGCCTCTTCCTGTCTGTCATTGCTATCACCACCCACAGCTTCATTGACCACAGTTTGGCAGATTAAGTGTCTTGGACTTGGATTCTTTGCAACGGTGAGAGTGTAAAGACACATTTATATTGCACTGTCTGAACAGGCAATCTGTCATTAACTACACAAATTCTTCTACACGTATTGAGTTGTTTGCTAAGACACAAGAGCATTATGTCTAAGCAAATAGCATTAAAGCAATATTATGGAAGCATTCATTTTGAAGTTAAAAAGTATAGCCTAAATCCAACTCAAAAACAAAACCATTACGGAAGTGGAACATGACTGGCAAAAGCTGTACATTTTTTAAACAGCTGTACTGGGAATATGCAGTAGACAGGTTAAGTCACTGATTGACTCAAGTGGACCAGAAAGAGTCAGCCACCAGGTCAAACAGCTTAATGACGGTAACAAGCTTGTAAACAGGTGATTTAGAGCTGGAGCACTGTGATTGCTCCAGGCTTTGTGATCCACCAGCACTCATGCGGAGTAGGCATCTCCAGGGGTCTGGGTAAGTCAATCACCTCCACAGTTCACTGCCTGAAAAAGAAACAAGGGTCGGCCTGGGAGTGTACTCAGCATATCGGCTTGGCATGAAGCCGCTCCATCACTTAAAACTCAGAAAAAAGTTGTTCATTGCTCTGAAAGATTTGTTTGAGGCGCAGCCAGGGGAATTATGCTGCTTAATGGAATGATGTAGTGAACTTGAGGACACTGTGTGTGTGAAAAGTGATTAGAAATCAGATAATTCTGGTTCTCATCTCTGATTGGCTGAGTCACGTTCAAAAACCCATTGTAAAATACATGATCAATGCACATCTTTGACTATGAAAATCATATGTTGTTTAGTATTCACTGTTTACTACATTGCATGGTGGGAGAATAACATTTAATAGTTAAATTATTATCAATTAAAACTCAAATATTTATTGAACATTTGCCTTCTTTCTTTTTCAATACAATGGTGTGTTACTGCTTTTTATAAAAGCACTTCAATGTAGGTTGGTTTGTAAGTAGATTTGGAATTGTGATCCCTGGGATTCCCTCAGATTATCTCCATCCTTTTGGTAGTAAATGTTGTTTAGTCTTGAAATTAAATATTATGTACATACAGTATATTCATGTAATATTTAAAATGTCTGTGGTGTGGCACCCCTGGAGCAGGTATGGGTTAACGTAGCTTGCTCAAGGATACTGTTACAGATACCTGGTCCTCCTGTTGGGATGACCTCACTAACCACTCGGCCATCCAAACCTGCTTCACTAGTAGATGGGAAACAAGAGAATTTAAAGAATACTCACTGCTTACAAGGATTATAAATGTAAACAAATTGATTACAGTTTTAGCAGTTAATGCTTGTTTAAAATACTCAGACAATAAATTTAAAAAATGCCTGATCGATCTGTAACTGGCAAGTAAAGTTGGACCCAGACACAGACACAAGGAGGCAGATGGTGTGGGAGTACAATACTTTACTGGAGTGTAAAGCACACAATACAGGCAACCAAACTAGGCAAGGGTCAGGCAAGACGGAGTCAGGCAAAGAAGCAGGGGTCAGGGTAACCGGAATCGGAGGCAAACAAACCAGACAGGGATCAGGCGAAGCAGAGTCAGGCAGAACAGAGATCAGGTAACCGGTAGACCAAGACAAGCTATGTAAGACATAAGACAATCTGGCAAGCAAAAGTGGGGGACCGGCTGGTATACATACACTGCTAGGGACTGATGAGAAATGGAGCGCAGCTGATGCGGGGAAAAGCGAGGTTGATGGATTGCAGATGTGGAACAGGTGAGTAGTGGCAGAACACACTGGGAACCCTGGTGGGCACGACAGGGAAGGCAGGACCTGAAACAAAACACAACACAGAACAGAGAGGAGACGAGGGGGATTGGGAAATGGATGGAGAGAGAGAAAGGGAGAGAGAGGAAGAGGAACTTGAGGCAGCATGTGGGTCAGGAGGTATGGCAGGAGAGATGACAGCCTTCCTCATGACACGATCGCCATGTAAAGAAAGCCAGTCGTGGTGTAAGAGTGTTTCAACATGGGGTCATACTCCGGTTAGTGACTGGGTCTTGCTATATATCTTGCTATACACCATGATTGTGTTCCTCATGTTCTCCCATGCTCCATGCACCATCTACACCATGTCAGTGTAAGTTATGGCAAGCTATTTTTTACTATGGGAGTGAAAAGAGCATGACTCAATGCAGGTTCAGATCACAGCACAAAGAAAGCAAATCAATGTTTTCCTTGCGTCAAACCAGACCCTGAAAGAAATACTATTTTTGTTAGCAACACTTGATGGATTTCTGTTCCCAGTGATGGTGAGTGAAATAAGGCAGCACTTGACTCCAGTGATGTTGACTAGATTCTTAAAACACAATAAATACCTTTGCCATGGTTTTTTACCTACAAGCATGTAACTTTAATAGGTCTTAACATACAGATTATACTGTTACCTTTTCAGACATCAGACAGAAAAGGTGAGAGATGAAGAGATGAAGTTCCATATCTTCTCCTTCCATAAGGTCTGCAGCGGAGTATGTTTATGTATTTCACCATGTTGATTGTGTTGTTTCTTTTTTTCCCGTCAGGAAGGTTATGCGAGGTCAGGGAAGGAGTCACGATGACAAAGCAGCAGCCAGCTGGGACGAGGTTGACCCACTGTCGGACCGATCACTAGGAAAAACACCCAGCCACCTGCTGTGAATAATAAGACTTTTCACTTTGGAAAGTTTCCTAAAGACTATTACTTGTACTGTAGTTGAAATTATCTGATGAGCATTGCTCATTTATATATGGTATATATATGGTTACAACATTAGTGTTACTAATTTGTAGTGAACATAGTAAAATCTCAAAATGAATACTAGTTTAAACTCAAATCTGCTGTGAGTTTACCATCAGGCCGCAAAGAGCATGACAGGTGAAACGTGTTTGAACTGGTGGATATGTCATTGAAATGAAACACCTCAAATGTAGACAATGGAGTTACACGGACATAATCATTTTGCAGTTCTGCAGCTAATGTAGTGAAATGGATTTAGCCGCAGCAACAGAGTCTCATGGTAAAATGAGGACTACTTACTGTAACATCATTCATGGCATCTGTGAGCTGACAACTGGAAGATTTGAACACTGAATACACAACGTGTTTCTCAAGTTGTCATTTCAATCTCTAATAATAATAGAATCCATACTAAACAATTCATTCCATAGAGTATTATACCGTGTATTACTTATCTGAGCAGAAAACAAGTTTTCTCATCGGCCACAAAATTATGAAGGAATGAGAATCAATTTGTAAATAGTATGGTCCAATGAAGAGAACAGTATGTAGACCTAGCTCTTTACCGATCCATCTGCTTCTTCCCTTTGCTTTTTTGTTATTCTGCTATTCAGGCCAAGGCTTAGTGTTAAAAGGCAGTGTGATGTGTCTCCAGCAGCTGAAAAACCCTCCCCTGAAGTTCTCTCTGTAATGCTCCCTCTGGCACAAACAGACCTCCACCTACGCCTTGCCTGATATTGACGTGCCTGACATTTTGGAATGTTTGACTGATGCTTTATCGCTGCCACAGAATTTGTCTGAAGGAATATTGTCTAGATATGCCTATTTTCCACCCTGTCTCTGTGATAGGAAACACTGCGGAAATTTGGACCGAGAGAGAATAAATGAAATTACACACTGGATACAACTACAATGTTAAAATCAATACAGGCCTACAGGTTTATTGTCAGGGCGTTTAACTTCCATCTCCAAAGCGCATGTGGGCATCCCTTTTATATGTATCTTGTATATCTCTTTTGAAATCTACGTTGGTAGGTTGGATATTGAACTGAAAAGGAACTTTATCATTTTGTATCCTTGTATTGTTCATTCAGCAGCAACATATAGAACACAACTTGTGCTGAGGGTGTATGGGCACACAGTTTTTGTTGACTGGTTTATACTTCGTGGGCAAGCAAACTGAATTCTTCAGAATCTACCAAAATAGTTGCCTGAGCTGTGAGACAACTTAACCAAGCCATGAAAAATACTGTACTGAGTTTGTGAAGATTGCCTGTGACATGAGTGTATAGGAGCAAAAGCAATATTGAGAACGGACTTTGCAAAGTTTTTGAGAAATAAGAAATCTTATGCAGCTACACAACAACAGAACATGAGAGGTATTTGCAGTTTGTCAATGCCAGTACTGCAACCCCCTCTTTTTAAAATCAGCATAATGGAGTTGCCATGGGCTTAAAAAACACTAGTATGAATTGATGATCTTTTTATACTGTTCACTACATTAATTTCTGTGTTTTTGTTATAAATGACAAGTATCCTCAGTCCTTCACATTCTTTCTTGAATAAGTCTGAATACAGCAAGACATATACTATTATAGTCTGCATGTAATGTACCAGTTCATTTTCATTTTCGCATCGACTACAAAAGTAATACTCTTGTTGTGCTCCAGGGGAGGATGCAGTTTCAAAATGCCCATGTGAAATGTTGGTAACAAATTATTTTTTGTGAAGCCTGATGTGCTCTGGCATTTGGATGACTGACAATGTGCACTGAAGGGTGAAGTTGAGCTGAGGGAATTTACAGCATCATACAACAAGAAAATATTCAGAGGACTGTGAAAATCACTTCCACTCCTTTGCACCTTTTGTGCACACACATTCACACTCACTCACTCACACACACACGCACGCACGCACGCACACACACACACACACACACACACACACTAGCAGCATTTCTATAGACAGAGGTTGGTAGCTATGGATGAAGTGCTTGGTGGTAGGGTAGGGAGAGATCTCTATGGTGTGTGTGTGTGTGTGTATATCTGTGTGTGCACGCGCACTCACTAGGTTTCTTCATTGATACAGTAGATATATTTTATGTGATAGTGAATCATTCTGTCAGAGTAAATGAGAATTCAGATAAGGACGGTTACTGCATCATCATTCCCAGCAATCATTGCTCAGTGCCAGACAGTGTCGTTTCTCTGTCTGCCTGTCAACTTTAACTTTTTTTTCTAGTAATTTGTTTTTTTAAGCTGATCATTATTTCACTAACATTAATTACAGGATTTCTGAGAACTATCATAGTATAAGACTACCATTTAGTACTGGTTACCTATGTATACATGCTGAATTGAGCAGTGATGTAGAACTCCTGCAGAATACTTATTTAAATGAGATATTTCTGCATTTCATTTTCAATAAATTTACAAAAATTCTAAAAACATGTTTACACAGGATGTAACACCACAATCATTTCTGAAGGTACTGTATTTTTCATCTTCAAAAAGGAAGGTTTCCCCGTTGGAAGTAGTAACTTACAACTTCCCAAATGCCAATTGAGCTTTCATAGGTCGTGGGTATAGAGTAAATTATTAAATTGAGTGGTACACCTCTACACCTCTTGTCTATTTGAAATTAATCTGCACATGAATGGAAACCAACTGAGTTCTTATTACTTTATTTTAATCTCATTGCTTTTGGCTACTAAACCTCTGATGAACCACAGGTACTGGGAAAGTGGAAATGATAATAAATGAAAGGGATGAAAGACAGTTGTCAAGTCTAGGACACATGGGATATGGCAGTAGCCAAAAACACATTTCTCCCTCTGTGCCAGCATGCTCATACTGAAGCCTCCACATGACAGAAGTGATGCTGCCAACATCCATATTCGCTAGATCGATGGTTGCCATGATACTCATACATTGACTCATTAATACAACCCTGTAAGGTTAATATATTATTAATATATTATACCAATATTTTGGAAGGATGTAACATAAGGCTAATAGATATAGCCAGACACAGATCAGGAGAGAGTACAAAAGAGGAGCTAGAATTACACCCACAGTAGACAGTAGATATTAAGACAGACAGTCTTAATGGCTTAGTACGGAGAGGGTTAAAGGGGCATTGTGGGAGCAGAGAAAAAGGTAAAAAGTGATATGGTTGGGTGGTAGTCAAGGTTTAGAGTCCAGCTTTCTGATCAATATGACTTACAGTTTGTACTCTACCCCAAATTGACATTGAAAGATTTTCAAACAAAGGCTTTTTCATCCTATTGGGCAGCTGCGCCGCAGAAATGATCTGAATGTAGGCACCACCTTAGTGATCTGTGTGACACTAAGCTTGCCTCTTCTAATGATACAGTTTTGTTCTGGGTTCTCTGCCAATCACTGAGATGAAATTGTTAATGTTCTTGGTGGAGACAATAAAAGTTGACGTTGTTGACGCATGTTCGACAAATGCCAATGTTCTTTTGCCTGACATTTTCAATTAATAGTCTTGTTGTTTTTTCCCTGAACAAATTGAATCAATAATCTTTGACTAACTGCTCTTTCCACTACTACAGCACACAAGAGTTTAAACAGCTAAAGCATTTGGCTTCTATTACCTTTACAGGGATCTGTCCGCCGTGTTAATTCACTCAATAACACGTTGGCCTTGGAAACTTGGTGTGTATATGGAAACGGAGGAGACAATGAAAGCAAGAATGAAAAAACCTGTTTACTTCTCTGATAATATATCAGTGCATACCTGATAAATAGTCATGCCAGCGCCATATATGGTTAATATGTTATGTCCTTAATATAGGAAATTCAAAGTTATTGCCACATTTTCTTTGTAATGAATTTGGATGTGGAGGTAAGTAAATGGTTACCGTTATAAGACACTTGGGGCAGAGCTCTTTCAGGTGGTGTGACGTAGAGACAGAGACAGAGGATATTCTTTGGAGCTGCTGTGGATAACTTGCTAAAAGGAGTGACTTGTTTCAAAAATGTTCATAGGCTGAGAACAGAGGTTTTGTCAGAGTTTCAAAAGGAGATATTTTAGGCTAGTTGTTCCACGGAAGCAATGGGGATTTCAGAAGTCGGGAGTTATGTTATGTGTTATGTGTGAATAGACTAAGCACCAACGCTTGGCACTGAATGGTCCTTTGTGGAATGTGAAGACAGGCTTTCTTGGTGTTGCCTCATCGTGGACAGGGATCCCAGGGCAAAAAGCAAAATTACACACGCACTAGAACAAACCACACAGTTCCCTGCCATCCAGACGACATCTTCCCTCTCATCTAATCTCTACAGACTAGTATTTGAGGGATGAAGATAACATTGTGTTTATTTTCATTTATTGTGGTGATGGCTCAAGTAAGCTGTGTAAATTACAGTTACATTTCAAAGTGTATACGTTCCACTATTGCAGTGCCATTGAGTGCGAGAGTGTATGCAGGTTTTCATTCCAACCACCCGCAGCTGATTTAACAGTATGGTTCCCCCTCTCTAGGTCCTAATCGGTGAAATCATCCCTTGTAGTGTTTGGTCGGAATGGAAACCTGCGTAATGGCTCTCGATGGCGAATGGTTGGAGACCACTGCACTATTACATGGTATTTATTTTTGTTTGAAGTGTTGAGTGTTGTTTGATGTAAATTGATGTGCTGGTGTAAATTCTGAGAGGAAATTCATGAATTTCTTTTGGTTAGCTACTGAGGTATACCTGAGTTTCCTTTGAGCAGTAATCATTATTTACATGTGATAATTTGTTGAGAATAGCTGTGAATTCATAATCGTGTTGAGTCTAAGAAAAAAAAGAAACAAATGAATTTATTTAAGAAAATACACATTCAGAATTATTCATTTTAACTAATTTTTTAAATAAGATTTGTTTTTAAGTAGGGGAATCTATTCTACGGTTGATCCTAGGTCCCACACTTGTAAGCCAAGCATACATTTTATACTTCAGGTTGCCACTGTGATAGGGATGTAACCTGAATCTCACCTCGCTACCACAGTCTATTACACTATACTACTCACTACAATATGCACCAAAGTGTGCAAAACTTTGCTTCACCTCTCACTCACGTCCATTGAAAACCATGAGAAGGGTGTATAAAATCATTTCATCATTTCGCCCCACAGGAAACACCCCACAGGAAATGTCAATGCCTGTTCACGTTCAAGTTTTCACATGTGGTGAAATCTGACCTGGCAGCTAGTTAGCTATTAGCTACTAGCTATCATAATGCTAGCTAGCCATTACCAGTGTCACAGTTGAACATTTAATTTAAAAGATGGTATTGTGACTGACATCTCAACCAACATTCCCCTGACCCAAGAAATCATACACAGGAACACAAAGTTCAACATTTTTATTTCTGCTTTTCGACTATGATGCTACGCCAACTCAGCCGCTAAGTAGATAACAATCATCGTTTTTCTTCGCAAAGAGCAAAAATGAATTGTTGTGTGCATTCTAATGAGAAAAATAAGCCCACCTGCACAATAGGAAAGTGAAATTTAATTGGGGCGGTGGTGCCCCATGCGGTCTGTCTATACTGACAAAACATTGCAGACATTTTAGTCTAACATTCGCAGGGTGAATGTAGGCCTGGACTTCTTTGTGAAAATTAAAAACATTAATTATTAAAGAAGTTTACATGCTAGCTTCCTTGTGTGTGGTTATTCTAAATGTGTTTGGGGTCCAACATTCTCCTATTTACTCTGAAATTTACCAGGACAAACAAACACATGTTCTGAACAGGGTCTCTGGTGACTGCACTGCTCATACTATTCTTTGGAAGGTTCTGTACTAAGAGCATTTAAAAAGTTGGTGTAAGAGATTCCATTAGGATGATAGTATACGCTTAGTGTAAGACCCTGTGGATCCTCTGAGATTTGTTGAGCTCATTACATTTGTTTATGTAATCTCCATACACAGTGTAATTGAGTTTCAGCAAAGTTCTTATTTCACTGAGGAACAAAGGAACCTCCAATGCTCTATCACTCAACAGGGCCCCATCAGACACACTAAAACACCCTGTTCTCACCAGGTCAGCAACAGACTTTATCTACTGATGTTCTTGTGCAACCTGGAAGAAAATTGATAGAGGGTGGGTCACACAAACAGCAGCATAAACTGGGTCTCATTCAATAGAGTAGGCAAGGCAAAAACAATCTCATATTGGCAAGCTACCTCTTGATAATGGGCAGACAAGCAAATAAAATAATAGTAGTTAGGCAAAGAGATGTGCCACTGTACAACTTATTTGATTCTGTGGTCAGTAATAGAACATGCTCCTTTTTGTAATTTATGGACACCAGAGATCCATATTTCAGTGTCTATTTCTTTCCCACACACTAAGGTAGCAGATGACTGTGAACAGCGCATCAGAAGCAGGAATGGTAAACAAGCTTTCATATGAAGCTGAAATCCTGGGGGACTACTTTGCAAGCACCTGCTCCCATTTCAACAGCAGCAAAACCAGAACAAGAGATGTAGAGCAAGGGGGAGGAGGATGAGGATAGGGAGGATTGGTATGCTCTCCAGGAGTAGAGTGCTCTGTCACTCCACTATGAGAGTCAGGGGGGGATGTCTGATCTAAATAAAACCTGATAGTAACGTCATTGGAAGCTTATGCATACTCTGTTTTGAATATTTTGAATGTGCCCTGCTTGGTTGCAACGAGGAGCCGGTGGGCTGACTGTTGCCATGGTTAGAATTCATTCATTTTTAACACAAATGAACACAGCTGGATTTGAATTAAGAAGCAAGTCATTTCACTGGGAATACATACACTGACCGCAGGAGAGAGAGAGAGAGAAAGTTGCCTTTCCAAACAATAATGAATTGTGAGTTAGTGTTCTTATTGAAATAACAGAAACAAGAGTCTCCTAACCATTTGGCCCATAGATGGAACAAAATTAAACTAGCAAACGAAAAACACACACCACAATGAACTGTAATGGTAGAATTGTGTTTTAAATGCCGATTCCAGCAACTGAAACAAACAAAGCAAACAAGGCACTGAGAAATGAACCCACATGTCTCGGTTTTCCCACGCTCCTCTAAACTGAGCTCTGGAGGTTTTTGTCATTTCTATGATTTCTATTATTTGTGCTGATACTTACTGTGCCATCCGTTGTGAAGATTTGTGCTGTTGCTTTTAGTCTTTGTCATACTGCATGTGGACTTATGTACAAATATTCCCTTCAAAAGATAAAAGATATTTCAATTGTTATCATATGTCAGTGGGTTCTGCCATGAAATTCGCAAGACCGCTTATCACCAAAGGTGATTTTGCTTTGGTGTTTTGCATTTCCCAGTAATCACAACAGTGTTGCAAGTACGTTGACATCACCGGACTGACAGCAGCTCTTGTTCTACTGGGAATACTGAAGCAACAACAAATAACGTAATGCTAAGATTTCAGCCGGTGCCTAAGAGCGACCATGTGTACAGAGACGGAAATCTCATTCAATGTAGAATCAAAAACGTTCAAAGTAGATTGGGGCTAATAAACGGTAGCGAAACCTGTCAGTCCAAAAAAAAGAGAGCTACATCGCTTCTCATCTTGAATAGTCATATGGAATTTAAATTATGAGAAAGCTTTACACTTTTCTAATTTCCTTCCATTTAGAGTTTTCATAATGCGACTCAGACATGCAAATAATCCGGGAGTGGTTACCAATGAGGTCTTGCCTCTCCTGTCAATATAATAAATCCTGTGACGGAACACGCTGGAATGAAACTTCAAGATGCTGTTTTATGTGTATTCAAAACTGTATTGGTCTGACAATGCTAGTTTTAGTCTTGATGACGACTGGGGGCATGAAATCAGGTAATTAAGCAACAACAACATTCCTCTCTGTGCTTAAAGACGAGAGGCTCCGGCTAGTCATGACTGTTTATCACAGCCTGGTGATGAAGGCTCAGAAGGCAGATGAGGACTTTTCTGTTCACTCAGTGGCATTTTAAATGTTCTTTTTTCCAGCAAGATTTCATCTTTGGCAGCTGAAATCAGATTTTCGGTTAGCATGAAAAACAAAGTGATTCTCGCCAAGCAGAGGGGTTTAATAGTTGCTCATTATTAGGCTTGACAGCACTCCTGGGGCTGAAGTTAAAGAGTTGACGTGTGCATTACAGTAATTCTGCTTTTGATCTCTTCATGTGGTCTTCAAAACATGAGATAAATTACACTACTCCACACTTCATGTGCGGAAGTGCCTGTGGAACAGGTGGATTACAAACTAAAGCGGTAGGCAGTTGGTTTTGTGTGTGTGTGTGTGTGTTTGTGTGCTGAATGTACAGAGCAATGGGTATGAGTATACATATATCTCCTGAATCCTGTTGGCTCCATTCAGCAAACAGTGAATGGTGGTGCATCTGTGGATATTGCAATATATGCTGCAACAAAAGGGACCGTGGACAATATTTGCTTGTGTCCTTGACACTGGAGAATAGGGATCAGTGTGTGCTAGTGTATTATTAAAGTTTTGATCTATACATTGATCTATATATTACCTGGCCTATGGGCTGTGCATGTCTGTATAATTGTATGCACTTTGCTATGCTTGGTGTAACACAATCACTTTGTTGTCGTAATGATGCTTTAGGTAACGTTATCGTGTAAAGCTAATATTGTCATCTGTGTTGTGAACTATCCTTGGGTTGTGATCTGGTCATACAACAAGTAAGGGACAGACATGTTTAGTTCCTTTCTCTCTAGTCTCTAATTTAGCTGGACTAGCAAACTGATTCTCACCTGCCTCTTTTAGGTGGGAATCAGCCACACCCTGACATCATGCCACTGGGCTAGGGGAGAGTGCAGTGCTCAGTGTAGTACAAGGCTTGTTGGGTATCTAAACAATTATAGTTTCTCCCCACACTGTTTCTAGAAAAAATACTGCACAATCCAGGCTGTTATAGGTATAGGAATGTATAGGCATGGGTAAGCGTCTTTATATCCATTGACACTCCTCATGTCGCCCTCCTTTAATAGAGAAATCTATCTCTTTACCAGAACAAATACTATTACAGACACATATTATGGACAGCAAAATCTGAACATCTCATAATATCTGTCAGTGATAAGAGAAGAAAACAAATTATACACCTATAATATTAAACCAACATCCATCTGTCTATATCTGACTTTTAGTATGGAAGATAATACACTCATAAGGTGTCATTGGTGCAGTCATACAACAATAAAATTAACACTATAAGCTCTGGAGTGGTACAAACCAGGTAGGTGTTTGGGTTGAGACATAGCAGTATTATACTGTAGACCAGTGGGATACCATTAGTGGCCCCTACCATTATAGATGAGATTTCCAGTCATGTGCCATGGAGGGCCAAGAGTTCACAGTTTCCATCTCTCTTGTTGAAGTTGTGCTAATTAGTGAAATCCACTGGTGCTACATACTCCTTTATGGTATTTTGATGGATGATTGGAGACCACTCCTGTATTCTAGACCACTGTGCTCTACTACTTGTCTTGTTTTGCTATTAAAGGTTTCACCCCAGCATGTAATGATAGTGATAACCATGACACATGGTGGCAAAGATCAAAAAGACACACCAATGAACTGACTTAAATGTCACATAATATCACAATATATATAATCCTGCCAAAAGAGAAAACAAATGCAAAGAGCTGCAGGACAAGGACAGAATTATTTATTTGCAGAAAGCACTGTGTGATTGCAAAGTGTGACTTTCTCATTTGCTGCAAGGACTGAAGTCAGTTCTGCCTCATCTTGATCTGAGGAGATGATGGTGTTTATTGAGCATCAGGATGCAATTGGTTGGCTTATCTTGTTTAAGCTGTGCTTCACAAGGAATGGCTGTGCAGATAAGCAGCAGGGAAATGTTGAGATTTTGATCCCGAGTTTGCCAAGCTAGTGGCAGAAGTAAAGATCAGTTCATTGTCTTAGAGCCAGGAAAGATTCGTTAGATTTAAAAAAATATATATCTTAGTATTATTTGGACAAAAAACATGGATATCAAAACCACGAAAAATAGTACCTTTGTTTTACCTAACCATAACCAAAGATAAAAGCTGATTGTTTTGTTTTGGTGGCAGATACAATATTACCAGAGGTGGAAAGTATTTAATAACAACGAGGTTCTGTACTTAAGTAGATTTCTTGGACAACACGACTATTTTAAATACTTTTGAAATCTGTTCTTTAATTTCTATATGAGTAATTTTGTAAGTATTTGCTTTCTTAGTTTTACCTGATCAAGTACATAAACAAGTTGTAAATAAAATGAGGTCTTTCAATTACAGTAAAACACAGCTATCTGGCCTCTCCCTCACATAATTGATACTAGCTTTGTTGATATGACTGAAAGGGACCATTTCTATATCTAATGATAATTTCTAGCTCTCTCTTGCTGATCAGGGTTTAGAATGTATTCTCTTTTCTACCTGACATACAGACTCCAGAGATACATACAGAGAATTATCACATACAGAGTGATAATTGCAATATAACAATTGGCTTACCTTGAAATCTGGACGTGGCAGGTTTGATTCATGGCAGGTCAAACAGCTGCTGTGCTGCTGACCAGCAAGGCTACCAGAGGATTGTGTTGTAAGTGTAAGGTGCAGTTGTTGGCAAAAATGCAAAGGTCGAATCAACAGGTGCAGCTTTTTCAGTAGTTAAAACGTTTTGCATCGTACATTTTTTTAGATGCATTATTCATGACACACATAGAACAAAAATGCCTCAGTTTTCTTTCATGAAGAGCAGTTGTTCTGTTTTTATGTCGGTTCTCCTACCTCTCACCCCTACCTATCTTTGAATGCAGTGGCGGCTGGCCCCACCACTCCCCACATCCTAGACTTTAAAAATTACTTTGAATTTTTTTTTTTTAAATGAGCGAGGTAAATATTATATAGTTAGTGAGTAAAATGTATAATCTGCAATAAAATGTAGATTCAAATTGTTCTACCTTGTCTAAAGTTACTGCTAGGTCACGTATTTCCGGCCTGGGGCTCTCTTTATAAGTTGTACATGCGCAGTTCGCTCCTCTCAATACAAGAGATAGGAGCTTGGTGGGGCGGAGGAAAGCTGCGCCCCAACACCATTTATCTGAATGCTGCTGATTTACACACCACCAACCACTGGTTGGCAGCAGAGAGCGAGTGGCTCGTGGTACATCTGACATAAAATGCACCAGAATGAGACTATGGCCCAATCCCAATGTCCCCCCTCACGGACTCACGGACTTTGAGGTGCGTTCCCGCTAAATCCGCGAGGGTTTAGGGCTGTCCCAATGTCAAATCGTCAAATGCATGAGGGCGCTCTCGCAGACTTTTTGAGCCCTTTATGCACACTTTCCGTAAGTCCGTATCGATGCAGACTTTGCCTGAGGGAATTACCCACAGTTCATAGCGTTGTGACGATAAATACGGGGTTACGGGTTACCTCCCGTCCACTCTGTAAGGCAAGAGCCTGGGTGAAGAAAGTAAAAAACGTAAAATAAAAAGTCCCAAAACCCACAATCGTACATACATTTTTTTTTTGGTGTCGTCAAGGTAACGCGATATGTCGCAAAGTGCTGTCCCATTCCTATTTATACAATCTCGAGCCCTTGCAGCGTCTCGCACTCAAGCACTTACCAGGTGACATCAGTTAAGTCTGTGGGGGTTCAGGGCTTAGGCCTTAGGGGGGACATTGGGATTGGGCCAATATACTCGGTCGTTTTCAAGGAGCTGGTTTAGTAGGAAGGCTTGGCTAACTGTATGTAGTGACACCAATGCTTTATTTTGCTTTCCCTGCATCCTTTTTCAAACGACAGGTCTCAGACCCGAGCATAGATTCAGACAGGTTTGAATGATTTAAACCACATATCAGAAAAATCAAAAGCTAATGTTTGGGAAAGTAAACATAGTTGCTCAGCTTGATGAAGGCTACAGGATAGGGATCTGTAAGCATAATGAAAAGGTTGACAAAAACAGGCACATCCTGTCTAAAATAATAAACTGTGTCAAGTTCTGTGGTGCCATAGAGTCATTGAGAAAAATATGTATGGCTTTGAGCCAGTTCACTCAGCTTTTTTATGGCACTGGGTATTTCAAATGTTATTTTCTATTAGGACTTGCTGTGTTCATAATTTTCTGCCATTGTCTCAGGGTTTTGTGTTGTCAGATTTCTTTTGCACTTATCGAGGCACTTTTCGCTTACTTTAGTCTTTCACCATTACATATTGTAGTATAAAAGATAATTATTATAAAGAATTTGCACTAATTGAAGTACCTTAACTTACCTTAGGCACGTTTCATTACAACAAATGTTGTAATTTTAAGTTTATGATGCAATGTGAATACAACATTTTTAATCTCTTTAATTTTACTTGACTGAAATTTGGATTGCAGAACTGTGATTGTGAAACCTGGAAAATTCGCATAACTGTCTAAGTCAGCCTCTCCGACCAGACCCATGTTGTATGTGTGCACTATAACTAGTCTGTTCTGTTGTCTATGTTGTCTCTTATGTTTGGAGTATGAGACTGTGTGACTCCAAGGACAATTTCATTGTCTTAGTTAGCAAACCGTTACAATTTCATTCATTTAACAAAAGCAATTATGGAGGAGAATTTCTGTCCAGGTAAGACAAATCTACTTGTATTTTTCTTTTTTAAACAGATCTACTATCCTATCTACTCTGCTTCAGTCTACTGCACCTGAACTCCTTCCCTTCCTGACCCACCTCATCAACATGTCTCTGGTGTCTGGATGCTTTCCCTCTGCTTTCAAGACTGCCAGAGTCACCCCCCTTCTGAAGAAACCAACACTTGACCCCTCTGAGGTCAAGAACTACAGACCGGTTTCCCTTCTACCCTTCCTATCAAAAACTCTTGAACGTGCTGTCTTCAATCAACTGTCCTTGTACCTCCACCAGAACAACCTCTTGGATCCCCACCAGTCTGGGTTCAAAGTGGGTCACTCGACCGAGACTGCCCTCCTGGCAGTGACGGAGTCGCTCCATGCCGCTAGAGCGAACTCTCTCTCCTCTGTCCTGATACTCCTGGACCTGTCTGCAGCGTTTGACACGGTGAACCACCAGATCCTCCTCTCCACCCTTGAGGGGATGGGTGTCTCAGGCTCTGCACTCTCCATGTTTGCATCCTACCTAACGGATCGCTCCTACCAAGTGACGCTGAGAGGGTCTGTGTCAGAACCACGCAGGCTCACTACTGGGGTTCCGCAAGGCTCGGTTCTAGGTCCTCTCCTCTTTTCCCTCTACACAACATCTCTTGGTTCTGTTATCCATTCACACGACTTTTCCTACCACTGCTATGCAGATGACACCCAGCTGATCCTGTCATTTCCCCCCTCTGACACACAAGTGGAGGCACGCATTGCTGCATGTCTGGCAGACATCTCGGAGTGGATGTCGATGCACCACCTGAAGCTCAACCTGGACAAGACTGAGCTGGTGTTCCTCCCGGGGAAGGGCTGTCCGCACCGAGACCTGGCCATCACCATTGATAATGCTGTGGTGACGTCAACTCGGACTGCGAGGAATCTGGGTGTGACCCTGGACGACCAACTGTCGTTCTCGGCAAACATCGCATCAGTGACACGCTCCTGCAGATTCCTCCTCTACAACATCAGGAGGATTCGCCCCTTCCTCACTGACAAGGCAGTGCAGGTGCTCATCCAGGCTCTTGTCATCTCCCGCCTGGACTACTGCAACTCCCTCCTTGCTGGTGCCCCGGCGTCTGCCATCAGACCTCTGGAGCTTGTTCAGAAAGCTGCAGCTCGTCTGGTGTTCAACCGCCCCAAGTTCTCCCATACAACTACCCTTCTCCGTTCTCTACACTGGCTCCCTGTAGCAGCTCGCATCCAGTTCAAGACCCTAGTGCTAGCCTATAGGGCAGTGAAAGGAACAGCTCCTTCTTACCTCCAGGCTATGGTCAAGCCTTACACCCCCGCCCGACCACTTCGCTCTGCTGCCTCGAGGCGACTGGTTGCCCCGTCGCTCAGAGGTCCCTGCGGCCAATCTACACGGTCACGGCTCTTCTCTGTCCTGGCCCCGCAGTGGTGGAATGAACTCCCCACTGATGTCAGGACAGCAGAGTCGCTGCCCATCTTTCGCCACAGGCTGAAAACCCACCTCTTCAGGAAATACTACCCTGACCCTTCCTCTTAGCCTTGCCTATTTGTCGTCAATTATGTGTCTGAGCTCTTGTTTATTGGATCTTGTTCATTTGATACACTTATTTGTCTTAGCTCTTGTTTATTTGGTTCACTTATTTGTCTTAGCTCTTGTTTATTTGGTTCACTTATTTGTCTTAGCTCTTGTTTATTTGATTCTCTTATTTGTCTCATTTGTTTAAGATAAAGTAGGTTGCTAACTTATTGCACTCTTACCTTAACACTAGTTATGCTCTTAGTTGCTTGTTTAGGAAGGAAATGCACTTACGATTTCTGGTGACTAGTAGTTTTCTTGCCTACCTATGTTGAATGCACTTATTGTAAGTCGCTTTGGATAAAAGCGTCTGCTAAATGACTGTAATGTAATAATGTAATGTAAAACATTCTTGCCAGCCAGTTCCTTTACTGGCTGGTTAATTGTCTCTGTGTGATAAAAGATGAAGGTAAATGTTTTAGAACTGAAACTCTCTGTCAGCCTATGTTTTTGCTAACATGCTGACATACCTTGTCTCACTTCTTTCAGCGTGGATGGATCAAGTCATTCGCCTCAACACCCTCAAAGGTGATGATGACGAATTCATGGCTTACATCTCAGCCAACGACCATGGGGAGAGACGGCATGCTTACGCTCCAGCCTCTATCTCTGGATAAGCTGTTGAGCTCAACTGTGCCCTGTCTCCATTTGCTCAGCCCACCTCAGCTGAAGACCATTGGGAGGGACGATACGCTTATGCTCCAGCCTCTATCTCTGAATACGCTGTTGAGCTCAACTGTGCCCTGTCCCCATTTTCTCAGCCAACCGTAGGCTCCAGATCTACCTGTGGACTTGAGAGTCTCCACTTCTGGGAACCAGTAGTCAGCGCAGAGGAAGACGTACCTCTCGTACCTAAGGACGAGACTTCAGGAAATGCTGAACCATGCAGCCATCCAGCCCAGGACGCCGAGAGTCCATCCAACCTGCTCAGAGATGCTGAGGCTTCATTCAGCATGGCTCAAACCAGTGGGACCATAGAGCTCATTGGGAGGCTGCTGCAGCAATCCTTCATTGGTGACCTAGAAGACCACATGTATGAATACTGCAAGAATGTACTTGGTGAAAAGTACTTCTATGCTCCTTCATCTGATTTATCTGGATTTGTGGTTGACTGCTCTTCACCCTGTGGGCCGTGTATAAACCAGCTTGATACACGGGAGCCAGTCGTCACAGCAGATTCTGACTCAATGCAGTTCCTCTCAGACTTGGAAAAAGAGGAAGAGGGCCAAGACCATGTGGTCCTCAAGGAAGACAAAGTCATGTTTTCTGCCAGTGATCCAATTGATGAAAGTGTCCATGAAGATGCAATTCCTGAGTGTGATGAGAAAAACAACGTCACTACTTTGCTCTGTGCTGGGCCTGACAGCAGTATCACTGCACAGGAGGAGGGAGACTTCGTCCAAGGGCTCGACCCGGCAGGACTTGATTGCTCCAACGTTGAGATCACTGCTTCAAAACCAAAGAAAGAGAGGAAGAATTCTGGCTGCTTCTCTTGGCTCTTCCGTCTCTTCAGGCGAAAGAAGAACAGCAAATCCTCTAATGCAAATCGTACTTGAATCATTCTGCTTATTGTCATGTTCAAATAAATGTATTTAAACTAAATACATTTAAACTAAATACATTGTGGATTCTATCTGTACAAGTGTATTTGTATAACCAAGAGAAAAATGCACCAGCCGCCACTGTTTGAATGATAGGGTAGAGGATTTTAATGCTGGAAACTCGAAAGGGCTCCAACTGGTTGATTATCACGGCCACACTCTTTCATTCATTCATTGCATTGAGAAATGATGCCCTCTGCAAAGCAATGCCAAAGCAAACCTTGCTTTATACATCTTCCTACATGACAAACATGGCAATGAACTGGAGGCTAGGCCAGGCCCTGTCCTCTGCTTTACCTCCCTTCCCCAAGGGGACGTGATAGAATCAGCAACCAGAGTCTCAAAAGCAAAGACAGGAGAGGGCAGCATTTGGATTCAGTGTTACGCTCCTGAAAAGCAATAGATGTGAAAATACATTTCAAGCATTTTAACATCTCTTGCCCAGTTGTTTTTACATGAAAGGGGAGTAGCTCTTATGCAAGGCTGATATTATAGCCTCTGAATAGATATTTCTGTCCAAGGGAGAGAAGCAGACATGACATTTGACATTTTAGGAATGTAGAGCACCATATTGCTGTAGTCCTGTCCACACATATTTAGATGTTTCTTTGCAAATCCCCCTGATAGGCAAGACGTGCTTTGATTTACTGAACTGTAACCTATGCACTCCCACAGTTTTTAGGGTAGATCTCCTTTAAAGGTTTACACAATACACTAAGGGTACTTCATACATGCCGTCTTCATTTTTACCAAAAGCCTTCACAAGGGCGAGCAAGGCAGTACAGCAGTAGTGCCAGATGAATATGCTTTGTTGGAAAAGCATCTGATAAAGAGTCATTCAGTCAAAGTACTCTCTCTCGCTCTCTCGCTCTCTCTCTCTCTCTCTCTCTCTCTCTCTGAGTACACCTTCTCCTTCCATTCAGTTTCTGCACGTATATCACTGCACACAGTATGGTGTGGTCTTGCTTATTTCAGTCCATGGCTTTGACTTAGGTCTGCAGGCACAAAGAGGATATGTCTTAGAGACCACTTAAACAACCTTCAACCTGCCAGGTTGGTTTTGTTTGTGCTGGCAGAGTCCTGTTATCAGTTAGACGGACTGTCAAGACAGACAAGTTTTCACAGAATCACCCATCAACCCTCCCACACCATAGTATCTCTCCTAAACCTCACACATCATTCTTCACTAGTAGAAATAGATAGTGATACTGCCTACACACACACACACACACAATCAATGGCCACTTTCCTCCACATCAGGAAGAAGGTGGCAATTGGACGAGTCCACCCACTCACAGGATATTCAATCGCACGTCTGTATGAATTCATCCTCTCTCTAGCTCACTCTGGCTCACAAGGGATCAAATACACTTCTACGTGCACCTTTGGGCAAGTACTTCCCACACATGCAGACCCATATATAAACACTCACAGACACACACACACATCTCTCCCTTGTCATCACACTAAACACCTCATGATTTAAGCCATGGAGAAATACTCACAAAGCAAAATAAATTTATGAATGAATTGAGAGGAGATGAAAAGATTACACAGTCCTCTTTGTCAAAATATGTCAAATTCACCACCACATATCTGGCTGCAGGCTTTACATTGGTTGACAGACTACCCTGTTGGTTATGAATTAATTTAGTTAATTTTGGAGTTACAAGGGCCAAAGGACAGACAGTGGCAGAAAACATTATGTTTACAGACAGTGAGGTCAAATGGGAGCACGCTCAGGAAGAAATGGATGGTGTTGATATTTTAATAATAATATTTGTATTACTATTTTTATTTTCCTCTGCAGATCTTGTATGTGTTTGTTTGTGGGTGGGTGTTTGACTGTGTATGTATGTGTGTGTGTGGATGTGAACACAAGTGCATAGTGAGTATGGATAAGAGAGCTCTAGGGCAGCTCCATGGCAAAACAACAGGAAATTGATAAAGAGGTGGCAAACATAGCAAAAGGGCCCTCCAGCAGGGAAGGGAGGGAAGGAATAGGGGATGAGTGCAATGGTGGTTTGTTAGGTAAGGTACGTTACAGGCAATGCTAAATAACTAAAGAGTTGTGAGTCTAAACTTAAAGAAAGCAGCTGATTCCCTGACATGGTAGCATTAATACAATAGTCTGTATGTATGCACTGCAAGGGACTATGGATAAATCCACCAAATGTTATGTTATTTTGTATTACAAAAATACGGTTAGGGCTCACAAATGGTGACTTTCTGATAATTTCCTTAAAAGATTTTTTAAATAGTTTACAAGTCTCCTGAATCTTTGCTATTGAATTGCTATTGAACAATAAAAAAGGGCTAAATGTATCCAATCATATCTATCTTGAATACTAGTCTATGTGATGGACACACTGTAATACAGGAGATCTTGTGAAACAGAGTGTGAAACAACCTGTAGACATTAGGTGGTTCTTCTCCTTGTTATTATCAGGTGGAAGCAATTAGAAACGCCACTCTTGACTGTATCTACAACCAGCCATTCCATCAAGATGCTTAGGTTTGCAGACCACAGCTCCCTGGTAAGCTCCACTATCAATGATGACGAGTCCATCCACAACAGAAGCTGAACTCTCTGTTGCAAACTAGGAAGCTCCACATCTCACAACCCATCATAGTCCAATTTTAATGATCAATATTCAAAAGCATCCTCACACACTCCATGATAGTCAGGTTTTGCTCCACCTCTTGGCCCAAGGGCAAGTTTAAACGTTGTCGTCTGCACTGCTGAGTGTTGGCTGCCAGCTGCCCTCCATCAAACAACTGCACGACACCAGGGGGAAGAAAAGGGCAGACAAGATTGCCACTGACCCTTCCCACCCAGGTAACCATCTGCTGCAGTGACTTGCTTCTGTGTGACAGTGTCAGTCCATTGAGGCAAGACCACACATCCCTGCACCCCATCGTACAGTATTATGACCAAGCCATTTATTAAATCCATAACAGACAATCGGACAAGCTTGCACTACCTTACAATGTATGCCAATAATAATAATATTAACAATAATGATAATCAAAATAATAATAATAATTTTGCCCATGAAGTCTTGGTAGATTCATCATAAGACCTTCATTGAAAAATAATAGCCCATTCCTGAATTATCAGAACATTATACTTACCTATTCACCAACTTGGTCAGTGGACCATAATGAACTAATCTGTCATACATGTAAATATGAAGAATATATATCAGTGAAGAAATGTCAGCACCACTATTTAAGACAATAAAAATACATAATGGAAACAAAACAAAACATTCAAATCAATCGCAATATTAAAGGAAAAAATGAAATAGTGGTAATGTGGAGTTCAGATAAAATATATTTTGAGCTTCATTTTGAGTCCTACAGTTGCCCCAGAGCAGTATCTCCTCTTCTCCTAAGGATCCAGTACAAATAATTTTAAATTAATGTTTTAACAGTGGTCCAGCAGCTTCTATAGAGACCCATATAGGAGGGGTTTTCCCTATATGTCATGTGCTTCAGATACAGCACACATAGGGTGTACATACTTACAGTATATGGCCCTAAGACACACAGCTCAGCTACCAGATCCCCCAGAGAAGGACTGACAGCAATCTGCCTTTGATATATGTGGTTGTCACTGTCCTAATGAGTGGATTCTGCTTGGTGATGTCCAACATAGAGCCCGGAGGAGGGGATGGACTTATCGCTCAGCCTCTTGGGTTAATATTCTCACTATATATTATATCCCCCCCCCCCCCCCCCCTGCCCCGTGCATTCTTCCAAGCTGCTCTACATTCACTTACATGCCTCTCACCAGATTCTGTCTCATTTTAAAAGGATTTGGAAGCGTTAGACAGTCACACCACCTCAAGCCTCAAGGACTGGGCTTAAGATGAAGCCAAATTCTGAGCATATTGTTGCAACAAATGTTATGTAAAGATAATGAAGCCAAACATTGGATAAAACATTTGTACTGGGCCTCTAATTATTCCATGTCTTGAATGGACCTAGTTAAATTTAGTAAGTCAGTTTTAAGGGTGAATAGAATCAAATGAAATGATGCAATTTGTAGATTGTTCAATTAAAGCAGCAAAAAAAACCAAAACAAACAAGGTTGTTCTCTGCCCTTACAAAAAATCCTGCCATACTGAATTATGATACTTCATTTAAGTATCACAGGACAGCCATATTCTGTGGTACTGCAGTCTACCTGAAGTCCAATGGCAATGTATCGCAATGTACTGGAGACATTACCATACACCAAATGTGTTGTGGCAATATACCAAAGGCCTTATTGTACATTACCACAGAATTTGGTGATTTAGTAACAATCAAAACTCAAGAGTACCACAACCTATGTATGACAGGAACACAATGATTACCGCAGGAATCCTATGGATATAGCTACTACAGTTCATGTGGTACTAGTACAGCAACATGTGGTACTGTTTTTTTTAAAGGGTAGATATCTACGATAAGGCCTTTGGTCATCACTGAAATTGAAATTACGGTAGACGTCACTGGGAAAAAGTATACAAGTGACTGTAACGCGTTACCACCCTACACTGATTGCCACAGGTGTGCGGCTGATTGTGGAGGCATCCGTAATTGTGTGGCATGCAGGGCTGTTTTGTAACGTAAATCCGCGTCCTTTCTTATTGTTTACTTTGACTGCCTTTCAAAATATTTTCTTTTCACAAACGCGCCATACCAATGCCGCTGTGAAAGGAAAATGTACGCAGCACTCAATTTCTCAACGTATAAGGACTCAAACCTGTCGAGCGCGGACACCCAGAGACTCCTGGAGCTCACGCACCGGCCCATCAAAGTGAGCATCATAACCGTTTTGGGCGTTTTGATCACTTTGGGGAATATTGCGGTTCTTCTGGTTATTGCTTCCGCCGTGGCTGGCTGGTCAAGAAACTCCCGGTACTTTCTCCTCTCTCTCACCGGCGCAGACTCGGCGTTTGCACTAGTTATGATGCCCTTGAATCTGTGGGTGAGTCTGGTGAAGGACTACAGTGACGGCCCGGATACCCTGTGTCATGTTGTGGCCTTTTGCAACGCCACCATCTACTCCACCTGCATGTACACATTGGCCACAATAAGCATTGAAAGGTATATTGCTGTGTTTTACCCGCTGAAATACTCGTCTCTGATGACAAGAAAAAGGACATTACTCTTCATCGCATTCGCTTGGTGCTTCCCTCCATTTCTACTGTTTCCAATATCAGTCCCAGACGGCATTATAGAGGTTCACTTTTCTACGGCGTCTCTGCTCTGCAATCCATCATACTCTACAAACGTTGGATACTCTCTGACTTTGACGTGTTTTATATTTTTCCCTTGCTCTATCGTCATGACTTGCGCAAATCTGAGACTGTGGTGCGCTGCCAAGAGGCAGAGGATGAAAATACTGAAATATTACCGTGGTCGTTGCAGCAGACGTGACATAGCCTCCAGAGTGCTGGTACCCGTCATGACTGTATACTACACGTGTTGGACACCCTTCATGGCAGCTATGATCTATAATGGTAAGCAGGGGGATTCAGTTAAAATGTTACCCATAAGCCTTTATATGGGACACTTTTTCAATGGGGGAAGATTAACAAATGAAAGGGTGCCATAGAACTTTTAATAACTATACTATAATATTGATAACCTGCCACTTTTGTAACAGTGTTGAACATCCTGGTCACCCCACTAGGACACTTTGCTCAGGTAGATGTCCTGCTCCTCCTTCATCAGTGCAACCAGTACAGAATCATCTGAGCATTGGATCAATAGGTCACATTGGTTCAGAGTAGTAGTAAAGTGTTAGCAGCTTACATATCTCTCCGGGTGCCACAGCTGGTGTTGGCCATAAAGGAACATGTGTTCTCTATTGATGAGGAATGAGCAATATCAGTGAATGAGGTATGGCTTCATTTCTAATTTAAAATGCTAAATATCTGGTAGATTAATTGCAGCCATTCTTTCTGTCCTGCGCCATAAAAGTAGCTTTTTTGGATGTGCATGTTCTACTTTTTCTGTTAATTTCTAACTTATGCATTCTATTGATCAGTATATCCAGCTGCATAGTGTCAAATGGGGAGAAGTCTATAAAAACACTTTAGCATACATTTTTTTGGTGCAGCCAGGTGCTTTCAGACATGGTATAATAGGGTTTCACCCCTGCGTGTACACAAACTGGTAGGGGTTCAATTTATGCTGCAATGACTAAAAGTGCATTACTGTTTTACACTCTCTAATGGCTACTTACGCTCAAAGGAAATGGCATGTTATTTTCATGAATTGGATTATGTGTAATATTCTCCTTACTCCTGGGAAGGTTTATTTATCAAACGACTGCTGGAGTATGGGTTGCCACACAGGAGCTCGCTTATTGATCTAGGTTTTCAAAATGAAGGGGGAGTTATAGTCAGTTAGGGGCCTATAGCACAGTACACTTACAAACATGAACAAACAAGAAGACACAGCATTTGAGAGCATTGGTGTGAGTTGCCAGTTGAGCAGCACCTCTGGAAGACATTTTAGGTTTAAGCTGTTTTGGAGCACACATGTTTTGCGGGGAGAGTAGAAATTATTGCAACATGGGACAACATGATATACGTGACAAGCTAGTAAAGTGGGCAACACAATTCATATACAACTCATATGATATACAGGGTGCTTCAAAAGTAGGTATACATTTTTATGTACATTAAATCACTGTGGACAACTCAGCTATGTTGTTGATACATGTGCCCTAATATCTCCATGTTGTCTGCCCCACAGCAATCTCAGGTAGCAGTGTACCAGAGTGGTTGGAGTTTGTGGTGGTATGGCTGCCAACCTCCAATGGTTTCCTCAACTGCATCTTCTACTTCTGGATTAACCGCAGCTTCCGTAGGAAATTCCACCTCGTCTTCCAGAGGCTGTTTGAGGCCCTCTGCCCTGGATTGGCCAAGGCCCTTGGGTGCTGCACCAATCCACAGACACAGTTTGTGTCAGGAATCTTGGATAATAACAACAGTGTCCATGAGCGTTCTTCCAGTGTGTCTTCCACGTGCACCTTGTTGACCCTGGCTGAGGACCTCCACATCTGAGGAGCACCACAGGCACGGTAAAGGACATGGTCAATGACTTTTGTATTGTCCTCCATACTTCTGGCTGGGCTGGTTAACTGAGGCCAAGTCATTGGCATATCAAGTGTAAGGCATCAAGAGAAACAAATTGATGAACAGGTCACTTAGTTGCAATGCGGATGGATTGATACTGAGACATCACAGTGCTGTCAGGCTATGACATCTTTGAAATAACCACTATTTATTCTCCATCATTATAATTTGAGTTATTTGGATTGTTGTACGTTTTTCTTTGTTCTTTTTTCTTTTTAACAATTTTCATTCCCAACAATAGCATTCTGTTGAGTAGGATGCATGTACAATTTATTGCTTATGGATTTTTTGTTTTTGTTTTACTCATGCACAGGATTGTCAGGATTCCATGCACTGTCAAAGACAGTCTCTTAAATCACATTTTAGTTATTTTATAGTTTACCATCCATCTATATTAACATAGCCTATGCCCTACACAGTCTTCTGTTATTTGTATGTAGCTACTTAATCAAAATTGTATATGGTGTCATGTGTTGCATATTGACGTTTGTTGCTTAGGTCAGCATATTTCACTTCAAGCATTTGATAGTAGTCATATGAGACACTGAGCTAATGTCACTAGCCGATGTTACGAGCACTTTGAAAGACCATCTACAACTTCTTCAATTTAAACTCTGTAATTCAAAGACCTTGGCATGTGACAGCAGGGTGAAGTTAACCTTTAAGTCACAGCATTTCAGTGTATGTGAGGAAAAAAGTAATTAAGCAACTACAGTGTAGAAAGGTCACCCCATTTGTGCCTGTGAGAGATAACTCGTCTATGTTTGGGTAACTTCTGAGGCTGGGTTGTTTATTTTGAGATATTAAGCCTGTAATCTACCTCCCTGTCTCTATTATAGTAGGGCCTCAATCTGGCAGTGTTCATATCATCATTCACTGACTAGAGTTTACTGTCATGGTGAAGGTTGAAAACCAGGTTTTCTATAACACTTTTTTTCCATTTTCCAGAACAGAGAACTCAAATTCAAAACTTGCCAAGGGTTTTATTCAATTTATTTTAGCCCTCAGGATGCTGTTCGGTTTACAATCATTAAACTCTACAACTTATAGTAATTATAAAAATGTGTTGAGCACATGAAATATCCCACTTTTACTAAATTATGTGAGAAAATTAGTGACTTTTGTAAATGTCTGATTGTACATAAATAACACTATTCTGTTTAGAAAAATATTACCAAAAAATGAAGAAATTGCTTTTGAGTGTATTGGTTGATGAATGATCTGTGAAATAAAGCATTATGCCTTTGACTTGCATCTTTATTCTCAGAGTTGGGTATTTACAGAATTATGTTTAAGTCAAAAGGGCTTTATTATGCTACAATGTATGGAAATTGAAATTAATTTGCTCCTCTTCTTTAGTCAATTGAAACATAGAATATGTCACTAATTTTGTAGAATGTGTGTAAATATCATGAACCAGTTTAATTTTGTGCATATTACGCATGAAAAAGTTTGCCCTGGCTTACTATGGACTATGGAAGAATTTCTATATTGTGATTTGTCCTCAACCTGTCGCATTTGTCTGCTGTTGGCGCCTGTTCTACTGCACATAGCATCACTAACGAACAATTGCACAAACATGCTGCTGAGGAGCCCTGTGTACTGTGCAGAGACACCACAAGCAAACAATGCCTGCACTCTTCAACTTCCTCTTTGATAAACTGATAAAGGTTTGCTGTATCGTGGACCTGTCAACGGCATGGTGGAGAGCAATATATCTTAGTGATAGGACCCAGGCCTTCATAAAGATGTTCAGCGCTCTGACAGTATGTTACTTCATGAGCTGCTGCTGCCTTGTCAGACAGAACACAATGTGGTTGGATCCTGGTGATTTTATGGAACAACACAGCTGCTCTGGTATGCTGTGGTTTTATCTCCACAACCTGGGGCCAGAGGACCTGTGGAATTTATAATGCCACAAGACTATTCTGACACAAGGAAAGTCTCATAAATTAGGAAGCAGGAAGATAATTTGGCAACGAGTCAGGAGTGCTGCTATATGGCAGTGGTTCTTAATCCAGTCCTCAAGGACCCCCTGTCTGCAGGTTTTAGCTCCAGCTCTACTCAGGCAGGCCTGAACCAATTAGAGGCTTCCAGTTTTCATGATTCCTTAATTGGGAAAATCACTTGGACTTAAAGTTATACTTCTTTTTGCTCCAACTGGATTTAATCCTATTATGGAGTGCAATCCTTCAGAGGTTAACAAGAAGGGAGTGTTCTTGGTGTGAGTGTGAGTGTTTTAGTGGACCTTTTATGCAGTTGTTTAAGGTCCTAGATCCTCTGAAGATACCCTCTATGGACAGCAGATTTGACATTGGTTCTGTATATGCTGATTTAACTTTCTTAAATCTGTTTATTAATTACTGTTCTTAGTGTGCCATTGGGTCTGTGAACACATGGAAATTTATCTCAACATTCTCAAAACAAAACATTTTATTTTTGTGAATATCAATAGGTGACCTTTTCAGCTAACTGAAGAGAGTTTTTACTCCTGGAGCATCCATAAGTGTTTTTCCAGACGGTTGAGGTTTCAACTGAGCCAGTCTCGCAGGACACTGGAGTGTAGTGCATTAGCAACCACAGTTCTCCTTGAGGATGGCTGCTGATAGAACTGACAGGCGATCCAGTCATGGGGAATGATGTGTAACTGAAGGCTTCATACACTCCCACAGACACAGTATGGAGGCCTGACTCTGTCTCTCTCAGAAGAACTCAGAAGTCTAGTCTGGTCACAATAGTTGCCACAACATCCTAGCTGACATGGAGGCAAAATTGTTGGTGATTCATTGCTCCTTGGGTCAAAACTGAGGTAATTTCTATCACTTTCTTGGAGCTCATTCATGTAATTCAGATACAATGAAATTTGAATACACCACTTAGATTTACAATACAAACCGAAGAGAGAGAAGGCTGTCAAATTACAAATAACGTAAATCTGTCGTCCAAGTACGTAAACCAGTGTAAACCAGATGTGTTGAGGCATTCTTAATGTATGTACTCTTCCAGGAAAACACTGCGAAACAGTGTCCAGGTGTTTGTGAGCACCATCCCCATATCAGTGTTGTCAGTACGTTATCTCTGGGTTTCATGGTGAACCGTTTCAGTCCACATGTTCTTTATCGATATAAACACAAACACTGTTGCAGCTTGTCGTTTTTGATCACTGCATAATGTCTTCTCCACCATGTGCAACAGCCATGTGTTTATTATGTTTACTGATGTGCCGTGCCCATGAAACCCTGGAGACACACAGTGCTAAATTCCATGATGAATTTATTAGAGTGGGTGCATAAATCACATTAGCCATGTGGATATTATTTCGTCAGTGTTTCTGTTTAATGGCTAAAACAAACAATTGACATAAAATCTGCTTGAGGTTGTAGTGCCATCTTGTGTTCATATTAGAAGGATGGCATGAGAGGACACCTTTTGAACAGCAACAAATTCTTCAGCATTTTTGACAAATAAAAGAAACTCTGGTGTCACATCATAATGTACTGGTGCATTTAGCAACATGATATGATTTCAAGTTTCAGGGTGAATTTATTTAATTGTAATTGTTACATTACAGCTTGTTTTGGAACTGCATGGCAACAAAGCTATAATTACACAGGTGGAAATTGGACGGAAGCTAGATACTAATGTACATTTGGGAAATCCAATACAACTGGTGATTAAGAGTCTTGCACAATTAACGAAGCCTGAACTTTTTTCTTATTAACCTCTGTAATTTTGAAAAAATTATATATATCAAATAGTATTTGAAATGTGTTACGCGTGATTAATAAGGATGAATCAATGGGTGTTGATTTGTGCCGTCTGTGGTTTAGTGGGCATAGGCACTGCCTTCTGTGGGGGCTCTTGTGGAGGTTGTGGGTGGAAAGGCTTTAATTTAAATCACAGCTACCTGCTCCTCTCTGCAGGAAAGTGCCTGAAGGGAGCAAGCATATGCAGGACTCAAGTATAATTCACTCTGTGCTCATATCGCACTATGAAATGGTTGCCTAAGAAAACAAATGAGAATATAAGTGGGTAATCACATCAACTGCGTAAATGCAGTTGTTTTAACATTAAATCATAATGATGAAACTATTCAGCAAAAGTAAATCTCATCGGGAAAATGTTGCTGTAAGGCACTGCCTATAATGTAAAAGGGCAGACTGGTTTTCTTCTCACCCTTTATTCCATTGTTTAGGCCCTCTCTTAGGCAATAATTACTAAAATGTCAGGCCATCTTATTTCTCCATGGAGCTCATAGCAATTGGCCAGCGAAATATATGAACACCTATCTCAGCTACTTTAGCCAAGAGGGATGTAGGACCAATGTGTCAAAAGTGTGGCTTAACAGTAAATTCCAGAATCACTCCCCTCTACACCAAACCCGGCTGTAGTCACCTACACTACCTTGTGCTTACACTTATCCTAAGTTAGCTTATAAGGCAGTTGCGCCTGCTTGAAACAGCCTGCTTTCTTCTAGGCCACAGCCAGCCAGTGATCTTCTTTCAGCACGAAGTGGGTAGTTATGGCCAGAGCTACTGCAAAAGCCAATGGACTTCTCATACACAGAAATGTGATGTGTACAGATTTTATATTTAGTTCACTTTTTGGTGGTGGACAATTTTCAACATTGGAAACTTTTGACGAAATACGCTCGTCACTCAGGCCTTCATATATTAGTGAGGTATTTGGGGCCTTGGTGATAAACCTTTGGTGCATTCTTCACAAAGCACACAATTACAGTTTGTGTTTTAGCTGCTTTACCAGCAGAGGTCAGGGTATGAGTGGAGTCACTCATAGTCAAGTCAGACTACCAACACTTTGTTCTTAAAAGATTTGTTTTATTGAAAGAAAAATCTGTTGACAGGAAATGGCAGTTGAAATGCATGGAGATGGCAATCATTTATCGAGGACATCCTAAAAAGTCAACCTACCAAATTCTGACATCAATCAGTAAGTAATAATGTACCAAAGCATGTAAAATAGCAGCACGTTATTATTCTTTGAGAACTTATCAAATATTGAGGCTGACTGGATATAGAACTACAAGCTTGATACCTCAGTGAATACAAGGGAGAACAGAATGAGTTCCAAATCATTTTGGTCTGTAGTTAGAAGAACGCCTTGTTTCTGATAGTGAAATAGAGTAAGATAATGATAGGTGACAACATGTATGTAGACAGATACCCGTTTATGGCTCTAGTGACAACTGGAAGGCATTGTTGTTGACTAACATTAGCCAAAGAAACACACATCAGATGTAATACAATTAAAAAAAAAACAAAAAAACAGCAAGTGTTGTCAGTACCATTCATCCTAAACATAAGACTGCATAACAATGAAACAAAGTTGTGAAAAAACAGAATTAAATAAGGTCTAACCAATGTCGTAGTGCACAACAATACAACTTACAGGGAGAATTATCAAAGAGATTCCTCCTTCAAGGGTATGCATTCAGAAATCCTTCACTCTCAAATATTACATGAGGTACCAATTAAGTCCTTTTTAATTGCAATATGTGCATAGTATGAGACAATGTTCTGTTAACAATAAAATGTAATTATTATTGTTTAATTATATATTACATCAATTTAGATGGATCTCATGATCTGGTATTTTTAACATGCCACAAAAATAAGTATTAATTCCTGATAATGTCACTGTAGAAAAAAGGCAGAAGTTAGAACTCACTTTACCATGAATAATCACTGACACAACATAATCCATCAATAACTTCAAAAAGAACATATAGAAAGATTTGACACTGCCTTTATATATTGGAAAGATTATGAATCTACAACCAAGCGATACATGAATCAACCACTGCTTAACACCAGAACTGTGCTATAATGAGTGAATGGAACAAACTGATGCTTCTTATTAAAAGGAACAGGTGGGCAGCATTATTTTGGGCAGTCAAGACAAAATAAGACATTTCTTACCCTCAATTAAAACTACATTGAAAGTTATAATTCAATAGCTTGTAAAGATAGAATGGTTCCTTTTACATATTACCCCCAATGCTATTACCTTTCTCTATGCAACCATCTCCTTCAATAGTTTTGTCTGTCTGTGTAGAGTTGGTGTATGACATACTATGCTGTAAACAAAATAATATCTTACTTCGAGCAGAAAATAAACTGAGAGAAACCCGATTTTGTCAAACGCGTATGAATGAGCAAGTTAAAGACACTATTTCACAATCATGACACCAGGCATAGTGAGAGAAAAGAAAATACATAGAAATTGATAATTTAATGAAAAGTCTCTGCCCAACTGCCCATTTGGTCAGGTCTATGTAGAGGGAGAAAGAGTAAAAGTATTTAATCAGTCCTTCCTAGTGGTAAAGGATGCAGACACTCCTTAATTGTGTGCATTCAGTGTAAGGAGGTTTTGGTCAAATCTTTCAAGGCCTCCAGCTGAAAACAATGAGATGAGAAGAGAATGCCAGCACTCAAGAGGACTTGTGCTCTAGCATGTAGTAGCGATACACGATACCCACAATGACTGCAGCAATAACAGGTATCAACCACATGGTCCAAGAGCTATAGAAAAAAAGAAAGTAATTTTTGAGCCAAGATAATTTAAACAACAAGACATGACAATGAGAAAGGCAACAATGATAATTAAGACATGTGACTGTGATGACTGACCTGGACTCTGTTGCAGTGTCTTCTTCCTGTGGGAGAGAATGAAAAAGGAACCCAGATTACAAAAGAGATGTAGTATAATTTTGAATTGGACACTTGATGAAAAAGAGTCAGCTGCAACCAAAATAGTTGAACAAATGTAAGAAATGTTCCAAAGCACTTTCTACTACAGTAGTGGTGAGGTATATATATATATAAACTGAAAAATGATGAACATAAAATGGAGCTTACCTTTCCAGGCTCCTTTTTTCTGTCATCCTATGAAGGAAATCAAAAGAAAATCAAATTAATTAGCCTTACTATCTTCATGTTATGTTAAACAGAATTCCACATTCATAAACAGGTGGGGGGGGGGGGGGGGGGACTGTAACCTCATCAATTACTCCATGGTTAATCAAAACCCAAAAAAGGATTACATTAATTACCAACTTGATGTGATCATAATTGGTGACCTACTTCTGAGTAATGCAACAGGCCAGGAGTATGGTGTATCAACCACTTTTAAAGTGTTCAGCCCCCTGGACCTTTTTCCCCACATTTTGTGGTATTACAGCCTGAATTCAAAATGAACTATACTGATATTTGTGTAAGCAATTGGCAGAAGCTGCTTCATAATAAAGTAAAACATGTTTTTATAATTTTTGCAAGTGTATTTCAAATTAAAAGCGTTCAACCCCCAAATCAATACTCTTTAGAAATATCTTTGGCAGCAATTACAGCAATTATTGGATACATCTGTATCAGCTTGGTACACCTAGAAATTTGGATTCTCTCTAATTCTTCTTTGCTCAAGCTTTGTTCAAGATTTGTTCAAGCTGGTCAAATTGAATGTGGAGCCTCTGAAGAGCTATCTTCAAGTCATTTTAGATTTTTCAGGATTCTTGTCTGGGCTTTGGCTGGGCCACATGGGCGCTTTCACAGTCTTGTTCTGAAGCCATTTCAGTGTTGATGTAGCTGTATGCTTCAGGTCATAGTCCTATTGGAACATAAATTGCTGACCCAGTCTAAGGTCTTTGGCACTCTGAAGAAGGTTCTCCTCAAAAATCTTCCTGTATTTGGCTCCATTCATTGTTCCCTCTATCCTTACAAGTCTCCCAGTCCCTGCCGCTGAAGAGCCCCTCCACAGCCTGATGCTGCCACCACCATGCTTCAAAGTAGGGATGGTATTAGATGGGTGATGAGCTGTGCGCAGTTTCGGACAGACATAGCTCTCTGCATTATGACTGAAGAGTTCAATTTTTGTTTCACCAGGCCACAGAATCTTTTGCTTGATGCTCCCAGTCTCTCATGTGCCTTTTTATAAATGCCAGGCTTCTGTAATATGCCTTGTTTTCCAGGAATGGCTTCTTTCTGACCACTCTCCCATACAGCCCAGTGCTGCACTGGCTGTTGTCTTTCTGGCAAGCTCTCCCATCACAGCTAAGGAACTCTGTATTGAACTCTGTACTCTCTGTATTACCGGCTCTAGGAAGAGCCTGGATAGTTCTGTATTTGTTTCTTAATGATTGAGCCTACTGCGACCTGCCAGCCTTGGAGAAAGTGTTGGCGGTAAAAGTTTAACAATAACATCAGTCAGTCATCAGACACTTTCCAGCGAATATTTTACAACTCGAGCTAGCAAAGCAGATGCAAAATGTAAAAGTCTGGCCAATGCTAATGAAATACTTGTTATACTATGTTATGATACTAAATAGGGCTGCACGATTATCACAAAAATTATAAGTTTATGTTGCCAACTGCATATACTGTATCGGTTGCCTGGTTGCCCTCGGCAACCAGAATGAGTCAATTGGCAACCGTTTTGTGGACTCTGGTTGCCACCTTTAGCAAACAACTGTTCATTATTTTTTAATATATAACAATAAATAAAAACCTACAAAACTGGAAAATCTAATTTCAATAAAAGTCAACATTTTATTTGCTTGCCTCCGTAAAGTTACTACTGCACTAACACTACGTTTGTGCGCAACACGACATTTCATCCGCTGTGTGGCCACTTTCCACACACTCGCACAGCCAGCCTGTTGCAATGCCGAAACAAATGAAATTGTTTGACTGTGGAGTAAAAAAGTCACACGAACAGGCACACCCATACAGGGAGCGATGGATACCGCCATTCGGAAGATGAACGCCGCAAATCGGGCAATCCTGATCAAACTTTTCAACACAATTGTGTTGGTATAGTTACATAAGATATTCATTGCACCAAATATAGGCCATGGCCATCTGCTTCTTACGTTCACCGTCTATTTGTTGTTTCTGACTGAGATAAATCATGTCAAGACCCTGAAGACAACAAAGCCTTTCAGAAGAGCCTATACCTTGGTCCTAGGGTCTTTCAAGGCTAACAGAGGACTGACATTACCATGTGAAGCTCCCCCATGTAGTACTGCTGAAGCATCTCTCTAGCGTCTGTGGAATGGCCCACATCCTCAAAGCTCTCTGTGGCATCTGCACCTGCTTGCTCGAGCAAAACCTCCTCGCCTCCGGGATGCTGAAATCACAGATGGGGATAATATTGGCTAGTTAGTTAGTTAATTACCTGATTAACCTCTTGCTCATCATGGTACATCTATACAGTTCATCTCACTGCTTGGTTGAGTTGACTTTAAATTCAAGCATTACAACACAGTTATATTTACCATCCCTACAAAACTACCATGAACATGACACTTCTAGCTAGCCGTAAGTAAAGAGTGAGAACCAATACTGGACTGGTTAACGTTAGTTAAATAAATTCTGTACTTCCAATCAAATGCGTTGTAGTGCATCTGCTCGGAAAAACATGGACGCCCGCAGCAAACTCATGTTTGTATGGCAAGTCTCTGAATTTCACAAGCATCTAAGGACCTACATCAACTACTACAGCGCCATTAGTGAAGAGAAACGGCGCATATCAGTGAACTATTAACGTTAACGTTAGTAGGCTAGTACCACACACTAGTAAAGACTTCTATTTCGTAACGTTGAGCACAAATCAACCGAATTACGTTACAAATGTAAACTACAAAGTTGTTTCAACATGTTTTCATAACAAAAACGACATATGAGGTAAACATTGATGCAAAGGGAATTGTGTTTACTGTTCACGGTGTGCGCCGCTATATCGCTGTGACGCCAGGTGTGTTTATATCTGCAAACTCGGACCAGTTGGAGCTTGCCCGAGTTTCCGACTGGAAGGACTGGAAGGACTGGAAGGTCGTTTTTTTTCCGAGTACAATGGAATGCACCATTATCCATTAACTCTAGTGCTAGTTAAGAGTCTGTAGCAAATGGCCGCGTATAACCCCAAGGTAGAAACGCTAGACTGGCTGGGTCTAGATGTTAAACAAAGTGTGCTTTTAAACAGTAAAGTTAGAGTGGAATCACACGGTCAGGGTGCGCAAACATTACACGTCACTCTACACGCGTTCTAATTCCAGTGAATAGTCTTAGCCATACACCGGTAACGCTAACTAAAGGCATTGGTCAAGCATAGAAGCTAAACACGATATTACCAACTGGCAGAAATGGACTCTTACCTCTTCAAGGAAATATGTGACGTCATATACTTTATCGTGAATTAAAACCCATGTTTCCTTACACGTATTACGGGCTCTTATTTCTTCAAGAGTGTAATACTGTACATCGCATTCTGTTGTTTCACCGTTTTCTTTGACATTGGCGTTACTGGCACATACATCTTCTGTGTTGATAAGATTATCGTTGATTTCTTCGTTCATTCTGACACAAGTCTCTCGTTAGAGTAGCTAGCTAACGTTAGCTTGTGTTAGCCAGATAGTAGTTTAGTCCCAACGTCTAGATCAGTGTTTACCCCGTTTGAAACAACTGCTGATGCTCGCGTTAGCTCGTAATGACACTGTAGGGAATTGACACAACACTCCCGTTGCCACAAATGCTAAACAATATTATGTTACGAAAGCCAAAACCACCCTTCACCCGGCACATCAGCAGTTACGTGAAACGGGCCAATGGCATTAGCTTTATTTTATCAGTCAATGAAATCACACAAACGTTTTTAAATGACCAATAAAACAGAGCGTTTCGGAGTGCTAACCAATCAAAATCGACCACTTGATGATCACGAGACCTCGGGCAAAATAAAAGGGTGTCAAATTTGCGCTTTCATTGCGCATTCATATTTTTGAATTGGAAAATGCTGGCTATACATGCCATTGGATTAATTCCTGAGCTTTTCAGAGATATAACATGTCTTTAATGTATCTGAGAGTACTAGTTTTCATACTATTTTGGTGAGTTTTTATAGCAGTACTATTTATTAAAAAAAAAATGCAGTGCATATCAGGGTGCCAGCTCTCGGTGATCTGCTTTCAATAAAAGCCTCCCTTAAGCAAGTGTATGGACATATTGTTGGAAATTAAATCATATTAACAAATCATTATTTCTATTAAAAAGGCTGGCAAAAGGATATGTAGCTGGCTGGTACTAATAACTGTTGAAGGGGAATACTACATCATTTAGTTTTAATTCTGTTATTTGTATGGTCTGGGACAATTAAATTGTTTGTGAACATGCACAACTCACAGAGAAAAAACAGAGCAAAAGCGTATCTTTCATGTCATCAGATATTTTAACACAGATAACTTTTAGTGGTGTATTTTGCAGCCGTGGAACTGTGCTAACCTTCTACATTTGATGTGCCTCTATCTGTGCTGATAAGGGGTCTGTGATGCAAATGTACACCACTGATAAGTCAGGGTTTCAACAACAAGATAGTGTAAGACATGCACGCTAACCACCCCACCAAGTCATATACTTCTACAATTAGTTGCTTTGCTATATAAAATTTGGGTTTCACACCCTACTCCAGACAAAAGCACATTGTCTGGCATGGCAAGGAGGGGCCATCAGAGATGGTTATCTCAGGGATAGACGATTAAAGTTATCAAAAATCGGTCAACATGAGCTTGGTCCATAGATGGTACCTGTGATTTTTAGTGGCAATGAGACCAGGGAGCTTTTCAATGCAAACATGTAGATCTAGGACAGGAGAATATTTGTGCCATGTTTTGTTTAAATTCTATACACAGTGCTGAGTTTATGAGTAGGGTCCAGCTGCAGCACTGGAGACAAGCCCCTGGAGTGACAAGCCTGTGGCATGACGGAAGTGCTCCTTGTGTGACGGAAGTAGTAAGTACGAACAATGGAAGTATGAACAACGGGACTAGTCATACATTTATATACATTTCTTTGTTTGATATAAAATTGTAGAATGATGATCATAATTTGAAGGGCACCTTTCTGCAATTAATGTTTCCTTTTAAAACATAACTTTTCTGTTGATAAAATCCCTACTAAATTGACAGATTTTCATAAAGATAAAGAAGATTTCATATCCTTTGCAAAAATAAAAACAATTTATCAGTCTTGGTTTGGAATTGTTTTGGAATTCTAACAGTCATTTACTTATTGAACAAGGTTTATTATTATACACAGACAGCCTTGAAAATTTCCTAAAAAAATCAAAAGGAATATGCCATTGTCTTCTATAGCCCAGGAATGTTGTCTCACTATTAAGGAACTCTGGCGATCGAAGTCAACCTTGAAAACTGTAGGAACACCAATGAACACAATTTTTTAAAATCTCTTTATTGCATTTTTTTGCACAGGATTAGAAACATACAAAACAGAATGTACATGTGCTCAGGGCCTGTGAATTTCCCCCCATGAAAACCAAACCGACACAACCAGTAGTGCCACTGCCCACCCACGACCCGCCCAAAAAAAACTTCCGTCATGCCACAGGCTTGTCACGCCAGGGGCTTGTCTCCGGGGCTGCAGCTGGATACTATTGGGATTTAATGTCTTTTATAGGGTCACAATTTTGTCTTGTAGTTACAGCGCCACCTTCTGGTTGTTTAGGATCATATTTCTTGAGTAACGAGACAACCTATCTATATCTAGATATCTATATCAGCTTGTCAAATGACACACCTTTGACCAAGTTTTATAGTGATACTTATGGTGCAATCCAGAGGCTTGTTAGGATCTTGAAATGTTGGGGGCTTAGCCCAGCCCAGAAATCTTAAAATTTTCACCCTACAATTGCACCATTTTCAAGTTATTTCAGAGTAAAATGAATATAAGATGTGAGACACTGTGCTCTACCAAAAGGTTTCGGTCAGGTGCATAGGCTGGCTTTCACAACATGAAATCAAAATAAACAAAATGAGAGCAATCTGAGTTCTCATTCAACTTTATTGTTTTTACAGCAGGAGTAAAGCCCTAAGAAAAAATGAGAGCCTTGACATTGATGAAGCAGTCATATGCTAGATTGTATGTTGCCAATGCTTTGTTCAATTTTGAAAATTGACCAACCCTGGTCTCATAGCTTCTGCTTCTATTGTGTGACAAGGGCTCCTTTTGAACTATGACAAACTGTTAACTCTGTGCCTTATCTGTCTATCTGATACTCTCTTCCTCACCTCTCCAGTAGCTCTTTTGGTGTCGCATCTGTCAAGATTCAAGAACTTTGTCACATACACCTGCAGGATGTGCAGTGAAATAAAAAGTGTCAATGCTTCCAATTGTGCAAAAAAACAATAAAATATAAAGTAACTACAGTAAAATATTTAACATTTACCAGTATTAACAATGGCATACTTCAAAATAAGCAACAGTATTTATAATGGAATTAGATAAATATAAAAAATATGTGGCAAATATGTATGGTCTCTGTGTGTGTGCATGGGATAGTCAGTGTGTGGAACTTAATGGGGGGGGCCCAGGTGAGATCAGTGTTTACAGTCCTGAGGGAGGAAAGAAAATCTCCCTCTCTTCCCCCCCCCCGGGGAGGAACACCAGCTCAGTCTTGTCCAGGTTGAGCTTCAGGTGGTGCATCGAGATCCACTCCGAGATGTCTGCCAGGCACACAGCAATGCGTGCCTCCACTTGTGTGTCGGAGGGGCGAAATGACAAGATGAGTTGGGTGTCATCGGCATATCGGTGAAGTCATGGGAGTGGCTAACAGAACCAAGAGATGTTGTGTAGAGGGAAAAGAGAAGAGGACCCAGAACCGAACCTTAGGGTTGGAAGCAGAAGTTTGAGTTTTAGTGCAGAAGAAAGCAGCTTTAGCAGCAGATAGAGAGGAGGAAAAAGTGGAAAGGAGAGATTGGAAGGTAAGAAGGTCCTCCGGGAGTTTGCCTTTTCACCATTTGCACTCAGCCCCTCTCAGGCTCTGTCTCTCAGTACGCACTGAGTCCGACAACCAAGGGGCAGGTGGAGTTGGGCGTGCAGGCTTGGAGGAGATTCAGAGATTGTCCAAAGAAAAGGACAGAGTAGAGAGAAGATCAGTGGCAGTATCAGGGGATAGGAGAGAGAAGGGCCTGGTGGGTGATGAACAACCGCAATGGTGAGCTTGACTGGATAAGAAACAGTGACAGCATGAAATTCAAAAAGGAGGGGGGGGGGGGAATAAATTGTCCATTTGGAGACAATTAGCAGGCCATTACCACCACCTCGCAGCTCTGGGTGTGTGAGAGAAAGAGTACACATCTGACAGAGCTGCGGGTGTGGCAGTGTTTTCTGGGGTGATCCAAGTCTCAGTTAATTGAGGGAAAGTTGAGGGAGAGCTGTAGGATGCATAGCCTGAGATGAACTCAGCTTTTGGCACAGCCAACTGGCAATTCCAAAGCCTCCCTGCCACCACTTGCCCCATGTGAGGTGAGAGAATAGGAAGCAAGCACATGGTAGTTCACAGTACAATGACAGAATTTAAATCATAATATGAAAAGAAGAAGCACCCATTCTTTGAAGGCTGTTGCCTTTGTTCGCCCTAGCGTTCGTTTGCCTGACGCTTTCAAAACAGCAGTGGTTTAAGACTGCTGCACTGATTGCCAATTGTCTGCCAGGAGTGCAGCCCCCTCCTACACAATTAACAAGTCAATGGGCCTGGCTTGGGTGAAGGTATGACACAAACAGAAACTGAGCTTAAACAGCTAAACAACAAGATATAAGGACAAATAACAACAGTTAGGCCTGAAGGTGTGGCTACAAATACAAACTGACCAACTAGCAGCTAACAATAGACTATTGAATAAAGCACTAGTACTGAAGCAGTTTAAGTACAGCTAATAGCAACTTGATAAGCAAGAAAAATATACTCATACTCATATACTAATGTTGAAACAACTTTGTAGTTTACATTTGTAACGTAATTCGGTTGATTTGTGCTCAATGTTACGAGATAGAAGTCTTTACTAGCGTGTAGTACCAGCCTACTAACGTTAACGTTACTAGTTCACTGATATGGGCCGTTTCTCTTCATTAAAGGCTCTGTAGTAGTTGATCCTCAACTACTACTACTACTAGAGGTCCTCTTTAGATGCTCGTGAAATTCAGAGACTTGCCATACAAACATGAGTTTGCTGCGGGCGTCCATGTTTTCCCAAGTAGATGCAGTGGAATTACATTTAGATTGGAAGTCGGGAATACCGATTTGGAACTATCGACTTCCGACATGGAATGGATTGCGCCGTTATAGACCATTTTGTGATAAGCCACGCCCACATTGAGTGATCAACCAAATTTGACTGTACTGAACACAATAAGAACACAAACGTATCAAACTGCATGTGATTCAGTCCACCAGATTCTTAATTATTAATTATTCTATGCTTTTGCCTTTTTGTATTTTATTCTTCTATATGCATTGTTCACATTTTATTTATGACTCATATTTTTTATTTATCTTGTATGTTTGTATATACATCTGATACATTGGGTACTGGGTTACGATTTCCTCTGTCTGTTTTCTTGAAACAGTTTTAGAGAAAGCTTTTGTATAACCCCGTGGAATTGTGGGATTGCAATGGCAGCCCACTTGTCTGTAAACAAATACGCGTTGTGTACGATAGCCGAGGCGTTGGCTAGTTTATATAATTTCGAGTGATAGACAGAATTCAACATTTTCTGAATGACTTAACTGGCCGTACATTATTAACTAGATGTAACAATTATTAGATTTGTAACGCCAATTAACAGCAGAGACTCCGGCCAAGTAAGGATAGCCGCCGCTAGCTTGCTGGCTAGCTAACGTTAGCTGCTCTAACTGAGGTAAGCTACGTTGCGTTCATGATAAATCACCAGTAACTAAATACATAATTTAGACACAATACGTGGATGTTTATAGTCAATTTTTACTGTCGCTGCCATGGACCACACGGCTAATTTCTAACATTAAATGCAATTATGTACTGGAAAGCGAAGTTGCCTGTCATTAGCTGACCCATACAGCTCCAAAATATTTACCATTTAGTAACATACATTACATGATTCCACTGCTTAAACGCGTTATATTTCACAGATAATGGATGATGATGTGTCCATGCATAGACTGGAAGGGAGTGATCCAACTGCTCAAATTGGTGGACTGATTGTAAAGAAGAAGAGTGCTGCTGCAGAGCCCCATGTTTTTCGGGCCCCCACTCCTCGCACGTCTTTACTGGGCTTGGATCTGCTGGCAGCCCAGAAGAGGAAGGAGCGTGAGAGCAAGGAACAAGTAGATGCTGGTAGCGATGACGGAAAGAGAAAGAAATCAAAGGTTTCCTCCTACAAAGACTGGGAAGAAGGTAAAAGTGATTCTGGGTCTGATGATGATGATGATGAAGATGATGATGAGGGCAGAGGTGATAAGAAGGAGAGGTAAGTTTCAGTACTCTCGCAGACCTCACAGAGCGCTGTACACAACATTTTCAAATAGCCATTCCCTTTATCGTTTAATGTGTTCTTTGTATTGTATTGTTTCTCCTTGCATTGCTTTATTACTAGGCTACCTGTGGTGATATCCAAACTATTATTTAAACTACTGTTTTCATTTATTACACCCGGGAAGAGTATTAGCTCAGTTCCTTCTGTGAAAATTGTACAATATTTTATTTTCTCTTAACAGCAGGAAGTATCGTGTGACTGGCTCAGAAACACCCTCCAACCCTGGAGGGGTTAGTGAAGAGTTTCGGCGCAAACACCAGCAGAGAGAAAAAGAAAGGCGTGAGCATGGAGTCTATGCCTCCTCCAAAGAGGACAGGAACAGAGAAAGAGAGAGAGAGAACAGCAGAGATAAGGGCAGAGACCGACGGAGTGAAAGAGGTGATTAAAAAAGATAATTTGGATTACTTGGTCACACAGCAAATCATAGTCATCACCAATCAGGTTGTTGAGAGTAACTGTTCTTTATTTCTATCAGATGAGCGGGAGCGCAGCCATAGTCGTGGCAGCAGCAGCAGCCGGTCAGAGCGCGGTGAGCGAGGTGAGAAGAGTGAGCGCTCACAGAGAGAAGGCTGGTCTGATCGCATCAGTCGGGGGAGTAAGAGAGATGAACCCCCTACGCCACAGCAGCGTCCCAGAGGTAGGGTTTTTCAGTTTTTGTTACCTTATTTATCACCTTTAGAAGAACTCTTTAGGCCTCCAGAGCGCTAATAGCCTGTCTAAGGGAAATACAGTGTGCGCTCGTACACCAGGTAGTACGGTAGAAGTCACACAAGCATGACTCAGCTCTAGGTTGGTGCACGGTACACCCACACACCAGTAGTAGTTTCACTCACTCCAATGACAATGTATCAACCTTCTCCCTCTCAACTACCTCATTGTTATATAGATTCCTTCACACCCTCGCGCTCCAACTGGGATGAGGATGACAGTGGTTATGCCAGTTCACGGCACTCCCAGTGGGAGTCTCCATCCCCTGCCCCTTCAAACAAAGAGTCGGATCGCTCAGAGCGCAGCCATCGCTCTGTCCGTGACAGCGAGAGGAGGGACAGGTAAGCAGCTGTTGATCTTATTGTTCAGATATGGTCTAATGCATATCTTGTGAGGAACTAGTGCTTCTCGTGGCCTACACAATAAATGTTTCTCTACTCTGTGCTTAGGTCAGTGAGAGGCCGTTACCCTGATGACACGCCCTTGCCCACCCCCTCCTACAAGTATAACGAGTGGGCCAATGACAGGAAGCATTTAGGTTCTACACCTCGTTTATCACAAGGAAAAGGTACTATTCAAAAAAACAAGACATTCTTTACTGACATGAAAGTTTTTACTGTGTCCGATAGCATTTCTTATTCTGTCTCTATGCTTCAGGTAAAAAGGAAAATGGTGAGGAGGGAATTATGTTTGATAATGAAGATGAGAAAGAACAGTGGGAAGAGGACCAGAAGGTGAGTGGCCCTGCCAAGGCAGTTATCCTTGTAGTTGTATTGTAACCATTTTATATTTGGCTATGGGTTTTTCTTGTATTTCTCAAGCTATGTGTGTTTTTTTTTTTTAAAACTGTTGCCCTGTTTTGCAGCAAGCCGACAGAGATTGGTATATGATGGATGAAGGCTATGACGAGTTCCACAACCCTTTGACTTCCACGTCTGAGGACTATGTGAAGAAGAGAGAGCAGATCCTCCAGAAGCAGACACAGAAACGCATATCTGCCCAGAAACGACAGATCAACGAGGTACAGCACTATATGTTGGCCTCATTAGAAGAATGTGTGTGTGTTTGTCTTGTTAGTGCATCTATCTGTGTCTGTCAATGTGTATAACAGACTGTGTTTCTTCTGTCAGGATAACGAGCGGTGGGAGACTAACCGTATGCTGACCAGTGGGGTTGTGCAGAGGTTGGAGGTGGACGAAGACTTTGAGGAGGATAATGCCGCTAAGGTTCACCTGCTGGTTCACAACCTGGTCCCTCCTTTCCTAGACGGAAGAATAGTTTTCACTAAGCAGGTAACCAAGACCAAAACAGTTCACGTTGAAAGGCTTCAAGTTGCTGCAATTAAATATTTAGCAATCATTTTGTGGAATAAGTGGGCTCATGTCACATTTATATCAAAACTATACCAGTGGAGTTTGTTGAATCGAATCGAATGCTTGTGTGTGTTTATCTGTCCGCTGCAGCCAGAGCCTGTCATCCCTGTGAAAGATGCTACCTCTGATATGGCCATCATCTCTCGTAAAGGCAGCCAGCTTGTCCGTAAACATCGCGAGCAGAAGGAACGCAAGAAGGTAGACTGGCTGAGTGACCCCCCAATTTAAAATTTCAACATCAAATGTACATTTTCAAGAGTCAGACCTGATAAATGTTGATAATGATTTGATTTTTTTCAGAGTAAAGTCATTTGGTAGAAATTAACTCTTTGTTCACTTATGTATTCAGTATTTCAGCCTATATTTAGTTTGGATTGCCTCAATATGTAATATTACTTTAATACTCCATTTACAGTACAGCTGAAAACACAGCATGTAAATGGTCACAGCGAATTAGTAATAAAGTGTAGGGTTTGTGGAGCTCAGCAGAGTCGATTACACCACCTACAGCACCTCATTTAAGTATGTTTCTTAATAACTACGTATATGATGGAAGTTATCTGAATGTTTTCTAATGTTTTCAGGCACAGCACAAACACTGGGAATTGGCAGGTACAAAGTTGGGGGACATCATGGGTGTCAAGAAGAAGGAGGAAGAAGATACCTCTGGGGGAAAGCCGGTAGGCGAGGATGGCAAAGTAGACTACAGGTAACCAAATCCCAGATGGTGTTCATGGTTCCTCCTAAATCATTGGTTTGTCTGGTAACATGTCATATTAGTTCTCAATGATTTTTCTCTGTCTTCCTTACAGAGCAGAGCAGAAATTTGCAGACCACATGAGAAATAAGAATGAGGCCAGCAGTGAGTTTGCTAAGAAGAAGACCCTTCTGGAGCAGAGACAGTACCTGCCCATCTTTGCTGTCAGACAGCAGCTTCTTAATATCATAAGGTATTGATACCCAGTCTGTTATCTCATACCCATTTTTGTTCCCCCTGTTGTCACATCGTTGGTGGTCACAGATGATAGAAATGCAATAATAATTTGTCATTCACCATCTTTCCTGACAGTCCGGGTAGAAGAAATATTATATTTTGCCTTTCTGAGATTTCGTTCACTGTCGTTCACTGTCTTTCATCAACTTCATCTGAGGGTTTCATATTTTTTCAAGTTTTGACTAGAATTTGCATGTGTTTGCCGGCATCTCTCTGCAGGGACAACAGCATAGTGATTGTGGTTGGGGAGACGGGCAGTGGGAAGACCACCCAGCTGACCCAGTACCTCCATGAGGATGGCTACACCAGCTACGGCATGGTGGGTTGTACTCAGCCCCGCAGGGTAGCAGCCATGAGCGTAGCCAAGAGAGTCAGCGAGGAGATGAACAACAACCTGGGAGAGGAGGTGAGGCAACTGGCTGGTACTGGAGCCAGTAGTTATGCACCTTGTCTGTCTGTAATACAAATATATGCTTCATTTGGGAATACTAGGCCAGTGATCGACAACTGGCAGGTGGCTGACCGCTTCTATTTTGTTTGTTTTTGCCTATTCTGGCATATTCTCACCAAAACCATATGCTCTCTCTGTGTTTGCTGTGACAGTGAAGCAGTGAATCCAAGATTGACGCCTGGCGATTGCCATATGTTAAGATTTCAGGCTATCATGGATCAAGAGTTTTATGGAAACTTTTGAAATACAGGATTTGAATGCTGGTTTTGACAGTTATTGCCAGTTCCAAACCAACTTTGAGTTAATGATTAGTCTGAATCGAGTGTAATGCTGGACACACACAGAGGCTTGTATAGTACGTGTTGTCTAATTGCTACTGAGCAAAGGTCCAGCCTTGGACCTTGGCTCCTCCAGGAACAATACAAACTCATATGTTGTTTAACACTGCCATCTAGTGGGCAAACTGAAAACGTAGACATAATGCCTCACATTTTTGCTCTTGTGTGTGTGGTTGGTCTGGGGTGGGGCAGAGACATGAGATGGGGAACATTGGATAGGGAGCAGTAATAAGGGGCCAGACTGGAATCAAAATCAATTAATTGTTTTTGGTTGATGTTTGATTGATTTTCTGATTGTTTTGACAATTTGTCCTGCAGGTGGGCTATGCAATCCGTTTTGAGGACTGCACGTCAGAGAAGACGGTGATTAAGTACATGACAGATGGTATCCTGCTGAGAGAGTCCCTAAGGGAGTCAGACCTGGACCACTACAGTGCTGTCATCATGGACGAAGCTCACGAACGCTCCCTGAATACTGACGTGCTGTTTGGCCTCCTTCGTGAGGTCAGGGCACACTATCCAACACCCACTGAGCACAGATTATATTTGTTATGTCAAAGACAGACATACAGCTACTTCTGCTGTATGCTTCCAATGATCTAGTTTTGTCTGTGTCAGAATCCTTTTCTAACTGGTGCAAATTTTCTTACTGTCCCTCTTCTCCCTGCTCTTCTCTACCAGGTTGTATCTAGGCGCTCTGACTTGAAACTCATAGTGACCTCTGCGACCATGGACTCAGACAAATTTGCAGCATTTTTTGGCAACGTACCCATATTTAACATTCCAGGAAGAACGTTTCCAGTAGACATCTTGTTCAGCAAGGTATCTTTTCAGTTTCCATTATACCGCCTTCCCCTGTCCACATACACGGCGTTGTTTGGCCCTGCATTTGTTTCTGATGTAGCCAGCAATAGATGCCAACACATCACAAATCAGAATGATTTACTGAACATTAATCACGGGGGTCTGAATGCGTTAAGGATAGTGACATAAATTGACGTGAATTTGGAACTTTTGATGTTTTGGCTGTGTGTAACTATAATACTTCACTCGTATTAATCTAAAATTGTGTTACTACTGCTCACAAGTAATGGTACAGAAAAGGAATGATATGTATGTTTAACCTAAGTGTCACAGTACCTAGGAGTGTATGTCCATTGTTACAGAGTTATTTTCTGTGTGTTGTTTTAGGTATTTAGTTATGTTTATCTAGACTGATCTGGTGTGTTGTGTACTCTGCAGACTCCTCAGGAGGATTATGTGGAGGCAGCAGTGAAGCAGGCGCTGCAGATCCACCTCAGTGGATTGTCAGGAGACATCCTCATCTTCATGCCCGGGCAAGAGGACATCGAGGTGAGGGACTTTACCACTGGTAACACACATCCACACACACTGCTTATGGGGAACAAGAAGTGCTATCCAGCTTGCATTCTCAGGTGAAATAAGGTATGTCTCTGTCCCCCCGCCCTCCAGGTGACCTCAGACCAGATTGTGGAGCGGTTGGAGGACTTAGAGAGCGCCCCTGCTCTGGCTGTGCTGCCCATCTACTCCCAGCTGCCTTCTGATCTCCAGGCCAAGATCTTCCAGAAGGTTCCTAAACACAACCTAATTTTTCACAAAACATCTATAACATAACATTTAATAACGTTTATTTTTTTCCTTCCTTAGTATATATGCATTTCTGTGAAGTTAACCTCTTGCTAACCTCTAGCCTTACCTTTGCCCACTACTAGGCTCCGGATGGCGTGAGGAAGTGCATTGTTGCTACCAACATTGCTGAGACTTCTCTCACTGTGGATGGAATCATGTTTGTCGTGGACGCAGGATATTGTAAACTTAAGGTACTCTCAGCCCTCAGACTTTAATTTTCATCCAGCAATAGGTCCTTTCTTCTGATTTAATTGAGATCTGGTAATTAAGCTGACGCACTCTCCTCCTCGCTCCTTTTGATCACCAGGTGTTCAACCCTCGCATTGGAATGGATGCCCTGCAGGTTTATCCCATCAGCCAGGCTAATGCCAACCAGCGTGCTGGCAGAGCAGGACGTACAGGACCAGGGCAGTGCTACAGGTAAGATGTTCACAAACACATACACACACACAGACACATGCCAAGAGTCTTACGTCTCAAGCTGGAATTGGTGTATGGTTGTCGAACCATTTGTCGACGGCTGTGCTCAAGACAGGCTTCAGTGAGGTGTAAATTGAGTGTGGATTGGAGACACCATTGCATTTATACTCCCACTACCACTAATGTAGACAAATGCGTCTTTGACCACCTGTGGCGGTTTGGGTGATCAGGTGTCCCATGCATCTTGGACGCATTAACATCAGGGTTTTATTCTATCCGAATACAGATGCTAGTTTAGGAGGTCTCATACCAGCAGTCCTCCAAAACCTACTCTCCAATAGTCGACCCCTCAGATTATCAAACAAAAGTGTTTAGAAATACATGAAGCCTTTCTTTTTAATTAATTTAATTTCCTTTTAATGTTCCATCAGTTCTTTTTACCTCCTAATAAACTGTAGAGGGCCAGACTGGTTTCTGTATGTATTCCCAGTAGCAGTCACCCTGTCCTTAAGTTTTCACAGGTCTGCCATATTCAGGTTTCTTGCTTTGGTGTTAAATCCCGCTGTCTTTTCCCTTGGCTTTTATCTGCCAACATCAAGAATCCTGACTCAAAGAGTGAGTGGACATTCCTGTTTGGGCATTCTCCTTCACAGCCTCCCGCTAAGGGCTGGAACAATCCCTTAAATGGACATCATCGTCCCTCTTTCATGCCTATTTCAGCCCACGTGCAGAAATAAACCACTTGAATTAGATTTCTCTTTTTTTCATTCAGCCTGCTATCTCATTGAACCCCCCGTCTGCATCCCCAAAATTGTAGCAACATTTTAACATCACTGTTGGTAATGCTGCTGTCAGTGTGTTCTCATCCTTCAGCCGATTGAGATCAGCGCCCTCCTCAGATGGTTTGCCCAGGGCTCTTGATGTGCGACATGACCATGCTTTCAAGACAGTCAGAGGCAGGAGGGGGGAGGAGAGGGGGGGGGGGGAGAGGGCCAGAATCCTAATCTTCAGAGGATTTCATGCAGTTTAACTCTGTTTACAGCAGGGAAAATGTGCCACAAAAGACCCTGTGTGAGGTTTCACATGACCTCTCTCCCTCCTTTGCCACATTGAGTGACACACACACACTCATACTTTTTGCATTGCTAATGAAGGAGGATGCTTATGAAAGCCAACATATTTCAGGATTAATCCCCCCCCACACACACACACACACACTCATACACACGAGCTCACACAAATCTGTGAAGAATCAGTTTGTGAGTGGAGCTTTACACCGAGTAGAGCCAAGGTGTTTGAGTGACAGTGTATGTGTTGGAGAGAGGAGAAAGTAAGTCATGCTGGCTTACTCGGCTTGCGTGGAGAATTCCCCACTAAAAGACTCTCTTAGCTGTGACCGCAGACACACACACAAGCTCCAACCTCATGCGACGCAACCATACACATCCAAATCATCCCGTGATAATAAGCGCACACTGCAGATAACTTTAATGGTTGAGAGAGGCTTTGTTAAGTTGGGCCGTTCGCTTGAAGCTAGGCTATGGAAGCTCCTCTAAATAGATTGTAGCTTGGTCAATTTTCCCTCTGCGGCAGGATTGCACCTAACCTGCGCTTCTCAATTACACTCTGTCACATTGGCACATTACTTTTCTAAGCCATGAGTTTTCTATTTATTTTTTTTGGACGTATTCGTTACAAGAACACAGGGCCAGCTGTGGAGCTCACACACACAGAAGGAAGAGGAGGAAGGAGTAAGAAGGGAGAGGTTTAAAGGAGGGGGAGTGTGTGTGAGCGAGAGACCATTGCTTTTTCAGCAAGCACACATTTTGTTGAGAAAATGCACCCAATCTAGTTGTATTCTGGAATAACATCATTCTTCTTTGCTTACTTTTTCTCCCTCTGTGTCTCGGTGTCTCTCTCATGCTATCCGTCTGTCTCTGTGCCCTGCTCTCCATTCAGGCTGTACACTCAGAGCGCCTATAAGAATGAGATGCTGACCACCACCATACCGGAGATCCAGAGGACCAACCTGGCCAACGTCGTCCTGCTGCTGAAGTCTCTGGGCGTCCAGGACTTATTGCTCTTCCACTTCATGGACCCGCCACCGGAGGACAACATGCTCAACTCTATGTATCAGCTCTGGATCTTGGGAGCTCTGGACAACACCGGTGGGTAGTGGGCCTCCTGGCCTAGACCAGCCTGGTATCGGGCCATGTGGCATCAACATAAATCTTCCTCTATTCAAGACTCTGACAGAGGATATTGTTATGTATTTGAGTGCCGTATTTTCCTCCTCAGCGTCGCCCTGAGGTGCTGCATAGTGATGCTGGCACCACATACACAGGCAGGAGACCATCTTCTGTAAAGGATGTTGCAGTGATGATGCAGATACTGCAAACAGAGCCCGAAGTAGTAGTTGTAAGGTTTAGCCAGTGGAGTAATTGCCTAGTACCTGATCCTGTGTTTGCTTTGACTGGTCGGGTCTCATCTCTGTCTCATCTTAACCAGATTCCTAGGGATTTAGGGATTTGGGGATAAAGGGGGGACTTTTGATGATTCCCTGTATGGTGTGTTAACAGCAGATTATCTCTGATTAAGGCTTCCCTGCCCAAACAGACTGCTCTGCCTCTCTGCTCTTCCTCCTCATAAGCCTCTTACACTCTGTCATCTAATCATTTAAATCAGAACTGCCAAAGTTTTTGATCTAAGTCTTCTGTACAAGTATTCTCAACTGTCAGCAGTTCATCCCCCTCTCTCCTGGTGATAGACAAATAAGTGTCACATCATGCCTCCTTCTCCCTCAGGCTCTTCATGGACAGGAAGTGTGTCACCTGTCTTGTGCTCCTTCCTCCCCCATCCTTTATGTCTCATAGACTTTTACATTCTGCGTTTGTAACTGTAACCTCTTGTCTGTTCAGGTGCTCTGACACCGACGGGGCGTCTGATGGTGGAATTTCCCCTCGACCCCGCCCTGTCCAAGATGCTGATTGTGTCCTGCGACATGGGCTGCAGCGCTGACATCCTCATCATTGTCTCCATGCTGTCTGTGCCTGCCATTTTCTACAGGCCTAAGGTACATCACATGTGACTCATGCTTTTTCAATATTATCAGGAGGCATGAAATGGCTCCAGAATGGTTTTTGTAACCCTTGTTATGAATTGCTTTGTATTGATGTAATAATCATAGTTTATATGTTCAGTATTTACTTTAATTGAATGAATTCTGTGAAATCTTTAATTTAAACCTGTACTGTGTAACTTTATGTAATTGAGTTGTTGGCGCCCCCACGTGGCAGCGAGAGGTAACCGTTTACAGCTTTCTGTAGCATTAGCCGAGGCGCTAGCTCGCTCACTGCTCTTTCGGAGCTGTGCGCGTTCGGCTCATACATTTCAATTTGTCACTTCCTGTGTTCGGAGAGAACCTTCTCGCCAGTGTACCTACTGACACCAAAACTTCATTGGGGTGAATGGTGGCTCAATGAAGGGGGAGGGGCCAGTCTTCTCTGCTGGAACCCCGCTTCATGAACTACACTGATAAGGCGCCTGTATTTGTACATAAAAAAGTGACATAATGCAGCTTTAAGATATGAATTACGCCTTTACCTGAACAAAGTCTTCATTAGGAAAATATCTATATGGAAACTCCATCTGTGTATGTCCCTCCAGGGTCGTGAGGAGGAGAGCGACCAGGTGAGGGAGAAGTTTGCAGGTCCCCGAGAGCGACCACCTCACCTTCCTCAACGTCTACATGCAGTGGAAGAACAACAACTACTCCAGCATCTGGTGCAACGAGCACTTCATCCACACCAAGGCCATGCGCAAGGTCAGACTCCCACTTTACTATACTATACTACTACTGCCTCTCCATTCTGTCAACCTCCTCTGGATGGAAATGTGTGATTGTCTCTTCGTTCGATAAATTCTAGCATTTTGCCGTTTACATTGTCGTTGAGTAAGTTCCAAGAGACCTACTTGAAATCCTGCTGTATCTTTTTAAAATGTTATGGCTGTCAATCTGACATGATGACTTCTGTTATTTCCATTTTCCTAACCTAACCACCGCGTTTCTCTCATCAGGTAGAACTTGTTTTCTAGATGGGACTGATGCATATTGTTTCTGTGCAGGTGCGTGAGGTGCGCTCCCAGTTGAAGGACATCATGGTGCAGCAGAGGATGAACCTGATTTCCTGTGGTTCTGACTGGGACATCATCAGGAAGTGCATCTGTGCTGCTTACTTCCATCAGGCCGCCAAGCTCAAGGTACAGCCTGCACTTCCTCTGTTAATGTTAGGCCTGGTGGCAACTGGTTGTGGCCGATTCATAGCAGCATCATGACAGAGTTGTGAAATATCTGTCCTTGCATTAAGAAATAAGACCGGGGACGTTCAGATCAGCTATTCAATGTAAAAAAAAAAATTTTTTTTAAAAGTGCCATTTTCAATATAGACTGACAAATATTGATCATTGTGCACTGTAACACAATTTTCTTATTGCATGTGTTTGTTCCCAGGGAATCGGTGAGTATGTGAATGTGAGGACAGGCATGCCGTGTCACCTCCACCCTACCAGCTCCCTGTTTGGTATGGGCTACACCCCTGACTACATCACCTACCACGAGCTGGTCATGACCACCAAGGTAAAGACATGGCTGGCATACCTCCTATCTACTACTGCTTATAAGATAAGTAACACCTGTGTTGTTGATGTGTAACCTGTGCTTGGTCCTTGTAGGAATACATGCAGTGTGTGACTGCGGTGGACGGGGAGTGGCTGGCAGAACTCGGGCCCATGTTCTACAGCATCAAACATGCAGGGAAGAGCAGACAGGTAAGACAACAGGAGGCTAGCAGCTGCTCATCACACACACCTTATATACTCTAATCCCCTGCTTTTGTTCTTTCACCACTCACATCCTCTTATTTGTCTCTCCGTCCATTTGCGTGGCTCCTCCAGGAGAACCGCCGCAGGGCCAAGGAGGAGATCACCATCATGGAGGAGGAGATGTCCCTGGCGGAGGAGCAGCTGCAAGCGCGTCGAGACGAGCAGGAGAAGAAGAGTAGCGCCAACAGTGTCAGGTAAGCAAGCCATCTCTCCTCCTCCTCCTCACCTCCTCCTCCTCCCGTCCCACGCCGTCCTCCTCTAACAGCGGTTCCCCCGTGGCCCTCATTTTCCATACACAGTCATGGTAGAAACTGTTTAATTTACCTGCCTTTTCTGCCCGTCCATATCTTCCCCCTCCCTCTCTCTCATTCTCTCCTCCTCTTCCCACTCTCTCTACTCCACCTCTCTCCCTCTTCATGATGAGCTTTTCTCACCTCTGGTCCCTCCAGACGAGACAAAAAGAAATAATATTGACTCCTGGCTGACCCCCATTACTGCAGCAATTTAAATTGTGCCGCAGCAGAGCAGAGAAAGGGAGGGAACATTCATTTTCAAATTAGACCAAAAAATTAATTTCACACCCATCTTCGAGCCTCACAGAAGAGAAATAAGGTTATAAAGAAATGGATTAAAAAAAAAATAGTTTTATTCTTAATTAATCAGCCGGTTTATCTATCCGAGTTTGTGTGACCACATTTGTGACAGATATGTTGAAAATAATCACATTAGAGGTGTAGGATTAAGAATTAGATTAAGCAGGGGAAGTTGGATGTGCGATAATGAACGCGGTGTGCTCTCCTGGGCTCATGGCTGCCTTTTGTCCTCCAACGCAAGCATCTCCTCAGCATGTCCACTGACCGGGATGCGGTACTCCACCCGGCACGCCTTCATATACTGGCTGCCTATCTCCCTCTCGCCCCTTCTCAGCAGCACAGATCAGTGGTTTCAATTAGCAACTGGCCTGGCCACTGTTCTGAGATTTTTATTAGGCATAAATGTAGAGCGGAGTGAGTGAGTGTTTTGTAACCGCATCAGTGGTAAGAGTCTTGGCTTGCTGAGGAGGAGAGTGGCCCTCAGGCGGAGCACTTAAGACCCTGTAGAGCCAGATGTGTGTTAGGACTTTATCCAGGCTGCTTCCCAGTCCCTCTCTCTCTCAGAGGGGGGAGGAGGGTCCACATTAGTTGACATTAATCTTAGCCACTGATCTCCTCCTTTTGTGAGTGTGTGTGTGTGTCTGTTTGTGCATATGTATGTGTGTGTACCTACATAAATGCCTACATCTGTGTTCATCAGTGTTATCTATACTCCTATAGAGAAGCACTATAACTTCACCTGAAGAGGGTGAGAGAATGGGGAGACAGCGAGAGAGAGGGGGACAGGACAGAAGGGGACACAATGACAGAGGGGGGTTATGCCCTGATGGCTGTAATTGCTGCTGGTGTGTGTGAGAGAGAGAGAGAGAGAGATGAGGGAACACTGGGCAGTGTCAGGGTGTCACGCTGCTGTAATTAAAGATGATAGATTGTGCTGTCAGAGGCGTCAGGCTGTGCGTACCACCACTCTCCACCGAGACGCCGAGCGCCCTTTTCACTCTGCTCCAGTCCTGCTGCTCTCATCCTCACTTTTAGGAAATCTAACTGGTCTTTCTTCAGCCTCAAGCCAAAACTGCTGGCCTAGATTGAGAGAAGTTGACGGGTGGTATTTGACATTGAATTTGCGATTGGGCAGAGTGGCATCAATTGGCAAATAAAACTTGTATTGCTTCTGACTTTTCTCTAATTCAGGGCAGTGAAAATCTGCACTCCAGGACGAAGAGAAGAGGCCCCCATGACCCCCAAGCGCACCCCTGCCCGCTTTGGACTGTAGAACTAACCTCTTGGAAGTTAAAGCCCACCAACCATCTAGATGCCTCCTGGACCCTGCACCATACTGGCACAAGGAGGCTGCAGTTCATCTAGAGACCACTAGAGGGAGAACTTGTATAAGGCACAAGACTCCAATACAACCCTTCCTCCAGCTCCATCAAAATGCGTCCCTCTGCCGTCATCAGCCGACAGCTGTATCCATGAAACAACGCAGTCTTTATTTTACAAAAGAATTAAAAAAAAAACAATGATGTGGTTTTGTGTACATTCAATATTTAACTCATTGATGATATCACTGAAAAGTATTTTTATAGATGGGCAATTGTGTATTTTTGAGGACTATATAGTGATTTTGCCTGGGTTAGAAATGTTTAATTTTCCATAGTCATTCATCAGTGGGCAGCTGATGGTAAACGATCCAATTTCAATGTTTGTGTTCTTGCGATTGCTAGTTCTTTCTTTGGTGTCATTTTTGGTTCCCTGTGAATTCTGTGGCTTTTTTGCGGCTGTCATCTCACCTTCAAGAGATCAATTTCACATTCTCCATTTGGCTGACCCCCCACTCCCTACTGTGTGTGTGGTGAGTTGAACAGCATGTGTGCCATCATGAAGTGCTCTACAGACTGAAGCACTATTCAAACTGTACTTGTGGCATGAGTGTCCAGAGTTGTATTTTAAGACCCTTACACACACATGCAAGTTTAAGCAATTTACCTTTTCCTAGCTTCCGTTAACCTTGCTCCAACAATGTACTGTACCACGGCTTTGTTCCATCCGTATGAATACCACTATGCTGGATTAAACTCATGAGCAGTGTTTTGCTTTCACTGTCTTTGTTTTTGAAATAGCAACCGGTTTCCTCTGAGATCCTCCTGTTTGCAGATATGTCTTTTACATGGGGAAATACAGTGTGTGTGTATGTGTGGCCTCGCAATCAACTGGACTGGTCTATCCGCAAAAGCAGAAGCGTTCAAATCAAAGTCTTTAGTCACTGCTGTGGTGCCTTTTTGTCTATCTTGTAAATCTAGAGGCAGTGGTATAAACGATCATAGTGTAATATGAGTATAATTATTATAGTAGTATAGAGACGAGTGAAGCTCCAGCGATAAGAAGTGAACAAATAAAGGACAGAGGTGACCGGCTCATTAGTGGTGTGAGTCTGGCCGTAATTAATTTAGCTTTTCCTGGCCTTCCTTGGGTTTTACACTCATGCACACACACACACACACACACACACAGCTACAATTCAATTATTTGCTAGAGCCAGACAATATTTAATCAGGCACTGATCAGTCAGAGAGGTGAAGTGACACTTTATAATCATAATTATGAAGGATGACCCTACTTGGTCAAGACAGCTGTGGCCGTCTCTCCCAGCTGACTAGCACACACACACACACACACACGTCTCATGACCTTTTCCTCCTGTTTATGGCGGTAAGTTAGTAAAAGCTCATAGGTCACGGCTACACCGCGTTCAGATAGAAATGTTCAGTAACCGGAATGCAGCAGCTTTGACAAGCGAGATAACGGAGGTGGTCTAATGAAATGTAGATAATGGTTGTCTTTTTTATTGTCAGCCTCACAGTTGTGAGCTGAGGTAAGTGAGACTGATGAGAGAGAAACAAAAACACTCCGTCCATCCCTCTCATCGCACTCAGGCTCTCGCATGCAGATGCCACAGATCTACACGATCTAGAGGCTTTGGATCCTCTCAGCTGTAAAGATGTTGATGTGCTTTGGATGAAGAGGCGAGCTACGTGGGTGGATCTTGTGTCTGGCTTCATTGAAACTATGTAAATCTGCAGGTCACAAGCGTTGAACAAAAAGCCTGGACGGTGTGCCCGTGTCTTCACCGTGTTTACGCTGACATTTCTTGATGTCTTTGAACTGAAACTCGCTAGTTGGCCACCATTTGGAAGGAAAGGCGGAAAGAAGCCGGCCTGGCTGTGATTTCTCTACCATCTCTGAGCTTTTTAGTGGCAGAATCCCTCTACGATAATCCTTTCTTGTTGGTCAGTGTTATTCTCCATCTCACTGTAGCCCTCATGCAAAGAGGGATGATTACCAGTGTTCCCCCGGATCCCTCAAGTCGTCTTGATTGAGTATGGCAGGCGGAGGAGGGGATGGATATAATGGACTCCAACTTTAATGAGACAAATCTCGGCTATGGGCTGACATTTTAAAATAGTCCTTGTGAATGACAGTGTCAGCAGTCACCTTTACCAAAGCTTTCCAGGGAAGGTCCCTGTAATGATGGAGGGAATTAAAATGGCCTCCAAGGCGAGGGAGATAGGAGCCATAGGATTAGGGTGCAAAAGCCACGCCTCTCAGACGAGCTCCTCTACGACCACACCCCCATATAACCACGCTGTCTGTTCAGGATCCATCTCCCCGACCACATCTATCCTCTCCCTGAGATGTGATGGAAGGATTACGGTGGATGCGAGCTGTTGACCGCTGTGAGATTTGTTGAGTTGTACTGTCCCTCCCATTAATTGCCCCACCCCTTCCTCCGTCTCTCTCTCGCTCTCTCTCTCTCTCCTCCCCCGTTGCTGTGAGTGTCTAATGGCAGATCGGGACAAGCGCTGCTGTCATTACAAACCTAATAAGAGCACAAGTGAGATTGATGAGAAAAACAGTGGCATCAACTGCTCTTTTAATTAACTCCTGTCCCATAATGGCACTGGGACAGAGACGCGGAGCGAAGAACGAGACGTTTTCTTTCTCTTTCCATCCCTTTTCTGTTTTGTTGCCTCGCTCAACCCCCGATAATGAACAGCCTTCTGGGACCCAATTACATCCAAGGCTGCATTAGGAGCGCAGCAGGCCCAGTGGAAACTTCAGTTGAGTTTCCCCTCCTCCCCCCCCTCCCTCCTACCTACTGGGGATGGCCTTCACTTGATTGAGTTTTGAATGTTACCCCTCCTCCTCCTCCCCGCCACGTGCACACACATGCACACGCACCCCTCGCCCTCCTCCGTTCCCTTTACTTTCAGTGGTCCTCAACCCACATGTTGTTTACAAAGAAAACAGGAGGGTTGTATGCTTGTTAACTGTTGTTCACCTTGCACTGATAGTGTCTTTGTATACAATGAGTGGGGCAGAGTCGGTGTACTAGAGCATGCTGAGGTACAATGCCTGTTGGTTGGGTATGGCAGTGAGTGTCCTTGCAACATATATGGCGGAGGCCTTGTGGAGGCCTAACACAGACTATATGTGTTAGGCCTTGTGGAGGGAGCGTGCTTAAAAGTGGTGAACTGCAACCTTGTGCTTTTTCAATTGAATAAACACTATAATGAGATCACCTGAGAGGTCACCTGACATCGTTAGGTAGCCGAAGCATTTAGCTGCAAAACTTGGCAGAAGTTTGAACATTTTTCTTCATATTCTAAAGTGATGTGATGTACATGGAACAGTGTCCATTTGCCAAAACATGAACAATGAACGTGGCACAGGCTCCTTTGTGCAAGTGAAAAATGTAAAAAGAATGCAATGCTTTTTTTGTGCTGTGAAAATTTCAATTGATCAAGGAGGCAAGGAAATGTGTCACTTCTTTAAGTCATTTTTCAAGGTTGATAACACTCCACAATGAACATGACCCGCTTCTCAGTGTGTGGCCTATAGCACCTGACGTTAAAAACACATACCTGAATGTTCAGAAAGACTGAATAAAGAAAGATATTGCATTTGGTAAACACTGTTCCATCTTTTTCCAGACCCGTGCACATGTTTCAATGACATTCCTGTCATTTTGTGTTCATACACACTTTCCTGGAGCCTGGAGGGCTTTGGTGGGATATGTATGTGACGGCTGAACTTCTTTTAGATAGGAATTACCCCGAAATGCAGCGCTTGGGGATATCCAAGGCATTAATAACAATTATTGGTGTTCTTTAGTTTCCTCAGACACCTTAAGTGTTGGGTATTGACTGCTATGCTGGGAAGAATGTTGCCTATTGATTTGGCCACGGCAGAAACCGATGGTGTCCTCTTCCTGTAAGGCTGGGATTAATCCTTACAGGCTGCCAGTGAGCGAATAGTTTGCCCTCGATCCCAGTGACTGGAGAGCCACCTCACACGGTTTCTCTGGCAGCTCACAGCCATTCCTCACTGAAACTGAAACGTGAAAAACAAAACTAGGGATGGGCACAACCAAAAAAAAGGGGAAAGACAATAGCTGAAATTTCTGTAAGAGTGGGAAGGAGTCAATTACTGCAATTTGTGCATGAGAAGGAGGAATGCTTCGGCTGTCTTCGCAAGCAATAATTACAACTGTATTCAAAAAACTATTTCACTGCTTTTAAGAAGTTGAAGAACTTTACAGCACAAATAATATACTATTTACTTCAATTAGTAAATGTAAGAAGAGTACTGCAGCATCCAGTAATGTTTTCACTGCTCCATTGTCTCATCCCTAACCAATGCTTTCTGTATACTGTACACTACCATGCTTGGTCTATCTCCCTGTGGACCGTATGCTTACTAACAGCTCATCCACTATTGCTTAGGGGTCTTATTTTGTTCTAGAAAAAAGACTTTATACTGTCAAACTCAGACATCCCATGTGATTGAAGGCCGATGGGCATGGAACTCTCAGAGCTGCCCTCAAAGCTGCAACAATGCCTGCTTTCACACAACCAACTTCTGGTGGGTGGAGTGGAAGAACAAAGGCAGACTTGTTAGGGTTTAGATGCCTTTATTATTCTTTTATTTGGCTGCAATTTCATGTCTGTCTGTCCATATTCATTAAGGTTTAGGCTCCATGGGCTTGTGGGTTCATAGCTCCAGGACTAGTTATGTGACTCACGGTTAAAACTTCATATTTCCAAAAATATCAAGCACTTTGTCTTTTTTTCTTTCAGAAGCCAACATGAATACCACATTCATCATAAAAAGTGGACTGATGTTCATTTTAACTCGTCATATGTTTGAACTGATGTTTATTAAAACAACATGATACGATAGAGGAAAGCAATGTATACATGTTGAACATCAAACAGGTGGGGTCCAAAATGATACCTAGATACAGTCTTTGATTGTCTATATGATCACAAGATTGTTCCATCAGGTCTGAACAATCTGAATAACCAATAGTTCAGCAGTTTAATTTTATACACATTCAATGTAGAATCAGTAGAATTACAACGAAATCAGGCGATCTGGAAAGTACGGTTATAACAAGAATCTCATGGATATAAAATAACAAAACTGTTTCTGTACTTTGTATTTTTTTTATAACAGCAATCATCTAAGATCATTCATGACAACGTTGAGAGATTGAAGTTTAGCAGGTGCCCCTCTCATGTCATAGTTGGTTATCATTAGGAGATCGATGTCCCTCCCTGAGATTAGAGCGGCGTGGTCCAATGAGTCAGCTCCCATATGGGCAGGTGCCTCGTCTCCGGGGCCCTCAGGGTGAATCTCCTGGCTACCTCAGCTGGAAACGTGGCTGCTGGGAAGACACAGGGCTAGATGTGCTGGAGGAGCTTGGCATCCAAGGCTTTCCTCCTCCTCTGTGGACTCGCTCTTTGACCAATCAGAGCTCCTCTCACCATCAGCGCAGAGCTAGAGCACAGCAGAGTTCATTCAGACAACAAATAGCAATAGATGGTTCAAAAACAGAGCATAACACCGACCCTGTGACTAAAAATATAGGATGCTACAGTGCAGTCTATTCATCATTCAGGACTTTGTTAGAAAACAACAAGATATTGCGTCACATCACCCACCTTACAACCCCTACTCCCATCACCCCTTCTTGTGCTTGTTACTATCACATGTCTGCTCTGGTCCTGTTCCTTCCTCCAGCAACTCCTGGTCACTGTAGCTGGAGGGAAGGAGATTGATTGTCAGCTGGCAAAAACACAAGGAGCTAGCAGCCCACTGTAACAACACCCCCCCCGCCCCAATCAACAATCACTTGTTATGCTCTTTTCCATGTCAAAACACAGCCTCCCTTATTACATGATTGGACAACAAGGTTTGATGGCTCTTTTGTAAACAGGTCTCTAACCAGATGCCAATTTGCTATGCTTATTCTAAGTTTCCACGATGTCTCAATCCCTCTTAAGCTTCTTGTTGACCGCGTCTGCCAGCTTTGTGTGCACAATTGGCTCCTCAGCCATCGCAACCGCAACGTTAATGTCTGCCCTTTTTGTGCCGCTTTAATTCCACTGGGATAAACAGACTCGCAAAAAAAAAGCAGAATTATTTTCTAACAGATAATTAGCTGAAGAAACAATCCCAAGTATGAATAATAATATGCCTCAGTAACATTAGAACTTTTTAAAGCACGGGGAATAGGAGGGATTCGAACGCCAAGGGAAATGAGCTTATCAAATAAAGCTTGGAAAATGTGCAGTGAATGAAATGAGTCAATCATTTTAATGTGAGATAGGAGCCCTGAGGAGAATAAATAAGCAATCGTCACATCATGCGGGGAGAACAAATGAGCATGGTACACAATTAGGCTGGGTCACATTCTGCCAGAGCTGTGAACGTGGGGTGCGCTAATGAGCTGTGTGAGAGTGTGTGTGTGTCGATTCGTGTGAATGTGTTTAGAGAGAGATGGAAAAAGAGCAAGAGAGAGAGATGAAAAAGCTGATCCCTAGCCCCTCAACATTCTGAGGTACACAGTGAGACAGACAGCCAGACAGCCAGACATACAAACGGCAAGTCAGGCAAGAGACAAAGATAAAAGTATGAGGGGCTGCTGGAGAAGAGGTGGGCTATCAGTCGACTTGGCATCTGGGGCAAGTAGACATGCAGCCAGACAGAGCAATGGGCAGGTTCGGCAGCCAGACAGACAAAGAGAAGAGAAGTGCTTCAGAAGGACCAACGGCACAGGCTTTCAAAGGCAACTCATAGTTATTAACTATTCAATCACATAAAGGAGAGCTGAAGGCGTGAAAGGTTGCGGACCGAAGCACTTTTGCTTCAGTGCATTAAGAGCCTGGTCCAGCACCCTGGCTGCGTGAAAGAGAAATAGATTGCCTCCCAGGAAGATGACTGCTCAAAGGGGTTGGCTTTTTTCCCTTAATAACAGCAATCTGCTGTGAAAATCTAATCCCAAGTACCATTCACACTGAATCTGCTTCTACTTCTGCTCGGAAAAGCGTACAATATGAATATTTCATTTCCCGTATATACAAATAAACAGAACAAGCCCCCCCATCAATCAGGGGATGTTCTCAAATGAAGTGAACTGGAAGAGGAAATTGCTAATGAACACCTTGCTGCTGGAAATGCACATCTTGAAATGGCACTGCGGCTATATTGTACAATTGGCCAAATGAAAATACAATTCTTCACAAGAGCATAAAATCCATTTGATGGTATGTAAAGGCGTGTACATGACCCTGATGATCACAGGGAAAACGCCCGCTAACACAATGTTGATAACCTGTGTGACATCTTCACGACAGCAAGCCAAGCATGAGCACTGTCCCTCAAATTGAGCTCCTCCTGCCATTAACGTCAGATATGGATGCACCTCCTTAAACCCCCCCTGCTCTCCTTCTTACTGGCCTAATTCCCCCTCCTCAGTGGTGGATAAGAGGGATCAGAAGTCCATCCATATGCATGCACAACAATCTGTAGAGAGGATGTCAGGTCTCAGCCTGGCTAGCTTTCTCAAAAGTACTGGTAATGACACTTAATGAAAGCTGGGGAGCTGCATGTACACCCCAACCCCCCGCCCGGCATCCAGCCCAGGCCTTCAGACGCCATAAATAAACAAACGCGCTGCGTGAGAATGGATGTGCTGTTCCCTCAGCTCCTCTCATGCCTTCCACTTATTTATCTATTTATTTGTAGTTATTCCCTGGCTCTCTGGCTTGCTTTCAGCCCACCTCTGTTCTCCCAGCTCCCTACAGGCTTTTTGTACGTCCCAAAACATTAGCTGGACTTCGCTCCGTTCACCCCGTGGGCTCTAATGGGCTGAGTTTGCATCCGCCCTCCACTGGTCTCAGGCCAGGCAAAGCGTACACAAATATACACACACACACATGCAGAGTTGTCAGCCTACTGAAGGTCTCAAAAGCAATTATTCAGCCAATGCCAATCTTACTATCGGGCTCACAGTATACTGCACCTTCTCTAATGCAATAGCAAACTCAACTAAAGCCCGGCTAACCCTAGTTAAGCTTGTTTTTAATCAGGGTGGTTTTGGCCTTCAAATGTGCAGCTATGTCCCCTGTGATGCAGATACTATAGCTTAAGTTGAAGAGAGAGGGAAAGATGATGAGGAAAAGCAGAGAGGGACCACTCTGGTTGTAGTGACAGTTGTGCTGAGGAAGAGGAGGAGGAGGAGGAGGGTGGTGAAGCTCAAAGTAAACAGAAGGAATGAAGGGATAGAGAGGCTCTTCTTAGCACAAGCTCCTAATCAGTACAGTCAACACACAGCTCTGATTGGGTTCACATCTCTTTCCCTCGCTCTCCCTCTGCCTCTTTCCTTCCACTGGCAAAACTTATCCCTTCAATCAGCCCCAATTTCCCTCGTTTCAATTTGAGAGGATATCAGATCGGAATGTATTACAGGCAAATGCCAGTGAACACACATCTGGCTTACTTTGAGGCAAGGTGGTATTGGCCAGGAAAAATGAGATGGCTTCCACTGTCAAACAACGATGTGGAACACCATTTCACCAATAAATAACCCTTTCTCAGGCAACACATATAAAATTCATATTTGATTTAGAAAAAGATGGCAGTTTCCATGGTGATGCTTGAGTGATATGTTTTGCCAGAGTGTTCTATCTGGTCTCAGTAAACAGACATGACTAACAACTGTCTGTCTGTCTGTCTGGCCAGGGAAGAGAACATCCTTGGTTTGGGTGGGTGGATGTTTGTCTACTCAATAGGCACAAACCAAGCTGAGGAAGTGAGACCTTGTCCTCTGATCAATGCCATCCTCGGTGACCCTCAACATTTCTCGGCTAAATGCACAAATGTGTCTTCAGTGTTAACAAGCTATAGCCATCAGTTGTGGTGGATGAAACAGGTTGGCCAGTGTCGAGCAGATTACAGTCGGGGTCATATTGGGTGCATAAAGAGAGGAGTGGTAAAAATGGCTGTATGTAAAGGAGAGCGTCGGGTCTGGGAGATGGAAAGAGTGGTTGAGATGTGCTAGTCCTGCATTAGCAGCAGGGCCCAGGGGGCCCAGAGGCACAGCGCAGGGGGGTGGGGGACCTCAAACACCGATGTGCAGGCTGTTCAGAGCTCTCAGGCCGCTGATTTCACAGAAGAAAAACACAGGCCATTTGCCACAGAAAAACACTGAGGCCTATGCTAATCCCAGAACAAGACAAATCAACATGACAGCCAATAAAATCCTGGGAGTTATGCAGCAGCTTTGCTTTTCAATGATACTGTCTGTGATGTGTTGGTGAGTGTTTGTATTGACCCATGTTTTAGATGACCCACTCCAGAAACACTCACGCTCTGTCTGAGAGCTCACTGCTTTGTCACTGACACTGTCTCTGGAGCCAAGCAGAGGAAAAGCAGAGAACATGTAGCCACCAGGGTCTGTATAGATCTGCAGCCTTTCGGCAGAGAACTGGGGTCCTTGCCAGGACTGTCAAAGTTTCACAGAGAGCAGAGTAGAATGATCAGAGCCAAAGTCACTGATCCACTGACTGTCTCAGGTCAGAGTCTGCAATGTCTCACTTGTAAACTTGGTCAAAGGACTAATAGGGTTCTCATATGTTTACATATTATATTGCACATGATGTTCTGTACAGTTAAAGTTCAATCTACAGAGGGGTAGGACCAGGTAGGAGGGTAGGAACAGGATGGTGGGACTGTGTCTATGGTAGATATCAGCAATACTCCCTGTATTGATGGGAACCGTGGTAAGGGCACTGGTCATACACACTGGCATTAGAGGCCTAACAAAGGAACATGTGGCATGATTGTGTGCTTATTATATATAAGTAGAAGCAGCAGGGTTGTGATGCCTATGAAGATGCACATGAATACATTAATTGAGTTTTGACATCAAATGTTGTATAATAGCGTCTTCTGGGCTAGACTATGCAAAAAAGGACAGCACAGATTTAGCCCACAGTCTGAATTGTGGCAAAAACGTTGAAGTGGTCTACATGTTGTAGTATTACTTTGTTTCTTATTGAGAAAAACTATCCCTTACAAAAAAGTCCCATGTGCAAATATAGATGTGAATTCAAAGCACATCTGCGAAAAAAATATTGTTCATATGTGAAAACCAACATGTGTCCAAAAAGAATACACATCTATATTTTCACATGGGATATGAAGCTACCGTATAAACATTTAAATATCAAGCTGGTAACTTTTCTCCAAAGACACTGGAGAACATCTACCAGCTTTTTTGACATAGCGTGGGATCATTTTGTGAAGAAAGACCAACATTATAACATATGTCAGAAGTGACCAGTTCCATTGATGGTAATGCTGTGCATGGGAGAGATCCATGTGTCTGGATGAATGGTGGTAAGTTAAGTTAGTCAGAAGTTGTAGCGTACATCTAAAACACATTTCTAATCACTTACAATGCAGTATGTTTTATAAAATCCATATTATGCCCTGATGGGTGGTTTCAGTGCAATTTGATCAATAACAGCTAATCAAACATGACGTTCAGTAATCAGCTTGTTACGAATAGTGTTGAAAGATTTATCATGATACAATTTGTGTGTTTGTGTGGTAATTTACATGAATGAAAATTGAAAATGAATGTGGCAATTTGACATCATACCACAGTTAGTGAATTTTGGCCAGTGTTTTTATTTTAGTGGTATATACCTGGAACCTCTGCACATCGATCCTCTTCTCATCAAGCTTTTAGTCTCCTGACCTCAATTTGCAGACCCTCCACACTCTCCTGAAGGTGGCTGCACGTGCACGCACACATGCATTCAAGGTATAATTTCTGCAGCAATCCATAGTATTTCACACACTGTTGCTTTTGAGAACAAAGCACATAAATACAACTTCCACATGTCCACTTATTCCTTCTCGGCCGTGAGATGGATGATCTTCTTGTTTTGCTCTTTCATTTTCACTGCCTATTTTTTGTTTGCTTGCCTGAAACAGAGTTACGATATAATAACAAAATAATATGCTGTGCATTAGCTACTGTTATGGTGGAAACCAATTATAGTGCAAGTGCAGACAGACTTCATCAGTTGTGTAGTGTGCTTCAAGGCATTACTTGTCTTCCTGGACCAACTGGTTGACCCTGGACAGCACCAGCTCACTCTCGTTGTGAAGACGAGAACTGTCTGACCGAGGGACTGATGCAAAACTTCCACCTGGGACGAGGACAGACAGGAAGGAAGAGAGACAGAGACAGCAAGGGAGGGAGAGCAAGAGGGACAGAGAGGGAGGGAGAAAGGGAGGTAGAGTGAGACAGCAATGGGGGAAGAGAGAGACAGAGATGTAGAGAGAGAGACAGCGAGGGAGAGAGAGACAGTGAGAGGGAGGTAGAGAGAGAGAAAACAATCTCAAGGCTCTGATCAGTTTCTAGGGGTTGTTTAGGTCTATACCTCCGTAGCTGCTATGTTGTACTTCTGCTCCACAGACTCAGTTTGGAGTGTACACAGAATCAACAAGGCATCTGGATAATCAGCTACGGTGTTAGACTGACAGGGCCTCTATGTGTGTGCATGTGTGTTTGTCTTACCTGAGCCACCTTAGTGTGGTAGCCGTCCCTAAGAGATGCCACGTCCACCTTCATTAGCACCACCTCCTACTCTCCAGATGCCAACAATGCCAGCTGTTCTTGGCCCCAGTGCTGGACTGCCCTCACTCATAGGAGCCTGGAAGGAGAGACAACCTAATGAGAGACCATTGCAGGCCTACTTGTTTATACCTAGATGACTTGGCACATGCAATAATTCATTGTCAAATTATTTTACTGCAGGACCTCGCTAATCCAAACCCCTAAATAATGCAGGCCTTCAAATCAGTGAAGTTCGTGACTCAATACGTTGAAATACCAGGGCATGCATGTACACATGTACTAAAACACGCTGGGCTCTCTAATTAGAAGTTAAACGGTTTCTAACTGCACATCGCTATCATGAAAAATAGTAGTAGTTGGGTGGTTTTGGGAGGAGTTACTTTTAATCGACAGACCACCTACACCTGTACCTCGTCTCCCATTCACCAGGAAAGACGAACTTGATTATTACCCATTTATAGTTCCTCCAATCACACTATAAACCACTGCTAACATTTCCTCCTCATTCAACTCCTCTTGTGGATCCCACCACTATAAACAACTCCTCTCTACTCTATTCAGTACTGTGCACAGGGGATGTCACGCACAAACTCTGCCCTCAACCAAGGGCGGTCATCTCTCCACCGCATCCAAGCCCGTGATATTTTACAAACTCCATTTACGTTGCCTAGCCAGTTGATGGGAGTCTGAATGAATGAATATGCATTTGCCTTACTTTACATTTTGTTCATTACCATCTTTTGTGCATAATCAGTCAATTTGGATCTCAAGTAGATTAATGAGGATCTATTATCATCACCACCACTGAGACCGGAGCTGGAAAAATCACCCCTTGTTTATGTGTGACGCGTGTTCATCGGGTGGCTTTCAAAAATATAATTGCGGTGTAGCCTCACTTCAGAAATGATAAATTATGGATTTTGTGATTAAAATCTGGGCCCAGCCTATCAATAGATATCCTGTCCTGTCGTCCCCCTCCCCAGCTTCAGCCCCAGAGCCATATCCTGCTAGTGAGGGAGACAGAGGCTGTGTGCACACCACCGCCATCACAATGACCTTTCCACACGCCCAGGGAGCACGCAATGCAGAGGAGAGGCAATAAAAGTAATGAAAGAAGCAAAGGCAATTAAAGTGGTGTGTGTGAGGGGAGCGTGGCAGAGATGAGCCTGACTGGAGGCGGCCCCAGAATGCACTGCAGCTCCATATCCCCCATAATCCCTGTGTGATCGCAGAGCAACCCCGGTGTGCTCGCGGTCTGATCATCCTCTCACAGCATTCACCAGCTAATCCGCGCAAAAGGACAGCCATGCACACACACTGGACACATACACACACAAATGAACACGCACATGCATGCACATATACTCACTCATAGAAGCACATACACTGCTACACACTGCTACTGTAATTATGGTAGGCTGCATACAATTTATATTGCACAAAATAAAAAAAACTGAGGCAACCAGCAAAAATAAATTACCAAACACAAACACAGTCAGGCACAGATGTGCACACTCACACACACACACACATACACACACACACACGTTTAGGTCTAGAAAATTAGTTGCCCCCCTCCAGCCCTCTGCGGCGCAGTGTTTCCTCGTGGCCAGCGAGAATCATTAATGCCCTTCCTCTGATGCAGCCACATAACCAACAGCAATTATTTCTAAAAGCAAAAAGTGAAAACAGACAGCTAACGCCCAAACATACACAGCACATAATCATTATTTTTTTGTTAGTCTGGCTGTGTGGGGGTTGAGGAGGTGGCAGTAGCTTGCACTTCATTTTCTCTGGCAGAGTTTACTGACCGCAAAATGACAAGGATGCTTTTCCTAAACCAATTAAGAGGCTGCAGCGCTGCTGTTACTATGTGACATTGACAGCACTTAAAGAGCCTGACGCCAGGCCTTAAAGATGAGCCAGAGATGTGCCCTTGGCTCAGGAGTCAACACACACACACACACACACACACTCAGATTTAGGAATACGTAGAAATGACAACAGACCCTGATCTTGCCTGTAGTGTACAATTAGATCTCTACTTGAGAGGGTGTGTGTCCTCCACGCTAATGACCAGAGCGGTCTGTGAAGGGGCTAGCATTATGCTCCTTCCCAGCTCTGGCTATCTTAAACTAATACCCACTGTTGAGAAAGGAGATGAGATTCTTTTCCTATTACAGAGCACTCTAAGGTTGAAGTCTTGAGACATCTTGCCCATGCTTGGGGCTTGTAGGCTGTTCTGGTTAAAGAAGGGAGGCTCAGGGTACATGCCCATTCATTAATGGCTGCTTGGATGCTGGGAACAGTTTAAGGAGATACATGGAGCAGCAGTATTGTTGGCATAATAAACCGAGTGGCAATGTGCTACTAACTGACTAGCGCATGGATAGCAATGTGTCTATGTGAATATACTGGACCCTCACCTCATCCTGTGACTGTCCTTGGTCCTCTCCTCCTGGCCTGCCCTAGTCGTGCTACCTCACGACTCCTCTCTGCCAGCTGCTCTCCTCCACAGCACACATACAGTCACATACACACAGTAAAATGCAGACAAACACACACACACACACACACACACACACACACACACACACACACACATTAAAGAACGACACTCTGGTTCCGTTTACATGCACAGAGAATTTCGTTCTTAATCCATGTAAATGTGATGCTCTGACCAGCTCCATGCTCTCTCGGTGTGCGGCTCCCTGCTTGCCACTGGCTTGGGCCTCTTTTAAGGCCTCCCTCAAATTAGACATTGTATTCTGGAGACTATGCACCTGGAGACCACACAACACACACACACCCGATATCAAATACAGTATGCACTACAGTCGAAGACATTCTTGCTGATGTGAAAGCGGGTTGCCCTCTGACCTCACGGCTGTGTTTCTGGCTCTCAGTCTCGCTGGGTTCCAGCTCTGCCTTGCACTGCTGCAGCTGGACTGTGCTTGCCATCTGTTCCTCCAGCTGCCTCTGGATGGCGCTCTGCAGCTCTGTCACACACTCCTGGAGACTGCCTACGGTCGTCTTCTGCTCTTTCAGCTACACAGAGAGATAGATGATGGGCGGCTGTCAGTTACGCTCCCCTCTCCCCATCTCCCCTAATCAGCTCTCCCATCTCATGCCACTGTGTGGGAGTTGGAGTTTCACGTAGGACTAAGTTTGACAATCACGTGCCATCTTAACTGTGGAGGAGATTTAAGGCACATGGGTGGGCAGATGAAAGATACCCCCTTATATGCATGAAGGAGATCAAATTGGGATTAAGGAGATTAATTTCAGATGGTAATTGAGAGGGAAACTTTTTCATCAGATTTATCTAACTTTCTAAAAGATGTCAAATGCGGTGTGATTTAATTTGCTAACAGATGAATGCTTGGTAAATTGCTGTGCTTCAGGCTTGTGTCCCTTTGGTTGGTGCAAAACCATATAGCCTCAAATTTCATGACGTGCAGATCTGACTCATTTCTCTCTGCTTCCTCTGGGGTTAAAAAATAATTACTAGTTTTGAAACACAAAATCAGACAGAAACTAATTCAATTTGTGAGCATGGCTGGAGGGTGAGTCTGAGTGGCGTATAAACGGGTGTAGCCAGGCTTCAATCAGAAGATGAGTATGGGGAACAATCCCCCTTTAGAGATGACAAAACGACCTTGGAAATGTTCAGCGGATCAGATGGGAACATTCATTCAAACCATGACATTCACCTCACAGACGGGTGATGACACGGGATTGACATCCCATACCAAAATATTATCCTAAGACATTATAAAAATTAATTTGAACCTTTAGTCAAGGAGTAATCAAGTAGACATGTACAAGACGCACCTACACACATGCAAACACACACACACATAGGGAAATGTCACTTAATGAGACATAATGCACTCAACGGTTTCACACCTTGTGATGAGAAAGCATTAATCATGTGTTTATAAGTTAGTGTTTAAAACAAGGGGTGTAAAAAGTACCCAGAGATTATGCTTAAGTTAAAGTATGGGTACTGGTTCAAAATCTTACTCAATTACAAGTAGAAGTATCTAGCTAAAAATACACTTGAGTACTTTTAAATGTACTCAAGTATCAAAAGTATTAAAGTATTAGTTTTAGAAGTGGCCAATTGTGACATCACAAAAGCCAAACGTAACACCAAAAAAAGCCCATTGTGACATCATAAAGGCCAATTGTGACATCACAAAGGCCCATTATGACATCACAAAAGCCAATTGTGACATCATAAAAGCCAATTGTGACATCACAAAGGCCCATTGTGACATCACAAAAGCCAAACGTAACACCAAAAAAAGCCAATTGTGACATCACAAAGGCCCATTGTGACGTCACAAAGGCCAATTGTGATATCATAAAAGCCAATTGTGACATCACAAAGGCCAATTGTGACATCATAAAAGCCAATTGTGACATCACAAAGGCCAATTGTGACATCACGAAAGCCAATCGTGACATGACTAAAGCCAAACGTAACATGACTAAAGTCAATGGTAACACCACAAAAGCCAATCGTAACGCCACAAAAGCCAAATGCGACATCACTAAAGCCAATTTTGACATAAAAAAAGCCAATCGTAACATCACTAAAGACAATTGTGATACCACGAAAGCCAATTCAATATCGCACATCCTCATGTTGTTGTCAAAGAGTTGAAAAGGATTTTTAAATTGGCACTATGGTTACTGTCCACTGGAAGCTTGTTAGCATTTTGTATGTGGAAACAAATGGGTTAAGCTAGCCAGTATTTACCAAACCAGATACTGGCTAGCTAACCCCATCGGCCATGGGTGCCGATCGTTTCGTCCTCATTCCTCATAACTTTAGAGGCCATCTTCTGTAGCTTTGCTGACTGTCATATTCTGATAGCAGGTTTCATCAAAGAGCCTCGCTTTCTGGTCTTACACAAGGACCAATAAGCATGGGTATGGGCGGGTTCATTTTCCATTGATAGGGATCTTATTGGTTTTAAATAAAGTACGGCCGTGGGGTTATTAGTTCAACCAATGAAAAAAAGAATACTAATTTAAAGTTTCTAAAGTTTGTTGGACCTGCCAGACTTACTTGTACTTGGTAGGTCTGAATTTTAAATGTAAGGAGTAAAAAGTATCTTTTTTTTCTCGAAAATGTAATTGAGTAAGAGTACAAGTATACAAATTGAATAATACTCGAGTGAAGTACAAATCCCCCGAAATCGTACTTAAGTATAGTAACGAAGTACAATTACTCAAGTACTTTACACCCCTGTTTAAAACTAATAAACACTTACATGGTTAATGCTTTCTCATCACAAGGCGTGAAACCGTTGAGTGCATTCTGTCTCATTGATTGATATAGAAATTCCCCTATGTGTGTGTGTGTATGTTCAAATTAATGTCAATAATAATATTTCCATATGGGATATCAAATCTTTCTTTTCACAAATTCTTATGTTCTATAATTGTGTTCATAGAACAGGCTTGAAAGCACTCCTACTTTCAGTCACTTTGGAGAAACCGAGCACAGTAATGCTACTTGTGGGAAAAATAATGTTCAGCATTTATTTTGTTACTCACTGGCGCCTCACTCAACATTTTATCCTACTTTGCTAGTAAAATAGTAAAATAGAAGTGTATTTGCAGATAGACTATAGGTTGGAAATTTGGTCAGTAGGAAATTTGCCAGCATCTATGGAACAAAAATGTTATGAATTGAATGTCTCTCTACCTAGAAATGGTCATTCTGGCCTGTTGCTCCTGCTGTCTGGCCTGATCCTGGGACAGCTCTGCCCGCAGCAGGAGGCAGGCTTCAGCTTCAGCACAGGGGACAGGCTCTATCATATGTGGTGAATGCAGTCATTCAAAGTGCCTTTTTTTTTAGCATGGAACGCATAACCCTGACAGTTCAGCTGGTAAAACATTCAATCCACACAGGTCAAATGAAAATCCAAAGTATATTATTTAATATTACATACTAAACTAATTCAGAACCAAATTTAAAGATGGGATTTTCTAAACAGATTCAAATCTTAGTCTCTAAAGCCAAATGTCACCATGATTAACTGAATTGGAGATGAAAAGATTCCAATCCTGATAAGATTCAAGCAGATAAAACATGCACAACCGAACCACCCATGTGTTTACAGAGCAGTACACTGAGACACTTACTTCAATCAATATATTGATGTTTTGTAATAGGTTCTAAATGACTTAGGTTAGAGACTGTGCTGTGCAGCATCCCTTCTCACCATCTTGTGAGTGTTTCTCCAATTCGTTCTATCAGGAAAGTAAAAGCCAGCTAAGATGACCTATGAAACGTAACCTTAAACTATGTCTAATGGCTAGCTAACTCTGGCTCATTAGAAAATCATGTTTTTAATCCCACTGACAGACATGGAAGCATCAGAGTGACCTGGTGGTTAGAGACTGTCCCATAACCAAGAGAATGCAGGTTTGATCTTCACAACAGCCACGTGTCAAAGTGTCCTTGAGCAAGATAGCAAAAACCTTCCTGCTCATTGATTCCACGTAGCTGGATAAGAGGGCATGATAGTGTTGACCTGAACATAACATGGTTATTGTATCTATTGTGGAAGGGAAATTCCACCAATCAATCACATGGATGGTATACCCTCATTTGCTGCGCTACGAGGTGGTGATTAGGGCTTACTTTTTGCTGACTGGTCTTTAGTATCTCTCAGGTTTGCTTCAGTTCTCCCTCCAGCTGTAACACGTCTTGTTTATGGCTGTGGACCTCCTGCTGGGTTGGGCCTGCCTGCTTTCCTCTTTCCTCAGATGCTCCACCTGGGTCCTGAAACAAGTCAGCCACTATAAATTGATTTAAGAATTGATAAAAGTTATTATGCTCTACTATCCTTTCAATGACACACTAAGAAATGTCCTTTGTAGCAAAGTGCTTTCTATTTCTGATCAATTGTTTTTTGAGAATTTCTTAGTTTTTCTTTTGGTTTAATTTCTTAGACAACTATGAAAGATATGTTTCAGAAGGGGTGGATTGTCTGTAAAGTCTGGGCAAAGTGGCAATGTTCTTCTTGTGTGATACCTGAGTTGGTTTAGGAATATGTTATAGACTTGGTTCAATCAATACATTGATGTTTTGTAATAGGTTAGAAACTTGGTGGGCAGCATCCCTTCTCACAATCTTCTGAGCATTTCTCCAGTTCATTCCACAAGGGAAGTAAAATGCCAGCTAGATGACCTAAGAATTTATTTCGCAGTACAAGAAACATAAACTATGCCAGGCCTATTGGAAAATGTGTTTTGATTTAAATCGAAATAAAATATAAATCCAGCCCATACTAAAATTGAACAGTAATGTCAAATTCACTGTGTACTAACCCTAACCCTAATTGATTACTTCTACTATTCAGCCCAGTCATAGGAAACTAAAGTGTATGTATGTATGTTATGCATGGAACTAAGGCAACGTATGCATGTGTGACAGATTTAATCTGACCAGGCAAGTTTTAACATTTAATGAGAGGATGTTCACTAATTCTGCCTGGACAGTATTACTTGGTATGGCATGTTGTTTTGTGATGGTGACATGTCACTGGAGCATAAGTGATTGAATTGGAATCAGAGAACTGTGTGTGTGTGTGTGAGAGAGAGAGAGAGAGGGGTGACCAGGGTCTATTTACTGCCAGGTGAAGCAACTAATTAAATTGCAGAGGGCAGCCCAGTTCAGTCCCTTCTCTCCTGCCAACATTAGCTAAGACCACAGCCACGGGTCAAAGCCCTCGCAAGCTCAAGGATGCAAGAGAGGAAGGAAGCAGGAAGGAGGGAGAAAGATGGGGCTGGGTGAGGGCTGCTGTAAGTGTGAGACTGGCACATTATTTGTACATATGCTGCCAACGAGCCCCTTGCAAAGCTTTTCTTTCTGTTCCCCTTTGAAATACAACACCCTTGGACCATTTACGAGAGAGCTACGTTGGGTGACAAACCTGGATATTTGTATGTGTGTATAGGGGAGTAAGAGAAAGCTTTAAACAGAAGATGCTGTGCCACTGACTCTCTGTATGTGTGTGTGTGTCAGGGGGTGGTGGTGGTGGTGGTGAGGAAACTGTGGGAAAAGCCCCAAGCATTTCCACTGCTCACCTCCCTCTTCCATTGACAAGTGGGCCGCAGTAACAGCTAATCGATGGCCAGTGAATTCCCTGTGCACCCCCTCACCAGGCTGATCAATATCCCTGGCAATTAGAATCCCCTATCTGCATGGCTGTAGGGACCTTGGGGTGGCTCGCCAGCCCACAAACACCCAATTTAGTCCTCAGCCTATCACTTAATTACTAAATCCTCCCTAATGCCTATTGGCAGGTGGCGGGTGTGCTCAGAGTGGCCCCAGCGGCTGAGTGAACAGGAGACCTTTGGCAAGGTGCTGGTTAAGATGCTCCCATCCCTCTTCTCCTGGCCAGTTAAACATCTGATTTCACAAGAGGGCCCCGACCCGAAATGATCCACCTATTGAGCGTTTAGCCCACACATAAACCAGATGGATGCTGTGGAATGGGAGGGGTGGAGGGAGTGGCGGCTGGGTGGGTGAGGGTTTTGGGGGGGGGCAGAGGACACAGCGCCAAAACAATCTCTCAGCCACTAGACCTGAGAGTGTGTCTGTGTGAGGCACAGCAGGATTTTAAAAGCTTTTACGAGACAATTTCCCGGTGTCTATAGGATCACATTAGATATAAAAAGGCAGCTAAATGCTGTCTCAATTCATATGGTGATAGCACTGACAGTAGTTCAGATCATTTCTAAGAGAATATAAAAGTGTGTGCTTGAGGCAGAGGATGTGTTTATTTGTGCAGAAAGTTACTACTGCAACACTTTGAACTTTAGTAGAGTAGACTAGAATATATATACCTGTAACTCTGTAGTCCATGCTCAGCCGTTGTAGCTCTGCTTGTAGCATCCTCTGGGCCGGCTCTGTCCTCACCACCTCTGCCACCCGTTCTGCCAGCTGCTCCTGTGCCTGCTGTTTCCCACCCTCTAACAGCGAAATCCTCTCCTCCTGTCGAGCCAGCTCCTGGGCTGGGCCATGGGACACAGCACTTTATTGTGTTGGGGTGAAACTTTAAAGAACAGTTGCCTTAAAGTATTTAGAAAGTGTTCACAAAACTGTTTTGCAGTCCCCTGCCACGCTAGACGTAACACTTGAATACATTCCAACTACCGTATTTTGTTTGTCCTGCCCTTTTTCTGGCTGAGGCTCCACTTTGTTTGCTCTGTTTTCTTTAATGCATCTTTTCCTATATGCGTGCACACGTTAAGAATCCTTTAATATGCATAAGTGTGTGGAGATGTGTGCATATCACACACAAGGCCTGGGGCTGTGAATTGATGGGCAGTTTCATTGTAGGTGAGTGGCTGAGGCAGCTGGAACATCACAGGTCTCATTCAGTGTGCTAACAGCCAGCACTGGAGGCTAGCTGGCCTGACACTAAAACCCTGTCATTGTCATTCCCCTCCTTCATCCCTCTCTCCCTAACTTATACCCTTCATCCCTCTCTCCCTAACTTATACCATCTCAATCATTGTCTTTCTGTTTCACTCTGTCCTTTTCATGTCTTGATTTCATAATTCAAATAGCCTCTTCCCAAAGACACAAGGAAAAAGAGAAAGACTGACAAGAGACTGACAGTAGAGAGAAAGAACAAGAACAATGAACCAAATGCATCTGACAACTCTCTCTAAAAGATTTTCAGGACATTTCTACGCTATCTGACAGTGAAGAATGACAGAAGGATGGAAGAGAAAGAGAGAAAGAGAGAGAGAGAGAGAGACACAGAGAGAGAGAGAGACACAGAGAGAGAGAGAGAGACACACTGAGAGAGAGACACAGAGAGAGAGGATGATATGTAGCATGTGCAGCAAGTGGTAAGCTGGACCCACCCACACACACACACACACACACACACACACTGTCTCAAAAATGTGGTACATGTCCCAGTCTGCCAAGCCACTAAGCGCCACTTGACAACGCTCTCTCAATCAGCTATACAAGGCCACCTCTGACCCAGTTTCCCCAAAGCTATCCTACCGGTGTCCCTGCAGCAGGTCTTGGGCCTCCTTGAGCTCCTGTATGCACTGTACCAACTGGGCCCAGAGGTGGCCACACTGGGCCTCTCTCTGCTGGCTATCCGTCCTGCTGCACTGGAGCGCTGCCTCCAGGCTACGGGCTGCAGCTGCCTGCTGCTCTGCCTCCATAGCCCTGCTCCGCAGAGCCTCCTGGGCCTTCAACAGGTTGGCCTCTGACTGACGCAGGAGCCCATCCCTGTTCTGCACTGCCTTGAAGGAAGAAGGGGTTTAGTGAGTCTAGTGTGAGTGAGTGTGTGTGTGTGCTTAATTTCATAACTCATATGTGGGAATTAATTTTAGCTGTAATGTCATGTAATGTGGGATCATGGCCCAGCCAACACCTGCTCTCTGTCAGTGGTTTGGCTGTGGGCAGCCTCCGGGTCCTCCTCCAGTCTGGCAACCTTCTGCTCCAGAGCTGTCAGCTCCTGCTGCCTGCACTGGCCCTCTAACAGGACCTCTGCCTGGAGCTGCTCCCCTGCCACCTGAAGGTGCAACACCTCTAGACAAGACAACGAGCACCCGGCCACAACACATATGGAGCCATATGTATCCTCACACACATTTCGTAGTATGTGGGGATAAAAAGCACTGTATGGTAAACTGGTATGTTTTGGTATTTCCAGTCTACCTGTCAGACATCTGTCCTTGAGCTGGTTGAGTCTGGACACCTCCTCTTAGCTGATGGACCTCCGCCTGATACACACTCGACTCCTAGACGCCTTGGGCACACTGCTCCCGGGCCTGGGAGACAGCCTGCAAATGCACGCACACACACACACACACACACACACACACCACGCACGCACATGCACACAAGCATGCAAACACACAGAGCTGTCACTTTCCTGTCACGTACCCATGGCTATGGCCCGAGGTGAAGTGAGGATGGCTGCCCTAAGCTTTTCAGATCCTCTTGAAGGACAGAGCAGAGGAGCGCCTGCCCTCCTCCACCCCCAGGCTATCTCTACACCCGCTGCACTGCACTCACTCAGCCGTCTGCCCCTAATTTGGTATTTCCACAAAGATGACATATGTATCAGGCAGAGCAGGAAATGTCCTGGTTCGGGAGAGAGCAACTTCCTGACAGGTGTCACCTCCAATCTGCACAGGCCTTCTTCTGATGTGTTAACTATTCAATTAACCAGCACACCGCACTGAGTGGGTGCCAGCACCTAATTACCTATGAGACCTCTGCTGTGAATGGAGTGTGATGTGTGTGCGCGTGTGTGGATGACAGGTCACGCATCATGTTACTGTTGAGGGATCTTCTCACTCTGAACTAACTAGACATTCGCATAGGGCACGTGCTATAAAGTGTGTGTGTTGTGTGTGTGTGTGTGTGTGTGTGTCATCCCCAGTCACCCCTCTCTCTATTTCCCTCTCTCAGCACCAATCAAACATTGCAGGGAAACAAGTGTATTGCTTTGAGTAAACTATGACTGTAAACATTCAATGAAAATAAAAACATTATAATTCGGCCATGTTGGAAAATAGGTCCTGCCACGCGGCCTCTTCATCTCACACCATTAAAATAACGAGGTGTCACCGGGCTCCGCTTCCACTGCTTCAATGTTGACACCCGTCAAGACAAATCTATATTTCATGGCCACTTACAGATGTATAAATAGCCAAATGAGGTGCGCTAACCATCTATAAAACGGCACTAAAAGGTTGCCAGAAGATGGCGGGTGTCGCGAGCCAGTTGCGCTGGTAATCAATCTGAGGTGAGAGGAGAGGAAAGGGGAGAAGAGCTGAGGAGAGGAGTGGGTTGCTTTGCGTGGCTAGGAGGCGAGGCGCAGCACCGTGCAGCGAGCAGGGCAGTAAATCACATCTGCACAGCTCGGTCGCTCCACTGACACACAGCCACTTCAACTGACATGGGGCTTGCTCGACAGCCTGATGGATCACCACACTACACTCCATTAAAGGCAAACGGGCACGACAAGCGCTGACATAATAAACAATTAGTCACTGCTGTGGGTATGGACTTTGGGTGCTGAGGGCCTGCCTTGTGATGGGCACTCACTTCCTGTCTTGGGTACTGAGGAATGTTGGATCCTTGTATCACCCTGATTCTTTTGTGATATTAAGAGGCTACATAGTAGCAGTGCTATCATTTGTGATTACAGATCTGAGATCTGATTTTTACTAATACACAGAATCTGATGTCAGTGAATGAAGTTAGAATGAATTATTCTGCAACCAAATAAACAAGCATTTCTGTGTTTTGCTGGGCTCACTATCATCTAACATCAACATCTACCTCACTCTCAACATTGTCTAACAAAGTGGACCCTGACATGTGTACCACAAGTACCATCAATGCCAAATAGATAATGGATAATAAATAATAAAGACATGGGCCCTGTAATGCAGACTCCATGAAACAACACATCAATGACAGCTACATCCACCACAGGTATGGCTGGCATACGACAACCCAATCCCATCTCTGTAGCTGTCTACCGTAGCGAACTCTGAGATTGACTTCCTTATATTATTTTTGATATTTTTTTTGCAATACTCTATTGATCCCTGAGGGAAAACTCGTCTGAGGGAAAACTCTTTTTGCTTGCCCTCCTAGACGGAGGTCAGGGCACAGGGTCAGCTGCAGAGCAACGCCCCTGGAGCTGGTAGGGATTCAGTGTCTTGCTCAAGGACACTTCAGCAGGGCGGGTGCTTGCTGAACCTGGTGGTGTCACCGGCTGGTTACTCTTCACAGCTGCCACTCTGGTTGTCTTTTTGACCTGACACTCTCTGACCACAAGTCCCTAACTCCCTAAGTAAACTGGTTTAAGGTGTTGTCACAAATCCACAGCAACTTAATTCCACAGGGCATGCCCTCGCTGCTCCAGCCTCACTGCTCAGCGTCAGTGGCTAGTCCAGTGTATCCAAGCTTCCTCCTTTCCTTTGTATTATTGAGCATAGTAATTGTAACTGTTTTTTAAAGTTGATATCAGGCATTACACTGTACCTGCTGTAATCCCTGTTAGACAGCTGAGACTCAAGGTCAGCCTGGATCCTGAACGGCTTTAGGTTTATGTTAGTCTGGCGTGCACAGTGCAAGTCTAAGGCCACGGTGATGGCTGAGTTTACTCTGATGAAACACCTGAGCCAGAATATCCTGTTGGTGATTCATCACAGGAAACACCAATAGGCTGACCAATAGGTAACAGACCTATCTGAATATGATTCTGTTCTTATGACACTCTGCTGTTGTTGGCTGTCGAAGCGTCCCGTCAGTCTAGTCCCGTCTAGCCATGCTCAGAAAGAAAACTGTACCAGATACCGGTATAGATTGGATGAAAATGAGTGAGCCAGCCTGAGAAATCAGATCCTATTGATGTCTCTCAACACACTCCCAGCTATTGACTCATTAAATATGTCTCTCTCTAAACACACGGGTACCAATACACACGCTGGAACTGAGTTTAGTCATCATGTGTGTAACTCAGCCAAGGATTGTGTGTGTTTGTTTGTGTGTGATGAAGAGGCTATGTATTGCTAATCGAGGTCTGACAAAGTATGGTGGCGTCCACACTGTGTGGTCTCAGAGGGAGGGCTGGATTGGGAAGAGGAGGGCCAAGGACCGGGGGGTTTGGCGTGTCTGTTTACTGGGCTGACGGCGGAGTAGAAGATCAGTGTGATAGCAGAAGGTGTAGGGAGCAGCACCTCCACGCTTCAATCACAGATGGAGGTGAGCGCCCCATCAGACCTCTAGCCACTCCTCCACCTTTGGGCTCCAATGGGCACAACACCCATTATTTCACACACACACACACACACATCTCATGCTGAGTGCATGACTTTCCACTTTACTCCATCAGTGAGCTGAGCTGTCTCTGTCCTTTTGTCTCTCTCACACACTTGTGCATGCGCACACACTCCCGCACAATACACAAATTCACAGATCCATGCATACACACAGGAAAACCGCACTCTCTCTTACACACACACACACACACACACACACACACACACACACAATACAGCTTCCCATTTATCAAAACATCAATCCTTCCTCTTCACTGATCTAACCATGTAATCCAAGGCCTTCCTACAACACCAAACCCCTTCCCTTCTTTCTCTCCCTGCCTCTGTAGAATTCTCTCTTGCCCGGCAGCAGGAGCTCTGCTGTTTTTACTATCAGTGTTTCCTCATTGTGTACCCTATGGCAGCCATGACCGCGATCAATGGGAATCAGTAGAAACACTTAGTGAGGTTCCCAGCCCCCCCCCAGGGCAATCCACTGTGGGGACATGCACTGCCTTTCTGATTCACCTCTGTATAAGAAGCTCAGGACATTTAGACAACTGGTTGAACTATGTGACTATAACTCACTGACCACTGATTTTGATGTGATTAATAGACAAATATGTGAAAATGAGTACCCAGTGGCTCTAACATGCCTGGGTCTGTAGAGAGTGGACAACCATGGTCTAAGAACCAGACCGACCTGTTGCCTGAGACGGGCATTGGTCTCCTGTAGGGTGCCAATGATCAGCTCACACTCCTGGCGGTGCTTGCAACGGGCGTCCAGCTCTGTCTGAGTGTCACCAAGCCGGAGGCTAGTGGCGTTCAGTGCTTCCTCTCCGCTCTCCAGCTGATCCCCCTGGGCCTTCACCTCATCCTGCAGCGCCACCACCTGGGGCACCTGGCACCTGCTCCTCACGCTCTACCACCTGGGACACAAACACCAAGAAATGCGGACAGACTGTGAAGACAAAATAACACAAAAGCATACATGCCCACACACACACTTTCAAAGAACTTTTAGGGATGACTTTAAGAGCTGACCTGTGCCCTGGCCTCCTTCACGTCCTCTTGTAGGGCCTGCAGAGTGCTGTCCTGCTGGGCCAGCTTACTGAGGCAGGCCTGGTACTTGGATCTGAAGAGCTCCAGGGAGAGTTGTTGCAGTCTGGACTCCCCTGCCCTGCTCTCTGCCTCCTGCAGATCAGCCTTCAGTCTGCTCAGCTCAGCCTCCAGGGCTTTCCTCCACATATGGCTTTCCCTCTGACAGGCCTGGATGCAGAGTGGGAGAGACACAGAAAGAGAGAGAGAGCAAGAGAGAAAGAGAATTCTATTTTCAGTTAGCTGATGCACTGTAATGGTATATCACTACAGGAGGTCTACTTTGTCAATTGATTTCACAGCCACATGTTGCTGCTACAGGGTGATGTCTTCATGTGTCAGCCACCTGGTGCACAGCCCGTTTGTGCTGTCTCTGGTTGTGCTCCAGGTTCGAAGCGGAGGTGCCCTATGGTGGACCTGCTCTGCTGCACCTTGCTTTGGGCAGCCTGGAGCTCAGCTCGCAGCCCGGCAACCTCCTCCTCTTCCTCGCTGCCCTCCTGCTGTGCCCGCGCCTCTGCCTGCCAACGCTGCAGCTCTCCATGCACTGCATTTACTGCCTCCTGCTGGCTGGACCACTGCAACACAGACTGGAATGAGTTTGTGAGTGACTGAGTGTGTGAGTTTGTGTTTGTGCATCACTGTGGGTGTGTTTGTGTTGGGGAGGGTGGTGGGATTGAGTATGAGCTCCAACTGGGGGCTCTGAGACAGACAAATGTACGGCAACCATCTCCCTACAGCTCCACTGGCACTTTAATGACACCGGCTCTACTGTACATTAGATTATTAGACTCCAGAGTACAATATCCCAGACGGGATAATATTGTTTTTCCTCTGGCTGATGATGCATTACAAAAATAAGGTATGGTGTAACAGATGTCTCTTGGGGTGAAAATAATAAATCACACAGACGTGTAACATGGTTGCGAAATGTGCGCCCATGATAACATCCACACCCACAAACACTTCAGTGATTCATTTACTCTATTTATTCCAACTGAGCACCACGCCAGGGCAGAGAGGAAATGAGAGAGAGAAGGAAATGGGAAAAAAAGCGATTAGTTTGCATTTAACTTGCAAACATCATTAAGGCCTCAGCACTAATTGTGTTGTTTTAAACAAGTGAAATCTGATAATGACTCCATTAGCGGACGACTCCCAGGGTTTAGAACGAAAGAGAAAGAGATAGAGAGAGTAAGAGATAAAGAGAGAGCGAGAGAGGGAGAGAGTAAGTATGAAGGGAAAAAGGAAAGAACAAATGTCCTGAGGTCGTCTGTTGAATCACCATGTAGATACACAGCAAACCACGAAACGATACGTGCAGCAAAGACAGCGCAGACTGAAGAGGGTAAATAGAATAATACCAGGACAGACATGGCTAAAGACCGGTGTATGTGTGTATTTATACATGTCTGTGTGTGTGTGTGTGTGCTGTTTTCGTGCAGAGGAGGGAAGAGGTCTAATCCACAACACGGCAGCTTGCTGCATGGCTGCATACATTACTGCATACATTACTGCATCAATCAGTGCTAAGCTGCAGTGTAATTTTCTAACTCCCTATTTCTCTCCCAACCCCATCACACAGACAACACCCCATGGCTATTTCTGATGAGATTCAGAGCTGGAGAGAGGGAACGCGGAGAGAAGGAGGGGGAAGGGTGTTTATAGAGCAGGCTACCTTTCTCCCTCTCCTCTCCTCCTTCGCCTCGCTCTCCCTCTCCTCTCCTCTCCTCCTTCGCCTCGCTCTCCTCCCTCTCTCCAACAGCTCTGATTAATTTCCATCTAGACCGCTTGGCCAGCAGTATTATTAGCATAAAATTTCCATGGATCAGGCCCAGCAATGAAACCCTTTCATCAAGTTACTTGTCAAACACAAAATTTCAAATCTCATTTTGTTTCTAATATCATTTTCGTACTGGGGCGTGTGCTGGGGAGGAATCAGGGGGCTACGAAATGGAGAGAGAGGGAGGCTGACGAAGTGGTGGTGGGTTGTTATCCCCGAAGATAAATGGAATCATCAATCAAAATTAAAAGAGCAGTAGGGTTGGAATGAGATTCTGTACCAGCATGCCCACATGCGCACACACACATATGCACACATGCGCATGTAACGGGCCTACCGACGAAGGTCAGCGCTGGGTGGATGGGTAGCTCGGAGTCCAAGGGCTTGATCTGAACTGGTAAAACAAAAGATCAGTAGCTGAAACTTAAACTCAGATTAGTCCCTCATCTTTTGATGCTTAAAGTCAGCAGCAGCACGTCACCTAAGTGTATCTGTCATCCCAGACTAGACCTCCACAAACTCATAAAATACCTGTCAACATGCTGCACTTTGACAGCCCCCGCAATAAATAATTCCAAACATCGCTTTGATTACAAAATGTGCAAAGCTTTCACTAATACACGCCCCCACCCCTTCCTCCTCCTCCCACCAGCACCACAGTGTACCATTAATTATGAAAAATAACAGAGGAGAGTAGAGGGGGTTTCATTTTAATAAGGATACAGAATCAATGCAATGTAATCAATCTCAGGTAATTATAAAAGCTATATTGTGAAACAATCAAGGTGCATAAACAAGATTAAAATAAATGAAGGAACTGTGCCTGGAGCACCACGGCGCTAATTAAATGGTACTAATTATCATTCCATGGCTGTGCGCTGTGTGTTGACACTGTGGAGGGGAGAGCGTGACATGCCTGACCACCCTCATGAGACCCACCACCGCATCTTCAACAGAATTCATTAGACTGACACACAGGACCCAGCGGAGGATCGGCTCTTCAAAGTCTTTGCTTTCTCACATGTGTATGAAGTTTTAGCCTGGTCAGACAGCCCACTCTTTCATGGCTTGTTCCCATGATCATTCTGCCAGGGTCAACTAAAATGTGGCTTGTGGGTGAGGTTTAAACCATTTGTCACAATAAAAGCACAGGACATGTGAAGAGGTCTATTCCAAAAACGCTATATCCGTTTTGGAAAAAGAGTCCTTGCCAGAAGTAATTTCTAAAATCCAGAGCCTCCAGTCTGCAAAAGTATTTTCATTTTGTCAACCAAGTACTTGAGTGAGTATTTGGCTATGGTGTGCAAGGAAAATGACTGGAGGAATATACACATTATTGAAGTCCTGGCATTCTTCAAATCCTTCCAGCCTGGTTAGATATGATTTGTGACCATTACTTTTTGAGAAATTCATAGATTGTTTATGTCTCTTACACACCTCTCTAGTATGAGATTACATGGTCTCCTTATGCTTGATGTGGAACATGCGGGGTGTGTTAGTTTCTGACAGAGGGAGTGTTTTATGTGTGACGTTCCTAGCATTCACAGTAAATAAAGAAAGTACATTAACTCTGAGAAAATAAAAAATAAGGAACAGGGACTGGATAACATCCAAGAGCTCAGTGACCTCTGTTTTCATCTGACATCTGAAATGCAACTGAAAGAATGGAGAGATAAAAATACAGAAATTATTTGCATAATGCTAAAAAAAAACCATGCTTTACAATCAAGACAAATAAAAGGCACAGAAACAAGACTACGAAGACAAAGCCATCAGGGTGGGTGTGGAATATGGACCATGGTCAGGGTAAGGGCTGAAATAGTGGAAGACCAAATGCTTTATATTGGAGCTTCATAATGGTCCTGAAGATGCAGATAAAGACAGTTAAGGTGATGATGAATACTACTCATACTAGTTCAGTGTGTGTTTTTTATGGAGACATGTCTAACCCCTCTCTCAGGGTGTTCCTCAAAGAACCCAGCAACTGAGAACCATTGCTCTTTGGCATGTGGTGTGTTGACCCGATGTGTGTGTGTGTGTGAGACCTGTGAGAGTAGCTGGCTGTTTCTCTGCTGCTCCATGGCCTCCTCTCTCTGGCTCTGACCGGTCTGAAGATTGTTCACCTCCTCCCTCAGGGCCAAGTCCTGCTCTGTCTGCACTGAGAGAGCTACACGCACACAAACAAAGAAACAAGCAAAGGGAAGGGTCAAGGAAATGAGCATAAAAATGAACAGTGAATATGCACCAAAACACACATTTTAGGGCAGGAGATTGTGAACGCACACACAGACACAGAAACACAGTGTGTGCACATTTGATGCTAATTGGAAATCTTCGTCTATGAGCAGTGTGTGACACAAGGCTAGTGTCTGCGCTACAGAGACACAAACATGCATGCATGCTTACCCACACACATAAACACATTTAATGTTCAGTGAATCGTTATCACTTATCAGGAATAATTGCTGCATGTGTGCGCAAGTGTGAAATTGAACAAAATCCCACTCCTTATAATTAAAGAAAACACTGCAAGCACACAATAACACAGAGCAGCCAGGGGAGCGTGAAGGCATGGATACAACCGAAGGCAACCGCAGCCTATTATGTTCTTTCTCTATCTGAGTCTCTGCCTGCAGTCCAACCTGTAGAGTCCTGTCTGGATGTTGTTCAGAGAGAATCTGATTTTCTCTCAAATGCGTGTTACCTTAGGTCATCCTCTGAACAAGCCTAACTGTAAGTTTTGGAAGGGGAAAAAAAAAGAGCTACAGACTTATCCTCCTTTCTCTCCCATACTCTTTCCACCTCTGAACATCCACTCACTCATCTCTATCCACGTGTCTGTCTTTCTCTCGCTACCCACCCGTCTGCTTGGATGAAAATGACATCTCCCTGTGAGTCTAAGAAAACGCCACATAAAGCAATTACTAACAAGCCTGATGTGCCCCCCTCCTTTCCCTTTGTGTAGGGAGGGGGTATAGGGGGGGCCAAGTGCCCTTCAGCAAAAATGAATTTTCCAATTGCAGTTAGTTCTTCCATGAATAAATAAACAAATGAATAATTGAAAGGAGCAACATAAATAAATAACATCACAAACATTTCGCCGGCACTCATAAGTATTCTGCAGATAACTCGGGCTGCATGCTAATGATAAAAACAGTACATGTAGCAGGTTGAAATGCATTATTCACTGATCTGCTCTAACCCAAAATTAAATAAATAAAGATCTCTCAAGGAACTCAAAACATCCTCTCAGCATTGAAGTGACAGGTCTGTCCCATTTATAACACACAAGGACAATCTGGAAAACAAATAACTGACCAGTCAGATGCAGAGAGGAATAAATAAACCAGCAGAGGAGCTGGCGGCCATCGACAGCTTCTCCACAACTTCACCTTCTAGTGAAAAAATAAACAAAAAAAACATGCCGACTTCAAAGAGTTAGGGGAAAGAGACAAGATGTTCTCAGTCCTGTGGCAAAGGACACTCACAGGGTGATGTGTTCACTTTTCATAGACAGCTGAACTCTAATTTTCAGCATTTACAACATGTAATATACATGGGAAAGGTCAAAAGTTTTCTTTATGACTCATCGTAACGGGGAAAGGGCGATGAGGATGAAGAGGTAGTTGGACAAAGAGTCTGAAAATCTGATAGACAGTAAGTAAAGCATAAGGGCTTACTTGGTCCTGAACTGATTTGCTTCTTGACAAGTCCTGACATGGACAGACAACCCATGGAGCACTGAGCACACACTGACAAGCACAACATCGTTGCTGCTGCACTTGACAAAATGCTACAGAAACTAATGAGAAATCACTTGTGAGCAATGAAGTGATTGCCAAAGGTAAACGTGGAGAGAAGGAGGGATTGTGAGAGTTGAGGCCCCTGCTGTGACTCTCATGTACCTCTTGCTGTACTGATCTGTGTTGCTCAATCAGCTGGTCCAGGACCAGGTGTAGGCCCTGGTTCTTTTTCCTCCTTCACCTCCTCCCGCAGCCTGCTCACTGCCACCTCCTCATGCATTAGCTACACACACGCAAACATATCCACACACATATACACACAAGCACACATACAGGGAGGGTGAGAAATGGCTTAAAGTCAGTGTCAGACACATGGGAAATTAGATGATAAAATTTGCTTGCAACTGTCCTTACTGTTTGAAACGGTCATCAGTGGCTGTGTTATATGAGGCTTCTCTGTCACTAAAACACCTCATAATCAAAATGAGTTTCTAGACTGATGACCTATAAAGTACCTGTGCATAGCATGTAGTATACTGCTGCTCTAACTGGACCAGATCAGCTTTGACCTCAGCCTCCTTCCCTTGTGTCTCAATACATTTGGTGTCCTGCAATAAGCAGGATAAGTGTATCAAGGGTCACTATATCCTGAATTAAAAATGCAACACATTACAGTTCAAGAAGCGTTAAATGACTGTCCTGGTAGACCTAAGCCCTGCCACCACCTGTTGCAGTGCATCCTGGGAACAGGAGAGTTGTTGGTGCAGAATGTGTGTGTCTTCCTCTTGGTGCTGGAGCTTTTCTCTGACAGTCCCAAGTGTCTCCTCTCGCCGGGCAAGCTATGAAACAGTTAAGAAAATGCCCTCTAACACTTGGACTAATGTCCCACAACCACAATCGAGCATGTGCAATATAATGTAAAATGTATTGGCTAAGGTACTGTAAGGTACTTAAAGAACAATTCACTGGCCCTCACAATCATGATAAAGATTATTTCTTTTCCAGCAAGGGACAAAGAGATTGGCAGTTAGAGAGAACGACCCCCCCCCGCCCTTGTCAATATAAAAGAAGCACAGTGAAATTCAGTCAGATTACTACTCACAATCTGTACTATATGACCAACCGCCTTTTTGAATTTTCCATTATGATAAAAATTGGGTCAGGTCTTCTACAGAAGCATTTCTACAGCTGTAAGCACGTAAGTATACTTTACTTGTATAAAGCTGCAAAGATATTGCATTACTTATTGCATTTGTGTAACAAGGATATGACAATTAGCAACCAAGAGATACATAACCATACAGGGAAAAGAGAATTGGCGCAGTATGATGCTAAAGTGAATGGTTGACAACTGTAAACTGAGTCCACATCTAGACAGATCTCCATTGCACTACTGGAGTTCCTAATGAACACAGGCCTCCTTCTATCACCAGCTACTTCTCTTCTAGAGGTGGAGGTGGGGGGTTATGGGGAGGTGATGTTGAGTGATGATTTAAACAATGATTACTAATCTCAGTGTATTAGAATGAAGAAAAGCACATCAGAAAACACAGAGGGAAGCTGCCCTTTGTCCTCTGTGTGGCTTGTTTTCCACAAAGCTCATTAAGGGATACTGTTAACATGCTTCCTAAGCGCAAAATGTTAATTAAAAACAGGCTAATATGCATTTTAATGCCATGCTTTTGAACGCCGCGGAAAAAAAAAATCTAATTTCCTGTGTGGGTCTGCTGATTGCAGTCTGATGTGGTGCTGAAGTTAATTAGAAGCCTGTGATCTGATGTGATGAGGGGGTGACCGCACTGCACGCTGCCACCATCTCCCCACCCTCCCCCACAGTCTCCCTGACTACAATCACCCTGAGCCTACACTCTTTATTACGTCCCTAGACTAGACCCCACCCCACCACCAGGTCCCCACCCTGTCACTATCTCCATTCCTCTACTACCCTAGACCCCTTTTCCATCCACAATGTTCATCTCTGTCTCTCACGCTGTCCTGCAGTCCCCCCAGGCTGTGATGCAGCCCCTGATTCTGGGCCACCAGGCTGAGGCTCGTCTCCTCCTGCAGATGCGAGCTCCTGAGGGCCACGTCTCTGGCTCAGCCTCCCTAAGCCTCAGCGCCTCAGAGGCAGCAGCATGGTAGTGCCCCTTCTACTCCTGCAGCTTCCTGTCCCAAAGGTGTCTCTCCTCCCTCAGCCCCTGTTCAGCCTGCTCGGCCTGGCTATGCACCTCACCCTGTGTCACCTGTACAGCACACAGAAAGTTGACAGTGACAGTTACTACAGTAGAGTAATGATCAATGGCATTAGTCCTTGCTCAGTCAGTGAGAGTGCAGCATCAGTCAATAATCCCATCAGTCAGATGTTACAAAGACTATCAGTTGATGAGCCCCACTCACATTCATCAGTCAGTACTAAGATGTGTGGAGTACATGGCATGGCAGGCTCTCTTCATCCCAGATTCTGCTATGGACTAATATGGTCTGAGAACAGAGTTGCCCTCCCAAGTCACAGTTTGCTCCCTCGACATTAAAACAACACATCTGTAACAGCTCTGATGAGTTTTCACTAAAAAGACACTCAAAGAGAGACCATTTTTTATGAACTGACAACTTACACAGTGACAGGATCAGCACATAAAAGTCCATGCGAATGAAATGAACGAGTGTTTGCTGGGCGTGAAAATATACTGCAGCGCGCACCTCTGCAGACCCTTCTATTAATCAACCTGTCTGCACTTTGTTTTGAGAGTAATCTCGTCCAACCACCAGAGAAGCACTCAGCAGTAAGTGGCGCTTGGCTGTACTTTGAAGGCCATGGTTTATTGCCGTCCCAAAGCACAGCAAGGCTGCGCTGTAAAAACACATCATCTCAGCGCTCAACACTTGCCTGAGGTTATTCACCTCACACGCGCCGATCTAGCGAGGGCCTGCAGACCACCTAAACCACTCCTGGCCTATGCTCTGCTCTCACACTCTTGGATACAGTATATGTCTCTGTTCCAGTCCTGTGCTGGATTCTGTCTTTTTGCCTCCCACTTTTTGGCGCTCCTTGTCAGCCTCTTTCTCCAGCACTTGGTCTTCACAGGAGACTGGGCCTGTCCTTCGTTAGTGAGGACTATCAAGGCCATGCCCTGTAGTCCCTCCCTCCCCAGAACACAGCTCACACACACAAACTACACCCATCAACATGCGCACACACACACACACACACACACACACACAAATGAAAGGAGTTAAAGAAGAATCCCAGTACATGACACCTTCAGAAGTCCTGTAACTCACTACTATTTAAGCACCAGTTACTGGGCTGAGCTCAAGAAGGTTCAAGCGGCAGCTGTAATGTTGGACGGTCATGATGGTGCTTACAGAAGACACCCATGGTCTTACTGGCCACCTCTCTGCAGTAGGGAGAGGCCCTATTAAACAGATTTCTTTTTAACTGACTCCTCTGAGAGCATCAAGGTGACAGGAGGCAGTCAGGGGTCCATGTGTGAGTGTGTGTGTGTGTGTGTGTGTGTGTCTAGCATGTGCATGTTGATAGGCCTGAGGGTTAGACCTTGTCCTTCAGCTGCTGCTGCTCCTCCTTTAGCCTCTTCATTTCTTTGTCTGCTTCACAAAGCTGAAGAAACAAACACACAGACCAAGACGTACACGTGCATGTCTTTTCAGCCATCCAACCGTAGCCATTTCAAATTCCCATTTCCGAAATGATCCTGCCATGACTCCATCTTGTTTTCATGAGTGGCAAGACCAGGGGACATTGACCCCTCTTACATGCCGCTCCTCTCCACTAGAGTGAGAGGCATCTGAAACTTTAATAAAACAAAGTGCCTCCTTTCTTTATTTAACCTTTTCAGGAATAACGCTTTAAATATTTCAATATTAGGATAGTGCGACTGAAATTTACAGCAAGAGTAAAAAAAAAAAGTGCTGAAATATTGAAGGGCAGACTGGTGGTGGGCTGGGGAGTGATGGAGTGGCGGTGCAGGGAGCGAAGCCCTGCATGTGGCAATGCTACATGAGGCTCTGGTGTAGATTCCTCCAGCATGGTCTCTAGGAGCCCTGGGCTTAATTAACACTAGCCAGACCACTCCTTCCCTTAGCTGTGACATCTAAGGGCCCAACGTATTAGGGAAATTAAGCTGAGCTGACTGCAGGCCTGAGTGACCCTCAGCGGTAAACAGCAGATAATACTAAACTGCCCCGGCAACTGAAATTATATTTCATGGTGGAAAGAGTGAAACTTGGCAAGATGTGCTTGCCAATTTGGGTGGCGGGGGCGGCACAGTAAGGCCGGGGGAAGTGATTCCTCTTAAATGGGTGACCTTGTCTCTTTCACATCCAAGGAAGACATTACTTTGGACCTTTCTTTAGACACAAAGATGATGTACGTGAATGTAACATTCATCCTTCAAGGATACAAAGATTGAATGTTTTCTCCCTGCACTGCCAATGAAAAGAGCCTCTGACCCACATCTTAAAGGTAGCATATGTGGCATTGCTGCAGCTCCTCTTAAAGCAGATGCCTTTTTCCCCCTCAAAAGCAGGAGGTCAATGGTGTCAAGGCATAGAGGCCCACAGCACTCCCAGCCTTTTGTAGCTCTTGTCTTTGAGCTCAATCAAAAGAAGGGATGAACAGTCAGCGAAGGCAGTATGGGGCATGAGCACTACTTGTGCAGCCAAAGAGCACTTGTAGCGGCAGACCTTTCACTTTTTACTGAAGAAGAGGATAATGTGGGTATGTGCATATGTGTGATTGTGTTTGTGTGTGTTTGTGTGTGCCTTCTCAATAAGTAGAGTACTTACCTTTCTTTGCATCTCTTGTCTCTCATCCTCCAGCAGTGCCTTTGACCCGTCTCACCTGTAGCTCGCAACGCTGTTCTTCCCTATTTGCCTCCTTCTGCTCAACACACACACACACACACACACACACACACACACACACACACACACACACACACACACACAAGAAAGAAGGGGTTGGGGTGCCGCGGTGAGGCATACAGAGGATTGAAGCTGTCTGTTTTTAAAGGTGTCAGCGCACCTTACTTTTGCATAATACATATCACACCTCAGAAATGATCCATTAGCAGGTTACAGCTTGAGAGCTCCTAAACAAGCTGATGTGCGCCGCAAACACACACACACACACACACACTATCCTCCACTTTTACTGCCAAATGAGAGGGAGGGATTGTCCCTGTGGAGCAGACTCAGGTCTGGCTGCAATCAAAACCCACTTTGACTGGACTGACTTCCAGGCTCAAACCCTACACTCTGTACTCTCAACTGCCTCCAGAGAAAGAGCAAAAGACAAAGTGTGTGAGAAAGAAAGAGAGAAAAAGAGCGAGACAGAGAGAGAGAAAGAGAGAGAGCAAAAGAGAAAAGGCTAGACCACTCTTCACCACACCCCCCTGCACTTCCAGACACTGATTTATAATTTTAATATCTCTAATTTCCACAGCAGCGCCCATTTTCCAAATGTCATTTTCCAATTTATGTCAAACCGTGTGACCATTTTTCTTAATACAGCTTATGACAAGCTCGGTGGCAAGGCGGATATGCAATTCAGATTGAGTGTTTTACAGGCACGGCAGCAGACACACTGGGGTGTTTGTGTGTTTATCTTTATCAGTGCCTGCTCAATATTTTGGAGGGGGAAGACTGGGAGCGTTACACACAGGGGAACAATTGGATTTGCTGCAAAAAAAAATATGCCTTCAGGGAACAAAGCCATAATTCTGTCATAAATCTAATAATTACAGTTATCATAATGAGAATTATGATGGTAGCAATGATAATGTATTAAAATATGCATTAACATTACGAGCTTGAACTGGAATGTGGGCTGGCTTCATGGTCATTACAGGAATATTGATGGTAATTAAAACAGAACCTCCCTTTTTATGTAACACTCCATCTTGGGCTAACGGTGAAGAGTTGGACACGATGGGAGGGTTCGTCGTTGGGGGGGAGGGGGGGTTTACCCTATGGGTGGTGCTGTGGAGTTCCTCTCTGGTGCGGTTCAGTCTCTCTCTCTCTTTCTCATGTAGATCAGCCATAGCCCCTCTGGACCCACTGCAGCTCAGCTCCCCTTTCCTGAAGCGAGGAGAAAAAACGGAAAAGACGACCACTTACACAAGCGATCTGGTGACAGGGTGGAGAACAGAACAGATTTAGATTAAGACGTGTGTGATCCCTCAACAGCATCACACCGCTAGTAGCTGTAGCTGGATCATGGTGACTTAAGAGTCTGGCCATTGGCGCTGAGGGCCTGCTTGCTGACTCGGGGGCTGTAATGGAGCTGGGAGAAAGATACCTTCAGTCCCGCTTGCCCATTCATCAGTTGCCCACTGTGAAAGCTCAAAGATCCGGGCTGGCTGTGAACATGCCCTAATGGCCCTTAATGATCACTGGGATGAGTGAGACAGTGTGAGACATGTCTACGGTGTGGTTGTGGCGGTAAGATCTAGTTGGGGTGATCTGGCCAGTCTCACCCCTCTTCTCCTCCCTCCGCTAACCGCTGATCGACTCTCTCGAGTGGCGGCCCGCCAGCGCATGTTCCCTACTATTGAAAAAAGGGTAAAAATAACAGGAACAAGTTGTCGGAAATGAAATTTCAATTCATCCAGTCCCTTTATACACTGGTGCGAGAGCCTGCCGTCGAGAGGGAGGGATCAATAGTGTTTAGACAGCAGGGCAGATTTTCTAAGCGCCGGATCAATAGGAAGGAGAGAGGAAAAAATACCCTGGCTTTTCTTTGGCTGTTGTAGTAAATACGAACAAATCAGTGGCCTTAGGCTAAATGGATTGACCAGCTGTTTCCGAGTTCTGTGCTGTAAATAAAGATCCATTCTGAGGTGTGTAACGGAGGCCCAAAGGGGAGAGTGCCACTGTTAATGTTGGCGCAAACTGGGCTGGCTTGGACATACAACCGCCAGGGTCAGGGGACCAGGGGACCAGGGGAGCAAAGGAGGGGAAGAGGTTAGCGGAGAGAGCGGACTGTGAGGATCATCTGGGATTGATGTGCTACCGTCAACAAAGAAACCCATAATAAGACACATCAAAAAATATAAACTTCTTCTATAAACTTCCTTCATGTCATCGCCATAAAACAGGCCACAAGGCAGAATACAGTATGCTCTTATTGATGACTGGTATTTTTGTATGTCTATTTACCTGACCTTATCTGCAGACAACACTAAGGAAATGGATGTTTCTTGGTTTCTCATAAAGGAAGGATCTGATAAACAAACTAGATTTGCCAGAATCAAATAATAGGTCAGAATATGACTCTACGGCTAACTAAAAAGTCATTAAATGAAGCATAAGTTTGTTCATGGCATAGGCCAATGTGGCAGGTCAAATATCCCCAACAATGTACTGGGCTAATCAGAGGGTAAGATCACGACAGGATGATTGATCACCTGCTTGCTTTGCCTCACCTCTGGACTTATTAAAGAAAAACACCACAGGCCACGCTTTCTCAAAACTCATTGGTCAACCACAGTGGAGAACGTGATGGGTGAAATTCATCACCGAAAGCTCCTCAGCCCAAACAAAACACACACTGGAGGACCAAACAATACAAGACCTGTGGTCATTACTGATTGCCTCCAAACTCAGTGAGGAGACACATTAAAGGGACAAATGAGTGCGTAAAAGGATGGCTGTTGACTCTCGCTGCAGGGTGGGGAGGAAAGAAAAGGAAGGGAGGGAGAAATGGTGGTCTGGGCTGTGTTTGGAAAGACTAACGGGCTGAGTAAACCAGTGCATGTAGTTCCAATCCCTCCCCTCCCAATCCTGGTTCCCTATAGGAAGGGCCACAGCGAGAAACTACCTACCTCTACACTTAGCCCAGCTATACATACCGCACTGTCCATTGTTGTTTCTATCTGACGCCGACTCTGTCAAAACCTACAGTTTGGTGGTATTGTGGCGGCACTCTGCACTAACAGATCTTACAGGCAAACATTGAAGTCACATAATGGCCACAGAGCCCTCACAAGAACACAAAAACAGAGCAGCTGGACATGCAGTACTCATTTGAGAGCAATTTCACAATGTAATTGAGGCTTTGTGTGTATTTGTCAGTTGCAGCTCCCTGTGATAAAGGTCACCCTAGATTGTGCATTTACCGAATCTCAGGCTGAGCGGCAGAGGTTAGAGCACAACTCATTGGCTTCCTGAACACATTACCTTAATGATGCCATTCCTCACGCCTCCGTTTCAACACATTTGGAGACGGAGCAGTTAGTACGTCTGTTAAGACATTCTAATATCTCCCCCAGCTATTTACCCACCGCTCTGGCACAAACGCGTAGCCTGAATTAGGTATGACAACTCTAACTCTTTTTTTTTTTTTAACAAAAAGACAAAATACATAGACAAAGGCATCATGTAGTAACAGTCATTAAAATTTTACATTACAGATTTCTGTCTTTCCCCAAAACTCTTCTGTCTATTTTTGTTTGGTAATAGGATTTTTTTTTTGGTTAAATATTAAAATGTTCATTGTGACAGATTGCGAAGCTGACTCTGAAGGCAGCTTGTTCTCTCCGACTCTACGTCTGATCAAACCTCATTTACTCGTCTGGGGGATTGAATGAAATGTCTGATCATTAACCCCATGTCTGCCTCTGGGGGAGGGGTGGCTGTTTACCTCCTACGTGCTTTGTCTTTTGGTGCTTACCCTAGTTTCAGCTGCTGATTTCCTATGGCTCTGAGTGGGCACCCAACTATTCAAGCTTTACCCATTGCCTCCTGTGTAAGTGCTATTTTAGGACAAACCCGGGGCTGTTATCTGAGTCATACTTTACATAAATGATTTCAATTTTGTGCTGACTGAAACTTACCGGAGTCTATGGTTGCAGACAATCTGATGTCGGTATTTGTAAGATATTTGCCATAGGTGACGGTCAGCAACCCACAGAGAGCGGTTCCAAAAACTTGAGGCAAGTGCAGGCAGTGTCCTTGAATGCTGATGCTATTTACATTCACTGTCAGCTTCTTCAGTCAAAAGATAAAAATGTTAATAGTTGGGGGATTCCTCTCACCCTTTCTAGTTCTTGGCCAGGCCACAGTCGTATCTCACTGAGTGGTCCTTAATGTGGTCAGATCCCTGCAGACTACCTGTTCCATATTCTGGCCTGCGTAAGCGGTTTTCCACCTGTTTTTGAGGTATTTGGGGTATTCTGAGGAGGAGATAAGGGCTATTGAGAGTGTTTATGTTCCTGGCTTGTACAGAGGCTTCTAATGTGTAACACAGGGCACTTCAGTATTCAGACGCCCGGGGCTATTCTCTAAGTGGTCTTTACTTTGAAAACACAGGTGCCCTCCAGGGGTTGATGACTGGTGGTTGTGTGCGTGCATGTGTGTATGTCTATGTACATATGTGTGTGTGTGTGTGTGTGTGTGTGTGTGTGAGACGGGGCAGCAGGCTAGGAGGGCAGATAGAAGAGCTGCACTGCTCTGAGGCCCGTGCAACGCTCTGAATAATATATCCATACATCATCAGTCCATGTCAGACTTTGATTCAGTGTGGTGGTCTTGGAGAAACCACTGTGGTATTATCTTTAATAATGCAAACTGGGATTAGGCGCTTATTCTCTTCTGATAAATATGGCCAAATCAATTAATTCCGCTGACATCCCCCCACAGCACAGATATAAATCTAACATTGTGCTTGGCTTTCTTATTTATGCTCTCTAAAGCAATGCAAGCCAGAATAATTTACTTTTTATGTCCTTATTCTGAACAAAAACTCCACAACAGTGTCGAGAACATTTGTTATTGTTATAGAAAACTGTAAAATAAGTTGATGTTGATATTTGTAAATCTAATGAGGTTTGGAGGGAAGTTGTATATTCCTACACTGCTGGTGTGGAAGAAAATAAATATCACATATTGCTAAAATTTAGAGTATTGGTCTGACAAATCACTCACTATTGACCTTGGTGATGGGGAGCAGCTGGCCCAGCAGTCATTAGGCATGGCCATCTCCATCTTCAGGAACCATCTTTTATTTCCATACAGCCTTTTATCCATTTTTCTCTGTCCTGCTATAAAGTCTTGCACCGGTCCAAGGCCATTACTGACAACAGCAGTATAGCAAATGTCATTAAATAGCTGGTCTCATCAATACTTCTTAAAAACAGAACATCAATGGCGGTAGACGCAGTGCAGACACAATATGTTTCCGGTAGTGTCACAATCTTGTAGGTCTAATTAAGCTGAGAGCAGTTAAACAGGAGAGGCTGCAGGAGAGGAGAGGGTGACCCAATTAAAACCAATGGAAACTCAGACTCACTCTGCAGTGTGGCACACACACACACACATGCAATCAGCAAGAACCTGTGAGAGGAAGGAGAACAAGCGTTATTAGTCCCTGAAAAGCCCTCCCTACATTAATATTCTAGCCTAATGAAAGCTTTTCTACATTTCTTCATTTCCCTACACTTGCCTGTCACTGCTCGGTTCATAAATATTGTCTTATTATGATCATCATGATTTTTTTCTCCAGATATGCAGCAAAATTCAGAGGCAATTACCAAAATGACAGGTGAAATGGGAGCGCGCTGAGAAGAAATGAAGGGTTTCCATGGTGATGCAGCAGGAGAATCAGACTGTATGTGCGTGGTCATGTGACTCAAATCTGGCTGAGCTGCTGCTATGCTGAGGCCCTGCACACCAAAGGACACTTAACCTCAATAGCTGGCAGCAATCGCAGGCCCATCCAGCTGAATTTATTTGCTATTTCTGTCCACAGGTCAGGGCGGCTGTATGTCTGGGGCTGGAGCTCCACACAAGCTTTAGCCAAGCCCAGGATATTGTCAACTCCTCTCTCCCTAATGACAGCCTGTGTAAACTGAGCTCAGTGTTATGGGAGGCCCCGGTAGAATATTTACAACTTACAACTGCATCTGCATGAAGATGAATATGACAGCGTTACACCATCCAGCAGCAGTGAAGGCAGCACAGGACAACACAGGTCAGGTGCATCAAGCACACGGATGCACATATAGTACCAGAAGCAATATAGACACTGTCTGTGAAAGCCGGACAGAAGGAGCTGAGTGCTGAATATGGCAGAGGTAGAATGAGGTAAAGGCAAGGGCAAGAGCCACCTGCCCTAGGGTGCTGTTAGGAGCTGAATTTTTGATCAGTGTCGGCCGTAAAACAAATGTATATGTTCCGTTGTGTTTGCTGTTAACAGAGCACCTCTGTGCCTATATGTGCTGTGTGAATTGCCTCCCACTCTGTGATCCCCCTTATTAAGAATACAATACCTTATGCACAGACAAGGATTAATATTTGAGCATGTGTAAAATGGAATTGGAAATGAAATGACTTGGATCAAAAGTTAATTATGAAACACCTTGCACAAATATATCTTTTTAGATTGCGCCTTCTCGTAAGAGAGCATGAGGGGTTCAAACTCATTCTGACTGAGCCAGCCGACAGCAGACTAATGCAAATCTACTCTGCTGCTAGAGAGGAACAAAAATGATCTTTCACTCTTTGTATTTGTCTCAATTAGAGGACAAAGTCTACTTGAGGATGTACTTAGGAATGTGATGGGCGTTATTCCTTATTTTTCTTAGTGATTCTCTGAACACAAAGTACTGACATGAAGCTGAGGGGCAGCATGGTAGGGCAACAAAATCACCCTCTACAGTCCTATTTAACTGGTGAGCGTGTTTACCTTCAATTCTCAATTATGACTGATTAGCAGTCATTCAAAGGTGCAAAATGCAACATGCAACAAAGCGGATGTGCTGTTGATAATGGTGGCTGAGTGAAAATTGTGGCTTAAAATTATACAAATAAATAAATAAGTTCAAACAAACAGGAGAAAAATCGTCCCACTGAAGCAATTATGGATCTAATCAGAGGTTTCTGCATGAAGGTCCCGCTCTCCTATCTCACTCCCATTTGCATCATAACACAGCGTGCAATATTAATTTCCTAGTTTACTGCTTATTGGAAGTGCAAAGTATGAAAAGCCATTAAGGCCCCAAATAGGAAAGCAATTTGCTGTCACATGGATTCGGCTCTATTAAAAAGAAAAATCTTGTTAACCATTTGGAATTAGAATCATTTGGCAAAAGGCATTCTGCCGCACTCCAGTAAAATAAGTAATTATGCTTCCCTTCCTTCTATCCCTCTCTTTCTTTCATTTGCACAAGCGAAGTGGAGAGCAGTGGATGGGGAGAGCGTCTGGATACGAAGGTAATTAAAGTTGTTGGCTATCTGTTTGGTTAATGCAGGGATCAAGCCAGCTGAGAGCCCTAGGGGCACAGCGAGATGAGGAGCGCTTATCCATTTTTCTGTCTCTGTCTGCCAGCCCCCAGGCTAACACTCATCTGCTCCATACATCACCTTTTGCAGTCCTATAACCCAACTTACCAACTCCAGTCCTAAAACTAAACAGGGAACTGTCCATACGCAGTAGAACAAACCTGGACCGACCGTTCCCCCGGGGCGAATCTGTTTTATTTATTTTCAAACTGAGTAGAATCCCATTGCAGTTGAGTACTGTTTAAGTGTAACTATTTCTCGGGGGACCTGATGGCTCAGCGTATTACATACCATGTACTTTGAATGTTGTGTGCTCATATACACTCGTAACCTTCGTAAGATGTCGTTTTACTCTTTCTCCCCCTCCCATGTTCCCTGTCACTTTTCACTGTTTATCAGCTAAAAAAAAGCAGATATGCCTTAAAATTGGTCATTAAAGAGGAAAATTGTGTAAGTATGTCCTGATTTACAGCGTATATCAGGCAAACAACACATGACACAACACCCAGCCTCTCCTTATCCCTTTCTTATTCTAACCAGCCTTATTTGGAGTAGACTGTCACCTTTTACCTTGAGTTTAGCTGTATTTTCTGGCAAGCGTCATGAGCCCTTAATCGTCATTATCCCAGCTCAATGGGCTGACCTATCCTATCTTATCCAACACAGGCCTGGCTCTCCTTACTCCTCCATAGGAATGAAAGGGGGGGGGGAAAAGGCTTGGCAATTTATGGGGTGGCATGTATGGCCTCTAAGGTGTTTTATGGTTGGACCTGCAGGGCCTATTTAGGAAGCGCTGCGTGCTCCGTCCTGACCACAGGTATTGATCGTCAGCGATGGCCGTGGCGTGGCTGACTAGTTAAAGCCCTGCATGTGCCCTCACAGGGAGATGAAAATGAGGCCTCTGTGTGTAATGATCTGTGTATGAGCAGGGAGAGGAGGCCGCAGAGACAGAGAGGAGGAGAAATTAAATCATTCCGTTGCTCTTTCAGGAGAGGCACTGCAGCCAGCCATGCTTGGCTGCTTAATGTGGGATCTGTTTTTGAGAGGAAAATTAAAAAGAGAGAGAAGAGACTTAGAGCGAGAGAGGAGGAAAGAGAGATAAATGGCTGGACGTGGAGGTGGTAAATGAGAGCATCCTGATGCAGAGAGCTGTGTGTGGATGTCCTAATGGGGTGGGCTGAGGCGGGCTGTCTGGCAGCCTGACCACCATGGTTACAGCTAGCCGCCCTGCCCACTCCACACCAGGCCCTCACAGCGCTCCAATATGCATGCTCCACGCTAATTGGTGGGAAACGACAGTGCATAACAAGTACAGAGGAGACATTGGTCTAATTTGAGAGGGGGTGAAACGATGGGGAAAATGCTTCTAATCATGTGAGGCATTTTCTTGTCTTTTGAGGCGGAGAATGCGGCTCTATCTCCCTCCTCTCGAGAGCCACGAGCCAAGACACACAGGAACAAACACTGTGTGAGCGAGCAGCTTGAGGACCCACATCAGCATGAAGACAGAATGAAATGCAGGCGGCAACACCTGAAATCAAGTCGCTTAAGTCGGTCAATGAACAAACAACCTGACTATCAAAGCTAGCCACAAGATTCTTGCTTCCCCGTGAAGTCATTAGCCAGATGGTTCACTCGCTTTCACTGTGCATACTATTTGTCTACATGGGGTGAATTCGTGAGCACTCTGCAAGATGTGTGAATTGGGCAATCATACAGTGTCAAAATCACTGGAAAATGGGTGTAGTTCAAGAATAGAATGACGCTTCCTCCACAACTGAATGGACAGGCTCAAATAGATGTGAATGGTGGGTGTGAAGATGCCACTCACTGAAAACAATTGGTATTGTGTTCATTGGAGGACGTCAAACAAGCCACAAAAAGTTCCTCTGCCACACACCATGAAACAATACATCAAACAGCCCCCAAAAAAACTGGCAAACGCTCCTTTTCCTTAGACAATCCATTTCGATTTCTCTTCCAAGTGAAGTGTGTGGGAGCAGTGTGAACAGGGAGGGGAAGTCAAACCGGGGCTGGACCTCTCTGGCTGGCTCAGACCCCTTTGCGTGACCCCATCCTCAACACATCTCACCTCCACACCGCAGGAGTTCACTCCACCGGCCTCATTAACGCAGCCCTCTGCCGTCATTAAGACATTTGCAGTGAAATTAATTGAAAGACAGATTAAAAATAAATTAAGAAAAATGCATTGCAGAATGCCGACGTTCACTTCATAAATCACCGGGGCAAAGCCAGGAGCCGGCTCCCCATAATTAACTGCAGACTATTTATTTTATCCTGACGGTATAAATTAGAATTCAGACGCACAGATTATATTAGGGCTGTCTGCCATGCGGAACTGCTGAGGGGTGTGCAGAATATTTTAACGATACAAAGAGGAGAACACAGAGAGAGAGAGAGGGAGAGGGAGAGAGAGAGAGAGAGAGAGAGAGAGAGAGAGAGAGAAGCTGAATAAAATGGGATGGGGGATAATATGTAGAAAGGCAAACAATATGTAAATGCACACAAGGCAGAAAGATAACATTTGCGTCCCATGAAGAAAGTATTTACTCGGGCAATGACAAAAAGAAACAATAGACAATGAAATTAACAGCCGGAATCAAGCTGCGTGATTACTCCAAACAACAAAAGCCTGATTAAATGAACTACGCTAAGTGTTCCGCTGTCCTCTCATCCGTAGGAAGAGGATGTGAAAAGCTTAACTGACATTACTATTGTGGGCCTACGATCAGTAATAGAGCTGAATGGCATAGCACTGGCCTGCTCCTCACTCTCTCCTGCTCCATCATGACCTTGCCCACTCTTCACACAATGTGGACAGCAACTTCTGCCTGTGTGTCTTTTCTTTCTCTGTCTTTTTATAGATCTGTCTGTCACTCTTCCCCTTCCACTATCTACCTCCCTGTGCCCCCACCCTTGGGTCTCTTTCTCTCTCTCTCTGTGCCACAGTCAGTGCTAGCCATACACTGCCTCCTCGTGGGCACAGTGCCCAGGCTGGCGCTGGGCCAGATCCGCTCTGCCACAATGGACTGGCAAAATGCTCCCTATCTCTCCACACTCCACATTCCCCGCACATCCCTTCATCAGAATGCCTGCGGTCCTCTCCTCCTCCTTTCTCCCTCTTTATTCTGCACCACAGCTGAGATCAACACTTTGAAAGTATGCCCTGCAACCAGCCAATGAAAAATAATGCTATCACTACTACTGCTGGGAACAAATAAAGCACTCATACACTTGAACACTTGGCTATTATGCAATCATACTTAAGGCAAAACCAAGTCATCTATAAACAATGAAACATCAAGGCACCATATCAGGTAAGAATAATAAAAAATCACATATCAGGTGCAAAGCAGATAATTTTAAATACACAGTGCAACCACCAAGGTCTAGTCGTTTCAGGAGTCCATTTCTAAGAATCAGAAAAGGAAAAGCTGAAATTTGAGCCTTGCGGTCATTACAATGATGGATATGACAATGGACTAGTGTGATGTCTGTTGCCTACAGCGTGGGACATGGGGCTCTAGCACACACAGAGTTGTTCTCAGTGGGAAAACAGGTGACAGGGCTTTGCAACCCACAGCCAGGGTACAGACACTCTTCACTTGAACACAGATACTGCCCTTACGCCATTAAATACTAATAAACCAATAAAGTAAATACTTTGAGGTTATAACATCAAAATGAGTATGGATATTTCAAAACAAAAAGTCCACTGCCATCCAGTATTCACTTTTCAACATTTTAAACAGACAAAACAAAAACATACACTGTCCAAAAGTAATAACAGCATAAAATGGAGTGTAATAAGACAAATAGTGTTTCCAGTTTAGAAAGTACTGAACTAGTTTCCCCCATTGTTTTCTTCCCTTCTTTCTTTGGTGTTGCATTAAGTCGGTCTTTTTTGGCCAGAAAGCTTAAAAACCCACATAACTCAGATAATCAATGGCAATCTCAGACACAATGGACTCTGTTTTGTACCGTGATAGACGTGCGCAACATAAGTCTCCCAGCATAGAGTCCTACTGTTTCATGGAGTTGGATCTACCTCGCTATAATGTCAATTTCAGACGTGTGTTTTTATTTAGCGTTTTTATTTCGGAACCTTGCAGCATGGCTCCGTCTTATTGGGGACGACCAGGAGGCGCGCGGCTAGTGGACAACCTGTAGTGGTGGTGTTGGCTGTCTGTCTGTCTGTCTGCCTGTCTGTCTGCATTGGCGTTTGTAATGTCAGGGGTGTTTGAAGTGGACAGCGGGAAATCTGCTGGAGGAGAGGAGCCACCACGCCTGGTTGCCTCGGATGACAACACAGCCGTTACCGCTATCAGACTAACGCCATTAATCAATCAATTTCAATTTCTGACCCAGCAAATGCCAAAAACACAGCCAAAACCATACCACGTTAACATTGTGGCATTAGCGAGGGTATACCACAAAATACCAAGCCGGGTTTTTACAAGTCACAGCACGAACACGACCAGCCTCTCTCTGATGTATAATTTGGTTTCCCCGGCGAGTAAAAAGCATTGGAGGTGAGCGCATACGCAGCAGTCATGTTAAGATACATGGCTGGAGTCGGCCTTTTTTTCTCAAGCACCGGAAACACCAGTAAATCACCAGCAAAAGAAAATAAATATATACTTATTACATTCTGCACACTGCATATATTCACCTCCTTAACATATTGCACAGGCACAGTGCAAATGTGCAGCGCTGCACACGGGCAAAAAACATGCCATGAAAAATGACAGCAGGGAGGGGTAACTGCGGACCTGGAATATACGGTGCGGTGGAGCGGAGGAGAAATAATCATAGCTCAGAGTAGCTGGGGAAGAAGGGAGATGGGAGGAGCAAGAGGGAGATGAGTCTGTGCCCTATAGCACAGCAATGGAGCTCCCTTACTCCGCTGCTGGCTCCCCTGATTCCCAACGCAACACGCAAGGTCCCTTTCCTTCAGCAAGGGACAGCAGCAGCCTGTACTAGAGAAATACATCCCTCTGATACTGCATAGACATAGGAGACAGACACAGATACTGCCATTTTGGAGCATGTACAGTACAATGGACACTGGGGATACCGGTTAAAATAATACACCATTATAAAAAACATATCGATTTAAAACAAAGCAAATTACCACCCAGATTTCAACAATGACATTGATATTTCAGCTGTCTTCCTTTCTTCATCTACTTCTTATTAGAGCCCAAACCTGCCTGCAGTCCCCCGCGTCGCCGTTAGGTGTCTCTCTTTCACTGCGCATGGCTGAAGCTCCCTCTCGCTGAGAGGAGCCCCTCCACTCCTGAACTCCCATCTACACATAATATATACACCATCATTTGAAAATGGCAGCTTTTTGAAAATTCACCTTGATTATCAGACATTAAAAGTGACTTCTCCAGAGCTGAGTGTCTGGCTAGGGGGATGGCTGCAGACAGCAGAACAATGCAGCAGGCTTGGTATTAATGCCTGGCTGGGGTGTGCAGGGACGAGAGGAGCCAGCCCTTTGTTCTCTCCTACAGCCAATTATTTTTTACGTGTGCCTCTTTTCACAACAACAAGAGAGAATTTAATTTTAATGCACTCTCTGGAAAAAAAAACCCATCTACAGCATTCTTAAACAGAGATGGGGACTAGCATAGACGGTTAAGAATTAAGTATATATGCACACATCCCTGTATGAGGCATAGACAAATGACAGGAGCAACAAGAATCACTTCAACCCAAACACACACGCCTCATGCAAAATGTTAAAACACATAGTGCCTCATCTCCAAAACTGAAACCTATACCAAAACACTGCTGCACCCAGCTCTACCCTTAGTAAAAAGACACCAAAATAAAACCACTGTGATTTCATTAATACAGCATTATGGTGCAGTGGTGGGGTGCACAATAAAATGTGCATACACAGGACACAATGATAATAAAACACACTGTAAAAATAGCAAGGATTCCTGATCAAATGGCATGAAAAATAAAAACCCAGGCTCTCTGTTGGTAGGTATGTGGCCAAATATTTTTCTAATTGGACGAGCACTTTATCTTGCTGTCAGAGAAGCAGTAAAAAGCGGTGCTGTTCCCAGAAGGAGAGGAGCACCGCTTGCTGGCCTTTTATTAGTGCTGGAGCTCTGATATATGCCTGTGCTCCGGGCTTTCATCAGGAACCTGCACCAAACACACACACTCACACACACACACACACACACACACACAGGCACATACCAGTGTTACACAGTAACCACGCTTAGAACTCAACACAGCCCCTGTTACAAAATTCAGCTGCCATCTAAACATGCCATCACCATATACAACAACAGTCAACAAAACTACTGCTGAAAATATTTCAATTAACCAGAGCACAGCAAACTGACAGTGTTGACAGTAACTAGGGGCATTTATTAACTAACAATAGCTTAACATAGTGATGAAACTACAATACAAGAATACATTCAAATTCAGAAACAAGAGGCGGTGTACTGAGCAAACAAAGGCCTCAACGCAACCGGGGTGGGAAATTAACACTAGCCACCAGCTGAATGCTGGTAAGCTGTGGCTGCCAAGTTTGTCTACTCTGCCTGCCACTTTGGCTGGTGCTTGGGGTTCTTTACATCAATAAAAATCTATTTGGCAGATAAAAATGTGAAACTGGTAAGCTTTGAAATCCACTGGTCATTATGGCTAGTGAACAAAAAAGTCAGTTTCAACATCTCAGCATCACACACACATTCCATAGAACAAAAACTGCTTGGTGAATTGCACCACTTGCAGCTCTGCACTGCCCATCTTTGTGCTATTGTAACTTTCCTGGCAGGGTAAAATGATTATGTCACTAGGGAATGAGAAAGCACAAAATACAGCATGTACACACACACACACACACACACACACAACTACACACAAGCACATACTATGCACATTCCAACATGTAATCTTAACAGTTAATGCACAGCTATTTTTGCACACAAAAGCACTCAAAACTGACTCACACAGACACAGACACAGACACAGACACAGACACACAGACACACACACACAGGCTAAATTAAATTTCAGTCGTTGGGCAGACAACTAACTGCTTGTGTGTAGGACCTGCTCTGCGGCACAGCAAAACCAATTCTCTGGAGATGGTGAAATTAAAGGGCAGAATCCAGTCTGTTTATGGTTCTCACTCTCTTCTCCTCTCAATCAAATGTTTTATTAGCAATCATTTGGTCCTAAAAGTCATGTTCTTAGGAGGGAGCTGGTGTGATGACAGCAGCCGCTGGACGGGCAAGACCATTTCAGCCCATACCACTCCCTATTATTTACACCTGGAGCTGGAGGTCTGCAAGAAAGCTCTAATTAACCCTGAGATAACCATGTTTAGAGGGCACACTTACTCACACCTTAAACTCCTGCCATGTCTGCTCTTTCTCTATAAAGACTGTATCTTGAATAAGCCTCATAATTTCAGTGTACGTGTGTGTGTATGTTCATGTATGCAGATAAGAGAGCTGATTGAGCGTTAAATGGCAGCTGACCATACACAATATGTTTATCAGTCAGAGAAAAACCACACAGGCCAAAAGGGGTCTGGAGCCATCTGAAATCAAAGACTATAATCAAGACAGAAACATTGTGATCCTAACTAAGGGGATAATAATGTGAATGTAATGTAATAATAGCATGATGCTTTATTGATCTGAAAGGAAGGAGAAATTTCTTTTTTGCTTTCCCCCCTCCACAGAGCTGTTAGGGATTCAATGTCTTACTACAGGACACTAAAGCAGGGCAGATGCCTGCTGTCATGGGGGCTTGAACCTGGGCCCTCTGGTTGCAGTGTCCCTACACACTATGCCACCCTGCTGTCCCAAAATGAAACTCCAATTCTATAAAATCACTGTATAGAATGAAGTAATTCAGATTAGATGATTCTGGTGGCTGAGGTCTGAGCTGTACAGTACCTGCTGATGGAGACAGCCATGTTGGGCTTTCAAGATGGACAACTCTGCACGCAGTTGCTGGATCTTCTCTTCAATCTGGAAAGAGAGGGGAAGAAAGCAGTGTTTAAACCATTCAGCAACATGTCCAGTGTCTTGCCTTGATATGAAAAGTAAATCAGTGTAATCGAGTTAAATGGGAATGAGCACAAGACTGTAAGTAAAGTAAGGATTGTAGTCAGTAAGGAAATATATCTCATGTGATATAAATGTGATATAAATGTTGACAGGCATGCCTATGTGTGCACGTGCACATGCATGTGCTGGTCTCCTCCATCCCCCTGTGTATTGTCTCATTGAGGCATCTCTTTCCACCACCACCACCACCCCACCCCCTTCCCTGCTCTCCTCTTCTCTCCTCTGGTGTCTGGAAGCAGTAATCTGTTCCTGAGCCAGCGCTGCTGGGATTAGGCAGGGACTGGAGATAGGATATATGCGTCATTAAAGCAGAGAGCACAGCGTTGCAGACGAAGAGAGACAAAGTCAACAAAGGTGACATGGAGAGAGAGTAGATGAATAACACATACACACACATGCGCACACGCACACAGACATGCGCATGCATAAAATAAAAACACAACCTCGACGCCTGCAAACCTATGCACATGGCTACACACACACAAAAACACAAAATCCTCTTCTCTCACGCACACAAATTCCTAAACCTCCAGGGAATAACAATAATGTAGTGTTGCTGTAATGGATGTCTGAAAAGAGGCTGAGCAGTGGCCATTTCAAAACCTACAGCACTAAGGGTTGCAAGACAATGTATAGACATTTTCTGGTGGGTGAGTGCTGGGTGTGTGTGTGTGTGGGGGGGGGGGCAGTAATCATTTTGAATAAATGTGCTGAAATAAAGGTGCTGCTTGTTTGCTGAGCAATGCAGAAAATGTGCCATTCTTTCCCTATCGAATGTGAAGTGAGTGGATCAGTGGGAGTTTTTCGATTCGAAACCACAACAATAATAATGCTAGCTTTAGCATAGCAACGGCTAACAATGGAATTAATTAGAGAGCAGTTAATGAGAGCAAGTATTGGTATAAATATATTGTTACCCACAGAGAATATTTCATTCTGGTTCATGTCTGGATATGTAGCATCCAGTACAATAAAACAAATAAGCTATTTCTATAAAATATTGCTCATTTTGTTGCACACAAGACAATATATTTTTGATGCTCTGAGGTGTTTAACTAGCTGAAGCCAAAATATAAATGCTTGGCCCAATGTTCAGAATTAAATCTCTGAATCAGCACACCTCTACCAAATGATGAGGATCCATTGGCTCTGTATTGGTGAGACCAGCTCATCTGAGCAGTAAATAAAGTGACAGGTTTACTAACTAGGGAGGGGTGAAGCCTACTGTGAATTTATCCTTTTTGATTCAGGACACCAAATCCTTTCAGTGACATTATCTCAGAGGGTCAGCATTCCCCGTGTCTGTGCCTCTACGTAGCTGAACACACAAGGCTTCAGTGCCCAGAATTGTTCTCTCACCCCCTTCGTGGCATCCTCTGCCCTGTAATGGCACTGTGTGACCTGGGCAAGGCTCTGCACCAGTTGAACCTCGAGGTCTTTACATCTGCGCTCTACCGGGGTACTTTCTGTCAGCTGCTCCACCTGTAGGGTAGACACAGACAAACATACATGCAGATACCCAGACACATGGACACATGGTTAGATCTCTAAGACCGTTGGGATATTGGAGCCTATCTCCCTCTGACACTCCTGAGAATCAGACCAGTGGACAGGGTCCATCTCATGACCCAGTACTAATACTGGAGAGGAATCCATGGAAATAAGGTCAGTGTGGCTTCCATTATCTATCTTCATACTATAGCACTATAGGATCCCAAATTCAGCCCACAGCCATATCTATGTTTAACTCCATATGCCTTAATCCTCCTGAGACACACCAGCTTCCTGAGTGGAAATGGCTGTCCGTCCAGGTTAATGGGACAACTGGGAGGGGCAACTAGAAAACTGTTGAGTGCACATATACATGTGACAGATACTGTACAATATCTTCTATCTTATGAAATAATTGGAAATTTGAACAACTTTCGGTCTCCACACATTCATATATCGATTTACAACAGCACACGATCAAACAATAAGAATAAAAAAAAACTTGTATGGTTAAGTGGCTATGGTCATGACTATTGACACCCTTAACAAGAATTGAAGTACATTTTGTTGGAGGACATAGATTCTCATTTGCTTTCAACTCACCTGTGACAGGTTGCAGGTGCTCACATGGTATACATTAACGAATTATCCATTTTAAAGTGATAACACAGTCTGCTCTGCTTCCCTGGTCGTCTGTGAAAATAGTGAAAAAAAGAGCTGCCTGAGGAGGTCAGAAAAACTATTATCACCGAACATAAGCGTTCACAATGCTATAAGGCCATCTCTAGAGACCTTGGTGTTCCTGGTTCCACAGTTTGCAATCTTATTAAGAGGTTTGCTGCTCATGGAATTGTTGAGCATCTCACAGGACGTGGTGGTAAGAGGAAAATTGATCTCAGATACGTTGGTGCGAGCCATTGAAAAAACACCTTGCATGACATCCAAAGATCTCAAGGCTGACCTGGAGAGGTCTGCGGTAATGGTTTCAGCCTGCACCATATGCTAGACACTGAACCAAGAAGGGCTTTACGGAAGGCTACGGAAGATCCCACTGCTGAAAGAGAAACACAAGAACACACGATTCATCTTTGCTAAGACCCACCTGGACAAACCTAAATCCTTCTGAGAAAATGTTCTGTGGACCGATGAGACCAATTTAGAGCTCTTTGGCAATGCAGATCAGTGCTTTGTTTACAGATGATTAAATTCAGCTTTTAAAGAAAAGAACACCCTACCTACAGTCAAATATGGTGGAGGTGTTCCATACTGGTACTGGATGTCTTACGTATTAAGGAAATCATGAAATCTGAACATTTACAAGGCATTTTTGAGCGAAATGTGCTGCCCAGTGTCAGAAAATTGGGTGTCAATTGAAGGTCATGGGTCCTCCAGCAGGACAATGACCCAAAACACACATCCAAAAGCACCCAGGAATGGTTCAAGAGAAAACGTTCTGTTCTGGAAAACGGACTGTTCTGGAGTGGCCAGCGATGAGTCCTGATCTCAATCCCAGTGGCGAGACCTGAAATGTGCAGTTGGTCAAAGGAATCCTTCAAACATTGATTACAAGAAGCGTCATAGACAAAGGTATTTTACACAGATGCACATGTCAGGGTTCCCAGCATTACCCTGAGGCAAAATTCCATGAAGTTTGCATGACGCTCCATAACTTAATGTACTAAATTAACTTTTCTTCCTCTCTGGTTTGATAATGTTGTTTTTCAACTCAGGAAAGTTCTACAGGGGTAAACAGTTTAGTTTACACCACACAGAGCTTGCAGTGGAGAGGTGGCATACAATGTATAAAAAACTAAATCTAATGTAATGCATTTGTGAAACAAGTTGCCCCATATTGCATCTAGAGTCAGCTCTTAGTGTGTGCGCTGTGTTTGCACCCTTGCATGTACATATGTGTACCATTCACCTATACAGAGTGACTGTATAGGTGAATGTGGTACTGACTAGTAATGTATGGGGGTGTGCTGGTCAAAGACTGTGTGCACTGTGCTGTGAATTGCGCAAGCTAGGCTGACCTCAGCTCTCTGCTCCCGCGTACATCCCATGAGTGCCTCATTCTCTCCTTCCACCTGCACAAGACGCTCTTTGACTGCAGCCAGCTGAGGTTGAGAAAGGAGAGAGAGAGAGAGAGAGAGAGAGAGAGAGAGAGAGAGAGAGAGAGGGAATCAAAAGATGACAGCCTTCCATGGCACAATATAATACAACTGAATTCAATATAAATCTTTGACATTTGACACAGAAGTTTTCATATTGTAAGCCCATTCTGCAAGATGCAGCATTTCATTTATCACAACACATTTATTGTCCAGCATGTCAATAGTGCAACTTCTGCAAATTGCTTGCATGAGTAAATGAAAACATCTAGTGTGTCAAGTATTTAGTGTTATAATACAATCTGATTCAAAAGAAAACATCACCGACAATTCTTATTCAAATTACAAACAATAATACTGTATAATACAACACGTAGCTTCAGCCAAGCTATTTGATTGGTTAAAGACGTGTTCCAACCATGCTGTTAATTCCCATAGTGCTTCACTGGTTGCTCTTGTGGTAACCAGGGAGCTAGTAATCAATCTTTTGGTTTTAATTCTCATGAATACCACTTTGAAGAAAAAAGTCAGTACACATGTGTTTGTAACGATTTGTGTAAAAGCCACAATACCCTTTGAGGACCTTCTTACTGTGATTATGGGTTATTTGTCACAGTAAAAAAGGCACTCTTGAGTATCACCATTATAATACATTGTGTACGAAAATTTCGATTCTGGACTCAAATTAAGTCCAGAAACAACTTAGGATCAGCAGCTTTTGGAACCTTTGAATGAGAGTTAGCGAGAAGTGAAAGAAAATGGATGGGACAGAGTAACAGAGGGTGAACAGATAAGGTCAATAAGGTCAACGAGGGCAGGAAGAGTGTTAGGGGGAGGAGCTGAGGAAATAAGCAGGGATAGAAAGGGCAAGGCAGCACCGTGAACGTTCCAGTCAACAATACTGAGAGAGTGCGACTCAGGGATGCCACTTCAGGTTCTGATTCAGCTCCACAGACGGAGCCTGCCCAGAGGCTTAGCAACAGGTGACACAGACACTAACAATCAACATGGTCAGTGATTCCGATTGGTCAGTGTTTTTTCTCTAGGGGAGGTGGCAAGCAGCAGGTTTACTCCATCTGCATACATCTCTTAAAGCACAGTCATCCATCATCAGAGGTTGGTCTTGCCTGTCAATCTGACGAAGTAGCTGTTTGTCACACAGACCATGTTTGTCTGCCGACTCCGCTGCCTGTGTAAGGTGTACATACACCTTTGCCCACCTGACTATGTGATGTACAGTTTTTCTTTCTGTTCATAGCATCTGTCTTTTCAATGGCATCAACCATTAAATTGAATATTATCTTCTTTGCCTTTTTGATCATTCGGGATCAAAACGTTAATCATTGATATAGAATAGTCAACATTTTAACAGTGGTTCCCTAAATATCTATTTGTGAGTGTTGCACTAGCCTCAGTCAGATGGCACAAGTCAAGCAACATCCAATCAATATGAAGCAATTTACACTATGGAGAGTAGAATGCACAGTAGTGACACCAAAATAGTTATGAAACAAACACTGGGATTGCAATCTTTCAAACCTTGCTCAAATTGCTTCTCTGCTCAAAATGTACTGATAGGGATGGGCACACAAAGCATGATGGCAGAGTCTGAGTCTGAGGCCTGCTGGCAGAGCATGGGCCTGGTAGTGAATGCTGTACCTGAGTGTGAATGCTGTACCTGGGCCTGCTGGGTCTGGCTATGAAGCTGCTTCTGGTATTGCCGTACGTGACTCTGTGTCCTCCGAAGCTCCAGTCTGCTCTCCTGCAGTTCAATCTGCAGTGGAGGGATCCTTTGCTCCTGGATGTCCAGCTATTGAACCACAAACGGAGGCAGGGCGGCGAGAGGAGGAGAAAAATCAATCCGGTACAAAGAACCTATCCTCTTTGCGCAGCCAGCCTGCTCACTGTGTGGCTGAGGCTGGGATGCATCATGGCTCCCCTTCCTCCTGAACAGATAGTAGCCTGGACATAAAGCCAGCCAGAGCCCTGTCCCCTCAACCCCAGGCCTAAAATCTGCCTGAAGGAACTACTAGTTCCTCATCAAGAAGATAGCAGAAGATTTGGATGAATGAATGAATGATCACAAAAAAAACACTTATCCCATTGAAATCATATCATTTGCACAATGAAAACAAAAACAACAACAATAATTGGTACACACTTATTGGTGTCTAGAGGGGATCCAGACTTCATTCTAAACAATAGTCAATAAAGACTAGATTATCCACCAAGGAACAATTGAGAATGTCTATTCCTCAATAATCAACATTTTCAATTCAGACAAAATTTCATTGTTTATGTTGATATAGACAATTATAAACACAATACTTTGTAAAGTCTTAAGAAATATAACCTATCTTCACAAATTAGAATCATCAATGTGTTAAAAGTACATTGACCAGAATGAAGAAGGAAACAGCAAAACAAAACTAGGACAAACGGTCAGCTATAGGAGCAGTGAGTTATACTGTTATGAGACTGACAACAGTTGCCTGGTCAGTGGACACGCTAACAATAATAAACAAGCCTCTAATTAATACAACCTTGCTCTGCTAAATCACATGAGGGGAAGGGTTGGGGGGAGGCAGAGAGAGAGAGAGAGAGAGACAGTGAGAGAGAAGAAGAAGAGGGAGCTTGGGAGAAGGGAAAGGAAGATAGCAAGAGGAAGACAAACAGACCCAGGTCCTGGTTCACTTGGACAGGGGCTTTAGTCCAGTGTGCCTGCTGCTGCTGCTGCTGCAGTGTTGTCGTTGCAGAAGGAATGACGACCAGACAAGATGGAGACCCAAACAGGACCCAGGGACAAACCACCAATTAAACATCTGCATACACGCTAGCAAATATTCCACGCATTATCAACAAAACCAAGAATAAAAAACATTTTTTTCTTCCATTCCTGCCTCGTTAAAAAGCATTGTTGCAACCTCCATGTCCATTTTCTCCTCTCGGAAACAAGTCAAATGAAAAAGCCTGACGATTATTCCTGAATTAAAAATAAAGATTATGCAGAAATCCATTTCACGAAATCGCTTAAAAACGTGGCTCATCCTTTAGCACTCTCTTTCTGTGTGCGATCCACACCGATAACCCTGGTCTTGCTTTCTTTGCCTCACAATCGCTCCCTCTCTCTCTATTCTCCCCTCCTAAACTGATCAATACTTCATTTAAATCATGACATTAGCACACTACTACTGGAAAAAAAAAGAGAGCGAACGAATACAAATGAGCTTCTTGCGTTAAGTGACATAATAACGGATGCTTTATTTCAGAGGGTTTAAAGATTTCTTGAAAATAAAATGGGAAAACAAAGGCAGAAGTATATGCAAGTGTGCGGGGGCTGTACTGCTGTTTTGATTTGAGCTCGTGAGCCACACACGCTGATCAATAGCACATTTAAATCCTGGCTGAGGCGAGATATCACAATATCTCCTCTCATCAGAGAAAAGGCAAACAAGCTATCCCAATTATCATCTCAAATGACTGGCGTCGAGGGGACACAAGTTGGATCCTGAAGGAGGCATATTTCATATTTATTCAGCAGAATTTTTACATTAGCACCTGAACGCGTAATTGCTTAATATAAATGCACACTCACACTTTTATCTATTCACGTAATTCACAATGAGCACAATCAATACCGCCCTCTCCACACCCTGCTCCGCATTCATATGGTACGTCTGCGTGACATCATATAATAAGCTGTTCAGACAACCCCGAACGAGACCGGTTAATTTCCTGGCGTTCATCGGAATTGCGAGCGAGAGTGACTGGCTAATCTTCCCGTTCGTCATTAATCCCGGATATTTACCTGAGCAGTCTGGGAGTCACGGGCCTGGTGAGAGAGCAGCGCGTCTCGTCGGAGTCTCCGGATGGTCTCCTCCCGTTGAGATAACCGAGGAGAAGCCGATCAGGTTAGGTTTTCCCCCGTCCCGAACATGGCTGAACAGAGGCGAGGACAGGAGAGAGGAGAGAAGAGGAGAGAGGAGCAGAACGTAAGCCCAACACGAGGCGGGAAGTGGTGGAAATAGAGCCGAAGCCGATCACTCGGGGGAACATGCACTTACATATAGCCTGGCGCCAATGTCAACCAATGAGCAATTAGGCAGACAAGACTAAAGTTATTGATCGGGGGTTCAGGCTCTTTTCTCAGGGCTAACTAGCCTGCCTGAGGTTGTGTGATGGCTGCTACAGCTGTGGACTGCGAGACAGGGAAAGGCAGTGCAAGACAAAGTGGGAGGAAGGGCAGGGCAAGTCTTTCTCTCCACAGGCCTTGAGCTCTTGAGTTGGGCACTGGCCGTTATCATTTAGGCTGCTATTGACTGCCACAGGATAAATAAGCCGGCATCCCAAGAAGTCACACACAGGAAGAAAGACACTTAGGAGAATGCAAACATCAAATCACAAAGACACTTACGAGCATCCAAAACATCCAATCAAAGATATTATTGCAGGCAAACAACTAATGCCACTGATACTTTGCCAAGACTTGAGCATCTTGTTTCAAATGACAGGATAATAGAAAACATTAATGACATGAAACGACTTGAAAGATTTTAGTAGTTTGCGAACATTTAAGTAGTGAATATCATCAAAAGCATATCTCTAAAGATTTAGCTATCTATATTATGATGTTGCGGTTTGGCCACTTTTGGGAGAGCAAAATATATTATAGGCTTACTTCTTACAAAGGGTATATGATTATTGTGGATGAGGCTGATTCCAGGTCAGACTTAAGGTGCTCTTTGCTACTACCGGATGTGGAATGAGACACAACACCTTTGGTCTGTGCTTTGTTCTGCACATGGATGGAAACAATAACTAGTGATGATTCAACGGCAAGTGTACAGCTAGTTCTCTTCAGCTCTAACCCTTCATTATGAGACACTATGATGGATATCTATTTCACAATGCTTGCGCAGTCCACACGGAGGTATCTGCATTCTCTTCTACATGGTCAACATATGCCAAACATACAACATACAAACTGCATCGGGTGGACGCAAGTCAAAGCTCACCAACAGGGATAAATGGACACTTAACAGGATAGTTGGAAAGTATGGTATCAAAAATAACCACCTCTGTGACACACTCTCAACAAAATCTGTACATGGTGAGCTTCTCAAACTGGTATTTATGGCAGGGCTGCCGTTCAGAAATGGCTTGTATCCAAGGCCAACGCACAAAGACAACCTGGTTTAAGGAGCACATAACCTAGACCCCTGAGTCATGGAAACAGTAATATGGTCTGATGAGTCATCTTTCACCCTTTTTCATCTGGATGCCTTCAAACCATGTCTGTTGCAAACATGGTGGTGGATCTGTATTCGTATGAGCAACCATCTCGTGGGAGTCATTAGGTCTGATGATTACACTGCATGGTTGTATGACGGCCAAGGAATATGAGGCCATTTTACAGGACCAGGTGCACTTAAGGTGCAAACACTGTTCCCTCATCATCACGATAATAATGCCCCAATACACACTGCTAAACACATTCAAGGGTGATGTCATGAACACCAGGATGAAGTCAAATGCCTTCCATTGCCTCCCCAATCAATAGATCTAAAAATCATTTAACCTTTAAGATAACTTCTGGAGTGCAAAGAGATAAGCAGATTTCCACCTCCTTCATCCCTCAAGGCTTTGGGGGCTTTCCTTCTTGAAGAATGGGCCGGTATCTCACTGGCCACATTTCAGGACTTGTATGACAGTATTACAGGAAAGACTGAAGCTGATGGCCCCACTCATTATTAGGCATTTCATATTCATATATTGCTAGGTGTTTCCATTATTTTGGTGCCCCCTGTGTATCCTCTCCTGCACCAGCCAAGGACATTCTCTCAATGCAAAATCATGGGGCACTGCATTTAGAGAATGAGCCTATTAGGAAGGTGAAGAAAACCCTCAGAGAGCTGCTGTTTTAAACACAGAATATCTCCAGCCCTTGGTCACGTCCACATTATTTTCTGTTATTTTCCATCTTTTGAGCAAATGGATGAGAGGGCAGTGTTTATTATGTGCGGTGTGCAGAGAATATTCTGTACAGAAATGTCAAAATGAGAAAATGAATGAGCAAGCAATCATATGGAAAGGCAGTATTTTTCTCCCTTTCTGTGGTTTGTGCAGTCCTTTCTTTTGTGTGTTTTGAAAATCAATTCTGATATTTCGAAAGAGACATGATAATGAAAACCCAGATAAAAAAAAAAAACACTGCGAGGTGATTGCGCATTCCTTACAGCTTCAAATGGCTCGGCATCAGAAGGACACCTTTAATATTCGGACTTTGCACGTCACTCTAGGCTAAATCCCCAGCAATCACCATAGCAACATACTCTGACTTCAACGTGAAATGCATGGCAAGTTCCCTCCTGCCACCAGCCAGAGATGGGAGGGGGGGGGGGGGGGGAAACAGAAGAAAGCGGATATGCTTGAAAGACCAGAATTAAAGCGGAGGTGAGAAGAAGATATATGTGTGACATATGCCAAACACGACACAGAGAAACACACAGATGAGACAACATGAGTGTAATGCAGGCAGAAGCTGAGGAAGGTGCGTATTCTACCCAGAGATACACAACTATCATTTATTTTTTTTAGGTTTTCCTGCTGTGCTGCCTCTTTGTGGAAGCCGAGAGACAAAAGCATATCTGTCTCATCTGGGCAGATAAAGTGTACTGTACATACTGTCTGTACCAGTCCTCCTCTGCCCTCTCTTTCTGTCCATGTCTAATCCCTCCATTGTCTCCCAAAATCTTTTGTGCTGCATAATGATTACTGACAAAGACGTGTGCGAAAATCTGTATATAATAAATAATACACAAATTGTAGCATTGCTGGATAACAGATATTAATAATAATGTGATACTTTATTGATCCCTGTAGGGAAATTCTCTGTCCACCTGCCCCCACAAGGGAAGTCAGAGTGGGAGATCAGCTACAGAACAGCACCCCTGGAGCTGGTAGGGATTCAGTGTGGTTCTCAAGGACATCTCAGCAGGGTGGAAGCCTGCCAACTCAGGTCTTGAACCTGGGGAGAGTCTCTCTAATCATTTGACCAGGTCACCACCCCTAAGATGACCAAGCCCCAGTGTCAAAGTTGTTCAGTGTTTTTGATTGGTTTTGAGATGACATAAACAGCGGTGTAGGAATCCAAGATCAAGAAATTGTTAACCTTATAACTTGAGATGCAACTCTAAAAACAGTCTGCATGAGTTTGTGGCCTACCTATGACAACAAGCAGGATAAAAACGTTGAACAAGCCAACATTTTCTTATTACTCTGGCATGTACCTATACATCTCTACAGTCCAGCACATTCAAGGGATGACGCATTCAGCTTTCAGAAATGCTTTGAAATACATTTTTCTTGTATGAGCTTAATTGAAGAAAGGTTTAAATAAAGGTTAATAAGGGTTAATATCAAGTCAAGGTCATTGACAGAGTGCATTTAAGTGCTTTATGGAGGGATTTGATCTATCATTGCCAAATCGTATTCCACAATTGTATGTATGCAAACAATTGATATGAACAGAATTCATATCTGCCAATATGATGTGTGGAATCTATCAATGTAGTTAAAAAAAGCAACATCCATATCGGTCTGATTCTTAAAACTAGAAGGATGCTTCATTCATATCAAACATATTTCATATTTAATTCCTACCAAACTACAGGCTGAGAGCAGAGGGCCATACTGAGGAGGCAGACCTTAGTGTGCTCTCAGCCTAAAAAAGGAGGAGGTGTCCCTTTAAAACACTGAGAAAAGATAAACCCAGGCCCACCCATGAGTATTTATTGCCAGTCAGGGCAAAAACACACTCACTTAGGTGCTCTGAGTAGCTATTAAACAAGCGTGGAGGTGACCCCAGTTTTAAGCGGCCATGTCTCTGACAGCCAAAGCTGCAGAGGCCGCCATAAATGGATTTCCTAAAGTTTCATTCAGGAAAATAAAAATGGAGTGTAATTCAGAGGCAAGGCTGCGTGAGAGAAAGCAGTGTTTCTATCACACACGGGGCTGCCTGAGTGCTTCCAAATTCCTGCTCTTTCTCCATTGAGGAATTGGCCTGGAATCAAGAAGATCAAGGCGTGGCATTTGCAAAAAAATATTCTTTTACTTTGCTGTACGGATAGCTGGAATGAATTACACTGTACAGGCGTGGATGCTATGAATGCTATGTGTGCATGTGTACCAACAGCTGATTTAAAACATTACACACCACCAAGTTCAAATAGAGCTGTAACAGATCTTCAATAACAACACAATTTACAGTGGTTGCCCCATAAGCTCAACCACACAGGTAACAGTAGTTAGTAGCAGCTGCTCTCTGAAGATGGCTGGCTGTTATTCATGTTGCCACTGTACACACAATGTGGCCACACCGCTCCAAGTCTCAGGGCTGAAAAAAAGCAATGTAAATTTGAATAAAAAGCTGAAAACACGCTTAGCTAGACCCTTTAGCCTTTGAAGTGACAGGCGGCTTTGTGTGGCAGAGGCTGAGGAAGGTCTCAAAAGCAGGCCCTGAATCAGCTAGATTGCATCCAATCTTAAATGCAATTAATGAACCTCACAAAGGCGGATTATGCTGACAGGATTATTTTCAACAACAATGCAACACCCGCTGCCAATTACAAACACCAGCAGGACCTCAGTTGGGCTCAGTCGGGCCGAGTAGTCATTATGCCGACACATGCACACACACACGTAGTCACTCTCTCTCGTTATCACACACACACACACACAAACCCTTTGGTAATCCAAGCACCCAACAGCCTTTTGACTAACAATAACGCAGAATTAGAAAGTGTATTCCGCCTCAATATTAAATACTTCATGTTCATCACCTCTCTGCCTCTCACACTGGCTCTTAGTTTTCATTTCCCACTATCTCTATTGTACGTTCTTCGTCTCTGTCCCATTTCTGGTGTTTCAGACTTTGTGTCAGTTCTACTGTCTCCAACTTATCGGTCTCTGGTCTCATCCAAAGCCTTCCGTCATGTATTGTGCAGCGCCAGTAACTCAATCAGCCCCCTTGAACTTTGCAAAAGAGCGGAAATGTTTGTCTTGCTCCACCGCTTGGTCTTAAGCCCCTGACAAGGATCTCAAACTGTCTGCAGTCAAATGAGAGTTGTCTGGCATTTCTCGGGGCAATGCTAAATCAAATTAGTCAAAGCAATGTTAATTTCAAGCAGCATTTCATTAAAAAGGAAAAGATAATCAGCGCCAAAGACTCCATGTCCTTCTGACTAATCTAATAATGCTCCGTTTGTTTGCTTTAATCACATTTAACGATTAAGAAGCAGAGACATGGCTAAGTCATGTAGACAGAGGGATCTCATAATCTGCCTGTCATGGCCACCATCTGATTTCCTGCCATTCGTCACAGTGTGGATGGAGGGATGGGCGCGGGTGGTGTTTCAACCCTCGGCAGACAGTCTTGAGAGGTGCACTCGCCCCAGGATGGGTATTGCTCATCTTCGGGGGGGGGGGGCCAGGATGGGGTTTAGGTATCACTTTACCCTAAAGAGTTGCAATACTGAACTGGGGCCACTGGGAGACATGACTCAGAGGTTGGATGACATTGGGTAGATAGAAGAGTATTAATGCAGCATGTGCAGTGAAATGCTATAATTGTCTCTACAGTTGAACCTCAGTGCTACTAAAAGCAATCTGACTGCAAAATAGACTCTGCAAAGTATTTCAGAATGAGCGAGGACGCCACAAATGCACATTTTGAATAACCTTTAGTGCCAAATTTCATAACTCCAGATACATTTCATTCTTCGGGATGACATCCATTAGTGAGAGGTTTGGGGGGGGTTACTGTACTGCACTGTGTTTAAGTCTGACTAAGGAGATCCGCTAGGCAGCCATTTTGCTCACTGTGTTGAGTCTGCTGCTTGTAAAATATTTTGAAAATACTTTCTGCTGCATAACAGGAATTTATGGTGAGGATTTATTTCTGCCACTGTGGCTGTAAAGGGGAGCGTTTGCTGAATAAGGGATAAGCAGAGCGATGAAAACACTTCTGTTAAATTTGAAGAAACTCATCAGATCTTCCTCCCTCAGAAAAAATAAAATGAATCATTCCTCATCAGTGGGTGCGATCACTTGAATGGAATCAATCAATCGTGTTTCGCTCGGCTTTGCTCTTCTTTGCTCCTTGTTTCCAAATCCAATCTCTTCCATGTCATCTCAGCGCACATTTATAAGGGCCCAGCCTCGTGATTATCTTCCTCCCTTGCTTGCGTTCCCCCCGCTGCCGCATGCTCCAATGTATTAAATTAAATGAGGTGTCTGTCCGGGTCACCCCCCTCCCCAGCCTCCTCCACCCCCGACTCTCGCTGGTGGTAATCAAGGGAGCCGACCCCTCCCTGTCGGTTCTGTGCCAGCCAGACTGCATAACTTAGCATTAATCAGGGCTGGAAAGACCTGCAGTAGGGAGGGAGGGAGGGAGGGAGGGAGGGAGGGACTGAAAGGAGTGCAGCCGTCCCTTGAAAACAGAGAGAGGGAGAACTGCAGCTCCAGCTTCACACACTAACCCCTCTAACTCCACACACAAACAAAAGGTTACATTTCTCTGTCGTCCCACTGTCTTCCTTCATACACCTTTCTCTCTCTCTGTCTTCATACTGTATCCCAGCCCCAGTATTTCCACTGGCTTATCTCCCAACCGAAAGGCGAGACAAAGCTCTGGAGGAGGAAAAAACAGTGGCGGCTTGGGTTCTGGCAACAGATGAATCATAGATGAGTTTGTGTGAACGCTGTTAACATAATCTCACGGGTCAAGCTCAAAAATACTGCAGGGTGCTGACGTCTTTGTTGTTCATCAAATATTGATGCACACGTAATTATTCAAGCATATGTGCACAGATGGTGAGTGTATACACATCAGTGGTAGAGGCATTTTTAGGATTGCCTTCATGGAAGAAAATGTGATTCTGGTGGATGTCATTAGATCTCATCACCTAGGGTATTATCTTGTCCTAATACGGCCTTGAGCATGTGATGTGGTGTATTGGCAGTATTTCTGTGTATTCAGCTGATTGTGATTGTGTATGACAAACTGTCAGAGCAGCATGCTGATGTACAGAATATTGTTGCCGCTTGCCCCTCTCTCCTCCGCTCCCTTGTAATCATCAGTGATAGCGATGACAATTACAGGAAAAATCATCGCATCACTTCATTCTGCTGCTCTCTAACTTTAATTGCTTAATGCATCCTTTACTGCTGCACTGCTCCACTACTCTCGCTTTCCCCCTCCGACTCATCTCTCCTCGCTGCCCCCCTCCCTTTCTCATCTTCTCCTCTGCCACCTCATTTACTACCGAGTTCTTCCTGGTAATTAAAGTTGAACTGGATATAAACCTACACATCAAAATCCACCTTACCGTACACAGTACAGTATAGACTAATTCATAGGATGCTGACCATAAGATGTTCCATAGCACAGTACAGCGCTGTGGAAAAAGAAACCCTCCTTCCTTTGTGCCTGTTATGCATGGAGTTATTTGTATGTAAGCACATTAATATGTAGGTTTGTGTACTCATGTGTTGGAGTTTTTGATATGCCCATACTTTTCTTTCAAATGTGGCAAAAAGAGGGCATTGCTGTTTCTGGGAGGAAAAATGAGCCCCACTGATCCAAATCAGCCAATCCCCCTAAAGCCCAGAGTCCCCTGGGAAATTCCCAAAATACACCCTGAGTACAGCAAAACAAAGATCATTAAAGCCTTGGCAGGACTGGAATAGAAATAGCGCTACTGCATAAACCCTGTATACTGCAGACAGACAAAGAAGCAAACAGTCAAAATGATCCCTATTCTGGTTTAATTTCATTTTCTGGACAGGTCCTTACAGGTCTAAAAACACCTAAACATACAGTGTAACATCTGCTATTGCTAAAGATATGAATTGGATTGTAGTTCAAGCACTCTTACAATAAAGTGGAAATACTGAGTCATGTATGGAGGACCAATAATGCACTACAAAAACAAACAGATGGCACTAGATATAGAATATCATTGACCATATAGACTGGAATTCAAGAAAACATGCAGACAATTATCAGACTCAAGCACACACGCACCCACGTGCCAGTATACACACACACACACACACACACACACATACGCTTGCTGTACACACATCTGCGCTCAGCCATTATTCAGCTGTAGACTTCCCTTGACAGCAGCTTCAGGAGAGGCTGCTGTAAGAGCTCCAGGAGAGGCTGTTATTAAGCAGCAGCCCAGCGCCTGTGCTTGAGCAACAGAGCACAATAAAAAATCCTTTTCTTTAATTAACTTTTATGGCCGGCGAAGAGGACACGCTGACACCTGTCTTATGCAGTGCTGCAGATTATTTCTTGCCTTTTTTTTCTCGCCTCCCACATCTGTGCATGTAGTGTAAATGGTGTGTGTGTGTGTGTGTGTGTGCAGGGACAGGAGGATTGCTGCAATAGGGAAAGATGGCTTCCCCCTTCCAATGTCCACATGGTAAAAATAACAGACACTATCAGAAATATCAAAATAACTAGAAAACTAATCTATAAAACCATGGGCAACACATGTGGTTCTGTGTGTATCATTATTGCCACCCACGTCCCTTCCACACTAAAGTGAACACTCACTAATAAATGTGTTTTCAGAGAATCTAATCACACTGTTTGTTCCCACAGTTCTTCCCACACCTGGCCACAAATGGTCCTATCATCTGCCACCTATGTGTGTGACTGCATAGACACACACACACACACACATACACACACACACATACACGACTTGCCAGGGATGGTGCAAATTGGATCTTCTAAAAATAGCAATTTATTTCAAAAGCAGAAGTTTAGCAGCCGCTAGAAAAGTCTTGGCTCTACAGGGATTTTAATTAGAGTTGCTCAATCAACAGCACAGGTAGGCTACTTCTTTCTTACTAATATACAAGGGCAGACTTCTTTTCATCATGGACTAAAACACATTGCTATAGCTGGTGCTGATGGGAACAACCACTCTTCTTTGCTTGGTTTCATCTCCTCCATCTTGTCTTGCGTAGAATGATAAAAGAAATGTTGTAGAGAAGCGGAAATTAAATCTGTGACAGATTTCAAGACTGGACCTGAAAGAATTCAATTTTCTGTCCAGTGTTTGAGGAAGGTGGAGTTGGCAGTAAGATATTACTTTATAGCTTTATAGTTTCTCTTTCGTTCGTCAGTCAAATTAATGTTGTCCCTATTCAGAGATGTCATCCACATCTCTACTGAGCCACCAGGACGCCCCCACTGCTCTTCCTTTTGATACAATTTTGAAGAAGGTCCTTGTGTGGCACTCATACATGCAACTGACATCATTTTTTACAACACTACATACAATAGAAAGAGGGTGAAGCTACATTTTATAATAAAGCATCAGTCAAATGTCCCCATGAACCCAGAACCATAGAAAATAAACGGCCTTAGTTGGGTCTAATGTGCTGCGTGTTTTGTGATACTACTAAGGTCAGCACAGTGGCACAGCACATGCTTGGTAGGAAGCATGCAAGCAGTGGCCACAACTATTGACTGGCTTTATTGATTTTGGCAAGGGAGTTGAGTACTAAAAATCACAATAGCTTTTAATCCAGTGTGATGATTGTGTGTGTGTGTGACAGCTACCCCAACCAGAATATAATTCAAATCAGGGCCCACCACCTGCAGTGGCTTAGGATAACCTGCCATCCACAGTGGCCTTATATCAGTCACCAAGTAGTAAGTAGGGGCATCCTGGTGACTCAGTTGGTAAAGGCAGAGTTCACATGTGACATTTGGCATCTGTCATGGACAAGTATGCGCTGAAACCACCTACATTGTGTTGTCTTGAAACCTTTTAAAGCAGTATCATTGGTTGATCAGGTCTGTTGAGGGATGGCGTTTACCTCCGCTCTGTCAACAGCTCAACTAGCTTAAACTTTTTGGACGGATTGGGTTGCGACATTTTCATCCACTACACTCTGTCAATCCATGTCATCCGTCAACACATAGGTCTCATCAAAATACATGGGATATTGTCTGTTTGCGCCCCAAAATATTTGGGCCCATTTTTTTTAATGTCACTCTCCACTGTCAACTGTCTACTAAAGCAATTCAATTATATAAATCAACTAAATACATATAATGCCTCAGTTATAGTCATGCAGGACAAGATGAAAAATCCCTCACCGTTTTATTCACTGGAGAGATATACGTCACTGTCATCATTCTGATGTTAAACCCCCTGACTCTCTTTGACGCCGCCATCTCTATTACAGCACTCAACATACTTTCACAACAAGAGCCTCGACTCTCAAAAGTCCTCAGTAAAATCTCTCACCTTACGCACCCCTAAATAACCCTAGGGTTACAGATAACCACAAAAAAACAGAGCCTGCGTTTTTATGGAACTCCACCTGATACGCACCTAGAATAATGGGAAAACTATTTAACTGGGGTTGATCATTATAAGCATTGTGGGAAGGCATTAAAAGTGTCCTTGTAATGCGGACCTCAGATGTACTGCGGAGGCGGGAGGGAGGGGGCGGGGCCCTGATTGATGGGCAAGGATGAGTGATTAGGGCTGTGAGCTGCAGTAATATCCTCCACGGCCAGGCATGCTGCAGGAGCCAACCACAGCGCTGTAAACATTTCACTGCCTCCCAACATGCTTTACTGCCTTTAAAGGGAGGGAGATGTGCATTTAATACTAAAGCAAGCTGCTGCCGAGGCTCATTACCACAGCCCTGTCACAACACACAAACATGCATACACACGTCTACACACACTCTTATGTACCTTCCCACCACCTCACATGAATGCTATGCACACACACTTACCCACTACGTGCACACACACACACACACACACACACACACACACACACGCACGCGGCACGCTCCAGCCCTTTGGAAATTAATTCCATTGTCACCAACATCAATTCCCTTGAGAGCCGGGGGTAGCGACTATTCCTCCAGCTCCGTCCATGTGACTAGCTACCGCATACATGTGGTACCTTCCATGGCCATTTTGCTGCAGGAGAATTTGGTTTAGTGTCTGATTAATAAAAAATGCAGCAGCATTGTTTTGTTTTGGGAAAAGGCAGTTCATGCAAACACACGCACACAAATGTGGAAATGCACCAACACACGCACATGCATATATACACAGAGACAAAAACACATAAAATCTCTGGAATGTGTATAACCTGATTGGCTATGGGTTATGCAGATCAATCAAATATCAAAACTGTTCCATATATTACATTCACTATACATCTGCAAAATATTCAATATTCCTAACAATAACTTATTCAATACCGGTTAAAACTCGGTTGATGTCTATCTGTTTATTATACAGCCAATAAAGCATTAATGTGCCTAGAGACCAGTCATTAAAATGGAGAAGGAAACTGGTGGGTAGTGGCTGCAGTAGGAAAAAATATATATTTCAAGGCCACAATTTACTACATCAAGGGCATGAGAAGCTATTGCATACATGAATTTGTGCAAACAAATTAATTTCATAAAATGTGTGCATGTTTTTTAAAGTGTGCGCTTAATTTAGCGTATTCAGCAATTTTCAAACCAATTTCACCCACTTGCCATAATTAGTTGAATTTACTTGATTACATTGATTTATTTAGTTCAATTAGCCTGTTATTTTGTTGAATAATGAGGAATTGAATCAGGCTTTTAGATTAGATTAAGTTAGATGAAATTTACAAATTTAAATTGTATTGTAAGTGAGAGCAAGTTTTCCATTAACCCCTTGGAGTCACAGTTAGGCTATCATAATAACAAACAACCTATTGTCATATTCGTCTGAATATTTTTTCCCTATTTCCCCTATTTTTTCCCGTAGAAACAAATATAATCTTTGTTGACAATCTCCTTGTTGACCTTATTCTGGCTGAGCTGGGTAAGTAGGGCTTTCCAACACCACGTCTCATGAGATCCATATTTGGACCCCACTGGAATCTTTTCTTTCGAGCCAGTGCGGTAAGGCCACAGGGAAGGGATGGGAATGAGCTTGCTCAATCCACCTTACTCTGAAACTGATGACATACAGTATAAACAGGAATTGCACCACTCACTGGCTAACCCACTACCTCCACACTGCTTTGGTTAGGAGACAGCATGGGAAAACCAGGATGAAAAACTGCAGCTGGAGTTGGCACTGCTCCTGAACCCTGTGAAAAGTATAAACGGTGTGTGGAGAGACAGAAAGAGAGAAAAGAGAGAAAGAGAAAGAGAGAGTGATGGCTGCAGAAGAATGAAAAGAGGTGGAGGAGAGGAATGACAGCAGGCAGGAGGTAGGAATTGGTGAAGAGAGAGGGATGGAAAATAGAAATGAGGTTGTTATGTATATTGCTGGAAATTCACACACGCACGTTCCATCTGAGATCCCATCAGCTGTCAAATTGGGAGAGTGATGGGGATGCGAGGACGGCAAGAATCTCAACACGGCCTGAACTTGGCGCACCACTGAGACCTCATCAAAACACAATCACGTTCACCGCCAGACCAGACGCACACAGGCACACACCCATACACACACTCTCTCCACTCATAGCCAAGCAAACTGAGTTACCCAAATCTGCACATAATCACGCACACACTCACAAAAAAATATTAACTTGCAGTCACACATGGGCACCCACATTTTGTCCCATGCAATCACACTTAGGCCTATTTCAAAGTATCCACTGCTCCAGAGCAGATAGATGATGTATGAAACTGCCCAGTTAAATTCAGCCTCTTATCTCTTGCTATGACCGGTGACATGAGTTTATCTCCATTATGCAGAGCTTCATTTCAGAAGCTTCACCTCTGTTGGAGGTTATTGGTATGGAAGACACAGACAGGCACTGTGGCGGTGTATGAGGCTCAGGCTGAATGTTTCTCCGTCTGGGTTTAGCCTCCCTCCCTAGCGCCCCGCCCCCCAGGACAGTCTATCTGCAGCCCTGGTTGAGCCAGAGTCCACTCACTCAGGTGTGACCACATCACAGGTCAGCATTCCCACAGCTAATCCTCACAGATAGGCCAAATGCTGACCGCTAGCAAATAATTGCCTGCAGTTGACTCTGCCAAAGCCACTCCAAGGCAGGAACAGGTATTCCCATGCAGCAAGGGGATTTTTTTCCCTAGGACTTATTGTGATCTGTTCAGTTCTGCTAAACTAGGAGATTCTAACTGATAGGTGTTGGTGTCACTGATAAGATTAGGCCTGGTACGGTGCTGTATTCCACATAATGCTCCTCCTGCTTTAACACTAATGTTGCATGTTTATTTTTTTTATCCCATCCAGCAGCCAAAGGATCCTGCTGTGTGCCAAGTGCACAAATATGTCTGTTGCTTCATCAGCTGAGAAGTATTGACTTTGAAGCCTTTTTCCTATTTACTGCCTTTCCATTGCAGTTGGCACCCTTTCCTGAGAGAACAAAGGAGGTGAGCTGCCGAGTCTTGGCTGTGTCAAGAGCCCTATCAAAAAGTCTGACTTCAGACAGCAGAGGGAGAGCAGACAACGGAGAAGTATACTAAAGATAAACCGATGACATGATAGTGATGCACAACAAACTTGACTCTTAATAATACAGAAACGCCATAAATAAAACAGAATACAGTATGCCCTTAAAAAGGAAAGCAAACAAACGCACCCTCAGCCTCTTTCTCTCGGCATGATTTGCATTGCTGTAGTTATACTGATAAGTGGATCTGTCAGATAGTGAAGACAAGTCAACAAAGATACAAAAACATAGACATCTTGTGGGAGGTTGTGCAGGGTGTTGAGACGATGGCACCGCTGCAGATGGATTATATATCTTCCAGACATAAGACAATACTGAAACTGTTTTATGCACCAAAACTTTACTACAAAAAGCTCGGGTCATAGCTATATAACACTGTTCCATTCATTTGATACTATGTCCTCTCAGGCACAATAGGGACAAAAAGGTTGACTGAAAAGTATAGGTTTCTAGTCAATGTTGCTAAAAGGTCTTGAATAGGACATGAGGCCTTGGGGGTAGGCAGTCTGCTGAGCCCAGAGGATGAGCTCTCTGTGCTTCCTTCCCAGCAAGAGTCACTCTGAACGGGAGGATGAATGCTGGAATCACCCATAGCCTTCAGGGGGTCCTATGAGTCCAAAGAGCAGCTTGGCGACACAAGAGAACAAGAAAAGAGAGGAAAGAGGCGAGAATATATCGTTCAGAGAAAAGAACAGTGAACCTTCAGTGCATACACACTTAGCTATCCCTTTGAGCAGGATTATGGGGGTTAGGTGCTACAGTGGAGCTTCAGATGTGTGAGTCCACAGACAGAGGCCCAAAGCTTGGTATCAACTTAACACTGACACACCACACCGTGGCTTCAGAGATTACAGGAGGCTAGATGTGCTATTTCTGACACAAAGTGCAGTGTTGCAGACTTTAACAACCCCTTTCTCTCCCCTCTTTTTCCTCTCATCTACTCTTGTCTCCTTTTCACTCCCTCTCTGTCAAGTGGCACAGAGGAAAAAGAGCTGAACGTCTGCCTCTGCTTACTGGGGCAAGGGAACATTTGAAATGACAGAGGGTGACATTGGCTTGAGTGCTGGGGAAGTTGCCTCAGAGCTAAGTGAAGGACCATTAGGGAGACGGTGATAAGATGCATGCATGTAGACAGGGCTCCGGACTGTTCACCTTGAACAGTCTGGTGTCAGCTGCTGAGGAGGGCTATCACACGGTCAGAGCACAGCATCAAACTCCAATCAAACTCTGTCGTAGCTGACAGCAAAATCAAACTGTTGCCTCCAGACACACCGAAAGGTGCGCTGACCTCCACACCCCATTATTATTCACGCACAGTGACTAGCTATTGCTTTGATGCCTTCTCACTTTGGTTGGCATTCCTGTATTGGTCAACTAAGCAAAAAGCGCTACAGTAACACTGATGAACTGAGGGTTTCTTGTGAAAGGAGACACTTTACTCAAATACAAAGTGTGAGAGGCGAAGCATTCAGAATTGAGATAATGTTCTCATCTCAGACACACAGAGCAGCTGGATACTTACTTATCCTGTCTTGCCAGAGGACATGGCAACAGCAGCATGAATGTTTATATATTTGACAACCAGGCACTCCCTACTCCCATACAATATACACCTGGATGGTGGAATCATCAAATTTAAGATGGAAGTATAAAGTACAGTATGACGACATTTGAACGTCAAGAAGCAAAATATTGACATCAAGAAGCCAAAAAGCCAATTCACTTTGCATTGCATTCTGCGGCACCAAACGCTACTGTCAACACAACCTAGACTGCTTATAATTTTACTGTCAAGTGTGTGTCTGTCTGTCTGTCTGTAGATTGCGGAACAAAAGGGAATGATGTGAAATATCGCCCAAGCATGTTTCCCTCCCAGGAAGCTAACCTTGGGCATGTGTAACCTTGTTAGCTGGGCCACTGCAGGGATAAAGAATTAGGCAGTAAATGGCCTTAGTGTGTCTGTCCCCCATGGATCACACACACACACACACACACACACACACACACACACACACACACACACACACACACACACACACACACACACCTGCTTGTCTCTGCCTACCAGTGTTTGCAGAGTTGAAATTTGCTTTAATAATTTACACTGTTAATAACCAGCTTGGTCTCTGTGGTACAAAGCAGTCCTGTTCAAACACAGGCATGCATGTGTGTCTGTGTGTGTGTGTGTGTGTGTGTCTGCCTGACCTAGTGCAAATGGGACAGTGTTTGAACAGTGAGGCGAATGTGTGTGTGTGAGAACGTGTATGTGATTTTAGTGTGAGCTATCACAGACTAGGCTGAATTGACTGATGTGCTGGTTGAGGGTGGGTATAGGATGGGCTCCTGTGTCAACACGGGAAAACTGCAGATGTCCTCCAACAGCTTCTACTGTAGGAGCTGAAGGTCAAATACTCAACTAGACTAGTGAGCAGGAGCTGGTGGAGGAGCCTACTGTACTGCAACCTCAACGCTTGCATTTGTTGCACTGGAACATTAGTAACCTCACATACAACCACACACACACACACACACACGTATATATGTCGTGTGTGAATGAAAGGCCACATTCAAATACAGCAATCAAGAGGGGAAAACACCATTCCATTTTTTTGTGCAATCAACCACCGCCATGCACTTGACTGAGTCCTAATCATGCAGGATCTTGATGAGTGTCATCATCATCGTCATCATCATCGTCATCATCAACATTATCCTTCCCTATGCCCTGTTTTATCTCTCCTGCGTAGTCTGTCATTATTCTCTCTTGGCTGCTTTGTCTGTCTGTATGCTCATTGCTTTTTTAGCCTGTCTATCTGTCTCGTTCTGAAGATGGGAGGTGTGAGGATGAGGTGGGGGCATATTCTCAGCAAGGAAATCTTTCGAGTGACCTTGGCGAAAGTCTGACGACAATGGCAATATCAATAATAATGGAGAAATTAATAAGCTGGTGCATTTGCCTGAGGGTTAGACTGTAGGGGGTGGAGGTGGTGAAAGGACAGTGGAGGGCTGAAAGAGTGGGGATGGAGGGCCACGGCTGGCAGGGAGGAGAGCGGGGGAGAAGGGGTGGAAGAGTGGGGGTGGGGTTGGTAAGTGCACGATTTCCTCAGCAGCAGTGCGGTGCTGCAGTCCATGCTGTCACACGTCAAAGAGGGAGCAAATCAAAGGCAGCTCTTTTGATGAATATAAAACAGAGAGTCCTGCTGAGAAGCACTCTCCCTCTCTCCCCTTCTAATCACAGAGCTGCAGAGGCGGCGGGCTGCACCAATCCCCCCCAGCCCCGCACAAAATGAAAGGAGAGTGGAAACAAAGGGAAGGGGACGGAGAGCACACATGATCACAACAAAGGCTGCTTTACAATAGCAATAAACATTCGTCCTCTCAAGAGGTCTGCAGAGTGATGGGTGCGGTGCGGCGAGAGGCGAGAGGAGCTCGGATGGCATCAACAGATTTATACCCCCCCCACACAACCCCACAAAAAAAGGACCACCTCCTTCACCTCAAAGTACAGTACATAGACTTTATCTGCAAACAACAAACAATGTTCTCCTCCACGAGGCACTAAAGTATGTTGCCTGCAGAGCTTTGATAAAATGTCTAACGTTTCCAATAAGATGCTCATAAACACACATATTACCTTCTGGGCATACGTCTAATGAATCTAGGCTTTATCTGAAGTGCTGGCTGGGCTTCTATCCCTTCTCCTAGTTTGAAAATGCTATTCAAGTAACCTTAGCCTAAATTTTCCTCAGGTCATTCCTGTTCATAGATTTGGTCAGCTCTTAACAGGTATGGTGCATGTGTGTGTCTTATTGTGAGTGTCTCTGTACTAAGACACATCCTCTACGACAATAGATTTATTGTTGAGCTAGAGCACTTCCGTCTCCTTTTGACCTCTCATCTCACCGTTGTTCTCCCTTCGGTCACAGCATGAACTGAGCAGCCCCCAGAAGCTCCCAGACTGCAGACCGAAACAAGACCCAATGTCCTTTTCAGCCCACCGCCCTCTCTTCTGTTCCTCACATACAACAGTCCTTTTATCACCACTCCTAAATGTCGATACTGATTTTTATTTTTATTTTTTACAGTATTACAGTCTTAGTGTTCTTCTCCCCATCCGACACTTAGCTGTGTCTTAAACCTTAAAATGTTTGATCATCTAAACTCATTTTAAGAAAACTGTGTAATCCAACGCTTTACAGTATAAAAGTATTCACTGTACAACTACCTTGGCTGCTCAGACCCCTATGTGTAACAGGCTACTCTCCAATTATCCCATGTACAGTAATAGGCAAGCCGTTAAAGATATTATGCATGGCTCAGTCACCACAACCCATACGTGAATGTGTGGAGCTCCACTAGGCCTGAAGAGCCTCCAAAGCTCAAGAATCTGCATCACAGTATTCGGCCAGAGCTCAGCTTCCTTAGTCCTGCTTGGCCTCACCTCCCCTGGGCAGTGCTCCTCTACTGCTCCCCAGGCAGCATTTGTGTGTGACACCAAAGCTCACTCCCACCCAGGCCCTGGGCCCAGAAAGTGACACATGCATGGGTGTCGCTGCCGTGTCACCTCCTGCCCGCTGAAGTATGAGGCAATTTCCTGCGAGTGGCGCATGGCGAGCGAAAGCGGGAGGCTAGACGCACCCCAGCTCCGCTGCTCTCTTTGATACTGTCAGGAAAGAGTAATGGCTCTCTGCAGCAGCAGCCACCACCGAACTAATGTTGTGTGACTTTGTCTCTCCTTTCCAATGCATTTCCAGCACAGTGAGGAAGAAGGGGACGGGAAGAAGACAGCCAAACAGTGAAGAATAAAGGGACAAAGTCTGCATAGGGGGAAAACAGAATCTTTCACAGTTAACATTCAATTTCACTAAATCCTAAAAAAAACCTCTTCTTTTTCTAGCTTCCAAAGACATGATAGGGATGTTTCTGTGATCAAAATGTATTTTCTGTTGTAGCCCACCTCTTACCCACCAGTCTAAACAGGATGCAAGTCAGTCTATGGGCCCATCAGGAAAGCCTGAATTATCAACAGCCAGCCCTGCTAGTCAAAAGCTCTAACTGATCTTTACCATGATTTGAAGGTCACAGTGCGTTCGTACAGAGTATCACAGGAAGGACCTCATCTAATTGGGCAATCTACTATATCAGCAGCTATATCCACAATTACAGCCTTGTTCATTGTGCCTGACCTCACAAATTCAATAAGCAGAAAAGGAAAAGTTGTCTCATCGTTTTTTCATAATTTCCATATTAAAATCAAACAAAAGGTAAAGAAAGCCTCTCTGTTTGCAGGCCTGCATACCTCTCTGCTTGAACTCCTGACCTTCTTTTAGCTAAAGGTTTAATGGCAACCAAACTCCTCCAGAAATTACAATGGAATTATGCAGAATTACAAGCTGATTCAAATTGCACAATATTAAAATCCATTAGACCTAATTGACAGCCATGGTGTTTGGACTGACTGCCAGATGTGTGTAGATGTCAAGAGATAGTGTCTCTTCTTTGGAGCATGAGGGCTGGGGGTTGCTTTAGGTGGACAGGCAGCTATTCTGCTTGGCCTTGGCTCCCACACTGAGTCGATTAACATGTGCCACCATTAGAAACCCCTTGAACAAGCAGCCTTTCAAAAAGCCCGTGCTGAGTCAGAGCAATTACAACTGTGACCGGTAATAACATATCAGATTGTCTGAGGCTGTGTGACTTATGTATGAAAGTAGGCATTTATAGAATTGTACCCATTAAAATAATGTGGCAGCATATAGGTTTTGCATTAAAGTGTATGGGCTATTACATATTGTGGGACAATGTATTGTATACAAAACGCTGATTTTGCACCAACAATCTGGCCATTTGAACAGAAAATATATGAACCATTGAAAGAAAACATCCTCACATCCTCAGACAAGGTACGGGTCATGGCCTCTCTGTTATTTTGCTCCTGTTTCAACTGCCTTATTGTCTTCTGACACACCCACAAGCACAGACACAGAGACACACAGACAAATACTAAGAAACCCAAAAGTCTCAGGCAACATCTCTTCATCTTATCTTTCTTTTTTAGACTTGGATGGAAGACTACCTCTCATATCACTGTGTGTCTGTCCTGTGGCAGTGATGAGCTTACCTGGTCAGAGAGGTCTTTGAGGCCGGTCTCCATCTGGTGAAGTTGCTGTAGCTGTCGGAGCAGCTCCTGATCCTTCCTGGTCATCTCCTGGTGCAGCTCTGCAATGGTGTCCTGAAGCTCCTGGATCTGGGCCTCACGATCCACAACCTGACAAAGGACACACACACACACACACACACACACACACACACACATGAATGAAACACTATACTGGAGGGATCTCAATGGCACTAGCATTAGCACATCGGCACAACAAGCTCATTGCAGCTCCCCAGATGCAGCCAAGCTTCAAAGTCTGACATTTAAGTGAAACACAGTAAAACAATACAGGTTTAACTGACACATGAAAGAATTCTAGTCAGAGTTCAAAGAAAATCTGCCAATTTCAGAAGAAGATGGTATTCCTTTGACAGAAAATAACATATCAGTTCCAGAGAAAGCTGAGCTCTAATGGTGCTTGTGCATAAAGCGTGGTGCTACTTTGAATCCATTTTCGATAGCCAAATTGGCCCCTGCATTGAGGGTCTCAATGAAAGGGAAAGAGGCAAGCCGCTCAGGACCAGATGTGTGCCAAAGCAACTGGCTTTGCAAGATGAATCTGTGAAATATTTCAACATCAGAACACACAATCTAGGTCTATCAATCATTTTGGCAGATCACTCTGGCTAGGCTATAAGCAAGAGTAAAAATATAACATAAAGCATGATAATGAGATCAATCATTGTGAAGCATTATTAATTACGCAAAAGATGAAATTTGATGGAATTTGTAAAGTCGGTTCAACAATCCCCTAGAATTGAAATCAAACCTTTTTGATGCACCTAAACCACTTTATCCTGCTTCTCCATTAGAATTCAAAGGATGCAGGACTGATACATGTCAAATAGAATAATTACAATTTAATCAATCTTCAGCTTCCCAATAACATGCCTCTTGGTGGGTATGTTATATATTAATTAATTCAGACATAAATACAACAGTTAAAGTGGGTGGATGTCAGTCCTTTTAACTGCCAGAATTACTTCCTCTGTAGACTCTTTGGAAGGATACAGGGCGGGCACACAAACCCAGACTCTGGACAGTCGCTATCACACTACTGTATGTATGGTCTTATATCCAGTCTATTTGGAATCCCTTCAGTTATGTTTCAAGTGATTTCACATTAAACCATTGAACATAGAGCTAATTGACTTTACCCTGCTCTGCCCTGCATGCTTCCTCACCCTACCATATACAATGTGTGAGAGATCCAATGAGCTGCCTCCATCTCAAAAAGGTATACAATTTCTTACGTCTCCTCCCTGAACCTTACCAGGTTTACCTCTTCACTTACTTCCCAAATTGAATGTCTTTTAGTTACTTCCCAAGTTTGATGTTAGACTTGTGGTAGTACTATTATCCAATGTAAACCAACTCCATGACAGTATACCAAAGATGCACACTTATGTTCCTTCCTTTTATCTCTGCCTCCTCCTCTCTCTCTCTCTCTCTCTCTCTCTCTTTTCATTTGAAGCTTTAATATTATTATTATTATTACTACTATTGCTGTAAGCTGTGAATTTTCTGAATTTGAAATCTCATCATTGTTCTTTCCTTCTCTCTGAAAAGAAAAAAATAAAATAAAACAAAGAGTTCATATGTACAGATAAAGTCATATTGCTGCAGTAAGCAACATTCTTAAATAGAGGAAGATACTCACCAAAAGCTGTTCATATCTACTTGAGTCTGATTAAGAGGAGACCAGTCATTACTTTCAATAAAAAAGGATTTCACATAGATGCTTCAAGAGATCTACTGTACCATCACCTGTCTCATACAAAAATCTGAGCACTCGTTGCTTTTCTCATCTTAGGTAGCAGTGTGCAAACTAATATTAATGGATCTGTCAGGTGTCTAATGAACTCGCTAAACCATTCACTGGACTGATGCCTTGACAGATAATTCACTGTCTAGCCCTGAAGACAAAATTTGTGAAGCTGCTACTGTACCTACTTGCCGTATACTTACAAGCCTTTGTCAGGAACATTCATGCATTATTTTGTATTATACAACGGGAAGTTTTAGTTAAGCAATCTGACTGGTAAAAGACATGTTCCAACTATGCCGATAATTCACATAAAGCACAGCCAGCTTTTGCTTTATTGGCTGCTATGCTGACTCTTGTGGTAACTCTTTTTTAAATTGTTTTTTACGCGTATTACTTTGGAGACAGTACACATGCATTTGTAACCAGGAATCAGGAAATATTATTAGAATCAAATTATTACACAAAATGGGAAATACATTCAGGTAGAGAAACACATTCTACAAGGCATGTTATTTGATACGCTCATGTGGTTATATGTTCCTTCATTATCATCATTATAATTCATTCACCATTATTCTGGCTAAGTGTCTTTTTGTGCCGTTCTGTGGTAAACACACATTTGCTCTTCTGAAAAATGTATTTAGTCTATTAGAGCACTTGTCTATACCGGACAAACTGAAGAATAAATCATGCATGAGTGTACATACACTGCATTGATTTGAATCAATGTAGAGAGAAAAACAAAGGGTAAGAAAGAGAGAGAGCGAGAGCGAGACAGAGGCGGAGGCAGAGGCAGAGAGAGAGAGAGACGGTGAGAGTAATAAGAGAGTGAGGTGGATGAGAGGAGTGTAACGAGGCAGGGGTTGTCTGGAGCTCATGACCGGGGGCAGTGCTCGGAGAGAGCTGGGCTGGTGCGCACACTGCAGGGTATCGTCTGAGACTGGCTGGGCTCCTCCACCAACTACTGAGGCTACTGTTGGTAGCACAGTGGGTCACAACCTGCTAGTGAGTGTCTGCTTGTGGTGTGTTGCATTTAGAAAAATTGTGAAGAAATGCACAAAAGGAAAAAAGAAATGCAACACAAGGACGACTTAAAGAAAGAAAATAAATACATCTAAGCTTTAGAATATGTACTTATGCACCTTTGCCGATGTTGGGCGTGTGTGTTCCCAGGATGCCTCGATGCCTCTGCTGTGAACTGTGGGGCAGAAGTCCTCAGCAGAGGGCAGCCCTCCTAGCATCTTCACACAGGTTCTTTGAACACACAGCACTGCTTTCCCCCTATGAAGCCCATCTCTGTGTCTGCCCTTTGCCAAAGCCTCCCACCCACACCCTTTATTTGTTCATTGTTCATTGGTGCAGCACCATGACCTGGGTGCATGTATACCTGTGCTTCTCTTTACCTCCAGATTCCCTGAGGTCCTGAGGGACAGCTTGCTTAAGCCCTTTTCTACTATATAATGTTCAAATGTGAGGAGCTGTGCGTTTCTAAAGGAGGTATTATACAGTGCCCATTATTTCTGACCTGATGCGAGCCGCAGCAGGCCCAGCACACTGCTTGAACTGGTTGTTTGCGTTCCTCCTGAACCTCAGCATTAAGTAGCCTCTTTGATCTCTCACCGCTGTGACAAAGCAGCACCACCAGGCCTCCTAAATGAAGCACTCAGAACTCGAGCAGCATGCAACAACATCAAGTAGGGCTGGGGAGAAAATATGTAGATCAGCTAGGAACACATAAAAAAAAAAGATGAGCATACAGGGTCCCCAGTACAATTAACCACAATGAGCTGGAGGCAGACGTGAGGCTCAAAAGCATAAAAGAAAAGATTAATGCCAGTATTTTCACAGATTGCTCCGAAAATTAGGATTTACACGATAAAAGCAGAACATCTGATCTGTTAAAGGTTATTTGTTGTCTCCAGGCACCCAGAAAGGACTCGTATTGTCTTGATCTTTACAGGTTTCAGTGTCAGTCATGAGAATGCGAATTACAGCTGGGTCTCCAGAAGTATACCGGAGCAGCATGTGGAGAGAGTCTTTGTCCTCCCTCTCTGTCGCTTTCTAAAGAAATAGGCTTTTTGAACCGAATTACATTACATCTTCCGAATATGGAATCCAACAAGGTGGAGACCTCAGTCCCCACCTTGGGAAGCCTTGTGAGGAAAGTGCAAATGTCCCCCAGACTCCTATAGGCAAGGCCAGCCCAATGACCTGCTTTGTGATGCCATTATTCATCACAAGCGCCTTGTAATAAGCCATCCAATTACAGATATTATGGGGTTGAATTTAGCCAGCACCTTTGTCTCATGCCATTCCTTCCCGTCTTTTCTATCAGTCTCTATTCAATAAGGCAGATACACCATAAAAATAAACATTACATTATACAAATGAGGTTTGGCACAATATTGGCATAGTTTCTTGAAAGTCTTATTAAAGCCGTCTTACTGTACTCAACTGGCTTTTCAGAATTTTTCTTTTTTTTCTTTTGGGTGCTTTAGAGTGACGTTTTCAGTTGTAATCGGTCCTATAAGTCAGTGATGTACCTTGAGAAATCCCTTCAATAGATCAGAGATTCTGAACACAACACAAAGTACTGCAGCCTAACCTAAAGGGCTGGGAAAGGCTGGGGTCTTGACTATGATATCTCTGTTGGGTGCCTGATGATAATATAATGATATATCATGTGATGATTATATACCATATACCATATAGAGCAGAAGAATTGAGTTTTGTTCAAAATTCACCCAAAGTACTTGCTTGTGTTAAAATTTGTGTTAAACATGAAGTCATTTTTGCACAAAAAATAATTGTGACATTCAAAATGTGGAGGTACGTATTGGGAGAAAACAATATTGCAATATACTGGTATTACAATATCCTATACATCCTATCAATCACTGTTGCCACAGAAAACCTCATATCGCTCATTTCACTAAAGTTGACCCAATTTTCCCAGAATGCACATAGTAAGCATTTTTAGGCTTAATGCCAATGAGTCAAATCTGCCTGCAAGCTTTCACCAAACCTACAACCATGCACATATCATCACTGCCTCAATTACTCTTTCCTCCAACCAGATACCCGAGGCTAAATGCCAGAGGTCACTCCTCTCATTCAGCAAGAAATCAAAATGATAATGACTCCTTATTAGAAATTCTATCTGGAAGTGCACATAAGAAACATCAAAAGGTGCTGACAGGTTGACTCGGGGCAATGATGAGGCTCAGTGATAATCCACATCAAAGCAGAGGCCGAGGGTGTGGGGACATCCATCAGAGGGCTAGGACCATTAAACGTGTGGAGCCAAAATAAATACAGTGAGCTAGAAATTCACAATCTACAATTGGGATAATTTGCTGCTCTGAAATTGAAATGTATTATTTGTAACCATGCCCAAAAGGAAAAGGCACTTTTTTTGGGTTGATGAGACCAGTCGAAATCAAGCCAGCGGAGATGAGGTGGTGTAGTTTGGTAAATTATAAATGATAGCCTCACGGTAAAAAGACATAAAGGAAATAATAAAATATAACATCTAGTGGAGCCATGATAAACGTGCACTGGAAACGTGCACTTCAGTAAACAATCAGGCAATTACCTGAAATTGGGCTGGCTATGGAGCATTTCTATTCCGGCACTGGCACAGTCAACCTTTTAATGGCAGACTGTTAGGTGATAGCTATTTGTCTGTCGGCCTCCAGTATGAATTCCGAGTAAATCCTCTTCAGACCCATTACAGAGTGGCAGTCCTGGTATCACAGAGTGGCCTGTTTTAGGGAGAGTCAGACAGACCCATCGCTGTGTCCATAGAGTGATGGGGTTCACAGGGTCTGTCCCCCTGAGGTAGAGGTCAGTGGCCCAGACCTGACCTCCTCTACTTCCCACGGGCCTCCCTCTCTGTCCTTCTCTGTCCTGACTACCTCAGGCATAGGACAGTGCATGGCCCATCCACTCACACAGCCAGTGAGTCAGAAAATAGCTCTGACCGCCCTCATCGACCACCTCAACTGGACACTAGACTGCAGCACTGCAGCACATGCCCAGTGAGACAGACCTCGCTCACACGGGACATCCCGCCTCACACTGTCATCAACACTCACCGCTACAAAATTCAATTTGAAATGATGTCAAGATGTGAGCTTAATTAAAGAGTGAAATAAATGCAATGAAGCTATCAATGACAATAATCATGATGTCAAGGCCAATACAGTATTTCCCATGTTATTACTATCCAGATCTTTAGTATAGACCCACAGGTATTGCCTACACTATGTAAACAGAAAGATTAGGCAGCAGGACTGCTGACTTTTGATTTTCATACATCCACAGGGGTAGAAAATTTGCTTGAGACTGCACTTGGCCACCACACGGCTCCTACTCCCTCCTTTCATTACACAACACTGTGCATTTTCCAATTACAGAGGACTATAATTATATCACACTTTAATAATAGAGATTTAATCCACTTAAGGATTCAACAGCATTATAAACTCAGCACAACACCAAAATTGCTATGATGTATAAAAAATGCATACTTCATTCAAGTTTCATTTCATTAGGTATTCTATGAATTTCCAATTAGGATAGAACAGGAGGGAAAACACAAGGCACTAAAGTCTTTCATCCTTCCCACAGATAGGCCATGACTGCTGAAATATTCCACATCTTCTTGCTGTTTCTGAAAGTGAGTGAGACCAACCTGTTTGTTAGAGGAAATGCATCATCAGGCAGCGAAGAACATGGGAGATGCTGGGGTTCAAACACTACACTACCATCCAGTTCATTCTATTAAGAGAAAATGGAAACCAGAAATAATGAGAGCTTCTTCCTCGATCCCCTGCCCCGTGCACCTGGACAGAGAGCAGGGGAGAGGGAGAAGAGGCCGTCTCCTTGCACATTCACATTTTTCATTCCATATTCTCACCTATCACCCTTAGTAACCCCCCCCCACCCCTTTATAACCCCCATGCTTCAACAGGATTGGGGAATTTCGATCCTACCTCATATTCTAGAACAAAACATCCCTGATTACTGATGCGTTTCAAAGCAGACATCATTATATTTTCAGACCGCTTTCTTTTAAAAATGTACTGAAAACCTTTATGCTGGTTCCCGAGGGCCCCCTTCTCCTCTTCTCTTATGGTCTTATTAGTCTCTATCTCCAACTGCCTGCTGGGGGAAACATTGCTATTCATTTTCTGTCTCTCTGACCTCTGTGTGGATGGAATTCATCTGGCATATCCCTTGCTCTTTACCTTGCTTTGGAGACAAGCAGCTACTGTCTGGTACAGCTATTAAAACATAAACACCATTAAATAAAAATGGGCCGCAAGAAGGCAAATTGAAAGAGAGCCAGAGGAAAGTTAGAGCGGACTGACAACAAAACACTCAAGCTTTTCCATTGTTTTTCTATGAGAATAAGCTTGTAATTAACAAGTAATATGCCTATATGCCTAATAATCCTAATGCCTGGTACAACCCGTCCATGTCCTGCTTTAAAAGGGAAAGTAATGGAAGCATTCCACTTATCATTGTGCTCAATGAGATATGGTCTCATTCACCACAATGTATGTTCAGGTGCTCTATAAACAATAACTCTTAATGTATCTGATCTGTTGATAAATACTGGGGTAGGCTGTATCAATGAGGCTCACCGGGTATAGATTTTGTTTTTTTTTGGCAAAGGTTTGTTCTGTCAAGGGGATGCACAACAATTTTGAATATTGGATAGAACTGATAGGCCCATATGGGAGTTGAAAATCATGAAAGTCAAAACCTCAGTTTGTGGCTCAGTACCATAGAGATGGGAAGTCATCATGCCAGTTGCAATTATGAGAAAACACCTGGAGCCCATCTCCACGGACATCCTACAAGACTCCTGCTCAGCCAGCACAAGGTCTAGTACCTTAGAGTAATGAACCACAAGCCAGCATCACCATCAGAGGTCTTAAAAGTAAGCATATTCACCCTGTTTTAAGCTTACAAATGTGCATCACTAACAGGATGATGTTGAATGTATGAAAAGGAGTGAGTGAGTGAGTGAGTGAGTGAGTGAGTGAGTGAGTGAGTGAGTGATTGATTGACTTACTGACTGAGGAAATGGATCAAGAGAGAGAGAGAAAGAGAGAAAGAGAGATGGACAGAGGAGAAAGGGAGGGGCTTTTATTGCAGTGGTCTTTACTGCAGCCCCTGAGTGGCTGGTCTGGCTGGGGAGCCAAGCAAAGAACTGTGGGAGTTGATGAGGTAGTCCAGCTGAATGATATACATTGGCGGCCACGGGCAAGAGCTGTCCATTAGTTACAGGGGTTCCTGTAATGCTCAGCTCTAGTACATTATTTCCAAATGCATCAGTCAGCGTCGTGCAGCACAGATAAATTCTAATGCCTCAGATCTGTAATGCATACTCTCACCGCTGCTATATTACGCTGCAGGTTAGGAGGGCAGGAAGAGAGAGGGGGGGAAAATGTAATTTATTTTTCACTATAGCCAGTATTCTTCCCATTAGCTTCAAACGTGAAATAAGTTATGGCCTTTAACGAGCGCCTTTAGCCACCAGAGCACGCTGCACACAAGACTGCGGGCAGAAGAGGTGGGCTGAGGACCGAGGGAGGAGAGACTGGCAGTCTGAATGTATGGCACTGGTGACCCAACAGAACTGCCCTGCTGTTCTCAGTGAGATCAGAACACAGCTTTCACTCACAGTAGACCAGGATAGTGTTAACTAGCACTCGCTCTTACACACTGAGCAATTCTCATTATTATGTTACAGTGTGCCACATTTGCATGAACATAACAAGCACTTTAACTGGTTTAGTCGTTATGCACATCATAACAGGCTGCTGTCCAAGACAATCAATGTAAAACTGCAGCAAAATGCCAAAAAAAAAACCCGCTGACCTTTTAAATAGCTCTGGCATCACTTCTTGTGTTTCAGAAAGCAGCGAGATATGCCAGAGCTGGGGTCAGACCAGCACACCTGCTTATGTACATGCACACCTGTGCACACACCTGTACACTCACATGCAAAAAAGTCTTGTTATAGCTAAGCCTGTCACATCATACTAGAAGAGGTTGTGGCTAGCTTAGCTCTTAAGCTTGTGTGCTCATGTGAGTGTCTGTTAATGTACTGTGAATGAAGCCTCTCTGAGCCAACACTGCAGGTCTCTCTCTCACAGGATCTTGCCAAAGCTTCATACTTAATACACGTATCATACATGTGCCCATGTGCATATGCCAGTGTCTGTGTATGACTCATACAGTCCTGAAAAGAATGTACGATAACGGCTAGAAAGACAGTCCAAATTATTTTGCAAGATATTGTCAACATGATTATTAATCATACATATTAGTATTATTTCTATATTAACATTACTGCATCTCTTATCAATATCTTGACTATTTTCAGTTGCAGTGGGCATTGTAAATGATATAAAATTAAATTAAATGTTTCAATATTGCTGAATTTTATAATTACTAATTGTAACAACTGCGATAAACAATTATCCTCAATTAATTGTGCAGCTCTATACTATAAACTTGGCTTGACTCTACAGTATGGTAGGTACATAGTTAATTGCTCAATTAAACATTGGTAATACAATCCTTAGACTGATTTAAAATAAAACAATATTAGTTTGGACAATTACATTTGCCCAGAAAACTCCAAAAATAGAAGTATAAAATAGATATATCAGAACAAAGATCTGTGTGTTTACCTGCTTTATGTGTAATGCAGGTTTCTTCTTTTAACAGTTGCATTGAGCTGTAGCTGCACATCCCCCTGGCATATGCTAGTGTCAATTATTGACAAGTGACTAATTAGCTGTGCACTTGTAAGATTTTCCTTTAGTTGCGGTGGGAGGGGTATTAAGTATGCATGATCAATATCCGGTCTAATGCCTGACGATTGCTATCACTCTGAACTCTGAGATTGGTCACTCGATCACACACTGATTAAGAATTTTATCCAAATCACTAATAGCCCTTTACACATTCTATGTCATTTTTCAACAGCAATGGAAAACAAACTGAGCATGATATCATAATAAATGTTGTACAAGCTTCTGCATCATCTTCTTAACCCTGTAAAACCCAAATATAGAAAAAAATGAGCAAAAAAATGTTTCACCTCTCAGATGTTGTTGTAGGGGGCCTCTGATGCAGAAATTAAAGGGTTTTCAAAATGTTTATGTTTTAGTAAGTTTTTAGGGACATGTTGTAATATTGCAACGTTGGCCCTAGTTGGGAGCAGAATTTCTGTGTTTATACTCACATTGTTTGAACAAATATACAAAACAACTAAGGGTTCATTTGCAGGGTTGAGTGCTTATGTTGCCCCATAACAGTCTATATCATGAATAATAATCACACAACAGTCATATTTTTTTTATGAAGTCATTTATTAATAAATAAAAAAAACTATTTACAAAACTCAAAATTTACAAAATCCCTTCTGAGCATTCAAAGTCCCGGTGTCCCAGTGTTCAGCCATGTTCGTTTGCAGTGATAGTCCCAGAAACAGTTATTTTCCTCTGAAAAGCAAAGACGAACATTACACTTGCTGCATAGGGTGTTGGTATATCCTGTATTGCAGTGTCTGCAGCGCCCTCTGTTCGTCTTCACCGGGAAATGGGCGATGAGGTCTTTGCGTACATCCAGCGGGGGGTGTGCAGATGACCTTTTGGCTGGGACCCCATTTGATGGACTTCCATCACCTGATGGTCTCTTCTGAGCACTCAAGGGGCTCCTTGATGTCCCTGTCTGCGTTTCTGGGCTCCTATTGCCTGAAGATGGTCGCCCTCTCTTTGGTGTGTTGAGTGTTGTATTCACCAGGATGAGAGAGGATGCTAGCTGTGCCTGAAACTGTCTCCTGTTCAGTATCTCCTTCTTTGAAATATTGAGAGCTTTGCAGTCCCGCTTGTAGAGGAGCCAGGCGTTGATCACAGCGAGGATGATGGTGTGCCAGAAGATGTAGGTGTACCAGCGGTGAGATTTCATGGGGAACTTGTACTGGAAACGGCATCATTGGTGATATCCGGACCAGAAAAATCAGTATTGGGACTGATGAAATCCTTTTTCAGCCAACGATACCTGTCACGGGGCATGGTGTGTTTGTTAGTTTTGGTGCTCAATGTCCACATAATCATCAGCTGGGCAGTCAGTGGGCTGTAGATTTTCTTTGTCCACTTCACCGGCATCTTCATCTGCCTCTTCGTCACTCGTATCAGTGTCTGATTCCATCTCAAAATCACTGTCTCCATTTTGGATGGCATCAATCACATCCTGCACACTGTAAAGAACACCTCTCTTTGCTGGTGGCATTCTGAAATGGAAAAAGTAAAACAACAAATAAATAAATATGTACGTAAGTAAGTAATACATATGAGCATATATTCTCCAGGCTAAATAATTTCAATTCAAATGTATCCTAATCTTACTTTCACATTCCACCAAATTCACACAATAGTGTCTGGATAGCCTATTATGCTCTCTACTTATCATACTAAAAGGGAACACTTCACATCCCCACATTCCAGAACATTCTCACCTGTCCCTGAACAATGCAACGAGCATCCCCATGTAATGTGTAAGGTGCAACTGCTATTTTGACTACCACCCTCACCCAGGTATGTAGAATTACAACATAGACATAACATGCTCAAAATCACATTTGATGAATGTATTCTACAATAACTAAATATCTACATGTTATAGACATTGTAATCATCATAAAAAAAAATATTTAAGGCATTTTACTTACTTGAATCTTGACAAATCCAGTCCAATAAAACAAAGAGATGAGTCTGAAGAAAAGTTTGCAGGTTGTGTGAGTTCATGGCCTGATGGCCGGACCTATAAACACATTTACCATCCAATAGCATTGCAGGGTTAAACAATAGGACCCACTGACTATCTAAATGTGGTCTTTTAAAAAAAAACAATTGCCGATTTTTTTTTTAGGATAGCTAAAACTGATGTTGTAATTTTGCAACAGTGGGCCTTACAGGGTTAAGACTGCTGAATTCATATTAGACAACAAAGATAATACTGTTTGTGGTCTAGTGTGTAGTCATTACTCAGATACCGTAAAATGAGACTTCTTGGAAATAGGCTTTATGTAGTTTCCGTTTTCCCAGAACCATGAACTGCTGTAAGGTCTAGGGATTGGCGGCTAAGTTGCAAGATTCTGTGAAGAATTATGGCTCTAATCAACCCTCCACCGCTACCGTTCTACCTCACCCTAACTACCCGCAGACTAAATAAGAAAAGACAGCAATTCTAGGCACAGGTGTCATGTTGTCTCATCTCCCACCACATCATGTGCCAGCTCTGTTTACCCCGGCAAAACAGCCAGGCCTTTAACGCAGATGAATTATGAAGTGGCTACAAGACTCTTAATTACTCTACGCACCCAGTCTGAATAATGCAGGATTCTGCTTACAACCATGTTAGTGTGGATTGCATGCAATAGTTAACATAACTGCTTAACACAGCCCTGGGCTCCCTCGGGCCGGTGTGCATTTCAGGCCTAGAGGTGTGTCTTTATGTCTGTGTATGTGCTCATATGTGTATCCATGTACTATGGCAGGTGGCGTATGCTAAATGCAGCTATTCAGGAGCGGAGACATGTGGCAGTGGATGTGTTTACCCCCTGGCACTTGTCTCTGGTTCATCAGGCATGAGAGGGTGGAGGGTCTGGGATGCATATACGAGTGAGAGTGGAGTCCAGTGCAGTGAGGCAGAAGACACACACAAACAGATGCACACGGCAGGACACTCACATACACAGGGCACAGCAATAACTACCACTATGCATATGAAAAACATAAGAATGCTGCTGTAATAGTAAGTTTATCTGCTGTGCTTTGATAGGCATGATGGATACTTACTTTAGCTTGGCATGTTGAGAGAGCAAAGCCTTTTTGAGCTGCTGTTGCCAGGCATCATGCTTAGTCAGAACAAGATCTGTGTAGTGCTCAGCTCACCACTATCAAAAAAAAAACATGCAAAGAAGTAGTGATTAAAAGCTGAAATGTAGCTATAGTCAACTGTCAAATGGCTAGTCAAAGAAATGTATAATGAGAGACGTGAACTGTAAGTAAAATCCAATGAGACTCAGCATGATAAAATAAGAAGAGATCAGATAAGAAATAGAAATAAGAAGATAATAGGAAAAATAAGGATACAGCAAATGGTGACTATATAATGACACAACCAACAATCTCAACACTAGAACATGTTAAGTAAAACAATGAGTATAAGTATGAAAAAAGTATTAATTACAGATTCATGAGGGTGTACAAAATAGCAGCAGTAGAACCTCCTGAGACAAAGAAGAAACAAATGAAAAATGTGTACAATTTTAAAATGCAAAATATGGTATATATATATATATATATATACACATACACACAGGATATACAAAGGGTGCTTGTCACATTAACAGGTCTACAGGTAACACATATGTGCAGTTCAGGAGTGTAGACATGCACTACAGAAAAACCTTATCAAATACAATTATTGACAGACGTAGATAACAAATGCACAGAATGTGCAAATTTGGAAATGTGCATTACTAGCTGTCCACCTTTTCACAAACATTGGATGGAGGTATCATATATAGGATTAGGATTAGAGTAAAGTGAGTAACAATGTACAAGGTGCATGTGCACTATTGTCTGTACTCATTATGACTATCACAATCAGAACACATTGATGGATGGAGGGAGTGTGTCCAGAGATATGTTCCAACTCATAATCAGAGAATGTACAGAAATATGTACACATGAAACTGAAACTGTGCAAGCAAATATTGAATAAATTAGTCCAGAGTATAAGAATGTGAAAAGTATGATAGTTAGCATAGATAGTGCAGTGGAGGTGTCCTGCCACAGCAATCTCATAATTGGCTCAGACTGGGGCCAGTGGGGCAGGAAGCAAGCATTATGCAGATGGCTGTCGGCACAAAAGAGCACCTAGAGCTCTGTGTTGCACCTTGGGGGAATGAGCTAGAGGTTGAGTTTCAGGTTAACCTCAAAGTTGTCCATGCTCAGCACTACTAGAAAGCCTTTTTCACCAGTTTGCTTATCCTTCCAGCATCCACCTGCCCTGATGCTACCTTCCTAGCACATCACCAAAGAACAGTGCCCTGGTCACAACTGATTGATAGGACATGTAGAGTTGTCTGTTGCATACAATGAAAGACCTGATACTTCTCAAGAAGAACAGTCTACTTTGACCCCTCTTTTGTACAGTGCATACGCGTTGTCAGACCAGTCCATTTTGTTGATATGAACCCCCAGGTACTTGTAGGACTGCACCACCGCCACCTCCTCACGCTGGATTGTGACAGGTGTCAGTGGCTTCTTGCTCCATTAGAAATCCACTACTGATGTTGAGCTACAGATGATTCTCCTTGCACCACCTGACAACGCTCTCCTTCAGACACCTGTAGTCCTCCCTATTGCCCTCACAGATGAACTCTGGAGGTAGCATGACCCATAGTTGAAAGTGAAGTCAGACATGTAGTGAGTGAACAAAAAAGGTGACCCCTATGCTGCTTTGCAGCATGTTCGATGCACTGTTCTGGAAGCAAACAAATTGTGGCCTTTCCATGATAGCCCGTATTCCAAGAAAGCATGGCGTTGTCTACCTGCATTTTGTTTGTGCCCAAGCAAGAGGGTCTGGATAGTGTTGAAAGCACTGGAGAAAGCAAAGAAAACGATTCTCACCATGCTTACAGGCATTCCCCATGTGGGAATAAGCCCTGTGTGGCAGGCAGGGTTCAACATTAAGAGTTGTTTCCACCTGCCCAGTGGAAGTCAGTTTTACTTGTTTAGTTTAGTTTCACTGGCTCAGCAGGCAAAAATGAAAATAACCACATTTTCAAAATTAGGTAATTTATTACTATGAAACATATGACATTGACAGTTCATAATATACAGCAGCAAAATGGCTGAAAAATAAACTGTGAGGGGGCTCTTCAGCAGCCTCCCTGGCTTCTCTTCCATGGACTGAAGATTCCACCCTTTAAGTCCTTTGTTCTCAATCAGCCCCAACCTGGCTGATTGCAATGCCATTCAGCTGGGGCAAGATGGCCGACTGGCTGTGGCCTGCTGGGGAATGTAGTTCCTTCCCCACAGTTCCTCTGTGGCAGATGCCCCCGTCTGGCACATATTTAAGCAGTGTCATTTTGTTGTTGACTTGTCTTGTAAAATGACCGAAACGTTAACAAAATAAATGCAGAGGTGATCCTGCATGTGTGGGTATTTACTTTCATACTATGGACATGGAACGTCAGGGCTACAAATTCTCTGCACCACAAAAGAGAATGCAGTGATGTGTATGTTAAATACAACCAGCAGAAACTGCCAATACATTAATCGGACCTCATAAAGGGTTGCCCGGCACCTGCTTTGCCAAAATGGAGGCTACCGACTCCAGTATGTGTTTGCAGTAATTGTTGGTGCTTTTAAAAACAAGCCAGTTCGATACACTTTACTCGGAAATCGCTGACAAATGGGACAAATGGTGCAGATGGTAAAAATGGTACAGGACTGATTCAGCACTTTCAACCCAAGGAAACGGTTGCTTCCACACTCTCTGACTAACTCTGAGGTGACATCTAAAACACATATTGCAAACTTGTGAAAATATTTAACTAATGTATTTAAAGTTGTGAGCTAAATTCACTATTTCCTTTGGCGAATGACTGGAAACATTTGCTTTTTGGCAGCAACTTCCTGCAGAAGAAGGTTAAAAGTTTGTCGTTCATAGTTAAAGCCAATTAGTTAAGTAGTTAAGGCCAATTACTGGCCAACGTCAACATCTTATTGGCCCCAACCCACTAGACAAGCCTTGTCGAACCCTGACAGTTATATGATGGGGTCGTCCATGCCTATATGGGCCTGGTATGCAAACTAGAGGGGGTCCGGGGAATCCGGGGATCTGAGATGTTGCAGGACCAGCCTCTCATAGGTCATCATTATGTGAGAAGTCCGTGCCACCAGCCTGTAGTCATTTAGGGGCTAGGGCACTGGGACAACATTAATTCAACATATAAGACAGTGTTCCTGTATATTTTATCACAACTTTTACCCTTAATATATGAGTTTCAAGACTGTACAGCCTTGAAAGCGCTAGCAGAGCTGGGTTAGACAACCAAGGCAGAGTAAAGAGGATTGTGGACGGCGATTAGAGAAGGAGGATCAGGGTGCTCTCTATTTTTTCAGGTAAGAGTGCCAGCTGGATGACATGGCAGATTCATTATGGTCTCTTGTTTATCATGCTGACTGACCCGAAAGGAAAATCCAAGAAGAGATCTCATATATACCTTTTATGTCTCCTAGACACAAACAAGCTCTTTTTAAGACTAAGATGAGACTAAAGGATTTTCTCCTATTTCTCAAATTTAACCACAACAGCCACATAAAAGCTCATGTTGATCTCACTCTGATAAAACAAGTGATCTCCAAAGTCTTATTTAACTCTCCTGAATATGAAACCATGAGATTAGAGAAAGATCTCAAACTCAATACTGTTGGATTTTCCTATTGAAGCCATGGGGCCAACAGCCATATAGTAGGAGCTTATTGTCATTATATATGTCAGATGTCCGCATCTTCACATTGATCTCATAAAGTCTCAAGAATCCTATGTTGCATGTCATCCCTCCTCTCTCACCTGATCTTTCCTGTCTCTCTCTACTGCTAACTATCAAATAAAGGCAAAAAAGAAGTCCTGAAAAATAATGCCTCTGTTGCCTCCTCGTTGCTCCTGAGGGTGTTTTTAGGAGAAACATTTCAGATGAAGGTGATCACAAAAAAAAGAGAAAAAAATGTAGATCTCCCCTATTTCTCAGGAGATAAAGAAAAGACGACTCTGAGCAAAACATTTTTCCTCTGGGGAAGGCTTGCACAAGTCCCTTTGCTGAGCCAGTAGCACCCACTTGTCCTTATCAACTACTTTGACTGAGAGCAAATTGATGTTTCAAATGAGAAATGGAGTGCCCCAAGGACTGGAATCCTATCAATATATCAACCCCAGCAATGAGGTGGCGGGGAGAGTGATGACCCTTTATTGTAAACTGTGGGAATGCATATCCAAAATACAGAAAGTTTGGATGCTTAGATAATGTGGATGAGTGAGTGTGAGAGAGACAGAGAGAGAGAGAGAGAGAGAGAGAGACAGCATCAGCACAATAAATCAAGGATAAAACACATGACGAGTGAGCCATAGCGTAAGACACAAATTAATCATGTATGATAAGTGTGGGCTTTATCCAAGCAGGACAAGGCCAGAGTCAGCCAAACCATGGTGAAAATACACAACTGCACTTCCTGCACTAGCTCAACACCTAACAGTAGACTATAGACTTAGGCCTTGCCCAAGCAAAATTCACCCAGACATAACACCACAATACACAGTGCCTTTTCCTTTCCCATCAGAGAATTATCCGCACAACAACAGGGGTTAGTTTACTGGAAACAGAAGAAATGCAATTAGTGCAGGCTTCCTTTGATGTTGTGTGCTTTTACATAGGCTGGCTCTATTATTCATGGATGGACTATTTATGGATGGGCCTATTTGTGTCTGTGTGATTTCAGGTGCTGTTATCCAGCACGCTAAAACCTTCATGCTGGTGGAGGAAGATTGCCACTTTTATGGGAACATCTTGTGCTGAAATACATGCTCACCTACTGATATGTGCTGAGGGGTCAAAGGGTGCAATGAATGTGAAGGGAGCTTTCAATGAGCTTAGCAATCTAGTCTTGCTTCCCATTCATACGCCTCCTTTAAAACACAGTCACAGTGGACTGTCGTATTTAGTCTAATGCTGCTATTGTCGTTCAATTGCCACTTGGTTTTATATAGAGATGAGATTCATCATGAAGTGTGTGAACAATATAACCACACATTGGTGTGTGAAATTGATTATAAATATTGGCATGCTTGTCTTGAGGTGAAACATTTGTAGCATTTGTTGGCAGTGAATTTGAAAGATTTAATTTATTTTTTTATATATTATTTAGGGCTGAGAGTAGTTTTTGTCATTGAATCTTTTAATTTCATAGTGTGAATTCTGTGTTCTTCTCTTGAATGATTTGGGAGGCCTTTTCAGCACAAAGAACAACAGATTTCTGCTATTTATCTCATTATCTATAGAATAGTCGTGAGGATTGTAGACAGCCTCATGAAACTTCATGAAATCCCATAAGAGAGAGACCAACATTTGTCAAAGATATCTAAAATAAAGAAATCTTGTGTGCTAAGATCATCAAGTTGTAAAGGCTGCTGCCTCTGAAGCCACATGTGTGCTCCTGCTGGCCTAGGATTAAATCTCACTCCAGTCACTTAGAGTTGACTGGCCACAAGCTTTTTTTTTAATTAAAAAAGGGGGGTCAATTGAGAGCATTGGCAGAAAAAAGTGTCTAGGTTTTTATTACCAAATTTTAGATTATGAGTGTGAAATAGTGTTTTTTAAGGTTTTTTTAACATATTAAGGAAGGTTTTTGGATCAATTACTGCCTATTTCTGTGAATAGTTGAGGTCAAATACAGTGGGGTCCAAAAATCTGAGTCCACTAAGAAAGAATTGTTCGTTTTCATCATCTATCAATAATAATTGATAATAATATATATTTTTTACTCAGTTGATACTTATTCAAGAATATACTATTTAGAACTGATACAAATCAATTTTTTTAGATCTTTGAGAAATGCTCATATGAAATTGAAATATATCTGACTATCTTGCTCACACACCATTTGGGTGTGGTTTTCTCAAATTGTTGTCACATCATATATTTCATTCAAATATTAACACATGCATGCTCCAAATACACAGTGTGAATTTTAACAGCTAACACCAGATAATGACTAAATTAATATGGTCCTATGCATTATTGTCGCTACTGCTAGTGCTTTAACTTTGAAAAAGGACTTCTGTTGAAAAGTATTTTCCTTATTCTTAACCTTATCCTTTAAGATTGACCATAAGCTTGTTGTCCTTGACAACCCCCCTATGTCATCACTTGTGATGACATAGTCATATAAAATTGAATGAGGTGTATTTTGAAGATATTGATACAAATAATAAGAAGAGTAAAAGAGTAATGAATGCAAGGCTGATGACTATTACACAATGAAAAAACTCCTGTATAAAAGACATTCAACAAATGAAATACTCCTTTTCATTTTATTCAACCAGGGACTTTCATCAATTAAACAGCATCACCAACACATAGCACAAGATCAGCAACTTCAAAAAGAAGGCTCTAATTGCTGTTCCCATCATGAACTAAGGTGTTTGTAAGAGATGGGCATAGAAAATCTGTAATGAGCTGATGGCATTACACTACTGAGTCACAATACTGTAAATATCAGTGTGGCAATATGGCTCTACTCATCTAGTGAGGAACTGTACAGGGGTGAGTTTCATCACTGGCATCGTAGCGCTAAGTATATCTTGAAGTAATTCTTCAAGACATACGTGAATTTCACGAGTGTTTCCCGAAATGTGTCGCAACTCACGTAGTACATGAAAACTCTCGTTTGTTCACAATGACCTGGTGCTAGTCGTGAGATTTCAAGTATCGCTTGAAATTTCCACTTTACAATATCCTTTGGGAAACGCACATGAAATTGTCATGAAACTGTGCGTGAAGTATACCGTGAATTTTCAAGATCAATCGCTATCAGGAAACCCACCCCTGTATAGTACAATCAGTATGTTACTCAGCAGACAAATAAAGTTTTGCGATGAACTAAGGCACTGAACTGAGGCCTTGGAAAATACTGGAGAATAGCCTGATGATTTCTTTATAACAATCTAAATTCTAAATAGGCTAACATGTTCAGTGGATCTGCAGTTTATGGCATAACAGCAGTATCATTACTGTAGCATGTCTGTAGTAGGGTTAAACCAATATGTTGGGGGGATATTGGCCTTTAATAAAAATCAGATACCAGTCGGCCACCGCCGATGTGGAAGTGGTTTTACTCAATAGCTTAAGGGGCGGCAGTCAGCAAAAGTTGCAATGAAACCTACCTCACCCAGCCTTAAGGAGCTGGTAACCCGCCTAAAACCTCATTAATACAGGTTTTAATGGAGAGTTTTAGTGTCAAATGACAGCCTTTTTCAGCAAGAAATGGTCAAATTTAAAGAAATTGATATAAGGACAAAATATTGGCTATTGGTATCATCCATCCAAAAATATTGATAATGACCTTCAACAACCCATATCGGTGGAACCCTAATCTGTAGTGCAGAGGGTTATATATAACAACATTATAGAGCATTTAAGTACAAGAGAATAAGTTCATACTACAGACTGTTTTCTTTATTTGGGCATACTTGTATTTTCAGAAGAGTGTGTATGCACTGAACTAGGCTATTATTATACATATTATACATCACAGGCATAAATCATAATCAGCATCAATAGCACACAGCCCACCATTAAAAAGCTGGATGGATATAATTTATTTAAAATATTGGCCTTAGGCCTACTTCATCTTTGGAAACTTGCTGTTCAAGGCAACCTTTGTCACCAAATCTTGCTCATTGCTATCCAGATGAAGTGTGAATGAACAGGGTAACTATAACTAAAATACACTCACTCACTAACTCACAAATCTAAAGCTTATTTCCTCAGTCTCTGTAATCCTACATTGACTATAATTTTGAAAGTCCAATGCCATATCAATGTGTTTCTGTTAGTGTTCAATTTCCTTCCACAAAGCATTTTGCTTAGCTTTCTCATTTTACTAAGATTTAAATTTTTATGTCTGGGTAAACACAAGTGGCAGTGGCGGTCTGTTATCTTCTTCTGCACAGGGTTTCAATAGAACTTTAAATCAAAGTTAAATTAGACTTTAAATTGCTTTTCTTTTTCCTTTTCTGAGAATTAAATGAAATTCTACTATATGCCTCTCTGATGAAGCTAGGGTTTTTAACCTTTCCAGTTCAAGAGGATGTTAAAATTAATTTTAGACTCAAAACTTCAGACACAAATTTTAGACTCAAAAACAACAACAGCTACTATGACATTCATAGCAGACACATGTTGACAAGATAATGATGGTCTGTATTTTTTATTGTTTTTTTAGTTATGTGAATTTGCCCTTTCGTATTTAGCATGCATGTAGTGGGTCGTTTTGATAGTTTTGTTAGTATATTCGTATATTGGGTTGGTAGCATAATGTTATTCTCTACCCTAAAAAGGGTCCATACCCCTACCCTATCCTTCACCCCTTACCCTAACCAGGATCTGTATCCTAACCAGGGCCAACCCAAACCCTACCCTTTTCATCCTTTACCCTAACCAGGGTCCATATCCCTATCCTACCAAACATTCACCATGTTTTTTATATTTTTTCTATATTTATTTGTATTTATTTATTTGTTCACATTTGTTAGTTTGTTTTTGGCATTCCTTTTTGTTTATCTTGTAAAGCACTTTGCAACACTGGTTTGATAAGTTCTCTATAAATAAAGGTCATGATCACAACAACAACAACAACAACAACAATAATAATAATAATAATAATAATAATAATAACAGCAATAATAATAATGATAATACTAATAATAATACAACTATTAAAATATACAGAACCTATTGCAATGTATTGGTTTAACTAAATATGGACAGAATTGATAATGCTGATTCAGTTCATGTCTACTAGAGGAAATAAACTGTTAAAAGTCATCCTGTAAGATGACTTTAGTTCACAAACCAAAAGTGTATGTCTGAGGAAGCAGTTTGTGCAATCATCACAACGTGCACAGATAGCATATTAAATACTCCACATTTCAGTGAGCGGTTCATTAGATTGCATGGAAATAATGACAGGTCTGTGAAGTACAATAAGCCAACAGTTAACTGCTAATTCCTGAAAATAATTGCGAGCATAAAGAATATACATACAGACAACTCGTCATAATTGCACTGCACCAATATACACAAGGAAAACAAATATGGATCGAAAATGATAACAGAGCAGCGATGACTTAAATAGCATCGAATAGTGATCAAGGCACTCTAACAAAGGTTTGAGTTGGATTCAGCGACGTAAAGCACAATATAGCAAGAGAGAGGACGAATCAAAGCCAAATGGTGAAAACAAAGAGCATTGGAGGGTCAATAATCCCATGGGATGGTCTTCCTTCCAATCCAAAGTCCTGATCACAGCAACAGAAGGCGGCACACTCCACATATTTAGGCACGTGTGTGGGTCTGTGTTGGAAAAGGAACGCGATAGACATCATGCTGTAACTGACTTACATTGTGCAATCTCCCTTGTCTTCTGTTTCTCACATGCACACATGCGCCCTTACGCACACGCTTGTACACACTCAAGTACACACGTCTGCTGTGGTTCCATCACTGTCCACCAAGGAGGGAACAGATGCCCCTCCAGGCTCAGGGGGAGGCGGGCACACTGGCTGTGTGCGTGTGTGACGGGGCGGTCCTGGCACAAACACTTTCTTTCTAAAACACAACCTCGACAGTATCCAAGTGTGAGGAAACATACAAAGAGTGCATTCCAACTTACATCACAGAGGCAATTGACGAAAAAATATGATGGCAGGAAGTCTGTAATGTCTGTAAGAACAGGCCCTGCGGAGGAATTCAGGAAAAGCACGTCTTTTTTTTCTTTCTCCACACTCATCTCCACAATAAATTGGAGTACAGTGGCAGATGCCTTTTCTCCAACGCTGTCCCCTGTGGGTTGTTTTCTTCGGAACAATGTAGTATTGTCTCTTTAGCCATTAGCCCACACATCAAGTATGCAAAGCAGGCCAATCATTACAAAAAATGTGGTGGAAATAACAGCAGCAAACAGAATCCTGTTGGGGAAAGGAAAGCCCAAACAAATGGGTTGCCATTTATATCACACATCAAGATGTGTCCGGTCCTGGTCTCCCCGGATACAGGCTGTACACTCTGGATTCTCTGGGCTGGGCTGGGCTGAGTGGTGGTTTCCCAGGGTACTGGTGGAGGCTGACTGTAGCCCACACACACGCATGCCTTGAGATGCTGCCTCCCTCTGTGTTTCTCTCTCCTCTCCATCCCACCTAGCACTCAGCTGCCTTCATCCAACTGACTCATGAGGAAATCCTCCACAAGAGGAAAAGCTGCCAGCTCCTATGACGGGCAAAAAAAAAAATCTCAAAAGCGGGCATCAAAGAAAACAGACAGAATGCAGAACCACGCTCTCCCAAAAAGGCAAAAAGAAAGTCAGAAATCGCCGTCGCTCCACCCAGTCGACATCTTCCATGTTTTTTGTCCCTCAACTTACTTAGTTTCGCAGTTGTTTTAGAGAATTAGCATCTGCTACTGAGCCTTTGTAGAGGGATTTATGTGCCCCCCTAAACATTTCTCCCATACCACCCGTCCCCTCCCCTTGCCTGCCTCCTTATCCCCCATCAGTCTGCCAGACAAGTTTTTCCCACCCAGTCATAGTACCCAGCCAGCAACCCCTTTTGTGAGTGTGCTTGTTTAGTATGGGTCTGGTCTATGAGTGTGGTGCATTTCGTGCCAGCTTGGATAGGAGGGGAGAGAAGGAGAAAAAAAATCTCCTCTTTGTAAGTTATGGGAACACTATGAGACAGACACAGGCGCTCATAAATTATACGCTTCATTTGCATATTCCTGGCATAAGACATTATGCAAATATCAGTCAATTTGCATAATGGATTCCTCTTGTTGCCGCCATTGCCCAGTTGCTCCTTTTATTTAATAATAAAAAAAACAACAAAATTGTGTGAAACAGGAAAACATGGGGTGTTTGAGCCTCGTGAAGCACTGTGCTATTGCTGCCCTGAAACACCACACTGAGAAAGACTTTGTTTCACAGAATAAAGAAAATCTTCATTTAGATCTTCTCCAATTAAACAGACGATGCGTTGACTCACATAAAATGTGCATATACGCAGAAATAAGAGAGAGAGAGAGAATTTGTAAGAAATGATATATAGAAATAGCATGAAGCGGGGCGTACAGTATGTGCAAGTATGTGTGTATTTCTCTCTTAATGAGTCTTTTCTACCTTGACTATTAGAGCGAGCAGCAGCATTGCTAATTAACAGCAGTGTGGGGGAGGGGGGGGTATTAAATAATTAAAACCATTTCTGTCTCTTGCTTTTAACAGCTTGCTTTTATCAGCTACGTTCCGAACGACCAGAAAAAAAAGCTAGGGAAGAGAAAAGACGATGTGGCCAAGATAATTGCTTAATCAAATATGACAGATACAGCTAATTCAAGGCAATATTCTGCAAGGTTTACAGAAAACGCTAACGACAAGAGAGAAAAGATAATTACCGCAAGTACATACGACGCTCTCTAAAAAATGTCTGAATACATGGTCATATGTTTACAACTCGTTCGTTACGCCTCTAATCCACATCCCATAAACAGTAAAGGCAAAACAGATGGCCACAAATACAGCTAAAAACAACAGGATAAGTGATAGTATGGTTTAGAGACAGAGTGAGAGGGAAGGAAGAAGTGTGGAGAGGTTGGAGAGAGAAGGGGAGAGTGAAAAAGAAGGAGAAATGAATGGGAGGTGGTGGCAGGAGGACTTTGATTATTTATAACATAATACCAATGCAACATCCTGCAACATCCTGTGGTGGGATCAGCCAGTGAAACATCAACTACGATCAGCTACAGTTCAATAGGCAGCTTGAGATCTCTCACAGTGTACAGTGGAGTATAGGGGCATGGCTCACTCTGGTCTGTAGCACTACACCATAGCATAACATACACCCCAACCAGAGCCAATGTGGGAGCGAGGGCAAAGCAGGCGGACAGCCAGTGCCAGGCAGTGAGGTGACGCGGCGGGGCGCAACACAGCTAGCCAGCTTCATAGGAACTGTTAAGAGAAATTCATCAGCTTTTAGAATCAATTAACCTGTGTGTTAATTAATGTCAAACCCATAGAACAAAAGAGGGTGTTGGAAGGTGGGCGTGGGGGTTTGGGGCGTGTGGAAGGAACGCTAGAGAGAGGAGGAGGGTGGGTAAGAGAGGGACTGAGAGAGAAAGGGGATGGGCAAATAAGGGAAACAAGGAGCGAATGCGGTTGATGGCAGAGAGAAGTTGGCACAGTGCCATCCATTCAGTGGTAGAACCAAGGCGGACTTATGCTCGCTCTCAGGGGTAGGTGGTTAGATGTAGCCGGGGAGACAGAAGGGTCCCGCCGTAATTTGGCTAGTGTTGTGTCCTTGGTGGAGGTTGTTTTTTGTGGGCGGAGGGATTTCTTGCAAATATCGGAAGTTTGAGTGAAGATAGGCGTGTTGAGAGCAAACACTGATCTCTATGCTCTCTGATCTCAATGCCACCACGGAGGACAGGCAACATCAGAATATGAAAGAGACCTCAGACTTCAAGACGAGAAGTACACCTGGAGCTGCAACTCAAATGGATTGGCTGGTATTGCACGGCGCCATATTGAGGGAGGGGTAAGGTGGGTATCCACTGTTTACCGTAGAAGATGCAAGACAGCAGGTGACCCCCCAATGATGGGTGCCATGGAGCAAGCACAAGAACGGGAAATGAGGCTACGCCTAGAATGATGGAGCAAGTGGAAATCGTCAAACAAAAATAAGAGAAACTTGGGGCTGTTGTGTTGTTCTAGAGATAATTGGGGGGTGTGGCGGTGGCACAAAAGGAAGCTCCTCCCACTCGCTCCTTCACACTCTCTCTCTAACCATCTGAGACACAGCTCTCTGTGCCAGGCAGCCAGCCAGCCATCTAGACAGGAGACACCATGCCAACTCATTCGTTGGTAGTCGAGGGCATACCCTCGGAGGATAAATGAAAAACGCCATTGCAGTCTCAGAGTTGGCATGTACGGACTTACGCGAAAGTCATTGTTTTGGAGGATGCCCAAGGAGCAACGATTCAACACTTGCGTGTTTCGAGTGGTGTGCCAACGGGAATGCGATGGCCTCTGGCACGAAAAATGGCGAAGGACGAGGGAGATGGTACACCACAATTGAGCCAAATCAACCCGATCGGATACTCTTCACGGGTCGGTTGGCATAAATAAAAAAGAGAAGAGAACAAACAAAGACAATGCAGCGGTTGAAATGACTAATTAGAAGAAAGTTTGCTTCGTTAATTAGTGTGACAGACGGAACGAGACAAATTATCAACAAAAGAATGCATATGGGAAAAAAAACAACAACAAAAAACAAGATGAAACAAGACAAAAGCGGCGAGCTGTTCAATTGGAAGGGGAGGGTGTGAAGCGGGTGCCTCTTTTTGTGCCAACCCCCTTCCCCCTCTACCACACCATTTTCCCCAATGTAAACTGCCATCTCTCATTGCACTGGCTGGCAGGCTAGTGAGGAATGTCTACCATAGGCACTGCTGCCACAGACGCTGCCAATCTGCCAATCGCCTGCCTGGCTGCCTGCAAGGAGGAGGAGGGAGTGGACCTGAGGGACTGTGCCTAGAGCTCAATAGCAGCTGTTTACAATGACACAGACACAAAAGAGAAAAAGAAATACAAACATAAGGATGCATACTAATGAACTGCCAAAACAAATTCTAATCAGCAGGCAGACAGGAATTAATTCACTTTTTTTCCTGCATTTGAACTTTTGTTGAACAAAACGAATCACACATCCTGTTTTTTTCTGTGACAGAAGCAACTTCTTGGAACAGAAAACAGAAAAAAGTCAGATATCATGAAATTCTAGTTCTGCAGCAAGCCAAGCTATGGCAGGAATACAGGCATGTGTGATTTATCTACATTCACAGCAATGACCAGGGAGATGAATTGCTGTAGGCTCTATACAGTATCCAGCAGTATGAGAGCCAGACGAGGAGGATGGCACAGACACAACAGGAACTCAGTGGAAGGGGTACAGAAGGCACGGGGACAAGCAGACAGCTCTAGTTCCAGGGATACTGGGGAGGAGGTGCTGGCCCGCCTGCAACCAAGGTGGGGGCGGTGAGGCCGTGGGAATCCTTTGCACCCTCCCTACCCACAGCCCTATATCCCCACGACATTTTTGCCCCCTTCTTGCCAACCAACCAAAAAGATTAACAAACTCCACCCTTTCAGCATTTTTTCCCCCGCACGGGTTTAGCGATAAACTATCATGAACAGATGCAATGCGGAATTACCAACTGGTTTGGGTTGCAGGTCGGGTCTCTGGGTCCGGAGGAATGTTCCTGTGGTTCCCGCAAGGTCTGCTGGCATCAGGCACGGAGCCAAGGATGGGCACCGCTGCAAAGACACAGAATGGAGGCTTTCGTTAAGTTCGTTTTCATTGTTAATATGCACGGAAATAATTGAAACAGTAATTAACAAGGGAAGGACATTATCAGCCAGCAGCATCCACTACTTGCTGTTCTAAATTTTTTAATTTCTCTTCATGGATTTCTGTTGGACAGAAGGCATGGTTGTGGAATATGAATAATTGAAGAAGTCATCCAAAGGGAGGGATTATAAGATCTTTGTGCTTCCTACCCTACCTTGGCATACACTAACAAGATGTCTGAGTCTGGTTCTGCCACCACTGAGGAAGGGCTGCTTGAATGGTGGCATCTTTTTGGGCATCTCCAATACGATCATTTATTTCGTGATCGTAACAAATACAATTAACAATTTAATTTGTAATTCTTGTCGTTTTTTTCTTTACTCTTCACTGGGAAACACGTGGATATTATAATCTTTCGGCGCTAATGAGCTTTGGATAATCAGCCTTTTGTTTAATTCCATGGGGGATGTTAATTGTGCCATGTCTTCATTACACAAATGGATTACAAAAAAAAGAGGGCTTGCACGAGAGAGCAGAAGGGAATGGGGGGTGGAGTGTGTGTGTGTGAGAGAGAGAGAGAGAGAAAGCAAGAAGGGGGATATTTTTCTTCCTTCGTTATATGCCAGTAGTCAAATAATGCCACAGTACTCACAAACAAGCAGAGAAAAGCTCCTGCATTGCCAGTGGTGTTCAAGTGCTCCCTCTTGGAAAACCTGGTCTCTTTCCTCTCTGCCTGCTCTTCAGAGCACCAACCCTCACGCATGAAGACATCTGCCTTTCCTGGCTCTGGATCTTACAAAATTGGAGCGAGAGGAACCTGCCTGGAATCTAATTTCTCTCAAATTGGATATTATTGGTGGTATTCAAATGATTAGTAGCGCTGAGCTTTATTAGAGTGGTGTTGTTGGCGCCTGGCCGAAGCGGAATGGAGAGGAGACAACAGACACTGTGGCGGGCACTGACTAATGTCCTCTGTGCTTAATCATCCTACAGCAGAATGGTTTTATGCATATTTCATTTGCATATCATTAAATCGCTAAGGCATACGGGCAAATGGCAGCGGAGAGCGAGGGAGTGGAAACAGAGAGGCACAAAGTGTAAAAAAAAAAAAAAAACAACAAGTCATTATGCGATGACAATCTTCAAAGCCGTGTGCCTGCTTTCTGGCAACCTGCCAATTTGTTTAATTCAACATTAATTAAAAAAAGTGAGCGCGCTCAACGTTTCAGACACGGATTAATTGAGCACCTTACAATCTGTGCAAGGAGTCATCTCACATACAGTGCATGTTTATCCATGGGGAACTAATGGATGTGTGTGGATTTGTAAATTATTATAGGATAATAAAAAAAATGTATTTTTCACATCAATTTCCACACCCTTTCACAGAAATTAGATTTTTCTTTTTATTGCAGACTTCCTGAGAAAGTTTTATGTCATACGTTGAAATAATGAAAACAAAAAAATCATGTTCAAATGGACAATTTGCTGTTAATTTTCTGTGAGCCGCTGTAATAATCTAACATGCTGTATTGTGGGAGAGCAGAGGGTGACAGGTGACTATTGGGTGCAGGTGTGAACCAGACTGGGTGCAGGCTAAGGGACTGGGAGACTGGGAGACTGGGAACTGGAAACGTGGACACCTGGGGGATAGTATGGGAATAGCTGGGGGCATTCTGTCATAGCCCTTTGCCATGATCTTCCTGGGAAAGACAAAACCAACTGCTCCCATCATGACACCCACCAACACACACCCCTGACCAACCTACCTACAGCTACATTGCCCGAAACATAAACCCCCACCACCCCCACACACACTTACTAGTAATAAATCCATTGTTTCAGATCCCCTTGTCATTTTGTGGGGAACACAAGGGCAGCACTGTTGGTTCCCAAGACACACACGCACACATTTTATGAACTTAAGAAAACGGCAACACACATATGCAAGCATATATGAAGACATGGTTAATAGCCAGGTATCCAATGTGCACTATAGAGTACTTAGAGTTGCAATAATTCTGCCTTTCTTGACATCAATATAATTTTACAAATTACAACAGTATTACAGGAGATTGTTAAAAGGCCTCTTTAATGCTTCCTAAAAATCTTGGAAGATTTAGAGTAGCCTAGCTACTTAAACAAAGAATTCAACTTTTAAAATTCAGCTCTCAACTATAACTTTAGTTCTGAAACAAAAGAATCTTCCATGTGGTAAGGAAAGAATGGAAAACAAACACAGCATTGGCAGGTAAAATTATGGTCCATGGAGGCCTCATATTTCTAATTGCAGATCCCCCTTTTTCCAGACTTCCTAAATTAATTCTTCCCCTTCACAAGGCAAATCCCCCCCAAGCCATGCACGGACTATTCAAATGAAGTGAGCTTCACACCCCACACAATTAGCCGTGTTTAGTAATTTGAGAAATGAGTGCCGCAGGGGCGAGGAGGAGGGGCAGTACAGTCTGGGAGCAGGCTGGCAGGGGAAGCCCAGTGCAGTGGGTGGCTTATCAGCCTGGCGCTTTGCAACCATGGCACATGCAGATGTCGCTGTAGTTCTTCCAAAAGCTTGCACCAACCGAGTGGGAGGGAGGTAACGAGGAACTCGTTTGTCATCACACACCTCCACCATGTGTTTCAAAGGAGCAAAGCTGGTGGTGTGTGGGAACAAGGCTGGCAGCTAGGGGCGGAAGGGTTGAAATGGGTGAAGCCAGGGTTGGGGGAGATCCCTCCCTGTATGGAGGAATGTGGATGCAAATAATGGTGGTAAAATGCAGGCAAGGTAAAGCAACACCAATGGGGTGTCTGTGTATTTCTAGGCCTGTCACATGATGTAGACATTATGCAGAGTGCTCATATTAATATGCATAAGGGGCTGCTTTATTATGCAGCTCGGCACAAGGTAATATTGTCAGGCTGTTCTGTCGTGCTCTGGTTACTGTCTGAGAATGTTATCTTTCTCTGAACAAACACAGCCCTCATTTCCTCGCTCTCCAATCAAACTGTTTAATTATCGATCATGTCCGCAGAGGTCCATTTGATAAGGAAACAAAGAAAGTCAAGTAATGAGCTCCACCATTGAAGGGAGTAAAAGTGGCAATGGTAGACCATGCATTAGTGAAGTGATACAGTCCAGATGTCATTTTGTGGTCACTTTATCCCAAAGTGACTCTCAGTACCATGAATGCAGGAAGTTGGAGGTCTTTAATGAAATGTGTTTCACGCATTAGTTTCACAAAATTTCCTGATTATAGCTCAAAGATCGTAGCGTAAATTTTCACTTAATTAGCGGGCTAGCTGAAATGTTATTTCAAAATTTTTTTAGCTGAAAGCTAGCCCATACTCATGTTACTGCCACTATTTATTAGTGGACTAGCTGACAGCTAGCATACTCATGTTATTCCCACTATTTATTAATGGGCTAGATGAAAGCTAGCATACTCATTCCAACTAGTTCTATATTATTCTCTACAAAAACGTTGGACTCTAACTAGTTCTACATACTTTGAACTAGAAACTTTAAAATGTTCAGTCACTTCAGGAGATGTGTGTGTTTATTTTTTCACACACTATTTTAAAATTACTACTACTACTACTGCTGCTACTGCTACTACTACTACTGCTACCACCTAGTAACACCCTAGCAACAAACTAGTAACACCCTAGCAAGTACTCACCTAGCGACCATCTAGTAGATGCTACTAACCACCTAGCAACCACTTAGTAACAACCTAGCAACTATTTAGTAACCACCTAGTAATCACCTAGCAACCACTAGTAAAAACATAGCAATCCTCTAGGAACCACATAGCAACCACCTAACAACCACCAGTAACAACCTACAAAACTACCTAATAATCCCCTAGCAAATCCCGACTCTGAATTGTTGTTTTTCCGCCTGCTGATTAAAGTGCTTAATAAATTTACTTTTAGCCTCTGCTACTTTTAACATTCCACTGAAACACAATTTATACTATTTGTGGTCTTAAAAGTGTAGATTTATTCTATTGACAAAATCGTAGTATTTTTACTGCTTCAATTCAAAGTTTTAAGCTCCTGAATTTGTTTTTTTAAATGTTAGGCATTCTTCCATTTATTGATAATCAAGTGCTTCTTTCACTAAGAAACGTATTGCTTAATCAATACTTCCAGCGGCTTTCAGCTAGCACAAACATTTTTTCCAAGAAATGTACTTTTTCTAGTTGCTATAATTCCCTCCTGAGGCCAACCAGTGAAATTTTGTAAATGTATCATTCACTCAAGGTTCATCATAATCACACCTCAAATCACATGACTGATGCGTGGACAGAAACAGATTCTTAGTTCCCCAAACATAATTCACAACCATTCCCCATAAGTGAGAAAATATCACTAGATACTGAATTATACAAATTAGCATCATCATTACGTGATGAGACATTAGATAGATAAGAATAAGGTTTGATGTTATTTTGTGCAAGTGCTCACTAAGCACTTATAGTACCTGCTACATTCAGATTATCTACTAGTTCACATAGACACTTCCTCTGCCCCACTGTAACCTCGCCTGAGCATCTGTGCAGCTCTGACACCTCACCTTTTTGCCATTCACACAGACATGGAGCTGGTAGCAGCAAACACACTCCTACTGTTAAATCCATACACCTGTGTGTGTGGACCGCCCTGGCCCAACTAGGAAGCAATGCTATCTCTTTAACAGCTCCCCTGTCCGGGGTTTGCAGATTAATTGGTTCCTGGTAATTCTATCAGATTAGTATTAATACGCTGTCACTGAGGTGATCGAGGTGACCCTCTGTATCTAGCCAGCTTTTTATAAACTGGTGTGAAGGTCAACTGTCAATCAACCTACACAATATGATAATAAGCCTTTAAAGCCAGTGTGTGGAGGCCATTAGCAGCTGCAGTAATGGCCGACGAAAGAACTGTCATAACTGCAGCCCTCCAGGGAGGGGTGCTTATAGATGAGTTTGGACGCAAGAGGGGGAAGATGAGGAAGCAACTCATTTGAGAAATCCTGTCTTTAAGACTACAGCCATGAATGTGGAACCCAACATCAGCAAGACCTTCTAGCATACTAGCAAGTGTTTATTTTCCCCTTTATGTTACCATTTGCTTACCAATAAAGCAGTTTAATGCGGTTGTATGGTTATGGTTATGAAGCCGTTTGTTTTCAGTGAATCACTGGGGGAATTCATATAAAATGACCTTGGACTGGCAAGACATGTACAGTCGTAAGTTGACCATGAACCCGCTTCTGCAGCAGTGCAGTAGCATACTGTGGCTGTCAGAGGGATAGAGATGTACCATCAGTGTGACTATTCTGCTTGGCCTCTTGTGAAGCTGCTGTTGCTGCTGCCTGTCTGCCTCCTTCAGTGAGGCTAGACTTGACTGCCCATGAGAGAACCGCTGTATACTGAATAGAGGGGAGTAAAGTAGGACATCCTTAGGGATTTAGTAGCTAAATGCCCCTCCTGAGTCCTGCATGCCCAATGAGATTCCCTGGGTGTGTGTGTGTGTGTGTTTATGTGTATGTGTATGTAAGACTGTCTGTGCAATAGAGAGGAAAGATATGAGAGGTCTGCCATACTCTCTGACCAGGTCAGAGTGGAAGAGAGAGAAAGGAAGTTAAGGGGGATGAGGGGAGAGAGAGAGGGAGAGGGAGAGAGAATGAGAGAGAGAGTGCAAGAGAGAGAAAGCGTGAGAGAAATGGTGTGTCTATGCTGTGTCCCACAGGGCCTGAACCAGGGCGGCTGGCTAGGGAGCCATTACATGCGTGTCTCTGACAGCTCACTCTCATTACAGTAGCAGGCAGTTACCACCACCACCACCACTCTTACTACTCTGCAGCTTTGTAATGCAGACTATATCACCACCCCCCACACACACTATTATAGTTGTAGTGGATACTCTGTTATTGTATGCATTGCAAAAGTGGTTTGCAACCTTTCTGTTCTGCATCCTGTAAAATCAAGCTACTTTAAACTTGAGCTCTGTAGCCTACCCCACAGCTGATGTCTTTGTAAAACATGATACACTGCAGTAACACCCAACTGCTTCTGCTTCCCCTTCACCTTTCATCACCTTGTCATTAGTAGCCTTCCCCTGTCTCCACCTTTCCGACCCTTTCACCAGTTTTCTTTTCTACACTAAGCTGTCTGTCATAGAATATGATAATTTTTCTTGGCTGTTCCCTTTAAAGTTCCTACAGTCCCATGGCTCTCTGTTTACTAGCATCCTCCTGATGCACTTACGATTGCCAAACTGATGTCCCAGAGCTCAGCAAGATGGATAGACAGCTACAGTACTACCTAGAACTGGACGCTCCCTGTCCCATCTGCCATACTGATCTAATAATACTAGGGCCCTGCTGAAACACTATGCTGCTGTGACACTGAGAACCTCGCCAAATTACATGTTCCTCACAATTTACAGTCCTGTCAGGAGACAACCGTCTGGTTCAAACCACCCCTGTCCCACCCACTCAAAATGAGCTGAGGCTGTGAATGTGAAGAGAAATAGGCAAGAGGCACTCATAAGAATAGAGCTAGGCAAGCAGGACAGGAACATGACCTCTGCTGGCTGAGGAAAAAAATGTGCTGCCTCCACACTTTACTGCTAAAGGGCAATGACAGATTTAATTGCACTGAAAGAGACATTTCTTCAAGACTTTTTGGCAAATCCTACTGCTGAGGTTATGAGAACTGCTCAAATGAAGTTGCCAACTTAAACAAAAGGATTTCTGAAGCAATTGAACCTGCATTTGTAGCTCTTTAAGTACAGTACTGTACATCAGTCTTTCTGGAGCACTGCTCAACTCATTGATACAAGGCCTCAGTACAAATAAAGCTAACATGTTCTGCTTGGAGCTGTCCTCTGTCCAATCAAAGTCTTTTGAAACCCATTGTAAATGAAAAAAGCACACACACATATAAAAATTGGATGTGAGACAGCCAAACTCCAAAGATGAAAAAACACACCCACATATAATCCCCACAACTGTAGCCACGTACAAGCGAGCTATGAGAGACAACTTGTGAAAAAGACCTATAACTTACATTGCACAGTGAAATATACTACTACCTTTACAACAGAACTGTTACAGTCTGGTCTCTGTTGTGTGTGTGTGTCAATTGCGGTACAGTGATTTTTGTTAACAAGTAGTCACAAGGACAGCAAGATAGCATATCTTATATTTGGCCTTCCTGTTTTAGCACCTTGAGAGGAATGGTTAAAGTCTGCTCTGTTCATGATAAGCCTGTGGCAGTTTATGTCTTTTCCAGATTTACTAGTCCACACCAGAGGAGGTCAGAGGAGTTAGACCTGAGCTTCAATAGCTACTCCTCACTCATGTCCAGTCTTATATAAAGTTCCAAAGGGAGAAGGGAGGGAATGGAAATAGATGAATGCCTTGTTTGAAAATGATTGACACAAGAGGCTTGTAATGAGGACCTTGAGACCCTTTCCCTCATCTTTATTCCCACAAGCCAAAGACATTAAGCACTGTTTTCAGTGCAAATCTGGAGAATTACCTCAATCATGGCCAGAACAAAAGCAGGAAATATGCCTTTTATAGCTAAAAGCACTTTTATGCCTTTTATTTCTCAGACTTTTTATAGATTTGCCTTCCTTTCTGTGTGTTGGCTCTGAAGAAATGGTTCATTAAAATGGAATGCCTATTTCTCCTTGTATTTTTCAATGTGGTGGACAGGAGTATTAGCCAATCTCTGTAGGAACTAAAAAGCCAGACATCCTCCCAGCTGAGGTTCTTTGGTCATGTTGGCTTCATTATAGTGCTATGTTCTTGCCTGCCTGCCATCACACTGGTCACAGCAAGAAAGATGAGCAAGATCAGACAGAGCAGAGAAATAGAGGGAGACTATGAAAAATGGAGTAGGGGGAGAGTAAGGACGGACGAGGGGGAAAGAGGGTACAGAGTAAGCAGTAGGGGAAACTAAGAGGTGGGGAGAAGGTGAGACCAGGATGTACAAAGTAAGGCACAGAGAACACAGAGGGGTGGAGGGAAAACCAATGGGAGACTGGGAACTGTAAATACCTTCTTATGTGGATCACATCCTCTTTGAAAACCGTTGGAGAGCCAGGTTCTGACATCATACGCAAATATCTATTCCAACCACAGTCAGACCTTAATTAGATATCACTGGCTCCACTGTAAGCCTTGCGTTTATAGTGGCCACAGGTGGAATTTCTCCCAGTTTGGACATGATACTGCAATTCTTCCAACAAAGTCAGAAGACTTAGACTTTAGAATGACTTGATGATTCTCCCCTATTTATGATGAAATGAGGATACTTTCTGTACTTCATCTAGGTAGAGAAAACACTTGGTTGTTGTCCATGTTACTTCCATAAATTTAAGCTATAAGCAAGTTGGCCTGCACTGTTAAAAGACTTTGAATTCTCAGTCCCTCTACAGTGCTAAGACTCAGTAGCTGAGCTGTGTAAATGATTGACAGCAAGGTGGGAAAAATAATAAAATCTTCTGCTCTTATTGGAGGAAATTGTAACAGTTTTATTGATGTTCATAATTGATCAAGCCCAGTCTAAAAAGATTGTCGAGCAGGATTCAGCCAACATGTAGCTATTGTGGAGACCTGTTGTACAATGAGGAGCAGAGAATGAGGATGGTGGACAGAGAAGCTGACTTAGGCAATGACTAAGGCAGGGATGGAAAAACGTGAAGCGTGACAGAGAGTGACAGGTGGAGTTACAATTATGGAGAAGAGGCCACTAAGGAAATAGGGAGGACTGAAAGGCACGCTGAGTATGGCACAAGGCCAACTAGAGTGCAGGTCAGAATTATTGTCACCAGTCGCAATTTTATTGTTAATTCAATATTTAAGCTGAGGTCAAATTCAAGAAAAAACATTTACCCAACAATTGAATTTATGTGATACTTAATATTTCAGAATAAAGGTATGTCATTTAAAAGTAATATAATACAAAACAGAGAAACACTAAAAACTGGCCAGGGCAATATTTTTGGCATTCTTCAGTAACTATAAAAAAATGTATAACCGGATTTTGTAGTGGTGGAGCGCAAAGAGATCCAAGTCAGAACCAGTTTAAGAACAGAAGAGGAAAGTAAAGAAAAGAGGCATTAGCAACGGTAGCTCATAAGAGTGATGTAGACTGGGATACCGTAGAGACATATGGTGCAGGACCTACTGTAATTGAACTTTCAGTGTGGAGAGAACGAGAGAATTAACCAGACAAACCTTCAGGAGACAAAGAAAAGAGATATGGAAGAGTGAATGGATACATCCCAAACAGTAGCTGTCTGGCTGTCTTCCAGTTGGGGGGAATCAACTCTCTCCGCCCTACACCAGAGACGGGCAATTTTGATATTAGTGGAGGCCAAAAGGGTTCCATGTATATTAGCATGCACTACTGTGAAACCCACTTATGTAGTCAACTTATACGTTGTATTAATCAAAATCATTAGTACCTAATGGAAGTACAATACACATACCATAAAAGTTCTGGAAGGTTTCACAATATCATACGGTATGTATTACAGTAAAGATGTTCTCAATTGCTACAACTGTCATTCAGACAGAATACTGAAAGGTCTGAAAATATATGATTGTTACAAAATGAGTGAAAATGGAAATTGGAGAAATGGTTTTCATAAAATTCAAGGTGCCAAAACACCTACATGACATTTGATGATGATCCTTTGCTTTAAAGCTTTGCATCCAAAGGTTTTAGCTAACAACTACATTCAACTACACAAAAAATGCTCCTTGCAATCGCAGCTGGCGTCATCATGGAGGCCCACTGGAGAATTGGCTGTGTGAAAATAACTGCTAAGGCACCAGGCTAGAGATCTAAAAAAGATACAAATTGTGGGTGTAGATACACACAGTATAGCTAAAGGTGACTGGTACTGATGAAGTAGATTTGTGACATAGTAAACTGTCTTGTCTTTAGCCCTAGCTCCTTTAGCACTAGCCTCTACTCCAAAGAACTCCAAGTTGTAGAAGAGAAGTTTGTTTTTTTTGGTCATTATTAATTAGCTTACTAGCCAGCAAACTTAGTAAAATAACAATAACGCTACTAGCTACCTAGCATTACTTGTTTAATGTCACGTGTTAACAAGACAGCCATAGTTAGCTGCCAAGATACTACTAACTAACAAGGTGATTATCTAAACTCAAAATCAATCATATGTATCACTGAAGAAATTATCAGATGTCTATTTGATACTGTTGCGGCAGCCAAGTCCTAAGTTTATAAATGCAATCAGCCATTCTCAGATGTTGTAGTCAAGAGCTGCGGACGTCCATAAGGTGCTTTTCAGATGATAAGCACACCGCACCGCACACACAGTATAAACAGATGAAACGTGAAGCACTACGCATGTGGTTACCATAGAAACGGCCAGCAGTGTGCAGTTTGTGCCTGTCCCACCCAGAGTGCTCCTTTTTCTGTCTGCCATCTCAAAAATGCACAATAAATTTAAGTATGCATTTCTAATTGCTGAATGTAGACATTTTCTTTTATTCACATACCTTTGTGTTGTATTGTTACTGTTCGCTTGTTTCAATAAAGAAATGAATTAAGTGTCATGCCATGCAATTTAAAAAAAAAATGAGGTCTGCTGGATATCCATTTCAAAGATCTATGATTTTAGATTTAGCTGCTACAGTAGTTTTCAGTTCTGGCAAATCACACACTCAATGAGAAATCCAAAAAATCAGCACACCCAATTTGTCAATCGTGTGGGTGGAGAGCTCGTTTGTGAGACACCCTAAAAGGTTCAGTCAGATTCAACTTTAGCTGAGCAGGTTGGTGGGTGGATGTGTGGGTGAGACAAGCACGAACACCCACCAACCTGCTCAGCCAAAGCTGAATCTGGCTGAGCAGGTTGGTGGGTGGATGCGTGGATGAGACGAGCACGAAAAAGACGATTTCATAAGAGCAAGCCCACTTGCTGGTGAACCTTCTAGGCCATTGTAAAAATGATTATCTAGTTCAGTGATTACTTATTATTGACTATACAACATTTAGGTTCATACACGCATTGTGATTGGACGAGAGGCACTCCATGAGTAGTATCACTCCACCTTGTTTACGCTTCATAAATCTTTATTTAATTTTACCTATTAATTAAACAATAACAATCAATCACTGAACTAGGCTATGAATATTACAGTGGCACAGAAAATGCTGCATACTCTATAGGTTGTGTAATTTCAAAGAGATGATGATGAAATTCATCTTTCTGCTTGTCTTCCTCCACATTAAGGTGAAAGTGAAGGATCAGCTACAAAACAGCACCCCCAGAGCTCGTAGAGATTCAGTGTCTTGCTCAAGGACACTTCAGCAGAGCAGATGCTCGCTGTCACAGGTGGCTTGAACCTGGGCCACCTGGTTGAAACATGGTCTCCCTAATTCCTATGTTACCAAAAAAATCAAATGCATCCCGAAGGCCGCCAGTTGACAATCAATGCCCAATGCCCTACAAGGCTATGTTTTCATGTAAAACATGCCAGGCCAGAAGATCTACACAGCAGCAAGATAATGCATTTGGAACCACACAGGCCCACAGGAAACATAGACCTATATGCTATCTAGAAATGATTGTAGCTTAGTGAAAATGTCTAATTTTTCCTGAGCAGTGCTCTTCATAGGTCTCTAATGGGTGATTGGAATTCACTTACTGATCCTATCCTTATCCACACAGGCATACACACACACAGACACACACAAACAAACAAACAATTAAACACAACAAAACACAATCTGCCATCCCAATCTGATTATGAATAGTCTATAAATCAGTGGTGAGGAGAGAACACTTACAACTCTTTGCGAGGCAGAGATGTATTTTTGGGTGGGGACTGGTTGATTTGTTAATAGCACATAATAAGACCCATTTTCACATTATATCATACAACACTGGCCCCACTGCACACATTAAAGCAAAACAAGGGCCTTTAATACAAAACACTTCTTATTCTTTATACCCTCCAAGCAAAGCCCAGGACTAAATTTGATTTTCCCAGCACTGTTTCCTAATTTGAAACATCCATCATATATTATTAAAGAAAGGAAAGAAAGGGAAGTGCTGCCTTTGGCATCTTCAGGAACCCCTTGCCACACCACACCACACCACCCACCACCTTGTGCTTTTCCATACCCCGAGCCCTTCAAAGCAGTTCACTTTACATACTCCTTCTTCGCAGAACTGGTCAGTGTGATTGCACAAACAAATGGATCATTCCTACTATCTAGTGTCTTTTCTGTCCCATGGAAATATCTCTTCACATTTTCAGTAAAATGTTGATTTTTTCAAAAGGCTTAAATTTAGGCCTTCTTAAAGGGAATTTTATACATTTTGTCCACTTTGTTTTCAGTACTTTTGCCATGTCTCCAAGTGCCAAAATTCAACTTCCACTAGAAATATAGGCCATTAAAAATAAATTACTGCAACTATCGCCTCATTGTTTAATGGTTCAAGTTTAATTTTCTGTGTGTCCCTGAAATCACTTCCCATGCTGTGAGTTTGTAGTAGTTAAACTTTAAGAAAACAGCCTATTCTATGATATTATTTTCTTAGGAAAAACAAAGGGAGAAAAAAAGTGTGGATTCTCATTCTTGTTATTTTTTTTATGATGTTAACTGTTCTACAGTTCTACCCTGTTAAACACAAGTTAGAGAGAAATTTGATCAAATTTTATGATTTTAAAACATGTATGATATACATTTTTAAATCCTCTTCTTGTTTTCACTATCATAGCAGCTTAATCCTTAGTACTCACAGAGCTATGGCTAACTTTGGCCCAAAATTTCCACCCTATTATGTTTCACCCTGTAAGGTATATACACTTAAAGGAACATTACCCATAACCATTAACCATAACCTTAAGCTAAGTTGAAAGATATTTGATTGACAACAATTGATTATGTCAATCAAATATTGAACATCATAATAATTTTGTTCCTAGTTTCAAGTTTGAAAGACAACGGGTAGGAGAGAGGGAGAGGGAGGGAGGACTTTCACCAACTTTCTCTTTCTCCACCTACTGTTTTCTAGGAAGCGTTTTGTCTGACGACTGGAGCTGCCTGTATCCCTTTGGATGATTATGTGGATGAGCACAACCTGGTCACCTATTGGAAACGGATGTACAGCTGTAATATGTTTAAGTCTGGATACAAAAACTAACAGTGTCTGTGTGGACATTGCCTTTTTATGAACATGTCTGCTGATGGCCAATAGGAGTGGAATTGTACTCCAGACACGAGTGAAATTAAGTTACGTGCCCCATCCATGTCTGTGAACCAGATGGATCGTGGAGTCCTTGAAACTCACTTCATAATTCCAAAAATGAACTGGAGCAATAGTCGAGACTAGCGAATACCAGTGGAACACTGTCAGAGGAATAAGTTACCTATGTAGGCCTTTGCAATGTGAAATAAAATTGATACTAATGTTATGTTTACGCTGTGCTAACATGAGTGAGGAGAGCTGGCAAAGTACATTATATAGTAATGGTTGCAGTCAAAAATAAGTTATGTCGTGATTGGTGATACTTATTAGGTGGTGCTAATAAATCTGATTTAGGTAAATGTGGGTCAGGGATTTCTGTTTGTTTCATCACTCTCAGGGGGCATAACTCTGGGTCCCTAGAGGGTGGGATGTTCCTTTAACAGGGTGGGAAAATTCTCCAAACAGTGAAAACGTTGATAGAAAATATTGTAAATAAACTATTTACAAATACATAAGTATAATATTTATAAATGACATATAATTGTTAAATTATTATTTAAAATTATTAATACATTAAGTATTAATACTGTTAATTTACTTGTTTAATCAACTTTTACTAATTAAGTTCTGATTAATAAAAGTTCTAATTAATAAAAGTTGAAAAAGGGAATTAGCACTGCAGAGCTGATAGCTGTGATAGTTGAGCCGTAGATCTTCATTGATAGCCTATGCACACAAAGGTTATACCATAACAATTATTGTCAATTCTCTTCTCAGGTGCTCCTCAGGTACTTAGGTATTGTTGTGACAAGAATGATGAGGATACACCAAAAGATTTGAATAAAATACACTGAGAAGACAAAACATGAGGGCAACCTGCTCTGAAAGCTGTGATTCCTTATTGATTTCACCTATTATATCCACTTCAGTCATGGAGGATGGATGGAGATGAAGGTGAGGAGACATTAAAGAGGTTTTTGGTCCTCTTGACAACCATAGACATGGATTGTGCAGAATGGGGTGCAACTCAACAGTAGGAAGGTGGCCCTAATATTTTGTACCCTCAGTGTATATTTCATTAATTAACCTTTTGTTCATTATTTCTGTTAATTCCACCATGCTATGCACCATTCTACTTTTTTAGGTAGGAATTTCCAGATTTGAAAGTAATCTCATGTATGCCTCCGGGAACAGGTCTACCGCCGCTGTTGGTCCCGCTCCCTCCACTCCATACAGTCAACAGTTCGACTCGACCCTTTGATCTCCTGTCGAACTCATCACACTCATCAGCCCGATTCTCTCCTGCATCCAGCCTACGCCTCACCCATACCCTGCCACACAGTGGTTTCGTTCTTAGTATCTTCCCATTAACATCACTCTTGTTTTTCTGATTGTGGACTCATGGACACAGATGTTAGTAAGATGCCTGCAGATCATGAGCTGTTGCATTAGGGTTCTTCGTCACCTCCTTGACCATTATCTGGCGTGCTTCTTCAGATGCACTTTTGAAATATTTTGGCTACCCCTACAACTACCCCTGCAAATCCTGAGGTGCCTAAAAACACCCCATCAACATCTATACACCTTGGTGATAGTGCACCCAGCCTGCCATCTATTGTGCCGGCGGGGGGAGGCGGCAGTCTGGAATCTCACTTAGGACGGCAATTTGACCAGGGCCGGCCCTGATATGGTCAATAAAAACAAGTAAAAGTACATTTTTTGTTGGTTATTTGTTAAATCACATTGTTTTTATCTATTGTTATGATGAAGATTGGATCATATTTAGGAGCCATTTATGTAGGAATGGTAATTCAAAAAGGTTCACAAACTTTTTCTTGCAACTGTATGTGTGCATGATGGATATGTCATGCCAGGCAGAACAAGGTGGGGCACCTTGTTCTGCCTGGCATGACATATCCCTAAAGAAACAGAAGGCGGTAGTGCCTCTCTCAAAGACACCCAGGAAATCCTTCCTCTTAATAAAAGCTCCTCCATGTCCTTTAGTAATCCTGCTCTGTATTATCAGAACGTTGCAGCTAAGTACTGCAATTAGGCCAGCCTTTTTCATGCAAATCAATTTGACAGCACAACAATCAGTTGGTTACGCTAACTCCTGCTCTCTCCTTCTCCCATCTCTGCTCATTCACTCTCTTGCCCTCTCCCTCCATGCTACCTCGTTCTCTCTGGCATTTGCAGAGGTTGCACATTAGCATTATTTATCATATGAGGAATAGGCAGCACTCAAGGCTGGAGCGTGTGTTGATTAGTGCAGCATTACATATGTTAAGTACAAAAGGCAGTCATTTGCCTCACTGCATGAGTGAGGATCCTGTGCATCCCCAAAATAAAATGGGGATCATGTTAATATTCCTAAGCTACTCAAATCAAACATGGAATGACAATAGAGGGGCCTGTCCATGGCTCACGTGCTGAGCCAAGTAAACAGGCCTAAATATTAGTTTTCTACTGGTTTACTTATTGCATCCTCTCTTTTTTTTCTATATGGAGTCCCAATTGGGGTTCATCAAGGTATCCATTTACTAAAAAAAGCATGCATGCTACTAGTGACAGGTGGCGCTACAGCCTCAAGCCTGGAGAGGACTTCAACCTAACAACATGCATGCAAACACACACACACACACACACACACACAGCTTCATCCTTGTCTGGCTATCATAAGTTTACACTTTAAAGGCTACTCAAGCACGATGTCCCTTACACATCATGATGCATGTACTGTTGGAAGGTTGGTCATTGAGAATATAAATAGATACCATTTGTTCCTAGGAGGAGGCCCATCAAAGAACTGCATGGACCTGTGCTGGTATGATGGATAGATGTGGCTTGATTACCATTAAAAAGTCATTTACAAGACAAATAGGGACTAGCTTTTTGAATTATGGTTACTCTATTGCACATTTGGGTTCAGAGACAAAATTACCAACAAGCTGTTAGTTTGCAATTGTGATTACTGCAGACTTCATCCAACCCTGTTCCCACTCCTTGCATAGTGATTAATCAGTTATATATGCAAACACACACACACACACACATATATATATGCAATAAAGTAACCAGAAACATAAAAAACATATTTTTAAAAATGAGTCCCTGTTTTTCTCAAAACCACACACACAGTCTCTAAGATCGTTAGACTTTCCACTCCCAACCTCACAGACCTCCACAAATGCTGTCACACGCAAAGCATTCACTGCAGCACACGACCCTTAACAGCCCCTCAACCCATGTTTCACCCTCCTCCCATCCGGCAGCAGATACAGATCCTGGATTTGTAAAAAAGCTCGCTTCAGCAGAAGCTTTGCGCCCTCTGCCATCACGGCCCTGAACAAACTGTCTGGATAACATCACAGGCTACTTTTTGCTTAATTGTCCTAATTGTCCGGGTTTACAGGTCTGTGTGCTACAAACTGTGTTACTGTTCTTTATTGTTTCCCATTATCCTGTGTGACTGTTCTTTAGTCCATGTGCAGACTGTGTGTGTGTATGTGTGTTTGCATGAGCATGTGCATGTGCGTGTGTGTGTGTGTGTGTGTGTGTGACCAGAGGGCCATTAAGTCTCGCAGTGCTGGTGCCTCATTAACATGCCAGCCTACTACTGCTACTACTAGAAAAACGATCCAAATTCATCTCTTCATCAAAGTCCTTAGCAAAGTACAGAGGCGAGATGGGGAGACAGCCAGGCAATATCAGAAGGAAATAACTACATGTGATCTTTTTTCTAAGGGTCAAATAAATTAAATCTGACAGAAAAAATATCGGGGGAGAATTTAAAAGAAGATAAAAAAGAGGGGTGGATGAGAGGAGAGAGAGAGCGAGAGCGAGAGAGCAAGAGAGAGAGAAGTGCTGCAGGATGGTCTGCGGTGCCTTTAAGCTGAAGTCTCAATCTCACGTAGTTTTGTTCCTTAAAAGGAAATCAGAGGGCTTAGCTGAGGCATTGCCTTGAAAGTCATGAATAAACATCAGATTGCCTTTCTGTGCATACATCATACATCACAAGAAGACACTACCTAATGGAGGAGGATTCCTGCAACACATGAAAAGGCAGTGAAATTACCCAAACCATGCAGCCGCGTGGTCCTAAAATGGACCACTGAGGGAGAGAAAGGGGCTGAGGGGAGGGGGTAGAGGGAGGAGGGAGAAAAGGAATCTCTTACTAAAATGGATCCCTGTGATAACCATCTTCTCTCAGCTTCAGTGAGCCTATGTCCACTGTAGAACAAAAATAATATATACTGTAATAATCATTCACAATTACAATGAGAATTTGCTTCTTTTTGCATCTCTGCAGAGGCTATTTCTCAATTCCTCTGCTCCCTTTGCCATCAATTAGACCCCTCCGATCATTTCTGCATGTGCTGATTCTGCTAGCACATTAAGTAGTAGTTGCGATTTCAAACCAGTCATTTAACAAAGTAAAAGAGTATTACTCCAGGCTCTATAGGAAATGACATTGCATTTATCAGTGTGTCCCTGCTCGGAGAGTGAATTTGATATGAGGGGCAGTGTGCTGCCTGCAGTAAAATGTCATCTGCAGTCCAGCACAGAGGGCCCACTGATAAGAACAGCTGCCTGGTTCACACCGTGTCACCTCCCAGAATGGACACGCTGCCGAGGCATTGTACCTGGGGGAGAGGGCAGAGACAGAGAAATACACAACCAGGAGAAAGAACCAAACACACACACACACACACAACATACAGGGACAGGGGGCAAGTGAACATTGAAATGAAGAGGGAGACCTACAGACAGTTACAGCATACTTATAAAATGTTGCTGTTACAGCCCCTAATTGTTGAGGTCTGTGTTTCGGAGGTGTGTCCTGTGCGGGTGTGTATTGAGTTGGCCACCACTGAAGCGTCAGCACCTGGACCTCGTTGCCGATGAGCACCAGCATAAAAGCCAGGATGAAGCTCCAGTCCAGGCCCTGATGGCCACTCACACAGCCGCCTTGCAGTATTGGTGTGCTTTGATGTCAGCAGTTCTGTTCGGTATTCTATGTACAGCTATAGGGTCTTGTGTTTTTCTTGCCGACAGTTTATTGAGACTAGGCATCATTGTTGGAGCTCAGTAGGGGGGTGTGCCACCATTTTGTTTGGATCCCTTTTTTCTTGTATTTTGTCCTGCTTAGGAAGCCTAGATTTGTATTTTGATTTTCGCTAGGCTTAGTATGTTTCTTTTCTGAGCAGGGTTTGTTTATTACTTTGGCCTTGGCTCCCCCCGAAGGTTAGTTGCTCCTGTTTTGTTTAGTTACCCGTGTACAATAAAACCTTTGTTTATGTTCACTTCCTCACCTGTCTTTGTCTAAACCGTTAAACAGCATTTGTGTTACTCCCCTCCGACCCTAGACAGTCTTCAGGGGACGTAACAGTTGCAGTGTAGTTGTTGTAGGTCAGAGGTTATGATGTGTATTTATCTCTATTCATTTAGATTTTATGTAAACCAGAAGAACAAAAAATAAACTCTTATTTACAGGGATGGCCTGATGAGAGGAAATTCTAGGCTAGGCCACAGAAACATCTATTGTCATTAACACTACTAACACCTACAACGTATTTCAATGAATTAACTTTAAATCATTTGTTAATATAACAAAATTGTGTAAAGAAAATCTCATAAATATTCAGTTGGAAAACACTTGTGGTAATGTGCAATGAATAATTTGTGGTGGAGGTATGGAGAACAGACTTTCATTTTGAACTCACGCATGTCCTCCATTTCCTATCTGCAAGCGTGGGTGCATCAGTATCTGCAGAAAGCCTAGGGCAACTACACTCAGGACATATCCACAGAGGATCACTTGGAAAATATCCATCAGAGGGAGATACTAATTGGTGTGTGTGCATGTATGCGTGTGTTGGGGCAGAGGGATGTACACCTAGCCAGGCGTGAGAGCAGTGTTGTGCAGCCGAGTGCAGTAATTTCTTTGATCATTTTTAATGGCCATTCTTTCATGTGGGGCTGCAGCTCGCACACTGCTCCCTGCAGGTGTCATCTCATTCCTTCAGTTGTGGGATTAGTATGCGGCAGGCAATAAAAGGCCAGGCCATTACACTGTGCGGCGCACATACATAATCTCAACACACCAGGATCATTACCTTTTCAAAGGATGATATCAGCTCACAGTCTACAGAGAGACAGAAAGAAAGCAATAGAAGCAGAGAGTGAGAGAGGGAAAGGAACGAAAAGGAGACAGAAATAAAGAGGCGGCAAAGCATAGTTGTAGTGAGAGATGGAGGGGGTTAGAGAAAAGAGCTATCAATCAGCATTGCAGATAGTGGCAGACAGGGAGGTGGGCAGCAGAGTATGATGGTTCAGTTCTCTCCAAAAGCCAGTATGATATGGACTAGGTGGTGCCTGTTGTGGTGAGACAAACCTCACAGAAATGAAACAGTCTAAACCGCTACCATTCCACGGTCCATATCTAAATTATTTAGCCATTTCACCATTTCCTTCTGCTCTAACTTGCACTGAGGTTAAGCAAATCTCATATATTCTGACAGGGTGACAGAGAAACCAGATAGGTGTCACCCCCAATCCCAAACTGAAAATGAATGTTAACATTCTAAAACAGTCCATCACTGCAAAACCTCCAACTAAGTCAGCTCAGTGCTGCGAGTCAGCGAGCTGAGCTCTGGAGCCCCTCTGGCTGTGGTAGAACTTCTAACAGATCATCTTCTCTACATCTCCCCACATACTGTACACACCAAGCACCAGTTTCCACCAGTAACTAAAAAGCTCTCCAAGAGGCCAGAGGGAGCGCTCCCACTGAGCCTTTCACCAATGCCTGCATCAGTGTAAGCCTAGCAGACAGGTAAAAGGTCTATAACACCAACTAAAAAGCCATTTTCATGACATGTGAAATCTGTACAAACCAGTATACTGTTTCATTATTAATAGTCCTCAGGAGGCCTACAGCTCTGCTAGTGGAGAAAGACGGCTGGTTCATCTCATCCACCCCTATACTGTATCCTCCATGGTGGTCCACTGAAACCTGGTGCAATTTGCACAACCTCTTTATCTATTCATTCAACTCCTATAACCCCTGTTCTCCCCTTAACCTCTCTCTCTCCAGAGAAAGTGTGAGCATGTACATATGTGCGTATGTGTGCATGCATGCATGCACAAATAAAAACTCATGTATGGTTTGACTAATGGTTGAGAGAAGGACAAATTGACTGCTGTTCCTGTCTCACATACCATACAGACCACTACTGTCTGCGGAATAGGGCCCACTGCTGCTCTAAAACCAGTGCCCTTCTGGAGGGGGAAAAAAAAAACATGCACACTGACGTGCCACATTTGACAGGAGCAGTGCAAATGACTCTCCATAGTTCATGTACCATTGGGAATGGCAGTTCATACGATTTAAAGCGATATTACACCTTGCTAGAACATTAACACTTACCTTTACCTTCTCTCTGCTCCACTCTTATTCCATAGCACACCTAACTCAACACCAAGTAATTAGTTGACTCCAGGGAACTGGGTACTATGATTCTTGGGCCTTGCATTCATGCATAGCTGCTGAGCTCCAGTTTACTCTCGTAAGCCCATTAATCACTGAGAATCTGATAATATCAATTATTTCAGTAAACAAGAAAGCCAAGATCAAGCCCTTGCCCCTCCCTCAATCTCCACATTAAAACAGCACACGGATAGATGTTGCAGCTAATTGGAGTAAAACGAGGCTTTGTGAGGGATAATTGAGGATTTCCATAGAGTGTGTGGTCATGTCTGTAAGGAGAAGTAAGTACATAGTGTATTTGGAAGATGTTAGGGATTATGTAGGCCAGGGGTGCCCACACGTTTTTGGCTTGCGAAGCTACTTTTACAATGACCAGCTCAACATGATCTACCAACCAAAGAAAAAAACCCTAGCTCAGGTTCCTGCCGATGGATACTAGCATCCTGCCTACATGTCCTATTCTCCTGGTCAACCTGCTCTTGTCCACTGACGCTGGTCATGTTTGTCTGTGTGAGTGAGAGTGCATGTATGGTTGTGTGTGGGTGTGTCTCCTATCTGCTTCCAGGCTGCACCTGGGCAGTGTTGGTGCCTGCGTGGTCCTACGATGACGCTGACTAAACTGCTGTTTGCTGTGATGGCCCACATCAGATCTGGATGTCCCACCCAAATAAACTTTTATGCACTCTGTTTACGCTGCTTGCCCAAACTCGGCATGTATTGCACGTCCGACCGTCCTGGTAGGGGAGATCCCTCTCTGAGTAGCCCCTCCCAAGGTTTCTTCCATTTTTTCCTAAAAGGTTTTGTGGTTTTTCCTTTGTCCTCTGTGAAGGTCCAAGGCTGGGGGATGTCATGTACTAACCATTTATTGTTTTCACACTTTGGGCACTGTGAAGCCCTTTGATATTGTAACAGTGATTAAGGGCTTTACAAATAAATGTGAATTGATTTGAATGGCTGTTGACTATTCATGAACTCATATGAAGTATAGCCTACATGCTGTATAAAGTAGGATTTTTTCTAGCACTTTTTGTTTTTAATATTTGTTTCAATACAATGTTTTTATTATAACTTAACACTTAACATAAATACAAATCTACATTTCAACAGGCTCAGGCTAGTCTCAGCTATCATCCTACTTTCCACCATTAGCCTATTCCTGGGTGAAAGAGAATTCATTTGAAGTAAAAACATCTCCAAGAGATGTCTGGCAGGCGTTCTGATTCCCTGGGTGTATAAGGGAGGGCTCCCACTGGTCCGATAAAAGGCCTGGGTTCCTGCAGCAAATGATGCCTTTCTCCAGACGCAAGCCTACGCTCTGCTTTTAATTGGCCTCTTCTGTAGCTGTGAACCTTAATGACTTTGTTCCTGGATTAAAAGCCTCAGAGTGTTCAGGCAAGGCAAGGGTCCTAACCTTTCCTTGGCTGCTCCGTCTCTCCCACTATATCCCCTTCTGCCCCCTCCACCCCACTTTCCATTTCTCTCTCAATTTTCCCCGATTTTACCTACAGTATCTCTTTCCCTATTCGCCATTATTTTATTCTATTTTCTAGGCCTCCTTTACTGCTCATCACCTCAGTGGTGTCAGCCCAGTAGCTCTGCCAGCCTCCCATACACAGTCTGCCACCAAGAAAATATAGCAAAGGTAGTTAGAAGGTAGAAGGTAGTGACAAGGTACTCATTACTCATACAAAACAATTAAAACAATTAACCTGTTGAAATGCTAAACGTTGTTTATGTTTGATACAGTTGGTGAAGAGGTATTCTGTCATTGTATTTTTTAGGTGTGATCTACACATTACACATGTAGAGAAAAGTGACAACAAAAACCTCAAAGAAGACAAAGGTGAAATGAATGTGACCATCCATTACAATGACCCTCAAGAAGGGCCAATGTCTTCACTGAAAAAACTACGAAAGCCCTTTTCAGAGCAAGACTTGAACAATGTAGTGGTTCTGTAAAAATATTGTAAAAAAGAAAAAATGCTATGGGCAATATACTGTACCTGCAACTGTTAGTCTCTGTTTTAGGCACAGCACTGAAATATAAATGGAATGACTTTTACACACTCATCATTCACAATGTCAGATTTCTTAGTCACAGGGGATCAGAGTGACTGTGTGTTTGTGTGCGTCACTGTATGTGGTTGAATGTGTAGATGTGTGCATGTTTGTGATTCACTTTCAGCAAGCCCATGCTGTCCTTCAGGGCCCATACTCCCACCCCCACCCCCCACCCCCCAACCCCCGCCCACCTCCAGTTGCCCGGGCCTGGCCAGCTCAGAGTGCTGAGTGATAGACTAATCGATGTGCAGCCTAATCAGCCAGCTTAACTCTAATACCCCGGACAGGTCCACATCATTATCATATCAGCCTCCACACGTTTCGAGGTGACATGGAAGAGGCAAAAGATTAAAGACAATCTTGTAAAGAGGCCGCACAAGTTTTAATGTGTTGACCAACAAAGAGAGGCTCTATGGAAGCTGGCAGCAAGGAGAGGAGGGTCAAGGGAAAAAGGGAAAATCAGACAAAGTCATCGTGTCAAGTCGAGGCTGCCACTTTCTCTGCTTGGGGAGTGTTATGCAGATAGTTTATCAGTGGCTTTGTTGTGGTGCATGTTCTAACTGTTCTTCAAACCACTTCCAGAAGCATTGGCGCTGCAGCCAGGCCTTTCTTGGCCCATTACTGGGTGTCTATTAAAGTAAGAGTTTGTTTAACTTCAGCACACATTTGGGGGAGCTCAAGGAACTCTTATAAATCATCTATAAACTGCTTTACACAAACTGTTTACAGGCAGTAAATGACGCATAAAAGAAGAAACAGGTTTGAGGTTGAGGCTAGGGGCTCGGGGCATGTGGTGGAGTCTGCACACTTCACGCAATTATCTTTACACACACACACACACACACAAGATATATGTATATATATATATATAAAAAACATATAGGCATACAAACAAATAACTGGTGCTGGTGACTGCGACCACTCAGCTATGGGACCACTACCATGGGGCCACATTTCAAAACTCATCAAAATGATGATGACGACACACTCAAAAAGAAAACAAACATGTATAATGATTTGTGTAAGATGTCAACTTCCAACTTCCAAGAGCACCAATTCGGAATCAGTTAAAAAAACATTTAAATTCAGAGGAAATAAGTGTGTGCTACATCTAGCATTGTGTAATCATTGGTTATCCAACATTGGTTATCCTTTACAACCAAATGTCATAACTCTCTGTATTAGTGAGTGAGTGTGTGAGTCTGTGTCTGTGTGTGTGCGTGTGTGTGCACGTGTTCTTACTTTCTTTGCAGAGCTGTAATAAATGAGCAAGCTGATTAGGTTTGGGTTCCATAGTAAATGCCTGTTAAAGGTCATCCTTATTCAATTCAAACAAAGATAAAATCACTCTCAGGTCTTGGGAATCAGCAGCACGGACAGACAGAAAGAAGAAAAATTTGCCTACAATAAAGACCTACAATAGGAGTTATTACTATCCTATAATCAAAAAATTAAAGATTAAAGATTATTTCCCCGAGCTAATCTCTACCAATCAGCACATTCCTAGGCTCTTATTTAGTACTATAGGTCACCTTGTGAACCCCGTTCCCCTTGGTATCTGTTTCTTCAAATGATGACTGCAAAGTTTTTGTTGAATAAAATGTTTGTATGACTCCCTCAGGACGCTACTCAGCTTGCTGGTATAATCAAGACACAGCAACGAGACAATACAGTTCATCACATTGTGACTTCCTGTAAGGTCTAACTAAACAGGGAGAAATCACTCATTTTATACAGAGTAACTAACAACTTCTTACGCACTTACACCCTGATAACACCAACGGCCTTGAAGGTAGTGGCGCAACAGGACACATATGAAAATGAAACAACATGGACATATACATACATCATACTAAGCTAAGTCAACAAGATATGGCTTACTCATTAAAAAACTACCTGAAATCATATATTGTTTGATATATTTTTTAGAATTGACTGTAGCTAGTAGAGGACTGTATTTAATTAATAACTAATAAATAATAATAGATTCCAGAGCCTATAGATTGAAGTCTAATGTAAGATGGCAGTTAGTCAATGAGACAAAATACTAAAATAGATAAAATAATAAATAGACTAAAATGGGCTGCATAGGAAACACTGACAGACAAATGTTTCACGCTGAAAAACTGTTGCATGTGCCCATTTGTGCACAGTACATAGTCATAGCTTGATTTGCTATTGAATTGTTTTTGACACCATGTAGGCTTATCATTTTATTTTTCATTGTTGTTTAGTTCAGGCATTGCATGTGGTGTTGTCATAATTTCTTCTAAGGTGCAATTTAATATATCAGCAGTTAGACACATTAGAAAGGTACATTTGTGCATCTCAATGAACAAGGCTGGGCTTGTGTCAAGTTGTCACGACAACTAACTAAAAACCTATTCAATGTGAATGCACCTCTGGAAACAAAAATGTTGAGGAGTAAGTTCCCCTTAGTTGTAATAATAGCGTTGGTGAGTGAAAAAAGACACGCATACATGAAAACATATTTCTATTTTCCCTTTTTTTGCTTGTTTTTTTGCTACTCGCAAATTCTGTGTTTTTGTTCCAAAGACCCAAACCGAAGCTATGCAACATGGGCTGGCTTCATAGTGCCTGACCCACAGCGTACATGCGCAGAAGTACCAATTATGGAATATACCATTGTAAAAACAGGATACAATGGTAAATGACTGCGATGTTTAGCCTCTGTACTTTGTTATGTTATCAACTGTATTATGTGGATGCATAACCATCTCTTCCACGGTCCATCAAGACCAAATATATAAATTAATTGTTTATACTGTGTTAGAAATAATGAGTGTGTTTGGTACAGGTAGAAAGTGAGCTGAAAGTGAGTGAGGTGACAGAGAGAGTGTGTGTATGGCTGAGCAGGTAGCTGTATCACAAGGAAAGTTGTTCCTCCTCTGATAATACTGTGACTATGGTTAGTAATTAGTTTTTTTGGGTTATTGTTTTGCCAAGAGCTTTTATAAACTTTAACTTTGTATTTTTCTCAATTTCTCACATTTTTGGAAAACATATTTCTTTAAGAACACTATAAATAACACTCATTGCACAGTGCACACATGAGCCAGTTATTTTTAAAATGACTCAAAAAACCACCAACACGGCCATCTCTACCTCTACAGATATCAATATTATATCAATATTAAATGCATGTGCATGTGTGTGGGGTAATATGTTGTGTGTATCTATTCAGTCAGGGGTGTGCAGAAAAATAATTTCACTGCATGTATGTGTGTATGTGACGAATAAAGTTCATTCATCAGTTCCCACCATGACTAATAAACTTCTCTGTCTCTCCATAAGTGGTTAGATATGTGAGATGTGAAACACTGTTTAAAAAAAACAATCATTCTCAGAGATGTCAAGATATTCACCGCACTACAAAAACCCATGAATAGCTGGCTCTAGGCTCATTCAGAGGCCTAAAAGTCCATAACTCCATATCATTGACATTGATGAGCAGCATTTTAATCTTTGCCATGCTCTAACCATGGAATATAAACACTTGTTAATGTTTTTCTGTACTGCCTCAGACTGCCTCAGACTGTTTTTTTTGTTTTTTATAGGACACAAAATTGTTCTAAATACATATCTCAGTAGAAATCTCTCTGTTTGTCAGGAGTGTAACTCCAGACCACCACTCCCCATCATCATTAATGTTTAAGATGGCTAACAACTGCGCTGTCAACAGCTTCCAAGATAATCGACATGTCAATCAATGACGGGTGTGAGGCTGGCTTTTAGAGGGTCCCTGAGGTGGCTGCTTAGAGCACGCTCAGTTTAACACAGTGGCACTGGGAGAGTGTAAACAGAGAAGGATATAGACTCCAGGATTGACTGGCTGATCAATGCCATTGATCAGTTAGCCTACCTCCAGCTCTTTGTATGGGCTGCTCACTTTCCCCTCAGCAACCCGACTCTCAGCCTCCGGCCTCTGGATCAGAATGTCCTTCTGCTCACTCACAAACGACCCCTGCACAAATAACCGCAGCACGCCAACTTTGCTCTAGAGGGAGACAGAGAGGAGGGTCACAAGGAACATGACCTCTTAATGGATCCTTGCTAAGATATATGAAAATATAGCATTGTTATGAAAGATATAAGTAAGTTAAAGGATATATCATTCATACAAGAGGTATGTAATGCATGGTGGTCAAAGCACTTATAGACCTCCGAGTCAATCTCTTCCTACATACTTTATACAAGAACTTCCCGTCAACTTTTATTTTGTCCTGTACTTTGTATTACTTTCGGATTCAGTTCTTAATACTATGTATTTACTTTAGTTATGGCACTATTATAGCAAAACAAAATCTAGTCTGCATCATTTGGAGCTGCGATAATTGGGAGAGTTGGTGTGAGTGTGTTAGTAAACTGGGTGCTACCAGTAATTTGCATAGCCTCACCTACAAAGCATTATTATTGCACACAGAAAAAAATCAAGATTTACATATTCATGACCAGCACAGGCGCAATGTGGCTTTTTTCTTGCCAGTGCCTATTACACAACCTCTCTACACATGCTTAGTGAATAGTAAGGCGTTCTAGGGGGTATGGCTCATTCTCTTCATGGCACAAACCTTAGAGAATAAGGGTCTGAGTCAACTGTGTTTACTTCAGTTACATTTTCTTTTATTGTATAAATCAATGGTCATCACAGATTTCTGGATGTAAACCACCTTGACTATTAGAGCCACAATGGAACTTTGGTTGCTCACAGCAGGAGGGCAACTTTGTTCGTTGTTTCCATAACATATGTATTCCAAGATCATCTTGAAAACTACATTGGTATTTGAGGATCTGCGCTTTTGTAGTGGAAGTCCTATCTATTAGAAAGAACACATTGTGTCTTCCATAATAATATAACCTCAAAAGTACTGTAAAGGGGACTTTGGTGTACCACAAGGCTTGGTTCTGGGCCCGATGCTATTTTCTATCTACATGCTACCTCGATAAGAAATTTGTCGTAATTTTTGCCACAATACTCAACTATATATATCTGTTAAGCCAAATGACAGCTTCCTCAACCACAGAGTTCACAGTTAGTCACAATGTAAAAACCACTACGTTCTTTAGTGGCTCTGAGTGCTCTCCACCTCAGAAAAGCGAGCCCAATGTACTCTACTCTACCGGAATCTCAGCTTCAAGTTCCACTGTCTGTTTCGTAGGTAGTAAAACACTATTGTAGTAACCGGCAACCGCAAACTGTTTGTTTTCAGCGCCTTGGCAGGGGCCCACAGAGCTGGATGGAGTCAGGAGCTATATGGTATGGTCCGGTGTTTAACAACAAAATGCAAAGAACACTGAATAAATACAGAGCGGCTGAGAAAGACACCATGTCCTCGGTCTCAATGTCAAATAAGTGTCAAAAATCTCAATTATTGCATCTTTAACAAAATCTGAAATGATGTTGTGGCGGACTGGGGAGGGAGGGGGGTAGGCTTAGGCTGGACTCAGCGGCTGCGGCCAATTAAGGCTGAGTGCAGCCGGGCCTTTTTAACCTGTGTGTGTGGATGTGTGCGAGAGTGCGCCAGTGTGAGAGGCTGGCGGCGAGAATGGAGCCGACAGGGATGGAGGATCCGGTCGGCTGTGTGCGGAGCAGGGAGGACGAACCAGCGTCTGAGCGGGGTCCGCGAGGGCGCGAGCTGGACGACGGAGTGGGAGAGCGTGCGTCTCCCTCCGCCGCGACGACCGACGGAGGTCCCCGGGGGTGCAGTCGGGAGCCGCCTGCAAGAGCTGGTGACAGTCGGGGTTGGGGCAGGATGCCCCTGGAAGCCTGGCAGGCTGGCCGGCTTTGGGGTTCCGCGGCTGACCCGCCGGGGAGGACTGAGGTGCGTCGGCGGAGGGAGACGGCGCCAACTGCCGTCAACACCGGGCCGGTGTTGACTCCGGCCAGTTAACTCTGACTCCTGCCTTGTCTCTGTCTGTCACGAACCCCGGTACAGTGGCAACTTGCCACAGATGTATACTACTTTTTTTGCCTAAAAGAAATTACAGAAAAAAATATGTAATATCCAAAATAGGTTTAATATCAAAAGATGAGTTTCTTAATGAATGTTTATACTCAACTCACTGACAAGCCTCTCTCCAACTACACTGCTCATTGTATTGAAACTTGTTATGACCACGTCTGTATCACATACCAGAATGTTCATTTTCCCATTCTCTTATTATGCACTCTACGTCCCGATGGTCACATGCGTGCAGTCAATGGCTCCTGACATTTGGAAAGCCTGCAACATAATGGAATCTGTCCTTGATCGTGTGTCTATGTGTCTACATATTGGTGTGTATGCTCATTGCCATTAACTGTGGCAGGGTCTGCATCAGCCAGACACATTCCAGGGATGTTGTGAGAATATTTCATGTCTGTCACCCGCTGCCAGGTGCAGTTCTTAATGGCAATGTGCAGATGCACCAAACATTAAGTGTACTGCCCAGACACTGTCGCGCAAACACACACAATAAAAGGACAGATCAAGGCTCTATCCATATGGAAACACTGGATGCACAGGACATCTGTTAAACTCAGCAAAACGTAATAATTTGTTGGCACCTTCCAGGTGCCCTGGGAACACCCTCTCCTTTTATGATCCCTTGATAACTCAAGCACTTAAATACTGCTTCAAATACATCTAATTATTCACAGACAAATCAACAGAGTTGCACAAACTATTTGATTTCCTTCAAGTTTTGTGATTCAACAATTAAAGGACTATACTGACTTTTGGGGAAATTGGCCCATTGGTCAATCAGAAAAACATACAATGGATTACTAAAAGGTAAGGTATTGTCTTACCTTAGCTAACCCTAATTGTCTGCAGGCACGTCACGTATTGTATGCTAACACATTAGCATGTTCACGAGACAGAGACACAAGAAATTATTGGGGTGGTACTCCTTCATAACATGTAAAAGGTAAGTTGACCAACAAACTAATTTCCCAAAAGGTTTGTGTAGTCCTTTAATACCCAATTTTAAGTCTTTGCCATTTATTAGATATTACTAGGAAAGACGCACACAAATGGACTTAAGTCAGAGTCAGCATATTATAATGTGAAGGTGGACACACAAGTGCAAATATTGCAGAAGGCCACATATACCAGCTAAGAACTCCAGGGTTGGAATTAGGACAGTAAAGTAAAAAAGTACATTAGCACCACTGTGCAACGTTTAAAGGAAAATTCCACCCTTGGATACACTTACACTGTTATATACAGTATGATCAATCTGTGATGCAATGCTTTCTAGGAGTTATTTTGTGATGAAATGTTATGTAATTTCAGTTTAGTGATTTCTCAGAATGCCTTTGGACAACCCCTAGAGAATGTGCCTGAACTTGTTGCATTTCAGTACATGTAGGTGGAGAGAGCAATAACAACAGAGATAGCAATAGTGATAGCAACAGCAACAGCAAGTCAAGAGAGCGAGTTTGTCCAGTCGAGAAAAAGCAAGTCGCACCCTTTACTCAAAATGCAACATATTGTGGCTGCATTGCATTATGGACTTATTGATGCTAGTGTTGGTGGAGAAATTGGTATGTCTTCTTTGATGGATTTTGGAATGGAAGGAAGCTTTGGCTGTTTGATTCTGAGGGACTGACACCAAAACCTGTTATGTTTTTGCTAGTTTCGTTTTTTCTGCTATTAAACTCCATTTTAGCTGTGTTGCAAATATCTTGATGTGACATCACATGGTCTACATTTAGCTAGTTATCTGCGGGAATAAGAAAAATATACCACAAACTAACAAAATGGGCCCAGAAATTCAAGGTACATTGCCAAGAGTGGGAAATTAATGCCAAAGTAAATACGGTTAATATACCACCCATTTTGGTGGGTAAATAATTTTGGGATGAGTCACTGACATCTGTAGTCAAAACATTCTGTCCAGAATTCAGAATAGTGTATGGAATGATTTCTGAAGGTCTGCATCCCATAAAAATCACCAGACTCATGTTATCTTAATTTCATGCTCTCTTTCTAGCCTTTTCACATTTCATTGTATCGCTCTGATGATTCAGCTTTTGTGCACTTGGATCTAAATTACAAAGGCAGTGTGGAGTACATGGTTGGGATAGATGAAAACAAAGATAAGGGAGTCTGAATTATCAGTCCAGCATGCCTATTCTGCAGAGCCTCATTTTTTCTTTATACTCATTTTTGGCAGAGTTAAACTTGAATTTAGATTTCAAAGTTCATCAAATTCTAAACTTGTTTATTCCAATCTTGAAGCTATGTAGCAAGAGCATGATACAATCTTAAATCTTCGGCCACTGTGGGCTCCAGTGTTTCCCATACACTTAGTTGGTCAGTGTATACAAATTGATCTAAATCAATTTCTAAAGGCTGTTTTATGAAAATGTTTATGAAAAATGTCGGACCACACTGAGGCATTTATCCTCAAGCAAAGTGTTGGGAGACATCTGTGGCACAAGCTATCATCTCCATGGTAACCAGCTGGATGCTTCTGGCAGGTTTGTTTATGTTGGTTTAGAAAAGATGGCAACGCTAGGGTACAACAATATAATTGACTTAATAGAGTCAATTATATATTAATAGACACTTTTATTGCGGCAGAGGAGGAAGAGGTTGTGGTGTGTGCTTCCGGTAACGCTATCTCGACCAAAACTAAGCGCTATGCAGCTACCCAGCTGTCACCATGACAGATTGCTTGGTCCAGCCAACTAATAAAAATGTAAGACAATCAATGACGGCATTTGCGACCTTACACGTCTACAGGTGCAAGACAACGTTGGACGACACATATTTTTGTCGTTTCACCCTGTCCACAGACACTTCTTACAACCATAACAACCTTAACGCTGCACCTAAGAGGTGCGCATGTTCTCTATCACACCAGAGACAAATCTCGCAAGACTGGGCTGCTCACTCAGCTGTTGCTTGTAAACACACACACAAACAACGTCTTTTTTCCTCACCCACTTGTGTGAGACAGATATCACCTGCTAGACAGTTGGACCTAAAAAAAAAAGCTAACTGACAGTGACATTACCCCAGCTGCTAGTCTATATAGTCTATATATTCAACAAGTCACGTAATCATACATCAACATGCATTGAACATATGTTTCCTCAGATGAGCATGGCAAAGTATTTGCGGCCAATGCAAACGCAAATATTCGTAATCTTGGAAACCAAAATTGCACTGCACTGCTTGATCATTACTGACACCCTACTGTGCCTCCCCGTCCCTCTTAAGCACTGTCAAATTCACAACAAATCACCAAAATAACAAACGGGTGCGCCCGACGAACATGCCCCGTCTCCGGCGCAAAGCCCCGCCATCCACTATGCACCATCACAAAAATAGAGCCCTATATGTCTATTTTTTCTCATTTCTCCATTCCAGACCTTAGCCATGTCCCATGGCCTGACTATATATTGTTCTTATTAGCAGGAACGAGGTGGCAGGAGTGTGGGACTCAGTTTCTGTCAGTTACATGACAACATGTGGGTGTACCATCAGCCAACATTTGCAGCTGTGTGGATGCTAAGAGCTTTGAGTCATATGCTACCTGTCACCTACCACGGCACCGTCTTTCACACACTGATGCTGTTCTGGGGCTAATTCCTATGCAGGACTATCTGCAGGAGACATCCATCCTATTGTGCTCAGATTAGGTTACAATTTAGCATGGATGGTCACATAGGAATTATTGCTGCTCTGTCAGCCATGAGGTAGAAAATAGAGATAAATGCTCCATCAGGTCTGAGGGGTATTTGCTTTTTAAAGAGTCTTTTAGAGGTGTGCACATGGTGACTAACTAAAAGTGACAACTGCCACACCTCACTTAAACAACAAGGCAAACAAGTGGGTTTGATGGAGCCCTGATGCAAGGCCCAGTCCACCAGTTCAATCAGTCTACGGTGATATGCTCTGGCAGCATTCACTCTGTGAACTGTGGACACAAAATGAAAAGCATGCACCCTCAAACACTGAGCTAATTTCCCCTTTCCAGTATGCTGGTGGGAGTCCGTATTGTGTCTGAGGGATGCAAAGTGAGCATTAGGTTCCCTCAGAGTGACAACATGGACATTACACGCATCAAAAGTTCCTCTTTTAAGTAACACTGCCATCAGTTGAGCAGGTTAGCAGCAGTGAAAACAGAGAGGATGTATGAGTGAAGGTTGAGAAGAGGGAGGGAGGGGGAAATGAGATATGGATAGAGACAAAATCATAGCAGGAGAATATTGTCTGTAAAGCTTTTGTATAATCCTGCCTTCCAGCTGTGAGCAATTTTACAAAACAAATCTCCTGGCCAAGGTGAAGATATTACAAACCAAATAATGACCCAAAAAATAATAATAATCCAGTACCAATACCCTGCCATCCAACTGGATCCAGGACAGGGGCTATCTTTGCCTCAACAAATCTCCACCAATTCCAAATACATGATGGATTTTTATTGTTGCACCTTTCTCAAAGCATCCATTTCAGACGGGATGAAAAAGTAATATTGCAGCAATAAAGCTTGATTTACATCCCCTTCCCTGTTCCCCCTCTTCCTTTTTTTATTTGATCATTTAGCCAGGATCATATAACTGTATATCAGACACAAATGAAATCAGGTCCCATGCACATTAAGGCCATGTCTTTCTGCAGCTAACATCCCGCTGCAACCCAGCCGCCCAGCTCCACAGCAAGCCAAGGGCAGAGTCCCATTCATTTTCAGGCCCATTTCCTCCTATGATTAGGCGATCAATCAATCCCAGCCTTCAATCTCATCAAGCAGACGGGATTATCTGCCCATCTTCCCCTCTCCCTCTTTCAACTCACTCCCTCCCTCACACACAGCAGCACATTAACATCAGATCAAGTATCACCCAACGCAAGCAGTCTGCCACATCCGCCGACCACAAACAGACAGTTACTCATCTTAGCTATCCCTCACTCATCCTTTCCATCTCCTCCAACCGGCTGTGCTCTCATGTGCAGAGTGCACCCCCACACACATACATGCAAACTGTATAAGCGTGTGTGCACATGCATTTCTGATAGCGTCCTGCATTAAGATCCAAGTGGACTGAGAGTGTAGATTCAAACTATGTCACTCTTGACAAGGCTTTCATTCACACTGCACCTCAACTAGCCCACACACTAACACATCATGGTAAGAAAAGACAATATCTTTACTTTTTCCCTAAAAAAAGGAGACTACTCGTATGCACTCCAATGTACTGGGATCCACAGCCTGGTATCTGTCACATGTAAACACCAGAATCCCATTAACTTGTTCAACTTAATGTTGCGGCTTTTTAACTTGTTCCATTCACTAGTGTTGTGGCTTTGGGGCATGGGCAGATAAACAGCATAGATTGCCATGGGAGAGGAAGGTACAGGGCCAAAGTGATACCTCTCCATCCGCTTATACTTCCACTGAGGTACGGATCTGGAGAGAAGAGAACATCAGGCCTCAGTAACAGTTTACACAGACATAAAAGACACAGGGTATATAGTAGCTTTTTTGTTTTACACCATCAAATGATGGATAGGGAATTTGCATGTTACGCCCATTTCTGATGATTCATTTGTTGTTGCAAATGCTGATCTTTCTAGGTTTAAAATAGCTTTGAATTACCTTTGTATTAAGATCGTAATCAATGGGAAAATTAATGAAAATAATACAGGCTTCTATTACGCATTGTACCTAGCCCACTGTATGAAAAAGGCAGAGAAAAATTCTGACATGCTGTTACAACTGTCAGTTACATTAATTAATTCTGCCTGATCACTGAACACTGTCTGTTCTGGACAGCAAAGATCAAAATGGAATTCCTCAAAACAAGGATGAATGGCGTAGAGCTCTCCCAACTCTAGTGAGACCTCTCCATGGAGGAGAAGCTACTAGGGAGCTTTCCCTGGGTGACTCAGAGAGACATGGCTAGCCCACTAAAACTTTCATCAGCCATCACTGAGCAACATCCACAAAGTGTGCAGCCACCTGCCCCAAGCCACTGTCAGTCCCACAGCTAACTCCATCCTACAGCCACTGACATAACATGCAGTGTGAGAAAGGAATTATTTTCATTATTCTTTAGTGGAGATGAAAAAGAAGAAATAGCATATCGTGAAATGTTGAGGAGGAACCAATGAATTAGTAATACACTTATGGACTAAGAGCACTCAGAGGTGAAGGAAATTACTTTTTATGTCATCACAAATATTTAATTCTAGTTTTTCTGATAAGCTGTGGCTAAAAGGGACATTTTCCTTACAGCTAAAGATATTCAATGAATTCCACTTAATGGCAAAAAGCTTTTTGATGTAGAGATTTTAATTCTCCTAACAACTGTCATGCTTTCATGGCACAATACCTTTTAGTGCCCATGTGGTAGGCTAATAAAGTTTAAGGTCTGTAAAACACGGCATTTCCTCCCATGTTCTTGTCAGATCCAGTGAGTTACTCTTCTCAGTCACCAACACTTCCAATCCATATAAAGTTGTGTCACTACGTATCTGTTTTAGAATCAAAACACTTCATGGTATCAAACAAAGATAGTGCCAAGCTAGGGGACTCCTGTTGCAGTGGCTCCTGCACTTTCTTCTATTCTTCTATTTTTCTGTTTTTCTCAGCACCCAAAGCTCTCAAAGCACCCAAAACTTAAACACAACATTCACAGTCAGTTAGAACTCAGTGGCGATATGCAGGTGTAATGCAGCGTAATGTGCTTCAGAGAGATGTGGCTACACGCATTGGAGTTTTCAACTGGTGCAAGCATGAAGCGGGAAAGAGTGGGTAAGAGGAAACAACAGGGTCTTGCTCTTTTTGTTGACTCTAGATGGTGTAATCAGGGGCATCTAACAGTCTGCAGTCCATATACCGAATTGCTGGTTACGGCCATATTACCTGCCACAGGAATTCCATTGTTGTTGTTTTCATTCTCCCCTCGACTGATGTGTCCGCAGCATGTGATGTCATCAACTCAGTTGTTGCATTAGTACAGACACAACATCCCAGCGCCTTCAAGTGACTTATACCATGTCTCCCTCTCCTCCACCCTGACTAACTTCACCCAATACATGTGAGACAAGCCACAACTAGACCTTGGACTTGCTGTATGCAAATGCTCCTGAGGCACGCAGGCCCATCGTGATCAAGACAGTGAGAGTGTGGTCTCAGGAGTCTATGGTGGCTCTACAGGGCTGTTTCATACAGACTGGAACCTCTTCTGTGCTAGGACACTGAATGACTTTCCCGTTACATAATGGAATATGTCAAAAACAACAAACCCTGGATTACAAAAGACATTTTAAAAAGGCTTTCAGGGCTGGGGACGGGGAGAAAGTTAAGTCTGTCTGAAGGTAGTTGAAGAGGAGAACTTTAAGAAAGAATTAAGAAAGAATAAAGATTTAAGGGATGGAAAGAATTTAGAGACCTACTGAGAGAATTGAAAGCAAACTGCACCTTAACAGTGTGAAGGAGATGTGGAGTGGGATGAGAAGGATCATTGGCTAAATGGTGAAGGGGAACAAGGACAGAGGGAAGAAGTTAAGCTATGCAGAGAAGGGTTTTATGGGTAAGCATAACAGAACTAAAGCAAACTAACTAAATCAAACGGAGAATAGCAATGGAGCTCATCTGGTCATTGAGTGACTCCAGAGTACCACTGATGTCCTGAATAAAGTTATTCTATCAACAGAAACACAAGTTGCCATTATTATTCCACACACCTAAACATCAAAACACAGACACACACACACAGATCATCTTATCAGCAAAACTGACAAATCCACTCAACTAAACGCAGCATGTGCAATATTATCATTCATTTTCATGTGGAAAAACAAAATGACTGTATGCTATTCTTATTGCAATAGTGGTATCATTGTCAGACTGAGCTGGCCGATGCAATGCTTAGATGCTCTCAGAGGGACTCTAGACTGTCTAGAGAAGCTGAATCCTCTGCAATAAATGGTTTTAATAACACACCTGAATCCTCGGGTGCACTAAGCCCTTGTTCTACACATGTCATCATTTTTAATTATGTGCTGTGACCTACCAAGAGCTCCTTAATTCAAGATGCCATCCTTGGTATATCCCCTTTACTAGCAGAAATTAATCTTAAGTGGAGCACGTTTTTGCGTAGAAGACCATAGACCAAGCTACAAACCTACAAACTATTTTTTTAAATGTAGCTCTGGTGTGTGGGTGGGGGGTTGTGGGTGATGAAAAAATCAGTTTGGCTAAATCATATCCTCTTGCAGAGTAGCCTTGACCTGCTGGATGATCTTGATAGTGATACTGCCCATTTAATTCATATGGATGTTTACACCAACACCCCCCAGTATGCCTTATCTCTGTGTGGACCAAGTAATATTTGGGATTGGATTAGAGTGATCCCGTTGAGAGAGAGGATGGTACAGACAGATAGACAGGAAGGTGTACAGACATCAGCCTTTAACCTTGAAAAGTCTAAAAGCATTATATGGAGCCTATTTGGTAAGCCCATTTCTTACCAATGAAGAGCCAGTGATACACATATTGTGCTAATAATAAATCATTAGCAATGGATGCAAAACAATAGTACTGATACAGTAGGTGCAGCTAATAAATGATATATCTGTAATTAAAGTTCAAAAACATTTGTTTGTTACTTCACATCCGGTGTATTTGCAAAATGTAACGCTCTGAAATGTACAATGAAAAAAACAACTTGGTAACCTTGTTTAATTCATGCCAGATGTGTTGTTTTTAATGTTCATTTTATGGGATTTTATTTATTGTCTGTAAAATGACATGTCCATTCCAAATGTATAATGAGAAAAACTTAATTAAATTATATATATGAAATTATAAGAAATTTGTTAATTAATCAGTGTTCATTAATTTAAAATAATGCTTATAATGCTTTGAAATCCCATTATTTACAAACAATAAAAAGGTAAACAGACTGCCACCAACAGACCACTGAAAAAGTACATTACATTTCATATAAAATAAAAAGCTCATGTTCACTCATGTTCATATAATGTATCAAGAGCTTAGTCAATAGTCAAAAAAAATGCCTCCAATGCCAATAAAATGAACACCAGCAGTAGGGCAAAAGAGATGAGACTGATTGTTCTGTATTACTACTCCAATTCCAGAATAATAATGAACATCCACACTTGAATATCATCCAGGAACACAGGCCCAAATTAGGTAAGACTGCATTGAAAGGGCAATTTGTGGATTTTGTGTGCCTCAGTTGCTTGAGCTAAGAGTGCAGGGTTTTTGTCTGATTCAATAAGAAATTCATGCAAATCAGGTTGTGGCGCAAACAAGTCCTCTAAAAAAGTACTACGCATGAAAATAGCCCCCTTCATCACCAATTGCAAGTGCAAATTGCATGCTTCAGGTTAACCCAGTCTACACCAGTCACCGTTGGCCAGCCACAGGTCAGCAGCAACACAAGTCAACAAGAGACCTCCATTTGTGTCCACCCTGGTTTCGTTTTAGTTACAATTCACCCACACATTCAAAAGTGTGAAATCAAAGACACAGCAAAATACACTAGCAGAAATAGAAATACATCAATGATATTGGTAAGTATGCCTATCACATAGAGTTTCATGGTTTAGCATTCATTGAAAAAGATTACTACTTTCATGTAGGGAATCACTATTTCAGTGATTTCTTTATAGTTACCTGTGTATAGGAAAAATGAGATTGCAAAATCTACCACAATAATGTAATTCAAAAAGATAAAATAGGAATGTTCACTCATCGGTCCATTATGAATATGTATTATTGAAGCCAAAAGGAATATGGAAAAGAAACAATTTTTCAGAAGGTGACCATGGAGAGGTGGGATCATTCTCAGCTGTCTAGTTAATAGATAACTATTTAAATGGCTTAAAAGCCTACTAAATGGGTTTTTAAATGGTGCATTTATGTATGTAGGCAGAAAATAGACCTGAAACATAAAAAGATGGAGCAGTTTGGAGTGAGGTGTGTTTGACAGAGCTGAGATGCCTGCCAGTATGGAGCCAGTGTAGACAGCAGCCTTGATTATAAAGGGAGCATTTCTCTTCCGACAGACTATCAACTAAAAAACGTGGCTGAATTGCTTCTAGTGTAGACTGGCCGTAATCAAACCAAAGCTAGCACCCTTGCACCCTAAAGCATCCTATATAATTGAAGCATTCTCTGATCTGAGTTGAGATTCTAGGACAGAATAGTCCCTCCCTTGCTTGCTTGACTTGCTAGTGACGATGCCCGTGTCTTGCAGTAATGAGAGTAGCCATTCTGAATGGCCCAACTGATCTCTTTGCAGTAGAGGTCTTTACACCACCTTTCAAAGGATCTTATATGTGCTCCAATAATCTGGGTGACTTGGTGTTGCGAAGTATTAGTGAATTAGTCACAATTTTGATTTGCATGGCCTCACCTACAAATAAATATTATGTGGGAAAAATATGAGATTTACATATTTACATATGAATGACCATGACAGACGCAAAGGGGCTTTATGTTTTAAACCAGTGCTAGACACACTTTCCACTTCCACTGCACATTATTAGTGAATAGCATGGGGTGCTGATTTGATCATTTTGGTAATATAGCACATGCTCTACCCTGCACAAAGCTATAGTAAATTTGGGCCTGAGTGTCACCACTCGATGTGTGCCCATACAGGATAGTCTCACCAAGATCCAGAGAAAAAAGGGAAAAAAAATTACAGCAAAGTGGTGAAGATTCATAAGTAAAATTAAGATTTCACAATAACAAAACTTACCTTTACTGCCTTTTATCAATTACATACTATACATACAATTACATAGTACAGATATTGCATTTAATTAATTCAATTACAATTTTATGCATTTAGGGTTCTGCTTTTTTATGAAAATTTAAAAAAATACCTGGTGTGATAGTGGTTGACAGCAGGGATTGACAGCAGGCAACACATAGGACAGTTTGTAGTTTATACTATAAGGCATGGCTCTGTGTAGCGCATTGGTTAAACTTGGCACCAACACTGATAAGGGTTTGATTCCCATTGGGGCCACAAATGCTAAAAATGGATGCACTCATGGTACTTAAAAACACTTTGGATAAAAACATTCAACAAGTGGCATGTTATGTTATGGTAATGAACAAATCCTATGTGCCAGTCTAAGGAAGTAGGGTGATACATTCCTCTTTTTCTGCCACGATAAAGCAGTGCTTCCTGCAAGTAGGAAAGATAAAATATAGTAGATAATATATTTAGATAGGTACAGTTGGTGTGAAAGGCAATGGGGGAGGAGGCCCTTTTCACTGACTCAAAATCCTGCCCAATAAAACGTCTGTGCATAGCCCCAAAAGCAAGCATAAGATCATTATCAACGAGATGTTTTGAGTAGCTTGGTGCAAATTACAGATGTATATTTTTTCAATATGAGCTATGAGCATACTCCTTAACAACCATAAACTGAGGGAATTAGTTTCTCTCTCTCTCACACACACACACACACACACATACACCACCTCCCCTGCACCATCAAAGATGATAGATACAGTGGCCACCAATTTAAACTTAACTTGGGTAATGGGTAACGTTAACTCGCCAATACACACTTAAAGAATAACACTTAAACACATAGCCACCTAACCTACGTTTGCTAACTTACCTAGGTTTCAACTTGGGATTTGGCAGGTGGTTACCCGACTGACATTAATGTTTAGGACAATTTAATTTCCCTACTTGCTCGATTAAATTAGGGTGTCCATAAATCTTTTTTTTTTTGTCTATGTTGGCCAACAGGTTATCAACGTCTTCTACGTGTCAATTCTACCCGTCCCGTTCTACGCGCTTGGGGACCTGATGTCGCACTTGAGCATTAAACATGCTCAATACATGCTCAATAACCAATCAGGAAGAGTATGTCCTCCCCCCATCGTTTTTACAACCAATCAAATTGTAGATTTCGCCAGTAGCAGGAGGATCCGGTGTTGTGCCGAAAATCGACTGACTGCCGAAGATTCCTACTGGACCTTCCTATCTGTGCTTTAATAATCTGAAAATTCATAAATGTATATAATATAATATGCTTCATATAATATATACATTTAATAAATTCTTGTAGCCTATAAATCCATGCCCTTAATCATAAAGCTTCGCCGAAAAGTTTTCTTCACTAATAATAATAATAATAATAGCTACCTTTCTGTACACTTAAAGGTCTGAACCACTTCAAATCAACTTTTATTAACTGATGTTGGCCCCCTACTCTGTTGTTTGTAAAGAATTTCAACAATTTTGCCAGTTACATACATTAAAGGATGCACAGATACTTATGGAAATACAAACACCCTACTTGCCAAAAATGGATTCAGATTATTAAGCCACAGATAGGAGGGAGGATTCAATTTTTGGCACGATAGTTTGGGAAGTGAAACTTGGAGACACAACACAAGCGAACGTGTGTTTTATATTTGACTGGCCAATGCAGGATAAGGCAGGCTGTCAACTGTTGCCTTAGGGTTGCAGATGGATGTTTCTATTTAACTTTTCATGGTCAACATCAGTACAGACAGTGGGCTTAGGTGAAGACAAATATTACTCTGTGGAGTTTGATGCATGTACAGCTAAATATTTTGTTGACGTTGATGCGATTTAAATGTTTTTTTATATATTGTTGTAGTTCAGTGAGGCAACCAACTTCTGTGTAGCCTAGACTACCCTACCCCTGATACAGGACCCTTTGGGAGTCTTTTATCGTATTGTTTTTTTTTCCCAAATGGTCCTGTCCATTGACTTTTTCCCCAACGAATGTCTGCAAGCCCTATAACGAAAAACTAAGTCGAATTTCACGTACCCAAACAAATGTTCGTAACCCTTCACTTCGTATACTTTCACCGCAGTGGCACGCACTACATCTCCTATGAACAAATAAACGGTTAGACAGATATACTCTCCATTCCATCTCCATTGTAATGAAATCAAAGATGGCTGACAGACTCCTCGAATTCTTCTTCGGTACTTTTCTTCCGAGCAATATGCAAGCTGCTGGCACCGGTGGTCCGCATTGCAGTTCTGACATCTTGGCGCAGACATATTTTAAATTAACCGTTGGTGAGGGGTTAATTGTCGCTCCAGGAATACTCAATTTTGTCAAGGTAATAAAGAAAAGGCTATTAGAAAAGCAATTGCAGTCTACCTTTCAACCACCGGAGGCAGCAGCGTGCGCATAGCTCAGAAGTAGAATTCGAGGTGTCTGTCAGCCATCTTTGATTTCATTATTATACATGTGGAGTCTCTCTCTTTGCAGCGGTCCTCTGTTTTATGAAGATGAAAAAGTAGACTAGTGACTAGCAGTGAGAAGTATACTGCTCAGTATACTGTATATGAAGTATACTGCTTAGAATGACCCCTTGTTCACAAGGTGTGCTGGAAGCTGTGATTACTATACTGTGTGATTAGATTTTCCTACCCTCTATTCCTGTTTATAATCAACGGATTTGTTTACTACCTTCAGGTCCGTGGCCTAAAATATGGAAAGAGATTAGTGCCAGTAGAGATTGCATTTGAATTTGTCATGCTTATATTGAACCGTTGAATTTAAAAAATGAATTGAATGCAATGGCTTGAAACTGAATGTATTATTAATTTAACTTTTACCTATAATCTCAAAATCAGTTTTCCGAATAGCTACAGTTTTCTTAGTTTCCAGAGTCCTTAGAGCACAAGTGATATCCTAAGTGGTTCCCTAAGTGTTGACAGTTGCCAGGATGTTTGTTTTGTCATTTGTTTTACATCAGCAAGTGATTTAATTGAAATTGTGAACTTGAACTTATGAACATGTGGCCTAGTTAACTACGAACTGTTGGCTAGGTGGCTAATGGTGAACTACCTTGCTGGGCAGCTAAATATTTCAAATTATAAATAAAAGTTACTTCTTTAAAAGTAAAAGTTAAATTCAATGATTCCATTCCATTTCAAATTGAACCTCCCAAATTAATTTTTCAAATAATTTATTTTTTAATTCAGCTCTTCAATATTATAAATTATGCATTCAAATTTAGGCAATTCAAACACAGTCTCTCCCAGCACTAATCCTTTTCCATACAGAGTACATGATGAATAAGTGATACTGAAATTGATTACTAGCAATAACCTTTTATTAGAATTTGCTGTCAAATGCAGAAATTCAGAAACTTTATAAGAAGTTTATGTATAAACAAAACAATGCATGAATATTAGATTAGATTTTTTGCTAATGTAGTGTGATGTAACACAAACCAGTAATATCAAACCAATCCATTACATCTCTACACTAAAAGGATTTTGTATACATAGGATATATTGGATTCCATATGATTTTCAACATAGCTTGCTTTCCCGACAGTAGATTGCATCTCTCCATTGTTGACTACCCTGCAGTTAGATCAGTATCTTGTGTCTGAGAGCTGAAATGTTCAGTTTGGCCAGTTAGACTTTCCTTAGAGGCTGAAGGTGCATGTGGAGGTTACCAGCTACTTAGGGAAGTCTGAACAAAGTTTTCACTTGACTGTTTTCTCTTCAGCAAGGTGAGACAAAGATGATCAATGGAAACATTTCCATATTAGCAATGACAACAGAAGACCCCAAAACAACAAAAACTAACTCAAATTACTGTGTTGTTTGCCCACAGTGTCATATCCAGTGTGATTAATGTCATTTTACCAAGGCCTGTCATACTTACAGTCATACTTACAGTATATCTATGTATGTGACAACTCAGGGCTCTTATGAGTAATGCAGAACCAGAACCACTTAAAGTGCAATACATGTACAGGAATTGTGGTAATACAGTCAATACTAACACACATGGTGCTGGACAACTGCAATGCAAGGGGGCAGTGCAGACATGCAATGGACAGTAAACTATACATATCACTCTGCAAATACACATTCAAGATCCAATCACTATGTGCATTCAGGCACCATGGCGTACAGTATGGTTGCAGCTGTAGCAGGGCATGATGAGCATCCAGCAGTGCATTAGAGCAGTGTATGATATAATGCATGAGCAACATGGATCACAGACAATGTGCAAATAATGTATGGGTAATAATAAACAGGATGGCACTAAACAGTAACAGTAGTAGGATTTCAACTGGTTCTATAGGAGGAGATGAGGAGGAGTCCAGAGACTGTGCAGGTTTATAGGGACGTCTTAGATGGGAAGTTGTTGAGGTGGTGGTTGGTCTTGGTCAGGATGGACCAGAGCCATCTCCCAGAGGACAGTTCTTGGAACAGATGGTTGCCTGCATATGAAGGTTTGGTAGAAATCCTTCCTGCCCTTTTCTTTGCTCTGTCATCATGCAGCTCCATAATGGAGGGCAGCTGGCAGCAAGTCATGTCACAACATATTGCTTGTCCTTAGAAGAGGAGGAAGCAGAGGTGAACCAGACTGTAATGGAGTATGTTAGGATGCTTTTTGATTATTGACCTGTAAAACTGGAACAGTGTGAGCTGCTTCAGTTGCCACAGGAATAATAACATCATTGGGTGATTTGTATAGGAAAATTCCACTCTCAGATACTGTTATATATCATCAGTCTGTGATGTTTAGTGCATTCCAGGATCTATTTTGTCTAAGTGTTGTACTTTACTTTGTTGGTGTACCCAATTTGCCTCAGCCTACTTTGTGCAGTTCTACTTCAGTTAGTGATTTCTTACATTTCCCAAAATGCCGTTCGACAACCCCTAGAACATGCCTGAACTTGTTGATATCAATAAAGAGGATCCTGGCATAGGTGTTCGAGGACAATGCGTGGGCCCATCTTGAGTCATCCTCTGAGGAATTTCCCCTGTAGGCAGACTGCGAGGGGCAAAGGAGCAGGTCATATCCACATTTGAGATAGGGCTGCTCATAGGTCTTCATTTTGAATGATGTCAGTACCACTGGCCCGCATTCATTGAGGAAAGTAGCCTTGTCCTTCTCGAGCACAGGAACAATGGTTAATAATTCGAAGCAGGTAGGGACTTGATTGAAGATGTTGGTGAAAACCTTCAATCAAACCTTCGTGTTTGATTAATTAATTAGGTACAGGGCTTTATAAAGCGTTCACAAAGATTTTTCAGAAATGAAAGACCAAAACACAACAGCTCTAAAATAAGGGATAAATCAAGTTCTAGCAGAACAGATAACAATGGCAGCACAGCAAAATGGACAGTGATGTCATTTCACTTTCTTGTGTGTTTCTTGATTTTGATTAAGACTGATGACTGAAATGAAATCATCTTTTTAATCTGAATTTTGTGAAAAGGAGTGTAGTCCTTGGGGCCGGTGTGAATTATCTGGCCAGCAGAAGTGGCCCCGCAAGCCCTGGTGTCTCATAAACCAACCATGACTTGGCAACATCTTTGTTACAAACTGAGATTAAAAAGATGCCCAATGGCAACTCATTATACCATCAATTCAGGCCATTTATTTCCTTTAGCCTTTAATTAAATTTGAATGATTACACAAATAAAGGAGAATCAGCCACATGACTGCCAGCTAGACTTGCATTATGCCAACAGGCAGGTGACTTACATTTTTGATTTGTCCATTTTCTCCATCCCCACAGCTTGTGGGCATGCTCGTTGTTCTTCACAATGTTGATATTTATGCCTGTCTTCCCTCTACACATATGATTCCACCTTCACCCATTCTTCTTTATCTATTGGATAAGGGTTTATCAATCAGATCTCCCAAAAAGCCTGATTTTATTTATGAGACTATTATGAGTAAAGTAAGTAAGTCTTTCAAAGAGTTTAATAGTTAGGCATGCATAGTCTAGGTTCATAGGTATTGAGTCATTCTCAGGATACAATAGTACCAAGCCTGCTTCCTTAACGGAGTCTCAAGATGGGCAATTCCTCTAATTATCTGGCAAGTCATTTCATCCCACACCATTAATTGTAAAAAGTTGACTATGAATCTAATTAAAAGGGAATTCAAAGTGTCATGACTCTACTGGCCCAATAAGGAATGGAATGTTTCAAAGCAAACATATTTTGATTGATTTTATTACCTTGTGGCATAGAGATAGGGATTGTTCTGCTTTGTTCTACCACTAACTTACTCTTCTTTACTCAGCATGTAATGTCAAGGTAACATTTGAATGGATGCTGATTAATTTCTTTTGTGGTTGTGAGAGCTGGAAATTGAAGGAGCGACACGTACAATGTTCTTTCAGTTTCTCTCTCAGGCTAACAGTGCAAGCACTTCTGAGATACAATACAATCACAGAATGTCTTCAGAATAAAAGGAGAAAGTAAGATTTCAATTGGGAAGACTCACATCAGTAGCCACGTTTACACATTTATTTAATGAAATGTGAATGCCTGAGCCATTGATACAGTCCCAGGGATCAGTAGAGAACGGTACATTCAAGGATTTTTGATATTGGTGTTGGTGAAGAAGAGAATGGTTCTGTCTGTGGCTAACAACAAATGAGATGAAAGGATAAGGCAGGTGACTTTCTGAGTCAGGCTTGATTAGATGATTTACGTTTGCAGAACTCTTATTTTATCCTCATGTTGCCCACACAATTCTTTAAAGCCACGGTGTGTAATTGCAGTATGGTGCCCTCTGTTGAAACACTGTTACCCCACCACTTGCCTTGTTTACATAGTGATTTATTATATATATATAGAGAGAGATTTATTGGTTTGAAAAATGGTTTGAGCATCTCTGTTCAATCTACAATACAGTCAAAATACAGTTGTGCCCCATCCACCTCCCAGGTCTTACTATACAGCATCCCCGTTTTCTCTCCTAATCCACAATCATTGTTTTAACAAAAGAGGTTTGGTCACTTCCTTGTTCTGCTTCCACACCAGACTGTTGTTAGGCACCTTTCTGATGGATGTCTAGGGCAGCTCCCCTCTCCATCTTGCCCAATTGCCTTCAAATAGACATAGCAATCTCATCAAGTCCCAAGGGGAATCAGCTATTAATAATGATAATACCTCCATTCTTCCATTGTGCAGTGATGTGGCTTGTTTAATTGCCATTCCTCCTGAGTGTTGTGCTCCTGACTATGCCCCTTTTCTCACTAGTCATCCGTGTCAGTGCTGAGACTTAAAAGTACAAGTAAGTGAAAAAAGAGAAACCACTGCACAAACAAATAGAGCCACCATTGTTAGGGTGCACACTATAGTTCAGGTTTGTCATATTGAGACGTGTTTGTGTGAAATTGTGGCATGTGTTTGCGATCTGCCTTGAATTGCATAGTTGTGTGCTATGGTTAGATGATTTGTGTATTGAACTCTGACCTTTGCCTGTGGAGAATGATGTTGTTGCATAATGTTGATAGGCTGGGGACCTGATATAACGTGATAAGCCAGGTGAGTGTGGTTGCAACTTTGGTTGAGCAAACAGCATTGTGGCTATAGTTATGACAAGCAAGACTTTTGAGAATCAATCTGGATGTCTGGATGTGGTGAGCATAGGTGAGCATGACATCAGTTGTAGCTGTGAAAAGTGTGACTTCGGCTGAAGCTGTGGCGAATGTGGCTTCAGCTGCTGAAAGTGGGTTTCAGTGCAACTGTGCCTTGGCCACCCGAGGGGAGTTTTTGTTGGATTTGATTCCAATATATGCCAAGGTATGCCAAGGTACTTGAAGCAGTAGCATAAGTAGAACATGACAGGCCCTAGGCAAAAACAAAATTGATGCCGCCGCTGATCAATGACATTCAATGACATTCATTGTGCAAAACCACTTCATAGACAATGTGACTGAGAAATGAATAAAACTGAGGAAATAACCATGCTGGCTAACTAACGTGTACCTAAATGCATACTTAAACCAATATTGTGCATTTAGGGTATTGATTGCCTTTGTAGGTCACATTCTGTTTATAATAACAGAAATGGAGCTGACATGAGAAATAGCTTGTTATATATAGCTAGGTTGAAGCTATTATGCATTTGCTATGGCTACCTATAAGCACACAGTATGGCTGAATCTCAAAAATAAGGACACTACTGCTAAGCCGCTGATACAACAGATGAATCTACGTCTTAACTTAAGCATTTACACAATATAAGTAAGAAAACAAGCATGTCCTGGGTTCAAATCCGGCCTGGGACCTATGTCGCATGTCATCCCTCCTCTCTCACCCAATCTTTCCTGTCTCTCTCTAATGCTACTATCAAATAAAGGCAAAATGCCAGAAAAATAATCTTAAAAAAAGAAAACATGCATAAGTACATTTTAAACATTTATGTTAACAAATCATTGCAAGTATTTTCAGATAGTGTGCACCTTCACACTGTGCCTTTCTCTAGTGTAATCAATGTCAATGTCAATGTGTCATCAATCCTTTATTTAACTTAACTGATGGCTCAAAAATGAAACTAATCTATAGGGACAGAATAAAAAGCCTTTTAAATGACAATTGCACAATTGCAATATAACGACAATAATGAAATTGATAATAATAATAATAATAATAATATGTTTTATTATAAGCAGTACCAACACCAACTTACTTACTTGTGCCGGGTAGATGCAGTGTCAAGGTCAAAAAATTAATTTACATGGTACAACCACAAAGATTGTAAATGAATGGAGATTGAGGTCTCGCCAGACAGAGGCTAGCCTCTCCTTGTGCTCAGAGTGAGGTAGAATGGACAGATTGTAAGACTGTGTGTGAAAGAGTGGATTATCAATCTGCTTTACATTTGAAAGTAATTAGAATTCTTCATTTCTTTTTTGAAGCCCTGCAGAAAGACATAGGGAGGTGGTGGCGGTGACAGGTTAATTGAGGAATAATACCCTTCAGAATGATGGATTTTGGTGACTTGAGATGTCAGAATCCATTATAGTAAATTTAAATTTGCAATTAAAGTGGGAGGTTGGGTGCAGAATTCTTTCATTTTAATTCCCCCTTGCCTCCTCCCCTGTTATTATTAATGTTCTGCATTAAATGTCCAGCCCCTCTGTTCTCTACTTTGGCCCCCACCCACCACCCCAACACAGTGTGCCAAAAAGAGGCTTAATTAATGATCCCATACATACAGTAAATAGAACGACTTTTACATAAGAGTGGGATGCTGGACTAGAGCAACATTGGATGAGGTAATTGAATTGAATTGAGGAACATACACCTTGCCATGTTTCAATACACAATATCCTGAAAATCCATGTTAATCTAAGCTCCAACAACTGACCTCATGTTTGTGTTCACTATATGATTAAGATTATATTTCTCAAGATATTCTGTGGTAATCTGGTGAAATCTTGAGTGGAGTCAAGCCTTCTATTCTTTGGTTTGTGGGCTGCATAGGACTCGCCGTCATGAGTTAGACATTACTGGTAAAGGACAGAGACTATAACGTGATACAGATAAGAAGGTGGCTTATGATATCTTTGCCACACTTCACCTTATATATCTTATATTCAAGGAATGTTGACATCTCCTTCTGGTCGATTCTTTTTTTCTGTGTCTCCCATTCAAATTGTGGTAGCACTTTACCTTAGAGTACACCAATTACTGGGTAATCACTGTGTACTTACTTAGAAAGTATAACAAGACCTGGTGATTTCTGGTAATAACAAGGAATTATTTGTAATTGTGAAATGTAATTGCTCAGTTAAATGACGGTAAGTACACGTTCTCTATATAGTTAGCAACATTACGCTGTAATAATAGCATCATAACACTACTACATTGCTGTAGCACCTTGTGCAAACATTACGGGATAATTACTAGTTAAAACCTGGGAAACAATCACTTACCTGTTCTTTCCATCTCTCTTAAACGGAACTTCCATATTCTGGTTCAGTAGAGAGATGAGGTTATTACAGTGTTATTACCCAATATCTATTTTGAAAATACTAGATAACATCAAGGGAACAGTACTGCCAAGTAAAGTCACGTTTAATACCTTAATATTACACAGCTTTTACCCTGTAGCTACTTGATTATTTGGTTCAATAGGTAGTTATCATATTATTACTTAATACCTATTGTCAAAGTACTAGATACCAGAGAGCAGTACTGCCAAGTAAAGTCAGGCTTGATACTTTTTTTTTTACTTTACTTTACTAAAAAAATAATGTAATGTAATATAGTAGTAGGATACATCAAAGAAATGTAGGATATAAATAAGGATAGAGCAAATGGGGGTTATATAAACATATGCAACCGACGGACGTATTATGAAGAAATATATGAATTCCAGCATTAGCAGGATGTGCAGAAGTAGTATCAATAGCTTTGTAACTTACTTAGCTCACTTAACTCAGTAGCTTTGTAACTATATATATAATATATGCATTATATAACAATGAGAGAAATGAGATGAGAAAGATGTGTGAAAAAGTGACACCAAAATCTTTGTATTTCAGGCACTGCAATAGTACCACTAGTACTAAGTGGTGCAGCAAGTATTGTCCTTGTGTTTCAATAGGCCAGAGACAAAAAGGTGATGTCCAATATTTGGTAACTGTTCTCAAAATAGAAGAGTGAATAAATACAGCATCTCTTCTGTTTCCCTGTGAAGACTATCTCTAGCAGCAGCACATTAATGCCACTATCAACTACTATATCAACAGTCAAGGTGACAAATGGGAGACAAGCGCCTCTCAAATATTCAGGGAGGGTGGGATAGTCAAGGGGTGGTAATGGGTCATGGTGTGCGTGTTTTGTGTGTGTGTGTGTGTGTGTGTGTGTGTCTGTCTGTGTGTGGGTGTGTGTGTGTGTGTAGGGGGGGGGTTCAAATGAAAATAAGACACACATTTGTTTTCCCCCATTTGGCAGGAAGACTTGGAGATGGTGGGAATAAGAAAGAAAAAATGTTTAGAGCCTATATGTTTGCATGTCTAGATAACAGTGTTTTAGAACAGGGACCGAATGATTGTCTTATTGTCCTTTCTCTGCCCATCCTTACCCCCCCCCCCCATTTCCTTCTGCGCCCAAACCACTCCTACCCCCCACACCACCCCCCGCCCCTGTCTTTTGGACAGCTGGAAACAGAATTCATCCGATTCGTTCTGCTGCTTTTCTCTCTCCAAACTGCCCCCCTTCCCCGGTCCCCCTCACTGTCGTAATAGGATCTGCAGGAATCATTCAAAGGCTAGATATAATTTACTGCTTGCCGTGCACAATGCCCCCTCCCACTCTCACCCCCTTTCTCAATCGCACAAGGTGCCCTGCGGATGAACTAATCATACTTGAAATATTATTTCTGCTTCTTATTCCTCCATTTTATGAACAGCTCCGTTTTTATGGTGCAATGGATTTAACCCCTGCCTGGTCACACTCACACCAGTCTGTGCAGGAAGAAAGGGGGTGGGTAGGTGGTGTGGGTGGAGAAAAAGACAGACAGAAAAAAAATAGCTTTTTTTTATATTTCTTTGTTTATGTGTCTGCCTTCCGTTTGTTTTGACAACAATTTTTCATCTCTAATTTAGATTTTGCCTAAACCTTGCTTTCCCCAGATAAAGACTAAATTTCAAAGAAAAATGAAAGCATTACTTAGAGAACATGGTTACAAAGTGAGGTCCCACTGCCGGGAACCTCAGCCACAACCATAAAAAGCAAATCCACAGGGCTCTTTTACCCAAAATCTGCTTGTTCTCTTTATACAATAAAACAACATATTTGGACCGGTAACCTTTCTTGATTTAAAATATGTATCACACAGTAACAGCTAGTATTGACGTATGGACTGTGCGCCGCTTTTAAAAGAAATAAAGCGATAGGGTAGACATATCTGTAAAACTACTCAAACATTTTTCTTTTCACATAAATGAAATACTGAATGATATACTAAATTATATACTTGGTCTCTAGGCCTTCACAGATCATGTGCCAGCACAGTTTGTTGACCAGTGGGAAATTGATTATATGTAATGCTATTGATTTGGCACCTCTTCCATTGATCACCTGTGGGACAACAGAGGTCTGGATTAAGAATAAAGTCCTCTAAACCTGTATGGGGCATTACATCATCAAAACATTCCCTGAGCCTCAAACTACAAACATGGTAAATGGACTTGACTCGATTACTAGAGCACCATTTGGAGACGTATAAATCAGCTTTATTGTTTTGATTCAGCCAGAGTATGTCTGCTCTCCTTTCCTTGCACATTGTCCAAGATTGCCCACGCAATTTCTTTCCAACATTCTCTTAATTTTTTTTCCTCAGTAGCAAAAGGTGCTTACTCGTAAATTGAAAACCATAGATGTGAAAATAATCATCTGTAACTAGGCTTACTTTATGAAGGGGAGTGGGAAGCAATGCCATTGGTCTCCATGGTTCCAACCCAATTCTAAGCTGATCTATGTATCTATTCTAAACAATTATTTCAGAATGAGACACATTAGAGTATACTTCATGCCAGATAAGGTTTGGATGTCAATCATATGGATAAATATCAGATTGTGCAGATTGTGTACATGAGTAACTTATTACATTTGGCTTACATTTGGTGCTAAAATAAGAAAAAACAAGCCACAGAATGAAAATGAAGGGGATAGAATGGATTTAGCAGTTGGTAATTTATCCATACAACCTAAAAAACATAATAAATAGGTGGGATTTTGAAATTTCATGATTCACTCAAAAAAGACCCTGCTGGGCATCTTGGTGGCTCAGTAGTCTAAGGTGCATACCACATAACCGTGACGTCCTGGGTTTGAATCTGACCCAGGACCTTTGTCGCATGTCTCCTCTCTCACCCAATCTTTCCTGTGTCTCTCTACTAACTATCAAATAAAGATAAAAAACCCAACCCTGCCAGGTCTTAAGAACATTCTGAATTTTGTTCGGTCTCCTTCAGTTTGTTCATTTGCTTGTTCGTGCGTCAAGCATGATATCTCAGACACTGCTTATTGGATTTTGACCAAACTTGGGGGAATGATGCATCTCACCATTGCATTTTGGTGTTTTCAATATTACACTGAATAGCCCAAGGGGGTGCCACATCGTTCTTTTTCATCCATTTGTCCATGTGTCACGCACAGTATTTCACACCCCACTGATCAAGTCTGGACGAAACCTGTATCTCACCACTGCACTGCAGCAGTGCTAATTGGCCAATGGGGGCGCTATAATTACAGGTCAAAACAAGGTGACATATTTGTTACAGATTGGCCGTGAGGTGGACTGCAGCTTTCGATGGGATGGGATGATGTTTACTGTTGCCTTGTTGTAAATAATTATTTTTTCATAACCTGCATGATTAAAGAAAGGTTAGATAAAATACATTTTAAACCCAGTGAGAAAAGTGTGAGACCTGGCACTTCTAGAAGTGTTCCCTTGGCACTTCCTCTGTATCTTTTACAATGACCTGGCTCCTACTCTAACAACAGACCAGGGAGAGTAAATTGTCTGCACTCCGTTTGCGCATGTGCATACACACGTACACACTGAATCATGTGTCTTGCTGATTGTGTACATATACTGGCTCAGCTGAGACAGAGATGGAGGGAGTGGGATAGTGAGTGAAAGGACAGACTTAGAAGGTGAGAGGGAATGGAAAAAAGCAGAGAGGAAAGAGAGAGAGGTAGACAGAAGGCAGCTCTCAGCTGTTCACTTGTACTTAGGGAGCGCATTTACTTTCCATTGATTTCCAATGCTTTAGTCAATTTCCTGTCACTTTTCATTGCAAGTACATGGGATCTCAGTTTAGCTGCTTACAGGAAAAAGGAGAAAGTCCAAAAGGGAGATTTTAGAAAGCATATAACCCAACTGCCACAGGCTCTGTGTTTCTAAAATTTAGGATCACCAAATGTCACCCTTCAAACATGCTTCAGAGCACCTCTCTCTTGGGAGGTGAATATCAAGCAACACTGAAATAAAGTAACATATCATGAATTATTATCTAACAAATAGTAACAAGTCATCATCATCATCATCACTTTAACAACAACCAAACTGTAATAATTTCCAATTATTATTTGGTGACCAGAAATATATGAGGAAAGTGAAAAAAGAAAAGAAAAACACACTAAAAACTTCTTACAGAAGATCATACCAGATGAGACTCATATATCCTCATACAAAAACTGACCAGACAACCCACTCACAGATGTGTTGTCCAAAACTAACATAGCCTACATGCATCACTGGACCTGGCTCTAGCAAAAATTGTTTTACCATTTCTATCTCTATCTCGGTCTCTGCCTCTGCATCTGTTTCTTTCTCCCCCTTAGTCTCTCTCTCACATACACACACACATGCAGGTTTGATGTGTATTCCATTTCTTTTTTCGATCTCCCCTGTCTTCCACTGTTTTTCTTTTCCTCACATACTCATTCACCTAGTTTTTATTTTGGTCTTTTTGTCTTTTTGTCTTCAGACAGCAGAACCAAACAAATATTCCTTTTAAAATAGCACCACTCCAAACAAAGGGCATTTCTCTTCTTGCACATCTGCTTGCGAGGGAGACATGGCCTTAACACCTGGAAGTAATAAAAAACCAACACAGAGAGAGAAAATAAGGTAGGATTAATGTTCTGTGTGAGGAAGAGATTATGTTCAGAGAGAAGACAGGGAGGAATACTGCTACACTTTCACCTCAAGACAACAGGACTAGAAAGCAGCCACTGATTAAAACTGAAATAAGGGGAGTGAGAACATCTGAAAAAGAAACACACTTTCATCCCAAGACAACGAGTGGAGAGCTCTATCTTAAATGGAAATAAAATAGACTATAGAATATTTCAAAGCTCCTGCGTTATTACTCAGCTGCAGTAATAGATGCTTAAAATGATTTTAGCAAGGAGAAAACAACATTGCATCTTCCAAATTTTGATAAGACATTTTAGTTGCATTTTACTCCAAGCCCCCTTTTCGTCAGCCTGTAGTTTCAGCACAATTCTATTGAAAAGTTGCAGGTCCGGGATTTTATCTTACATCTCGGACTAATTTTAATTTAATTTAATTAGATTTCCATTGAGACGGGTGTTAACTATAAACAATAACAGCTTCCAAAATCCACAGTCAAACATTTAGTTTTGTGTTATAAATCACAGGCAAACAGAAAATCAGAATCTGAATGAATAGAAAATGCATTTCTAATTATGTGTGAGCCGGGTCGAGGGGCGGAGGACAACAAGTAGAGAATGCCTCAGACAGGGAATTATTCAATGACATCCAGGCTGCATATTATCATTTGCAGGCCAATGTTGAACCACTCGAAGGTTAAAGCCAGACAGAAACAATAGTGAATGCATCTGTCCTCTGGTATATGGCCTAACAATGCCCCTACATAGTCTATGTTGGCTCGTAACACGAAATCCAAATAATCCACACAAAAAAACAATTCAAACTGAGGAAAGGGAGCAAGAGATCCAACACACTCTTTCCCTTTCTCATCGCTCTCCCTCATGTTGACTGGAATGACATTAGATGCCAGTGCTTGTTTGTGCTCTAATGACAAGTAACAGGGGACTGCTGTCTCCATGGCAACAGCCAAGGCTCAATACATCATACCTTGTTACAGTAGTCAAGCAGGGACGTTTGGTCAAAAATTAATATATCAAGGGAAGAGGAGAGGGGAAAGAGTGCATTGTGGGAAGATTGCCCAGCATTTGCTATATGAGTTGGATAACCAGAGCATTTAAAATGGTGACCTTATTAATTTCAAGCAGTACAGTTTTAAATTAATGTGAAATGCAATCTTGGTTTGATATGTCAGGAGTGTGTCTCTATGTGAGGAAGTGAAGAAAGAGAGTGGGAAAGAGAGAGAGATAGAAAGACAGACAGACCGACAGAGACAGGGTGTGTGTGTGTGTGTGTGTTGGGGTTGGGGGTGGACTTGAGGCAATTCACTGTAGATTTACTGTAGGCTGCTTAATTGTGTAGCATAGTGTACAACACATATTATGTCAAAGTCTTGGTATAGGCTCCGAATTCTCTCCAGTGTTTGACTGTAACTGTGTGGGAGGTGTTGAGCTCACGCATAGGAGGACGAAGAGACAGAGCAGGAAAGAGAGCGAGAGGAAATGTGTTTCTCATTAGACTTGTGTTTAAATATCTTTCAGCAGTATTTGTCAGGATGTGGACTGTGTAATAGGAAGGACAGACCCAGCCGAGTCATGTACCAGCAGCGAGACAGAGGAAAGAGACACAAGGACACAGGCTGGCCTAGATACCATGACTCCAGTTTGCCCATAGCCAGACTGTAGCATCCTAATCCACAGACTGTCAATATCTATTCTATCAGGGCCAGTCAGGTACAGTGAGAGCTCTTGAGAAATAGACACAAAAAATTAGCTATCAGCCAGTCAACAGACTAACAGAACAGCTGAGTTTTCTACTTCAAACAACCTTATTCACAAAGTAGTAGGGGTCAGTCTCTGAGATTCCATTTGCCTGTGTTTAAACGCTCAGCAACCCTGCATCTGCAAAAATGTGTTTTGTTTTTTTGTTTTCTTTGCAAGAATAACAATTTCATGTCAAGGTGGTACTGTGCAGAGGGCTTATTCAGGAGAAGGACTGTTTACAGGGTGACAGTAATCTTTCATTAAAACAGCGAGACAGAGTCTGACACCGTTCTCTAAATCTCTCTGTCTCTCTCTCTCTCTCTCTCTCTCTCTCACGCTCACACACACACACAGACATATACACAATGTATGCATTCGGTGTATTTACACACACTTTCATTTTCTTTATGTCTTGTATTGAATTTTTTCTCATTTAGAGGGGACCCTTGTGCCTACTCTCTGGTAAACATAATGTCTTACATTTGATTTATACAATATAAAAAGTGACATTCCAAAAAGTGGAATTACATTTTAGCTCACAAGATAAGCCATCCTGAATGACAGCCCTTTCAATAGCCCGGCTGAGAAAATCAAATAGAAATCTGCCTCTCTGCAATATTCTAATATTCTTATGGAATGACTACCTTTGCGTGCCTGTCACTGCCAGGCGCTGTGATCGTCCCTCATTCATGTGGGAATAATCAGTAATTCACTCACTTGACACAGAAGCCTCAGTAGCACCCTATTAGATGTAATTAATGTAATAATCTACGGAAGACAATAGTCAGTGATGATAAGAGAGACATTCCTATTTGTATGTAATCAATGCTTAATATTTATCATTAAAACGCTCTTATGCAGGAGGCCATTAATGAGAACTCTTCATGTGAGTCCCTCTTCAACAGTTTCATCTCTCTCCCATTGACATCTATTGACCTGCTGTAGAAGACAGAGGTGGAACAGGCTTTCCTCCACATCATCTGCTAGAATCTTTTCAATATATTCTTAAAGAGTTCCTCTGAAGGGTTAAATTGCTGATGTTAAATGGCATGTTGGATTCTGCTGGCTGCCTGCTAATTAGATTGTAATTACAGCTCAGCTTAGCGAGCCTGTCTGTTCCAATTAGAAAACACTGTTGCGGCCAGTCTGCCTGACCTTTCTTTGAAAACTTCTCTACTTCACATTAATGGTAGACACAAGGGGTAAATGTTCAAAAGTAGTTATTCTGAATGAGTCAAATTCTCATTTTTATGAATACCATACATGTACTGACACAGACACAGACACAGACACAGACACACAAAGTCTTTCACACATAATATATTGACATAATATTCTTACTATAGGATATGACTAGTCACAATATAACCCTACCTTTTAATAGAAAACAAAGCACAACACAGCACCAATTGAAATGAAGGTGCACCACTGGGCAGGTGTTCATCTCCACCGACTTCAATATAAGAGTAAATCTTCATATTCATATGTGTGTATGTGTGTGTGAATGATAGGGATTGGGGAAACTGGAGTGTGACTCACCCCAGTCAATTTTGCGCAGTGGTAGTGTGCCCTCCCTCTCACTGAGTGGAGCTCTCAGACTGACTGACTAGTGTCTCAGGCCTCCACTGCACACCTGGTCTCCATTATCTCTCCATTTCACAGGCTTGCACCCCCCAACAGAGCAGCCTGGGAATGGGCCTGGCTCTTTCATCTTCCCATCATTATAGCAGCCAGCCCAGGGTCAGGGCCCAGTCTGACAGGCATTCCAGCAGCAATGGACAACAACTGACTTTGGTTAAGAGTTAAAAAAAAAAAATTGAAAACCAGAGTCAGAGAAATATTAATAAGAACAAGTCTCAGGGCAATTATTGTATTAAGAATTCTTCTAGGAGCTGACTTTCCTCCCAAAGCTATGTGAAATATGATGCTGCACCTCAAAGCTGCACTCCTCCTGCTTCCTCACCAGCACCACCTTCACTCACTCATGCCTAAACCCAGGCCTCCTCCTAGACACACACACACTCTACACCTCTGGAACACTGACAGACATTTGCAGTAAGTTTGCTTACACATGCTCATGCATGCTGATAGATGCTCTCTCTCTCTCTCTCTCTCTCTCTCACACACACACACACACACACACACACACACACACACACACATAGAGAAAGAGAAGGGATATAAGGCTGCAACAAAATTAGATTTTTTTTTAGAAACTTCCCAATATTAAAATAATATTTCTGAAAGTGTGTGTTGATATGATGCTGAGTGGTAGATTTATTCTATTGGTTTATCACTCTTAAATCTTATTCGCTGAGGGACAATTGAAGACAGATCAAGGAGAAGCCAAATTCTTCCCTTCAAGTATTTAACTGTTAAAGGGATTTAACAGACCCCTTCAGACAATCTGTGAAACACATTTATGGAGAAAAGATACACCACCTGACGGTTCAGTTCTTGGTGCATGGTCCACCCATTATCATTTTGCTTATGAGAACAAAATGAGGTGTTATAATTGATCTCTCATGTACTTCAGCTCACTCTCTCACGATACTATCAACACAGCTAAGTTTCAAGGCAAAGACACTCTCAGGCGGAGCTCACCCAAAGCCTTTTTAACGCATCATCACTTTGAGGTTACAGAAATGACACCACGAGAAGCACTTTGAAGTGAAGTAAAATTATCCTTTATTTCTACCCCCACAAATGATTTATTAAGGGGTAAAAAAGGGGAAAAGAGGAAAGGAGAGGGCAGACGAAGGAGAGACGAAGGACAAACACATTCCCAGCACATATTCTCTTCATTACAAGTGAGGGGGGAGCCGATCATTCAATTACTGGCTGCCGTCACAGGCTAATATTCCTGCCTGTCAGGGCCCATTCTGGCTCAGTTTTGGTCAGAGTTCTTCTGATGGACCTCATTTCCTGTTAAACAGAACCAGAAGGTGCTGTGAAAATGGCGACACCTGATCCTGTGTCCAGGAGACGGGAAATGCTCCGGCAAGGCCCAGAGCCTGCCAAGACGCACTCCACACCTTCCTCAGCATGAATCCCTGGCGGGTGGGAAACCAGTGAGGTGGAGTTAAGGTGTGGGGGGGGCACTCTTCAGCTTGGACTGTAGGGGCTGGCGGTGATAAACAGAAATGTGTGAATTGTATATTGTTGGGCATTTTATCTGGGCAAATTTTGAAGTTGTTGAGGGTCCAAGGCTGGGGGATGTCGTGTACTAACCATTTATTGTTGGGCACTATGAAGCCCTTAGAGACTGTAACAGTGATTAATTGTCCATTAGCACAGATAAATTATATAAATAATATTATTACAGTGTAATAGTTAAACTGTGCTCAATAGGAAGCACCTGTACAGAGTCTGCACTGACTGATAAAGTCCCTCTACCCTGTGACATTCCTTCCTTAACTATTAGATCCTGTGGAGATGGGTTGGCTGTTTTCAAAACAGGAAACACCAGTCTGTAATTCAAAAGAACCCTTGTACCCCCTTTTACATTTTTTATCCCATTCACTTTCCCTTTGATCCTCACACACCCATCATTTTATCTGACAGATGAGATTGAATTAGTTTGACCTGTCCTCGAGGCTCTGGGGTAATTTGCCTTTGACATTGATAGGGAAGGAAGACATTGTGGCTAGGCAAAGAGGTACAAGGGTGGGAGAGCAAAACAGGGAAGAGCTGTAGGTATGTGATGTGGAAAGCAGTCTGTGGCTTTCAGGCTTGGCGATGAAATTCTTGTTCTTCATGGTCGTCTATGTTATTTCTCCAGACTGCCTGTTAGGGGTTAACCTTTGACAGCAGAGCAAGCTGCTCATGTGCAAAGCAGCCCTGCTTAGCCAGGTCTTTCATTGGTTTAGCCACAAATGTATCCAGTATGTCCACATTATCTACTGGTGACACACTGTAATTTGTTACTTCAATGCAGTTCAGAACAGTTTACACACAAATCCACATTCAACATGTTACTAAAAACCCTCAAAAGGATTGATATCACTGACAAGCCAAGCGCGGCTTGAGGTCCAAAATACATCAAATTCCTTCCTGCAACACTTTATAAGATGGCGTGTATTTGTCAATTCTGGACAATCTAGCGTGGTTTAATCACATCACATTCTAATTTTGATGTGATGATGGTGGCAGAAGTAACTCTCCTCTGTTGACGAAGATGGAAGCAGGATGCACTGACCAGGACAGCGTGGAATTGAATAGCATGCTGGGATGTGTGGTGGTGTGGTTTCCCTTCCAGCTTCTGCTCCTCATTTTCTGCCTTTGTGGTGTCAAGTGGTGGTGCCAACTTTAAGCCAAACAGCCATTAGAAAGCTATGTTTTTCATTTAATACAATGTCCACAGTTACATGGCATGCTTTGCACAACCCAGGCTTTTGTAGTCATTTTGATGAGAGTTGTCCAACATTTGTACCATTTATTCACAGCAAATGTTGAAAGCTGATCCTTAAGAGCTTTAGAAACCCCACTAAGCCATTATTTCGGCAAAGCAAGGGCTCAGACCTCAGCATGGCATCACCACCCAGCTAGGGTCATACAAACGGAGCCTGTGATATTCTATCCAACAGAACTCCAGCCTGTCTTAGGTCCTACGAGAGAGAATATTTTGTGGTATGTCAGGGGCTATTTGGGCTATATGTATAGGTTGATTGGGCTAAAGAGACTCTAGGAAGCTGTCAGTCAGATCCACCATTGACTGAAATGACTGACTGAGTGAGGCGCATTGAGGATGATAATTAAATATGGGGTCCAAGATTGGTAAAGTGGGCCCTGTACCTTTAGGCCAAAAGAGCATGAGTTTGGGAGCTCAGATTGCCCAGGGCCTGTGTTAGACTCAGGCGCTAACCCAATTTCACACTGGGTCTGGCCTGTTTCAATGCAGCATCTGAGTGTGAGTGCCATCTGGTCCAGGCCTATGAAGGAAATGGCCTTGCTTTTCACACTGATCGGATTAGGGTGTTTTTAATTCATTCGGGATGTGCCCTAGCGTGTTAAGTGGCTCAACATGGACGATGAATCTGGCCCATTGATTGAGACAGGATAGCCCCTTCCTTAAAATCCCTTCAGAGGTTTGATGATCCTCAGCAACCCTTTACCTTGTTTTCAGAACATAGTTTACTTAAACACCAGCATGATTTTAACAAGGTTTGTAGGGATTCACCTCATCTCCTCTTTCATATTTATAGCAAAACAGAAAGCAATTCAATCACATCTTCTGAGCAATACAGCACTCCAAAGGTCACCGAGCAAAAATATCAGCAAACTCCTGTAGGAAACATCAAAATGCACATGCTCTTGTGTGCCAAATTAATCTTCTCTAGAAAGGCAAGGAGAGGCCTTACCATAAAGGATGTTATTTCACTGGTTTATTTTCAAAAAGAAGATCTAATTATATTGAGAGCCCTCCTGTATTACATTTAAACCAGTATAGTCAAGGGTTTGGTTTGGTTTTTAGAAATTATATAAAGCATTTTTGAAATTAAGCATTCAGATGCATTCAGATACATAAACACATTTGACTTTCTTGCATCACATTACTTGACCATTTTCCCTCTATTATGACTTTGTTGTGTGCTGTCAAGGGACAACCATACTGAATCAGATTCTTGCTGTTTAGACTACAATGACGAGATCAGATGTGCTACATACTGTAAGTCAAAACAAATAATGAGCTGACAGTGCAATTGAAGCCTGTCTGAAGTTAACATAAGAACAAATGTCAGTTTAACAGTAAAAAATTAAAAGGGACAGCACTGAACTTCATCTGTGACAATTCCTATGCTATTCCTATGACCAAGAACAGCTCACACTGTATTAACAGGCCCCACTGACTTTCATTACCAGAAACGAAAGAGAGGAGTTTGTCCCACCAGCATACAGCTGCTATAGACAATCAATTGGACAAGTTGGAAAAGGTGATAGAAGTAAAATTCAGATATAGAGACTCATCTACTTTCATACCTCATATTCACATTCCACACAGCACAGAAACATACACACTCAACATATTCAATACTCAGATGTTAAATGTGTGTACGATACCCTTTCAACATAACTCAAGATTAATTAAAAAGTACAGATTTTTCTTTTTACAATGTACTTCATTAAGTATATCCTTCTATCCTCATTTTTTTTAGTTGGACACAGCCACTTCTACTTAAGAGCAATGTCACATTTGTTGCTTAATATGTATTAATTAGGCTTGCCCACTGAGCATCCCTACCAGTGGATAATGTATCTCAGGGCGGAGAGAATTCAAGAGGCTAAAGGAATCTGACAAGATCACTCGTATTAATTAAGACAATGATTAGCAGTTATAGTTTTAAAACTGCAAAGAGGAGATGCAAGTGTGAAGTACAAGAATGTGATAGCAGCAATCATATAATCAACACTGCTAAGATCTTATTCACTGAAAACATATAGTTGCATCGTATAGTTGTAGAACAAGCATTTTTCAAACTTCCTCAGTAAGTAGAGAGGAAAACAGGTAATGTTTTTCATCATTGTAATTCTTTGGTACCATCACCAAATTACTTTCCCTTATGGCACAAGGGATAGTAACATCTTGTGTATTAATGAATTTGGTACCATCACCAAATCCATTTCAAATAAATCATTCCTGGACATTTTCCATATACGACACTTGACTTTGCTGTACACTAATGCATTAACACTCACTCTTAAAAGCAGTGATCAAATACCGCAACGTTCAAGGATGAGTCAAAACCAGTGCGTTTTATGCTCATACTTTTTTAATGTATCACAATGAGCAAGAAACATACTTGATGAAATATTTTCAAAGGAGTATATTCAATTACCATCTACAATCAACTTAACTAGGACAACAAGGTTCTGTGACAAAAGTTTCTTTAAAAGTCTGAAGTTCCATGTGGTTTATGTATGTTAGTTTCCATGTAATTTGGTACAGTTTGGAAATCTTCATCATATAATTACAGTAACAAAAAAGCTAACAAGACTACAGTATAGAAAAGACATCAAGAACAACATTTTTGGTTTAACTTGCTCTTTTTTGTACATTGCAAGGCTGTTTTTTTCTACCCTCGGGTGGGCTGCCTGGAGCCACAGAGCCATGCTTATGAGGCTCGGAGGAGGAGTAATTCAAGGAAACAAAAAGAAAAACTAAAAGCATAAAAAAAACATTGTGGCACCAGAAGTCACAAAAGGAACAGAGAGCTCCAAGTAACAGTTCATCTTTGAAGTTGGAGCAAATGGTTGTTTGGTTGTTTGTTAGTTTGGTTGTTAATTTTGGTTGATACGCTTTTTTAGTGTGTAACTGCCTCTTTAAGAATGACAGCTTAAAGAACCCATCCCCTCTCTGTTATTCATTTCTCTTTTTAGATGATGTAATGAACAGAGAGAGGGGTGAGCCGCCATCTGGCTGGAGAGCTTTACTTGTCAATCAGAGACAAGCAGAAGGAAATGAAATGGGTAGCAACATGAACTGGGAGAAATGAAGCAAGCAACTCTGTCCATCCTGTCCTGAAATGCGGAAAATGTCCATCAAAGAGCAGAAGCAGAGCTGGAAAAAGATAGAGCGAGAGACGGAAGGGAGAAAGAGGCAGCTGGAGCCACTTAAATTCAGTTTCATCTAAGGATTTTCCTCTCAGTGTCACACATGTCCATTGGTTCGGAAGTCCATTCCCATTACAGAGTTGTCAGTAATCAAATAAGGAGGTGATATTAAAGCTGTTTTGAGCCTGCCTTTGGCTCCCATGCCCAGTTTTGGTGTGCCCACAGCCTCTCAAGTCCTCCTAACAAGATCTCCAAAGCTTCCCAGAGTCCTTTTTTTCTTTTCATTCCTTCTTCATCTCAAAACAAAAAAATTGATGTCTTGTTTAAATATATCTCTATACAGGTACACGTTCATTTTCACAGTGGGCAAAAGATGACCTCTACAGCAAAACCTTGTCTTTATCTCTCTTTGTAAATGTTCATTAAAATCAAGTATCCCAATGTGAGTCAGTGGATCCAGTTATCCACTGCAGCCTATTGTGCCACAATAAAATATACACTTATCTGGGGCACAAATTGTATTTTTTTTTTCTTTTTGTTTCAACTGCATAAAGCTTTGGCCACATTCATATATTCAATCAAAGTAAAAACTGCTCAGTGCTTCGGTATCATCATTCTCCTCATTTTTGATTATTGTAATCTTTAAAATTCTAAATTTTCAGTTATTCATAATCCAGATTTGTGGTTCAGTTTGTTTTGGTGTGTTACGTATATTAGAAAATGAAATGCAAAAGAAAACTTGAATTGATGCTGGCTCTTATGAAACACACACATACAAACATACAAACTCACACACAGTCCATGCTGGCTGAATCTGATGTAGAGACCTCAACTTTGTTTTCCACAAAAGAGCCCAAAACAAAGATTACACTTTGGAAATAAGAGATCAAACAGTGTCATAAAGACAATGAATATAAAGAACTTTATCACACCATAAAGTGGCCAGGTCATAGAATAAAGTTTGTTTGTTTTAATTTCAGCGATTAAAATTAAAGCTAGTGTTAATTTATATGAGAAAAAGTAATATACAGAAACTAAAATAACATTAAAATACTCATAAGAAAATAATAATACATGTCTGACATTATCTGAAAATTAAAATAAAGCAAACATATTCAAGAAAAAACTGTACAACATTAGAATTCTCCAAAATAAGAAAGTACATATGAACAGTATTTCAGATAACAGGACTTTAGAGAAGTGGCAAGCTTGCAGACCAAATCAATTTCAACAGCATGCTGAAGTATTAACACCAAATCACATTGCTCTGCAAGACGTAGCACTTTAACACACTTCTGAGATTGCGCATTGTATTTATTAGGGCGAATATATTTGCTATACACTAGTGGCCGAAAAGCAGTTCTTCACAAATTTAAATGTCTTGGTTTTGGTGGAAAGAAATTAAATTAAAGTTTCGTTCATCGGTTTATCTGTGAGAGGGTGGGGACACCTATGCACATCCATTTCCATTGCAATAAGATGGAGTGGGTGACTTCTTTGGACATGAAAGCATGACATATCTCTTAACTATTTGAAACCAAGGGACATCTTCAAAAAACCTCCTGCTTTGTCCAGAAATAATGCTTTGGAATGAAGATGTCCCTTAAAAACCTGTAACCTATGTTATGCATGGAAGTGGCACCCTGCAGACACCTGGGGCAAGTCACCAGTGGATTTCCCAGGAAGGGGGCAACCACTTCTTAGCAAAACAGCCATTATTTCCTTCTGAGACTAGTTGTAAGTTGAGTGGCATAATGATACTAAACCTATGAGACGCATCAGTACCAGATGTATTATATACATTTTTTTGGTAACCACTATTACTTGCTTAACAAGTGAGCAACAACCTTGACTGGATGGAGGGATTCTCAGCAATGTTCCATGCCAGCACAAAATGACGTATCCAGGTCACTTTGTTTAGCAACCCATGATGCTAAATTTACACAACAGCTTACAGTCACTTTAGAAATGAGAAAAAATAGATTGTGACAATTAAAAAGCAATTAAATGAAATAGGATCAGTCCTTGCTTAAGAAAAATCCATTGTGATATTTGGAATGCACTGTTCTTTACAAACGTTATAGATCATTGGCTTTAAACATTGGTCTGTTCAAAAAGAAAATCGGCAAAATGTCCTTTGGAACATATATTCACAGTCTTCAAAGTTCCGTTTTTGCAACAAGAAAAAAAAGGTGTCGCAGAGGCAGGAAATTGGTTTATTGTTTGTTTTAGTTAAAGCTTAGCCAAAAGCAAAATGAGCATGCATCTAGGTACTCTTTTTTTTCTTTCAAAATTCTACATTAGCAGCAAAACGTATGTCCTCGAAGACCAGACCTTATACATTTTCTTAAAAAATGGACTTTTGAGTGTGACAGAAAAGTCAAACAAAGATTAATAACCTCTATCTTACAAACTGCAATGGCTCTGTAATGGTGCTACTCCACAATGCAAGGACAAGGGCCCTTTTTGGTTTTTGGTATTCTTGGTATTTATGTAAAAAAGCCACCTGTTTGCTTGCAAAGAAGCAAAAACGGCAACTCTGATGCGTACTCCTTTATCTTTTAAAACTTTGTTTTCTTTCCTCTAAAAACAGCAACAAATTCTCAAGTATAAAGAAGCCTCTTTTCTCATCTTTATGCACCAATGGTGAAAGTGTTTAGTCTTTGGATTTTCTTTTTGTTTTAAAGCGTGAGAATTATTATTAGTATTCTTTTTTCATTTTCATTTATGACAACAACAAAAATGTCTAAATGAAAATAAAGTTGAAAAAGACTGTAGCCACACTACATGAAGAACAAAAGACCTGCTTTGTAGTGTACATATCTACAAATACAGGAGAGCAGAGAAAATAAGTGCGAAAAGAGAGGAACAAGTACAGTGAGAAGTAGGAGTCAGACAGTGATAAGTGCACAAAGGTAACACAAAAAAATTAAAAAATTCAACATTTCACCCAGGATCTTTTTCATTTTGGTTAGTGCCATACCAACCAAACCATAGAACTAAAATCCTTTTAAAAGAGAGGATCCTGCCTTGTCAGGAGGGGCATTTGGGTGAATGTTTCCCAAGAAGCTGAGAATAAGACAGAAATAAAGTTTAGATAAGTTACCTGTCCATAATCTAGTCTATCGGAATGACCAAGACAACATCAAATGAAGCGTCTTAAAGTTGGACGATACAAAAGCTAAATGTACACAAAGTTTTTTCAATCTACCATACTGTTTAAATTCATTTCCAATGCAACAATCTACTTAACACCAAAAATGTTCATATCTATCATAAATACAGAAGGTTTTTTTTTAATCAAAAATCTTTTTATCGCCCATCATCATGTCTGCAATGCTCTTGTTGTCTGGGTAAAATGGGATTGCTAATTTTCCCCCTTTAAAAGGATTCCAAATGTTAAAATCAGCAAATCAACTACCCTTTTTGAATGCCCAGAAACTATGCCATAATTATAATTTCATTCATTTTAAAACTTTCTATTGTTAAATCAAGTTCTGAAAAAAAACAAAAAGAAACAATGTTCATCTCCTGTTAGAAACAAAGGGTGTAAAACATGGATTTCTGTAACAGAAAAACATCTGTGAGCTGTTGACCTGAGAATAAAATAGACATTACATTATTCTTTAACTTTTGCAAGCCATTGGTATCTGAATGCTTAAATAGCAAGAAAACTGATAGACTATTCTCCCATACAGTACATACTGGCTTTTAGTGACTGTGCTATTAAGTAGAAATTATTACAAAACAAAGGGACAGCTTGTTGACTTGTATTTCGTCAAAAGGGTTCTTGGGCCATTTATCAACTTTGAGGCAGTCCATTGCCATACAGTACAGCATTCCTCTATCATTTCCCAAAACATAACTGCAGTGATCTTTTCTATTCTCATATATTAGTATGCATGTATTTCAGTTGAAAACAAAACAAAACGAAAACCAGCATGTTGATATGGGAAAACAATCCACTAACATTTAAATTTTTGGTTACAAGCTTTGGAATTGCAGTTAGTCTTTACACATCTTTTTCTGAAATTGGTTTGTATACTTTAAATGTATTTTTAACATCGCTGCTTTTTGTATTTTTTCCCCATTTGTGATTTTTTTTTGTCTTTTATGTTTTTTAAATATTGTCCATCACTGAAAGCTCTTTTACAATCTGATGGAGTCTGTTCCTACACTAGCAAGATTACTACTACAACTACTACTGTCTTTGACAAAGCCAGGCTGTTGCGGCTCCTCTGCCGTCCTGCCCAGCCTGTCTGCTGACTTCTGACTGCTGTCAGAGTCAGACTCGTCGGTAAAGACGTCTGTTGGTATCGAGGTCTGAACTCCTGAGGTGCTCAATGAACTTGAGGTAACCGTTGAAGGTGAGGACACTGGAGGAAAAGAGGAGGAAGTAGAGGAGGGAGTGGCATTGGGCTTCCCAGCTAAAGCTCTGGAGAAAGGGGCCTGGGACCAGGGTTTGCCGGCAGCTGTGGTGTTGAGTGGGGTAGTAGAAGAGGAGCACAGGGAAGAGGAGACCGCAGAGGATGGCATGGTGGCTGATGTTGTTGGCGGGGGAGGGGGGCTGCTGATGGGATGAGTGGCAGACTGCGAGGTAGATGCGGTGTTAGGATTGGGGAAGCAGGCTGCAGAGTGAGGTAATAAACTAGTAGCGTGCTCTTTGGCATTTCTGGCTGATCGCTTGATTGTTCTGTGTTTGTGCAATGCCGACTCCAGATGTTGACTGAGTGCTTTCTCCCCATTCAACGTGGTGTCACAAGCCAGGCAGTCATAGAGACTTCCAGCCCCTGCACCTACGCCACCAGGGACACGCAGCAACATCTCTTGCAGGTTTGCCACAGACTGACCGAAAAAACAGATAGATTTAAGGTGGGTAACAGCCGCTTCTTCCTTGGTGAACATTGCTTGACACTTGCGGCATGCCAGTTTATACTGCACCTTGGGGACGATGTACTGGTCTAGATGGGGGTCCACAGCTTTGCCGTCCATCTCGTTCTGCCTGGAGGGTAGTTTATTGTGAGAGGAGGAAGTTTCACTATGAGGGTTGCCTTTTCGCTCCTCTGTTTTCACTGGATCTTTGGCAGATTCTTTGCGATCCCCCGAGGGTTGAGGGGGAACTGGAGTTTGGCTCGCTTTGGGTTGCTGGATCTGCTGAAGCTGCCGCTGCTGCTGCTGTAGTGCCTCCTGCAAGCTCTGCTGATATTGCTGGTAATGCTGCAGCAGGGACCCTGGGGATAGGCCCATCAGTGCTTGTGACAATGTTGGGTTGTAGGGGAAGAGACTTTCCATACCATACATCGGCTGTAGGTAGCCCCCTTGGAGAGCCCCAGGTATCTGAGGGGCATAATATGGGGAAAAGCCAGGCATGAAGTAGGGCAGGAACTGACTAGTGAGGAGAGCTGTGGGGTCTGATGCCAAGGCAGCCTGCAGGGCCTGAAGCTGGGCAGGATCTATCACATACTCCATGCCAGGTGTGGGCATAGAGGTGGCAGGTACAGCCGTGTCTGGTTTTTCCTTCTTGGCGCTGGCAGCAGAAGTGGAAGGGGCTGGGGTGCTTCCTGTTGAAGATGGGGTTGGGTGCTTTTCTGCCTTTTCCTTGGACTTTTCCTTCTCTCTTAACCTCTCAGCATCACGCTCTTTGGGGGGTTCAGACCGGGAGCCGGAGTGGCCAGTTGAGGAAGTGGATATGGAGGTGGAGGTGGGGCTTGAGTGGGAAACAGATGTGCTGGTCTGGGCTGGGCTGGATGAGGCCAAAGAGGATGAGGAGGGAGGCTTGTTGGGTAATCCAGATGTGGGGAGACTAGGTGAGGGAACACTGGCACCAGGCATGTTCAGGAGGTTTCGAGGTTTTGGAGAAGTTAAAGCTGGAAAAAGTGAAAATAGGGAAAAGAATGTGTTAAGAATGAATGGGTTTATTTCTTCAATTGACGTAAGGTTATTTGAAAAGAAAAAGAATATACAACTAGTATATAGCAAAAATATTTTGTTGTGATGTCCATTACTAAACTTTGAACATTCATAGAAAATAAATAAATGTATATCAAATGATAATGGGGCCAAAGTGAAAGTGGTTCAGAATATACAGTAATCCATTAGTATTCACTCTATTGTGGCATTTGATGCGCTCCCACATCAACAATGGCAGTTAAAGGGGCTTGTGAAAGTGAAGGCCTGTGTCAGCAAGCATGCCCTGTCTTGATTTTGTATCATATTTATTTGTTGCATAGATGTACCTACCATAATGACATAATGAATTTACTGCAGAAGAAACTGTCAAATGAATGTGAATAACCTACTAAAAAGTATGACTCATTATGACCAAAACCAACCTTCTCTTAAGTGACTAGTAAATCAAGATTAAATGTGCACAACATGCCCTCACAACATTATATTGTTATACAGTCATTTTGTGTGTGGCAGTGCAAACAAGTATACAGGACAGATCAACTGATGGCTGTGGCAGACTGGGGGCTGCAATCGGCCTTAATTGGCCGCAGTCTGTGCTGGAGACAAGCAGAACCAGTCCACTGACTCAGTTCTATCCTATAGTATTATTTTGCTTGATAGCTTTCCTGGTTAAGTACAGTATATGTAATTACTGTATATATAACTGTCAGTAATATTTTCATTACTATTATTATTATAACATGTAAAAATACCTAAATTATAGGAAAGCTCACAAATTCCAAAATTGAAGGCCAAGTCCTGAATTACAAATAGTAGCCCTGTTTTTTTAATTCTCAAATTGTTACAAAATTCACAAAAAAAGATTGATAATAATATTGATAATAATAATAACAATAATTTATAACTGTAAAAATATATACCCATCTGCAATTCTGCACTTCAAAAATGTTGCTACATATGAATGCCACAGGAAGACATACCTGAATTAGATGAGTTAAAGCTGGGAAGGGAGGGGCTGCCAACCCCTTGCAAAAGGACAGGGGGGATCCCTTGCAGATTTGAATAGGCTGACTGTAGGTTCAGAGCCTGCATTGCAGGGTTATCGAACATCCCCTGCTGCTGCATGGCTTGCTGCTGTGCCAGTCCTAAAACTTCATTGGCCTTCTTAATGCGGTCCATCTCTTGCTGGGCCATAAGCTGGCGGACTGTGGCTGGGTCAAAGTATTCTTTCTCTTTATCTAACTGGCTCCCAATGGTATCTTTCACCTTAGAGATGTGTTGCTGGGAGAAAATGTGATCACGAACAGAGAGGCGAGCACTATACTTGACACCACACAAAGTGCATTCAGTCTTGGGCCCCTCATAGGATGTCTGATTTATTCCGAAGTGCTTGGCCATGCTGAGCTTAGCTTTTTTCTCCTTGGCACGGGCATTTTGAAACCACACTTGAACCACTCTCTTTGGAAGTCCAACGTCATTGCCAAGTACCTCACATTCCAGCATAGTAGGAGTCCTGTAGTCATTAAAACAGGATTTCAGCAATTTCAGCTGGAGGTTTGTCATCTGAGTTCGGAAGCGCTTTTGGCCAGGACGGTCTCCACTATCAATGCTCCTGCTGCCTGAAGCTCCAGGGCTTGGTGAGCAGGGGTCAGCCATGCTGGAGGTCTCACTGTATTCAATAATATTTTCATTTTCATAGTCCTTAGCATAATAGCTTGTTGCAGGGCTCACCAACCCTGAGGACATCTGGTCATCATTTTCAAGGGAGGGGGCGGTGCCCCCCGACTTAGACAGGTAATCACCACTATTTTGGCCGTGCTTTGCATCAGCACTATCATTATCAGCATTCGCCTCATCCCCGGTGGTTGTGTCTGTGATGGCTGTATTCACAGAAGAACAATCATCATTATCAAGTTTATTCTGATCAAAGCTGAGGTTTACAGAGGACATGGTTGGGCTCTCAAAGTCTTCCATTCCCTCAACTTTAATGGATGAAGGGCTCAGTAGGGCCCTAGGAGACAAATCCATGTTTTTGCTCACTGGTGACAGGGAGGAGCTTTGTCCATCATTGTTAGTAGGGGCAAGCTGGGAATAGCTTGAGATATCTAGAGGATCCATTTTCATTTGCAGTCCCTCCTGTTCATGTAACATACCAGTGAGAGTTAGATTGTAGCCAGCACGTTTGGCCTCATGCCAGTGACGAGAGCGAATGTGTGCCTCAAGGGCAGTTTTTGCTTTGAAAAGAGCCCGACAAAAGGGGCACCTACGATGAGCTTGAGCTGGCCCTACTGCCCTAAACTGGCCTTTTCTCTCCCTGGCTCTGGTATTTTGGAACCAGACTTGCACTACCCTCTTTTTTAGTCCCACCTCATGAGCTATATGGTCGAGCATTTTACGTGTGGGATTTGAATCTAATAAGTATTTCTGATAAAGGATCTCCAGCTGCTCAGGTGTGATGGTGGTTCTGAGCCTCTTGTCTCTCTGGGGCTCCTCTCCACTGTTGGTGCTGTCATTCTCTCCTGGGCTAGTGCCAGCTTTCTCCTCTAACTTCCTCTTCAGGGAGTTCATGGTGGAGGTGGGGGTGGATGGAGAGGTGGCAGAGCTGCTGGGAATCTGTGGCATTGCCCCAGATAGTAGCTGGCTTGCCAAGAGAGGATTGCTGGGATCAAATAGCATGAAAGACATGTCCATTGGACGGTCAAGGAATTGAGGGTGGATGAACTGATTTTGCACAGAGAGGAAATGTAATTGCTGGTGTTCCTGCCAGTGCTCAAAAGAGGGGAAGCCAAGCTTGCACTGCTCGCACTGGTAAGGGATCATTTGCTGTGCCAGTTGTTGTGAGGCAGAGGTCAGGTGTGAATTGAGGCTCATGTGAGAGCTTTGAGAGGGGGCCTGGCTTGTCTGAGAGGCTGAGGGACCACACTGCTGCTGTTGTTGAGAGAAGGAAGAAGATGAATGTTTGATGGCCTTGGGAATTGTTTTCTCTTCTCGCTGAGGTCTATGGTGCTGTGTCTCAGATTGGGGCTGATGCACAATTTCCTGTTTAATAGGAGTTTGGTTTTCACGTGAATCGGCTGTCATTTCTGGTAATTGTTTGGGCTTCTCATCATAAGAGTTTGAGGTGTTGGCTGGTGATGCTTCATCTTTTTCACTAGATGTAAGGTGTGAGAATGCTGAAGTGGAGGGTGGGAGAGGGCAAAGGCTTGAAGAAGAGGGCATTGGGGTGTGACAGGAGGACCCAGAGGGGGTGTAGTATTCATGTGAAAGATCCATTGAATCCTCATTTTGGCTGTCATATTGCCCATCCTCATCTTCATCTTTGTAACACAACTTCTTCTGGTGTTTTATAAGGTCAAATATACGCTGGAAAACCAGACTGCATTTCTTGCACTGGTAATTCAGATTGGTGGTGCGAATATAGCGGTCATTTGACAACTCTCGTCTCTCACCATCTTTTCCTCCATCACCCTGGTTTTCATAATTCTTTCTTGCTTTCTGGCGAGCATTCTGGAACCAGACAACAATAACTCGAGTGGGAAGGCTCAGAAGGTTGGAAAGCTGTTCAAATTCATCATCTTTAGGATAAGCATTGGCATCAAAGAAGTCTTGAAGCACTCTCAGTTGGTAGTCAGTAAACCTAGTTCTGGACGATCTCTTACTTCCATAGCATTCCTGTTTCAGGGGCTCAGGGGAAGGGGGTTTAGAGTCAATTTTGGTGTCCTCTAGTGTAGTTATTGGCGGATTATTGAAATTGTATGGTGAGTCTTTATTGCGCTGGCGCTCTTTGAATAGGGTGTTTCTGAACCAGTGCTTTATGACTTTTTGAGGCAGGCCTGATTTGTCTGCCATTTCTTTAATCTGATCCTCATTGGGAGAATTGTTGATATCAAAGTACTGCCGAAGGACCCTAAGCTGGTCATCTGTAATACGTGTACGTGGCCTCTTGTTCTGCTGCTGCTGTAGCATGGCTGGTGTGAGCTGTTGTTGATAGAGCTGCGCTAGTTCTGAGGCCAGGCCTGACTCAACAGATGACATCTGGGGAGGCAATTGAGAAGACAAAGACATTGGCTGCATCATGAGTGGCGAGAAGAGTGGCAGATCCATTGGCATAGAAATTTGTGCCATTGTAACTTGAGGCTGTGGGGGAGGTACAGTTGGAGGTGTGAGTGAGGCAGCAGAGACTGGAATATTTGGTGTGGGTGCTCTCTGTGGTGGAGGTGGAAGAGGAGGAGGTGGAGGAGCCGATGCAGCCTCTGGTGTAGGGGGTCTCAGTGGATAGAGTTTATCATACTGCTCTCTGTATTCCTTAGCAAATCTCTCAAGGGATCGGAATGGAAAGAAGGCCTGGTGGATATGCTCCTGGTGACTCTTCAGAATCAGTATGTTTGAAAACAGCTTGCCACAGGCTTCACATTCCAGTTTCTCTAATCCCTCAATGGGGTCTACCACTCTTGTTATCCCACCTGGACCACTTGATCCTGTAGGTCCAGTCCCAGCTGTCTTTTTCTGAGCTTTCTGTTTGTTTTCATTGTATTGAATTACTAACTCAAACCCAAAATTCTCCAGAAGGGCTTTAGTTGCATTACCACGAGCATCTGAAGCAATCCTTGGTGGAGGCAATCCAGGATCGTGGTTTGTATTAATTGAAATCTGCTGTATGTCCTGCTTTTCTTTTGTCTTATTGTCTGTAGAATCTTTATTGGCATGTTCCTCAGCTTTTTCACTTGTGTCTTTATCTCTTTGCATTTCCTTGTCTTTCTCATTGAGAGAGGAATGAGTCTTCTGCTTTTTCTCAGCCTGTTGGAGGAGAGAAGCACTTTGTTGCAGTAATGCCATCTGCCCTTGGGCCTTTGAGTGGGCCTGCTGCTGCTGCTGCTGTTGTTGTTGCTGCTGCTGCTGTTCATGTTGTTGTTGTTGATGTTGCTGCTGAAGGTGGTGATGCATCAGTTGCTGCTGCAGGCAGCTCTGCTGAGCCTGCTGGGCTGAGTTCTTGAGGTCCTCCAGCAGGGAGGCGGTGGAGGAGCCTGCCAGGCCAAGTGCTGAGCTATTGATGTTGATCTCTGGGTTCAGCTGAAACTCTGCTCCAGGGATGTAGAAAGGGAAGAGCAACTGCTGTTGTTGCAGAGGGAGAAGCGCATCGGTTGTCATGGGGAAGTGCTGCAGAAGTGCTGGGTTGAAGAGCTGTGATTGTATAAGAGCAGCCTGCTGTTGGAGCTCTTGTTGAAGCTGGGCTTGAGCTTGGGCTTGGGCCTGAGCCAACTGCTGTTGTTGATGAAGCTGCTGTTGCTGCCCCCTAGCAGACAGCATGTCTGCAAATTTCTTCTTTTTTACTTCATGGTTCTCAGATTGTGAGGAATGACAGCTCACTGAAGAATTCCCCAGGCTTTCAATGCTGTGAGACTGGTTCATGTGGTTGCCTCCAAGAATATTCTGAGCAGTCTGAGACCCAGAAGAACTGTGGTTGCTAGAGTTAGTAGTTGAATTAGTGGCTGGGCTTGGGCTTGGTGTTGAAGTGCTGATGCAGGATCCTCCACCACTCAAACCAGTGGCACTCCCAGAGCTAGTGCTCCCACCTGCTGCTTCAAGTTTGGCTGCCCGCGCTTTGGTCTGGTGTAGAACAGAGCGCATGTGTATCTCCAGAGTAGAACTCTGGCTGTATGCCACATTACAAGTGCTGCACTTGAATGGCTTGTTGTCAGGGCTGCTAGTAGGCTCAGGTTGACCAGTGGTGGATTCCTGAAGGGCCCTCTTCACCTTATGCAGGTGGGAGACAGAGTTATAGTGAACCAGAAGAATGTTCTTCTGTGTAAAAGACTCTTTGCATACAGTGCACTTGAAAGGACGAGATGGATCCAAGAACTTCTCCATAGTAAAGTTAGGGCCCTTTCTGAATGGCAAAGCACGTTTGGGTTCAGATCCAGAATCTTCCTGCAATGAGCCAGAGTCACTACCTGTTGGGCTTTGTTTTTCCTCTGGGTCACTTTCCTCTCCCTCTTTATCATCTTCTCCCAGGCTCCCATGCTCCTCACCAAGGGATGGGTCACCCATGACCATGATGTCCCCATTCATCAATAAGCCCCCGTAGAGCTGCTGGATATCAGCTTCACTCAGCTCCAGGTGGCTGGTTTCCAGATGTTTCTTCAAGGCCTGCAGTGTTCTGAAGCTACGCTGGCAGAGGCAGCACATGGTGGCTGCCCTGATCACATGGTACTGTGAATGGAGCTGCAGCTTCTCCACAGTCTTGAAGGCCAGGCTGCATTGGTTACAACGGTACTTGTAGACATGACGATCTGAAACAGGCAACTGGGGCCTTTTGTTGTGAACTTCATTGAAGTGCATCTGGAGGGAGTTGGAGGACTTGAAAACTTGGTTGCAGCCTTTCTTCCAACACAGGAATCCTGTGGCATCATCCCTCCCTGACTGTTGGTCCTCCAGAGGTGACTTGCGAGCTTCAGCTATTTCTGTAGGAAGTGAAACCCCCTTCTCTGGTTCAGCATCTGATACATCTGTCAATAAATAAACCAAAAGGAAAGAATAATTAATTAGGTGTCCACATTTGCAAAGTTTTTGTATAACAAAATGTAATTTCAACCATCTATTCTCTGCTTAAGAGTCCTTGAAACATTGATTGTTTCAGGATTCCCGGGGAAGGAGTAAAACATGGAAAAGCAATAACTAATTCAGTGAATGATTGCATTCACTGCACTTTTGTATCACTATAACAGTGTATGTGACAAATAAACCTTTGAAACCTTTGCATTGGCATGGTCAAGTGTGATGTAATTTCAGTACATGTGAAAAAAATATGAAGCCATTACCAATACAGCTTGCAAACACATAAAGTAAGTACACCTAAATATTATATTTTCTGGTTTGTGTAATAACAATTATTAGCTTTATTATATGTAGTGATGATCAAATTTAATTTGAGTCCATTTATTGCACACTTAGCCATCATTACCCTATGTGAAAAAGTGCTAATTTCTTGTACCTGTGTGAAACTGAAATTAATTTGATCATGTATTTACAATAATCATTACATGTACTATAAAACTAACAGTGTGGCCTACTGTTAAGTGCACCCCACATTTCTGACACAGTGCGATACTAACCAGTTTGCTTCTTTGTATCCTCAGGGTTGGAGTTGGCTGTGGCTTGGGGGGTGCTTTGGGACTCTTTGTCTTGGCCAGGTACAGGTAAGAACATGCTTGCTGGCAGTACTTCAGTTGCTGTCACCTGGAAAACAAAGCACAAGGGAATTCTAGAGTTAGTAATTATCTCACAGATTCACAATACAATTTAATATTCACGTTAAAAATATTAAAAAGGACAAAATGCAGGTACATAACTAAGAGGACACAAGGAAACATGACAATATAATTTACTTCTTACAACTATTGCATATGTATATAGCATAGAAGGTCATTTCAACAATGCATCAAAATCCAGACATACACACACACACACACACACACACAATCATATTACTTTTTACTTTATTTGCCATTCCTGCAGTTTACACTTTGATCACTGCTGGTGTTTTGTCATATGCCTGATAAGTTCTGCTGCAGCCAATTAGTGAGATGGACTGAATGGCCTACCTTGGCCCACTGAAAAGCTTATTAGAGGGCCTAATTAAATAATTCTTCCTTGAAAACAACCATTCCAATAGAGAGTGATCCATTCTAGGTAAACTAATGCCCAGCCATCCTGCAAAATAGTTGTAGCTTATTTTAGCTTGGATCAGAATGCACATTGGTGCTGTTTGACGTGTCAGTTAATCTAAAATCATTTAGGTTAAGTAGAATTGCAAAATTAGACGGAAAAGTAGATTCTTACGTAAAAATTGTAGGATCTAAAGAAAAACAAAAGGGTGATACAAAGGCACGCTATGCATTTTAAAATTTTAAAAAGGATTCTTGTTTCTACTATTCTAATTGGAACATTTCAAGGACCAATGAATATTGATTTAAAAAGTGCAGAGAAGCACCCAGGTTGTCTCTGCTCTCAAAAGGTTGAAGTCAATCATGTGTGAATGACAGCAACCACCCTTTATCCTTGCCGCCCCCACCCCACTTTCCTCCTATTTCTCCCTGTGATAGCCTCTTTTTACCCCCAAAAGATGACAATTCATCAAATTCACTCATTAACAGTCCCCCATTTAACAATAATCATCAGCTGAGATTGGAGGAGGCTGGGAGATGAGGCCCTGTCTGCTTCACCTTCCTCCAATTATCTTCCCAAACAGAATAATCAGCCTCACTTCCCTTGCTGCATTTCAATTCACACCACCCTGCCCCACCACGTCCCACCTCTTCTCCCCACTGTTTCTCTTCTATACCTCAATTTCAGGGTACTCTTCTTGAACAACCCTTCTCCCTTCCCCTAAAGACCAATCATGGTTATCCAAGCAATCCTTACACATCAAATGAAGGTGCCTCAAAAAAAAAGAGAGAAAAGAAAAAACATCCAGCTAAAAGAATGCAAATCAAAAAGAAAGATTTTAAAGCAAATTAAAACAAAAATGTTTGCAAGGAGCATTTCTAATAGACATAATGAGGATATGGCTGAACATAGCAGGCCGTATAGCCTATATGTCAGCTCCAAACAGGGTGGAATCCTTCTCAAGCAGCGGTGGGTCTGCAGAGGCTTCAAGGTTAAGTGGAACAGTAAAGACTTTCTATTCCATCACTATATGATTAGTGTGATCACAAATTCATTACAAAATATCCAGCTATTTTCCTTCTGCTTGATTTTTTTTTTTTTACCTCTCTCTCCTCCATCTCTTCCAAATTAGAAGTGGAAAATTAATGCAACCAGCATGGAGAGTCACAAAAACAAAAAATAGCAGCGATTTACATTACAAAGTGGACTGTTTCTAGACAACTGCTTCATTAGGCGATGAGAGGCAAGAGCAGAGAGTATCCCAAGGTCACTTTTAATTTGGACCGCCTAATTGGCAAACATAGTTCAAAATGGCTATCATCCAGCCAGACTCAGAATTAATGAAGCACAATTATTTTCATTACCCCTATCTTATACGGACAGAAAATGAGACATATAGTGAGAGAGGGAGGGAGGGACTAATGGAGGACAAGAGGGGAGATATATCTCTCTTCTATATATCTTCATAGGTGTAAATACATACATATATATATATATGTAGAGCGAGAGAAAAAGAGAGAGACAGACAGACATGGGGTACAGGAGAGAGAAGGAATGTGGAGGGTGGGTAACTGAAGGGTGAATGCATCTTTATGCATGGTCGGCAAGAAATAAAAGTCACCTATTTCAGAATTCATTAGGCTCCTCTACTAGACATGTGAAAAGGATAAAGAACCTTTACATCTACATTCACTAGTTATAAAAAAGGTGCAGCGTTAATGTGTGTAGTAGTGGTTCAGTGCATTACTATCTCTATAAAAGAAATAAATATTGCCGTCTTCCATGCTAATGTGCTTGCCATTTACTTTCTAGATGGGGGTGAAGATGGCTGGGCAGCAGACAGAGCCATGCTTTACTGAGTGGTTGTCCAGCAAGCCAGAGGATAGAACAGAACAAAGATTTGCTCAGTGATCTACAAGGAGAACAGCACATAACATTTTATTTCTCCTTGATAAGCATTAAAGAAAGTCAGGAGAGTGTGAGGGTAGATCAATCTACCTTTAGAATGTGAGTCAAAGACTACCTGACTCAGGCTACAAACATTACATGTATCACATTTCTGTATAAGTACAGCTGAGAGAGAATTCAGACAGTACTTTCAAATAGTATGAGGTACATTCATGTTTATTATTCACATGAGACTTGATTCTGGCCAGTATAATAGTGAATAATAACATTTCCATTGCCTGAACTAGAACTTCATTTAAAGGGGAAAAAACTGTTCATTAAATTTTGATTCGTCTGTGTCACAATTACTTTAACACATTCATAATAAAAGGCTTTGTTTTGACTAGCACAGAGGTGATCATAGACATGTCAATCTGCTAATAAATGGACTGGAATCTAAGAGAGCTGCTCATCTAGAAAAAAAGAAAACAGATTATCTGCCCCCCTCCCCAAATGACTATGATTACAATGGAGCTGAAAAAAGGGCTCACTGATGATGGGCACATTAAGACAATGCAAGAGAACAGAAGAATATGGCAGTGGCATCTTAAAAAAGGCTCAATCATATCTGACTTCTAATGAGCCAATGTAATTGCCTACAGTCATTTCACAATTAACAACATTCTTTGTGCTTTGATAAAAGCTCGAATGTCATCCATTTAAAGGAGGGGAGACGGGAAAGACATCCTTCATTACAGCTATAGGCAGCCACTCGGGGGTGGGGGAATTGACTGAGTGAGTGAGTCATCTTCCTGGCATCGCTGAATCTTTACACTGGTCCTTGACCTGACCCACTGGCTGCATTCTGACTGACGATAATGTGTACTATAGGAATATGATGGGCCTCCATAAAGCAGTCCAACTGAAAATGGCTGCTGCTTCCTAGTCTCTGACAGAAAAAGAAAATGCCTGAGGAGATGACAATGACGCTGTATTTGACAGAAAGGATAAGGAAAATGTAATAAAAACTCAGATTGGTGTGATGTATACAAGGAATTTCCTCTATTGTGCTTTGCTCTCAATACATTCCCTGAGTTGAAAACCCTCTGATACTGCTTGACATAAGGTATGGTAAAGCTATGCAGTCTATTTGCCGTAGCATTGAATGTCAAAACCATGTGAACTTCACACACTAATACATCAAACAGAATAAAAGCCAACACAAGTAACCTTGAAAAAAATAAGAATAAAATAAAATAACTATATATATATAGTATATGTACATAATCAGGCAACTTCCAGAAGCAGGTTTGTATACATAAAATGGTGGAGAATGTGTACTACTACTTTGAAACATGACCATGAGAATGGAACCACAACTTTCCCACCACAAACACACACACACACTACACGCACACACACACACACACACACACACACACACACACACACACACACATATACACACAATACCCACAACACATGACTTACCGTGGAGATAAGCTTATCAACACAGTCAGGCGCCACACTGTGGAGGTGTGTGAGGTGGAACTGAAGGTGGATCTTGTTGTTGAGCATGTCCTGGCAGAGCGGGCAGCGGAACATGGGCTGGACAGAGTGCTGCGTCATCACGTGCATTCTGAGACGGTTCAGGTCCGTGTTGGTAAACTTACAGTAGGGGCACTGGTACATCTGGGTGACGGGAAAAAAGAGGAACAAAGAAAGAAAGAAAGGAGAGAAAAATGACATCCACAGAGGGTTAATGTGGTGAGATGGGAGCAATGGTAGGTCTGCTCAGTGAGAGAAGAGGAGCTGTAGATCAGGGGCAAGAGCAGGCCCCCTTCCCTCAAGCAGGTAGGGTCTCTGATCACAGACCAGTGGGTAATACTGAGCACCACCGAGTCTTGGCACACACTTCAAAGTGCTCTCATCTGTCAAATACTATATTGATTTTCCACCTTTTGCACAATTAACAGTGCAACTGCAGCAGTAAGGCTAAACTAATTTTAAGCAGATTAAAAAAATCCTGCATAATATAGAAAGGGTCAGGGGGATTCAGATAACTAAAAATGATTCGAAGTACATCTTTGCATTTCTTCTCTTAATTGAAGTGTACATTTTAGGCTTATAATGAGGGCTTGGTTATCGAGGATGACCTTTAGCAAGAATTCCCTAATTCAAAGAGTTATAAAAATAGTTTTTTTTGAAGATCTGAAGGCATCAATGTCTACAAACGTCTGTGTTTTGTAGTCGTTTTACCTGCTCCGCAGCACTCTTCTCAGCTGTCCTGGGACGCTTTGAGCAGAGTGGGCTCTCTGAGGTCTCTGACCGTGAAGAGGGCCTTTTGGAGGGGATCGGAGAATCTGTCTGGTCCCTTTCCAAATGGCTGGACACTGCTGAACATACGCACATACACACAGACACATATGTGCATACACCCACACCCACACAGAGGGATAAAGACAGGAGAGACATGTCAAGACTAGGTGAGAACTTGGCAACCTGGGAACAGGTCAATCAATAACATTGTGGATAAAGGGCTTTGAAATGTCTTTCTTAAATGTGATATAACTGCATTTAATGGGACTTGGGCAGAGAAACTGTTGGTAGCCAACTCATGACTCCCCATACAAATCACCACACTCTTTTTTTTTTTTACTTCTCTTCCCATGCCACTGCAGACGTAAAGCCAATGTGCTTTGATGGGCTGTCTCTCCCAATGTTGGATTGTTAGGCTATTATACAACACCACAAAGAGCTAATCAAAACATTACCTTGCCACAGTGGGCAGCTTTAGGTTTCACCTCACCTCAGATTTTATGTCTGTGAGATTTTCTAAAGTTGAGACAAGGCACACATACATCTCACTACCTCGCCAGACAGTATGAAGGTAAAGAGATCCACATCAGTCAAGCTCAACTTTAAAAGAGACTAAGGTACTCCTTTGTAGTATGTCTTACGTAGGTATTCATGTCTCACTTGCACATATGATGCTCAAATGTATTAAGTCACACCTCTTTTACTATGTTTTCATGTAAGTGATGACACAAGCTATCTATTTATAGCAACAAAATTCTATTATAATAGTACAGCGATCCTGACCGTAGTAATACAAGCCTATATTACACAACAAGAGAGCAAGTGAGTTGTAGACCAGCTGAGAAAGAAACTAAAGTTTTGATTTTTGATTCCAGTGCATTCATGACCAGTGGCCACACAGGCATCATCAAAATGTGCATCAATATAAAATCCGACCAAAGAGGGCCCAGGTCATTATGTCATGAAAGAAAGAGGAACAGTGTCTGCAGAATAAGGAGAGGCACAATTTTGTTTGGGAGTTTGAGCTTTGGCAGTTGTGCATGCAATAACCTGAAACTCTGGTCAAATGGTGACCTATAGTTTGACCCCTCTTGGAAAGTCCTCCTGCTCTTTGTGCCTACACAGCAAGTGAGTACCAATGAAACTCTCTATTTAATTGGAATTTCTGTAACCAGCTAAGCCTCCTCCAGTGTGTTGTGGGTCTGTCCAAGTGGACTGTGACAAAGAGAGAGAGTGGATAGCAAGATTGGAAAACCTCTCTTCAGGCCTCTGAGGCAATCTGTGTTTTTCCTCAAAGCATCACTAGACTAAGGTCACATACAACCACAGCCTTTCAATTAGCTCTAATAAACATTTTCAAGGACCAAAAAAAATGCCTGGGGTTTCAAAGATGGCATTATTCGTATAAGACAGCCATGCTTTGGTGCTTATAGTGAGTTTGAGATGCGAGAAGTAAAAAAGGCCTACTTTTCAGGTAGCTGCCCATCTTTGAGAAGATTCCCTTTCTATACAGTTACTATAGGCTTAAAGTGCTTCACTAGCTGGCAGAACATATCACACAGCTAATCCTTTTAATACGAACTACACTTATATTAACAAAAGTTTCTTCTCTCTGTCTCTACTGAGCAAGGCCTCACAACAAGAGCATCTGTTGAGCAAACCAGAGTGCTGCTCCCCTTTATAAGAAGCTAAAGGGACAGAGAGAGAGAAGAGAGAGAGAGAGAGAGAGAGAGAAAGAGAGAGAGAGAGAGAGAGAGAGAGAGAGAGAGAGAATGAGAATAAAACAGAAGCTGCAAACAGAAATGCATTGCAGTTGAGCTAAGCTCTGTCTCCTAGAGAGCTAAATCCATGGAGCCAGAATGGGGAAGCTGGGAGTAGCACAGTGCTTTGTCACCAGTGGAAAGAATTCACTGTGAAACTTAAGGAGGTGTCCTGCCCCTAACGAGCCCATAAAGAGTTAAATTTGGCCTGATTTGTACAGTCCTGGAAGGGCAAATTGAGAACAGAGGGCATTGGTAGGGGAGGGGTGGTTTGGCGAGGGGTCAGGTTAAGCAGGGCTGACCACGCTCCTGCTCCAGACATTAAAATGTCAGCTCCAATCAGGATGGGGGCAGTTGAGCTGATTACCCAGTGGGGGCCCTGGCTTTGGACGGAGCAGGCTGCTAGATCTCCCAGAGACACTGGGATCAGCCAGGGAGGCCCTATTAGGGTCTAGTCACAGTCAATCCTATTAAACACATCCACCAATAAACAAAGGAAATGTTAAACAAAAGGAACCTCCGATTCCCTGACGTTAACCTCTCAGTCATAGCACTGTCCTTGCCACTTCCTCCTCCTCAACTGTTCAGTCCACTCCTACTTCCCCTGAACCGATCCATCGAGGAAAACAAGGACAGTCATCTCCGGAAGCCATGACTAGGATACAACCCATGTGCACTGAGAATTTGTATTTTTTCCCAAACATGCCAATGTGTATGCCCTGTGCTCTCGCTTCTGGGGTCCTAATTCATCCGTTAATGATAATGCCCTCTTCAATACTCATCCCCTTTTCACCCTTCTGCTGGCAATGTGCACCATGGCTAGGGAACACCAATCTCCCCTCCTAGGCCTTTCCTCTCCCCATCAGCTCAGAAATCAGCTACTTGACTTCTCACTATCAGGATGGAAATCCTCGCAGGTTGAGGATGGTTGACAAAGGCCCACGTCAAAGCAGGCTGAGCGGGACAAACAGCTGACAAGGAAGAAAACACATTTCTGCTCTAAGGCATGGGACATGGAAGGAGAAGAACAAAGACAGCCTGAGTGGACAAAGGTCTGCTAGGGCATGATGAAGCATGAGCCTAAAGCCACTGGTAAGACTTCCTGCATCTATTAAACCCATTTATATCGAAGGATTGCAAAATGTCAAAACATGTTGTTCTTTATTGTCCCCATTTTTAAATGTATTTCAGTTTCAGCTTGATTTGTGTAGGGAAAGGAAAAAACAAGGGAAAGAATTGATGCAATTTAAATATGCTTAATTGCAATTTACTGGGTCTAACTTGGTTATAAAGCTGGTTTTCAGCGGGGTTCCTGTTCTGTGGCTTGAAGAGGGAGAGTGAAACAAAACAAGAAATTCTAAAACACAACATGAGCAAAACAGCAGGTAACACAGGGCTTGAGGTAATGCTATACAAATAAGCATCAAGGAAGTAAACACAAGTATCCTCTCAGCCTAATGAGGACAAACACGGTTAATTATAGCTGCATTCCAGTTTCACAATTACTCAATTAACACAAGAGAGCTGAAACAAGTGGCTGTTTAAGCTCAGGGATTGGCACGCTGCTGTAGAAGGGCCCAAACCAGCTGTCTATCTAAGGATGCATTGTGTGTGTGTGGAGGGGGGGAGAGAGAGAGAGAGAGAGAGAGTGTGTGTGTGTGCACATGTGCATGCCTGTGTGTGTGCGTGAGGAGAGACTGGACTGGGGTAGCTTACTCAAGACGTTGTTTCTCCTCGTCACGGCCGTTAGGACTCCATAAATCTGATCAATCGCTTTCTCTTAAGAATCCTAAACCCCGCCACTATCACCAGCCCCGTGACTAACATCCAGCTACTGTATCCTGTTTTTCCTTGTCAAGGGTGATGAAAAAAGCACATTGTCAGGCTGGAAAACGAAAAAGAGAGTGATACAACCAGAGGGTGTGCAGTCTAACATGGCTCGTTGGACTGGTATCAGAACATAGGTGTACACCTGAGCCAACCAGATCCATTAACAGAGCCCATGACCAGAACACAGAGTCCTGATAGAGGGGGGCTGTGCCTCCCCTAGGACTACTGCAGTAATTCATGTGTACTGGCCTCAGCACAAGGGCACTCCCTGGTAAAATACACTATGGATGTCAGCAGCAGTCAACCAGGGGGAATTCTGGTCTTGCTCTCTAAGGTTACACTTGTGGCAACTTATAAAAAAGAAAAGATGCATAAAATGACACTTCAAATTCATTATATTTTCTCTTTAATAAAATGTTGCTGTCTCTCCTACCAATTTACTCTTGAAGTTGCATGTTCATCATTGGGCCCTGTATGATTGCACTGGAACTTTTTTGAGCTGGTCTAGCCGAAAGGACTCCAAGCTGCAGTGTATTGCCATGCACAAACCTCTCATACAATGGCTGGTTAGGTTAGTGATGTTGGGCCCACTCACACAGACTCCTCTATGGGACCACTATGGGGTCCCCTGTCAGTGGCCTTAATGTCTGTCAGGAGCCTGTCTGTTACCCTGACCTCTTCTGCCTGGTCATTAAACACAGAGCTCCCATCCAGACCAAACCTCTTCTGACAGATACACAGAGTGGGCTTTCGTCTGAAAGCACAAAAGGCAGAGCAGGAGAGGAGAAAAAAAACTAAGAGTCAATTAGGTGATTATTAATTCATGGCCCTTTTCCGTAAACCAGGGGCTTTTGTGCTGTCGAGTCCCGTAAGTGAATTGGACTTTGGCACCTTGTCTCACCTCCCATAGCTGGGCTGTATTATTCAAGCAGCAAAGGGGCTGTCAGCACACTGCCCTGGTCTCTGGAGCAATCACAGCCTTGTTGTGCTTTCAAGGGGAAAAAAGATGGCTGCTGGAGTGAGTGACTGACACAAGGCAGACTGAATTAACTACAACAGGTCCTCTGCCATTGAAATCCTGAAGGAGTGCAATCACAGCTGCCATTTTGCCATTAATCTACTTTGTCCTTGGGAAGACGCATCCATATTCTGAAAGATAGAGCTAACTGGTTGCAATAAACAAGGGTAGAACAAGAGAGAGAGAGTGGGAGAATGATTTCTTGTGGTGCATGGGAGGGGAATCCCCCACCCACTGGCTGACGTGGTCTGACTGTCTCCTGAGAGGCCTGGGAAAGAGAGGCACGGGGTCATCACCATCTCCTAAGCCTCAGCCCCCACATTCCCAGTGTCCCTTTCTTGCCTTGGCAGCCTCGGGCCTCCAGTTGTAAAAACATAACCTATCATCCAGTCCATCCATGCAAGCCCGGGCTGCATGTCTTTATTGCCACTATTCTGAACCAGAACAGATATTTCCTCCCACTTAGGCTCATGGCCGCTATCTTCTGTGGTACCCTTTCAGAACAATGTCTCCTCAGATCCCCAGCTGCCTCAAACCCCACACCTTCACACTGCAGAGGGCTGCCACCATCTCCCAGTGTCCCTGTGCTCCACTAGGGCACGCTCACCTCTACTCCCTCAGCAATTTAGCCATTAATATGGAGAAGATGATTCAACTCCCCAGTGCTACAAGTCATTCACCTTTAATGCATATGCTAACTTCTTCGCCTTTCTATCCATGTTTTTAATCTACAACCTGCGCACAGGCCGCGTTCCATTTCACCTCATATTTCTCAGGTAATTACGTTGCATCAATTAATTTCAAATAAAAAATACAACCAAGGCCTAAAACCAAAACACTTCATATTGAAACGCCATACTGAATCATTTCTCACTATCCATTTATTAAACAACAACTAAATAAGCACCGTTGTATGAGGGGGAGTGAGTGAGATGGAGAAGGAAATACACAGTGGGAGAGAGAGAGAGATAGAGAGAGAGAGAGAGAGAGTCTTATGCAGGCCTACAGGCATGAGTGCAACAAAGACAAATTCAAAATGAAGAAATTAAAAGGAGATATTAATTAGCGCCAGTGTTATTAATCTTCTGAGCAGGAGGCTGACATGGCGTTCACCTTTAGAGGACACTTCCAGACGCAGCACTGGTGCTTGGCCATTAGACTACCAGTGGTAAAACTCATAAACACTGAGCTTTCAGGGAGTTGGCTCGCAAACAAGGACAATTTATGGCCTATTATCTTCAAAGACAAAGGGAATTATAATTTGAGGAATGACAAGCACTCAAAGGACATGATGTGAATATGTAAACATTTTCACTGCTCTCCCCTGATTTCATGTGATACCACCTAAATATTTATCGTCCTAGTCCTAACTAAGGGTTTAACAGCATTAACAAATCACCACTAAACTGGTTGACTCCCAGTTTAAAGTAACACAATCATTTTCTTAAATATTTTGAATCTTTTTTTCATCTCAAATCACATTTAGAGTCCAGATAAATCTAGATATCTAGACTGTATTTGCTATAGAACAATCCCTAACACTTGGTTTACCTCTTCCTGAATGAGAAGACTGACAAAGCACACAAATGAGCACAGACTGCAATGTCACTCTGCTGCATCTAGGGGATGCTAAACGTCATGTTCATTAGAAACTCAGTACCTATACAATAACAGACTATCTGCCTGCATGTGCAAACACACACACACACACGCACACAGCCACAGAAATTCATAGGTACAAGTATATGACATCCAGCTACTTGATGTTGATTTAATCTATGGGGGTTTATAGGCAAAAGGTAAATATTCAACAGAAAATAAGTGGCGAGCAATCTGTGTGTGTCTGGTGTGGATGTGGATGACCCGAGCTGTAAAATATGTTTTTCCTCCCTTCCTCCAGCTTCCATAATTTGAAAGTCAGAAAAGGGGGTATGAGTGGAAGCATTCATCTACCAGCCCCCTGGAACACACAGACCATCTCTCCTGTTTCCTTATGTAGGCCACCAACTCTCAATACCAACCCTTCCCATACATTTATGTTAAACATGTCATATCACATTGTGGTCTTTCCCCCCCAAGTCCATAAGTGTATTAACAATTCACCTTCCTACCTCCCCTACGCTCACCACCCTGTCGCCTTTCTCCTTGCTGCATCCCTATGCATTCAGCTGTTGCATAAATACACCACCTGCCTTAAAAAAAGGTAAGGATCCCCTTCCTAAGCAGAAGCCTTTCCCTTTCACCACTGCTGTCTCAGCTAGGTGAACAAGGCATGAGGAGAGAGGAGAGAGACTCATGACTAGCCATTTATATATATTTCACTCCTAGCATTATAAATGACCCCTTGGATTACTTATTGGGGAGGGTGGCTAATAAACGTCATTGTTCAAATAACTAAAGATTTTAGCATTAGACCTAAATTTGCTGTTTTACATCATTTCTTTCCTCCCTTCTCTCATGATTTATACTCATGACATATAGCTGCAACGCATGTCATCTGCAGTGTGTGTGTACTGCATGGCATTTTGGCATGTTTGTATGCATGTACTTACACATGTATGCATCATCCTTGAGGTAAATGAAAAGCAACAGAATGATGAAGGCATCTTTCAGGAGATGACATGCAGAATACATATGCATTTTATACAGGCTTCTGATGTATTTCTAAATGATTTTAATGAATACCAAGGAGCTGTGGCACTAAAGAGAAAATAAGATTGACAGTGGCTTTAAAAAGAAGGAAGCCTTTTTTCTGTGTTTGCTAATGCTGTCTGTTTGACAGTGACTGTCATTTGTAAAGGAACAATGTTGCCGCATTCTGTTCCAATAGTTGCATGACAAGGATGAGAAGAAACACTTCAATAGTTCTAATGATGGACCTTAGAAACAGCTCAACATCAGACAGTGGGAGACTGAGCCCCTTTCAGATACTCCTTTAAATAACAGGTTAGCTCAGACGCTCATACACCATACAACATACGCACCATCAGTGTGTCTACCGTGCAGACATCTTCAGACAATCAGCCAAAACAAGTGCTCCTCTGTTTACCAAATGCATTGTGGGCTCTTCCTCTCTGCTTTTTTATACAGGAGATACAGGAGGCTTTCTACGCTTTCTTTGAATGGGCATTGCATCCATCAATCACAAAAAAGTTTTGAAGTACAAAAAAGGGCCCTTCCATTAAACTACAGCTGCCTACCTTTAGCTGACAACACAGCCTTGAACCCTCCACCTCAAACTACCCACCCACCTTTTCACTGACATCAAACAGAACCTCAGACCTGGTTCCCTAATGCACCCGCTATTTTTAACTAAGCGTTTCTAATAAGCTGCGGGGAAGCTGTAAATTTTTCATATGCAAGCACATATTTCCTTTGTGAAAACACAGAAACACACTTATTTGGTGATTAGCGACTGACAGAGGGGAGGAAAGGAACTGAATATGCTTGTATCAAATTGCATGCCTTTCAAAAAAGAGGAATCCTAATGCGAGGAGTCGTCTTCCTGTGCACCACAGGTATGAGTGAATTATTAATCGGCCAGCTCATTTTAATGCTTTTTAAAGTGCTTTATTTTGATGTGCTAAAACATACTTTTAGCCATATTCAGGCAGGCATGCATATCATTAGTTCTTCCATCAAAGAGGAGCGTCGCCCTTTCAAAGAGCGCAAACAACTCAGCCTCATTTAAAATAGAAGTTCGGATATCAAAGACATTTTACAAAGGCTGGGCTTCAAAAACTGTGATGAAGTTTTTTGCTGTACTTTAAAAAATCTTAGGTATGCAAAAGGTCTGAATTGTTTTCCAGCTTTTAACCTGACTAGTGTAAATCAAAACATCCTGCAGTAACACGAGTTAGACAAGTGAGAAGCATCTATCCAGGCCTGTTACTGTTCAGAGCCATATTATCAGAAATCTCTTCTATTGAAAGAGATGTTATAACTGCCGGCAGACATACAAAATAAATAGCTCAAAATAAAAAAAAGAGGAAGAAAAAAAAAAGAAAAATGAAACTATATATAATTTACACTGATTTTTCAGAATTGTAAAAAAAATACAAAAACAAAAGCATCATGCCTCATTATATCCCAGTGGTAGACACAAGACAAGGCCTTACATTATAGGCTCTTGGTTCAACCCCCTGGTCTGATTACATCTGCGTGTTCTGAGAGTCTCATACAAACTTCAAGTAAAGTATTGGAGCATATTTTGAAGTAGGCCAGCACAGTTTGAAGGATGGCCATAGAGTGTCTGTGTTAAAAGGAAGTGTCAACATCTCTCACACTCCTGACAGTACACTATGGAAACACCCTGGCTCTGTCACCACTGGCTCCAGACAGAGTTACTATCAATGTTATCAAATTACCACTCATATTGGTTCTATTATTACCGCCATTACTAAAACTGTTTTTACTATACTACTACTTCCATCTACTACCACTACAAGTACCACTACTGCAACAACAACAGCTATTACTACTAAGTACTACTACAACTATCATCTCTCACTGTAAACAGTATTCCGTTACAATATGTAGGGACTAACCTCAATATTTTCAATACTAATGCCATTATTATACTTATATATATTACTTATACATATATAAGTTTAGGGTGTAAGTTTTAGAACAGCTAGTCCATAGTTCTGTCCATAGTCCGTAGTTCTGTGATTATCTCTTCTGGTCCCACAAACAAGAAAATCCACACAGGCACACAACCATGAACTCAAGGTGACAGGGTATCCAAGGTGAACTATTCAAACTGGAAACATCCCTTCATGTAAAAAATGTTTTTCAGATCCAAATTTCCTAAACTGCTCAAACGGGTTATCAAGAAGATGCGACAAGGCCTTAAACACAAGTGGCCCAGGAGTAGGCCTGAAACTCCAGTGTCTCCTCCCCTCAGCCCTCCCCCCTCCTCTCCCCTCCCTGGAAGTCAACACCTGCGCCTGCCATTAGAGAGGACCATGGATAAAAATGTCCCTTTGTGATAACATTTAAAACAGGTGAATGTTTCAGCAACAATAACTGAAGGTTGTATGTGTTTATGTGTGTGTGTGGGTGTGTATAGTAAAAGTGAGAAGGGGGCAGTACTAAGTGTGTGCCCACGTGGCTCAGCTGGAGTTATACATACAGACCCCTCTCCCCACATCGCCCATTGAAAGTAGACAAAACATGAGTCACATGTCACCTGACCAGATTTTCTAAATTGACTAACTGATCTGATGTGATTTGATGAGTGGAGAGCCGCAGAAAGAAAAAGCAGCCTTTGACTACTAGAATTGGATTTGGGGAGTTCTGAGAGAGCGCTTAATACTTAAAAGCGCTCTCGATATTTTGATAAAATGTATATAATTCAATTAGACAAAAGGCCTGTTGTTCAGCACAATTCAGGTGCAGGGCCACATGTTTCCTGTGGGCAGTATCCCCCAAAATGTGTGTAGTGTAAATATTGGCCTTACCTGTCCCTTTGGTGAGCTCCTTCTCCCCCCCACTCTCTCTGTCTTTGGTTTGGTCCTCCTGGTCTGTGGTGGTCTCACTAGCAGCCTCCACATCCTCGCTCAGCTCTCCTGAAGGGGGAGGAGAGGATGGGATATGTAAATCACCACGCCATCAGAATTGGTGGAAGCACTTAAAGGGACGGCAGCGTTTTTTTTCTATAGGAGCTTGCAACAATTACATTCGCTGACACGCAGTTACAAGGTTAGCAGACAAAGAGGGCGGAATCTGCTTTCTGCCCTGCGCTGTTTGATCATCAGGAATGCAATTTGAAATTTATTTTGACTTATTTTGAATTATAAAATTTTATAAAAAAAATAAAAATAAAGACGTAATGCACATACAAAGCTAGAATCAATAAGTATAATAATAATTTATTACTAGAAAGACTTAGAATAATAATATTTTACAACTATTTTAAAATGAGACCTAAAAGATATATTTCTTCATCTATTCAAGACCATGACACAAATATCTTTATGGCTTCCTCTGTTTAATGTGGACATAAAACTGCAGAAAAACCACACACATATGGTGAAGACATACACACATTTTCCAAAGTGGTTAGAAGTATGCAGACGAAAAAATAATTGTTTGAGCAGTATGCTTCTAGAGAAAGACCTTATACTAGATGACCCCCCCATTCTCTCTCTCTCTCCCAACACACACACACACACACTCATGCATTACTGTCCCCAGCTGCAATCTGCTAGGTTACTTACCAATACAAGCCTCATTTCACTTCTACTATCCTACTATTGCAAAATAAAAATCATAAATATTTAAAACTTTCAGAGCCACAATTCATTTTATTTTTATGCCAAGACAAAGGCAGAAATCCCCTGTAACCACCTTAAAAGCCTCAGCTCGATATATCAGGCCATTTAGGAGCATTGAAGTCCAAACAATGGATATCCGATAACGCCATTTGTAAGTAACACACAGAGGAAAAGATAGCAAAAACAGATAATAAAAAGGGCATCAATCTTGTTTATTTCTCTCCAGTGCCCCCTGAGCATCCCCTTTCCCTGTTAAGTTTGTTTAAAAGTAGTGGGACTTGCATGCAACAGCATTGATTTGACAACAGTAAACTCGGCTGCAGTCAATAAGCCCTATCAGTTATTACACAAGTCAGCTAATTCTTAGCAAATGTACTTAAATGCTCTTTTGAAAATGCTTCCATGCTCAGGTCTCTACTCTACGAGCTATTGATATATTGACAATGCTACAACAGCTACTGAAATATCCTGTTCAAGTATTCAGCCCTGCAGTCATCACACATCTGATCTGAGCTCACCACTTGACTACCCACAGCCAAAACCACTTTTATGTTACATTATCCTGAACACTCACGGTGTATTCCTTTAGTTATGAAACATTGCATATATACTGAGTGTACGTACTGTTCCAAAACTTCTGGAGCAAAAGCCTCGTTCAGCTACATATACATTTCTGAATCACAAGGTATTTCCAGCATTTCCTTTCATAATGACAGTTTTTCATGATGCATGATGCACTATTTACCCTCAAAGGGGAAATAGATACCTTGTATGAAAATAAGCCATGTCCCTAAATTATTTTGTGATTTGATGGCATGTGTATATATGTGGGTATTAAAGAATGCACTTTCTAATAGTTTCAGTTTTCTCTGTACGTGAAAAGATATTAACTTTTTCTCAGCATCTTACAAGAGAGAGGTGAAAGATTCTGTGTTTTGAGCTACATATTTTCAGAATGAACATTGGTATCTTAAACATGTATAAAAGTGTCATCTTTGATAACGGTTGATTGAACACAGACTATTGCTGTGGAATCAACTGTCAACTAATATACCACTGATTATTGTTGACAAAAACATAGGTGATGTTATTCAGTTTGACAAATTAAAGTCAATGAAAAACAGAAGCAATATCCTCCATTTCATGCCTGTTGATACCAATACTATATGAAACAGTTTTCTGAGCAGAATGATTGGTGTATGGATTGTGTTGTTAGGCATTATAGCTAGAAGTTCATCCTGTGTTTAAATACATATGTATTAAAGAGGGATGACTGCCTGCTAGTAAAAAGGACATTTAAGTGTTCCCAGGAACCCACATGCATGAATACATTTTTCTTATTTTATTTTTGACCATGTTTCTATTTTGTTTCCAAAGCAACCCATGATTTCCATCCAGTGCAGCCCATGCAGTTCTGGTGAGGCGGTTCTTAAACATTGGCCGGAAAACCAGAGATCCGCTACCGAGTCCCAAAATCCCATCTAACTCATGCCTGTATAAATCTGCACAGCTCCTAGAGAATTAGGATACCGTACAGCTGCATAGGTGCTCAGATTACAAAATAATCCCCAGGTAAATTTTTTCACCTTTAAAAATGGGACTAGGTGTCATTTCTTTGCTATGTTATACTTGTAGTGAGACTAATTTCATACCTCCACATTAAGACGCACACTTTGCGCTTAGCACACTACACATGTTTTGCTTCAACATTCCCGTGATGTGCAGGTGCACTCAACATTCCAACGCTATTGAACGCCACTGTATGCCCCACCCCCCTAACTTCCAGGATACATGCACGCATATGGGCAGACACATGCTCGTGTGTTGCGCGCGCACACACACACACACACACACACACGCACACACAGACATATTTTGTTCCTCTTTCAGCACACACAGTAGAGACCACCCACCATCATGTTTGCAGAAATGCAGACATTTCATTCCAGGAGCAGCATTACATCTTAAAGCGGAAAATGGCTTTGCCTATTCCTCATCTCATCTCCAACGGTATTACAGAATGATTAAAGCCGGGCCGACCATAATTAATGAAAGGTCATGAGTGGCCTAAGAGTAGGATGCAAATGGAAGAGCCACTAAAACTGTAGTCATAGATTAACTCTGGAAATAGATGGGGAGAAACACTCAAAGCTATGGCAGCAGGCCATTTCTAACCCAAATCTCAGAGATGTAAAGGACAATAGCCTGAAGGTTGTCTCCTAATTAATTGTCTTCATTAACCATCCTAATACAATGATATGAAACAGTTCCATTAATCTAATCATGCAAGCTGAATAAGCTCATTGCCGACACAGAGATTACACTCATCTGTTCTGAGCGTATAAATATCAGCATTCCTCTGCCAGTCACTCAGTGGGGACAGTCCATGGGCTCTCTGTTCTAGCATCTCACACACACACACACACACACACACACACACACACACGTACGCACGTATACACGCACGGGCGCACGCACGCGCTCGCACACATCTACGCGCTCAGCACACTTTCCCTCTCGCCTTCCGCCGGTATGTAAGTGCAGAGGCTTAATCAGACCCATAGGTGTCACCCTATACAAGCCGGGAGAGAGCAACTCTCACACACTAATGGGGTGTGGGGGGAAGGGGCTGAGCAGCAACAGACAGAAACACACAGGGAAGGGGGAAAAGGGAAGAAATATGTGGAGATGACAAAAGCAGATGCTATGCAGGAAGCGTCCGGTGAAGATGAGACACTGAAGACAGCAAGATTACCTTCAGATGAGAGAGAGCAGCCTTCCTTTCCCCTGAAGAACAGTGATTACACTAATGCTAATCAGACTGACAAGCACAAACGGCCAAATAAATAATTGATGGTAACCACTGCACTTTCCAGTACTCCTTCCCAGACTGTAGAGTAGAGCAAAAGTAAGTAATAATAGTCACTCTAGATATCATTCACTAGGTCAGGCTCCTCCTCCATCCTCGGCCTCAGCAGAATACAGTGCTATGATGATAACTGCCTTTTTTCTTTTCTTTTTTTTTTTTTTTTTAAAAACACAGAAATCCAATCCTACCTGAGAACGGCTCCAGAGTTCCTCAAACAGTAGTGAGTCTCTGCTCTTTTCTGCACATATCCCTCTTTCATGCTCAGCCAGCAACACTGTCTTGTCTGTCCCTCTTCCCTCTCGTAAGTCCTGGAGAACCAGCGCGGGGGCTGAGCTGAGTTTCTCCCTCTCCCCAGCTCTAGAGTACTAGGAGCGGGGGTTGAGCTCAGCTACTCTCTGGGCTCTGTGTGTGGAGCGGTGGTGTCTGAGCTCTCATTACTCTCATTATGATTATTGAGGCTGTTGTTATCATTTTAACCAGGTGTCACAGCACTGCACTGTAAATCAGAGGTGCACTTCCCCCCCACTTCATCCAGGGCTGGACAGCTTCCTTTTCTTTAACGCTGCAGTGTCGGATAAAAAGCAATCTTATTTCACACCTCGCAGACTCTATCTTTCTCCCCTACTTCTTCTTTTAAAAATCCCCCTCTTGCTCCCCCCATCATCCCTTGCACCCCTTCCTTATATCAAAGCTGGCCTGACTCCGGACTGGAGAGTGTAAAATGAAAGTGACAGGAGGGTACCATGGGACAATGGGACACAGGCCCCATGCTGGGGGCTTTCATGCATTGTCCGCTCCTCATATCAGCACCTCTGCGCCCCATACGCGAGACCCCCCTTTTAAAGCACAACACACAGAAAAACACTCCTACCTCCTCCCCCCCCCACCCACCCCCACCCTCCGCTACCTCCCTCCTTACGTCCTCACGAGCTAGCTGTCAGAAAACCACGACAGAGCGGAACATGCCCACTCCTTAACCAGAGACAAGACGGGCTTTTACTTATGAACAACCAATAAACCACAACATGGCATTATCAGCAAAGCCACTACAAAGCACAAAACTAAGCTAAAATAAGGACTAATATCATGAAGTGCAAAAAAAAAAAAGCATTTAAAATGATTTTACAAAATAATATAATAATTCATTATCCTAATGTATTGTTATAAATGCAGTACAGAAATGAGGATTTCAACTTCAAATTTGAAATAAATTCCAAAATGTTAATCGTAAAAATGAACAAGTAAAAATACACAAGTTGCACATCACAAATCGTCAACACAATCAAGTGTCAAAAAAAAGCACACACAACACCTGCTGAACGAAAACCCAGACCTGACACACACACAATCTCTCTCTCTCTCTCTCTCTCTCTCTCTCTCTCTCTCTCTCTCTCTCTCGCTCTCTCTCTCGCTCTCTCTCTCACACACACACACATTCACATTTAGGAAGCAAAGAAGAGTGAGCTACCTCTTTGGTTTAAAGGGCCGCGTCTCCCTGTTGGGCTGAGTTACGTGCTAGATTCCTGACCTGTCTATGGGGGGACATGGCGGCCTCTCCCCACTGGCCCTGCTGTGACCTCAGGATCTAAATGTGAATGAATACTTTGTGTCTCCATGGGGCTGAGGGCAGGAGGGGAAGGGGGAGCAGCAGCGCGGCAGAGGAGGAGGTGCAGGAGAAGGAGGAGGAGGGGGGTACGGGGTTAGGGCAGCTAATAGCAAAAAAAAAAAAACTTTAAACAGCAAGTTAATCACAAACAGCAGTGATAGCTCACACTGCCTTAGAACAATACCACAGCAACCCCCTCCTCCATCACTCTCCCAGTGGTGCCCCCTCATCAAACAAGACCCCTAGGTCTTCCACGCAACACTTAATTTGATCCCCCTTGCCTTTCAAAGTTACCGGCCATTTCAATGGACATTCAGCGCACCGAGAGTCACGCATGGAATTCATTTTTTCCTGTGGACGACAATAGTAGACGGCAACAGAAAAAAAATAAATCAAATTTAAAAACGCCACTGGAACATCCTGTCATTCAAAATGGGCGTCACTTTGTTCCAATAACTGATCACATCAGCCGCATCACCAACATGACGTCACTGATGCAGCGGAGTTTGTGCATCTCCCACAAACAGGAGATCATTAGTGATGTAATGTAACTGCTCTCCTATGCTCTCAATAATTTAAAGAGTCTGGATTTGGAAACGTTATCCAGCACCGTGTGGTGTATGCTAATCGTATCAAATATTACCCTAAAGTGGGGTCTCGTGGGAAATGATACTAATTAGAAGTATTTCTCATGATAATGGCATGTTTAGACAAATTACAAATAAAGAGGATAAAGCAAAGTGCCGCTCTAGTTCTCTTCTCTTTGTGTTTTACTTGAGTGATGAAGGAGAGGAAGATCTAGGTTAATGTGGCTACACAGGGAGTGAGCATTCAGGGACTGCTCACTCTTCTGCCCCAGCTCACTCACACACACACACACACACACACACACACACACACACACACACACACACACACACACACACACTGACTTTCTTTCAGTGTCCAGGATGATGGTCGCCTCACAAACACACATTATGTGCACAATGGAAGATGCAGGCTGTACTTTTCCCTGCTAGGCGGTGGGCTAAAAGCCTGGATAGGAGGCAAAAGCATCGCTGGGCACTGCTCTTCCATCTACACTGCCTGGGGGACACTGTCCCGCACAAAGACAGTCACCCTCCCTCTCTATCACCCCCTACCATGCATTTATGCTTATCGTCCTCTGCTGTTGCCTTTTCTTACACGTACATCCTTTCATTAATGCATCTTTTTCCTTTTTCCTCGAGCTCACACTACAATGGCTTCACCTATTTCCAGCCATTCAAAGGGACTGAACAGAATTGGGGTGGGGGCTGGTTGAAGGGAGGGGCGGCTATGAAATAAAGCATCACCACTGTCATGAAGGGCAATCACATCAACTCTGAAATATTCACCAGTGGGTTGGAAAATGTGATGGTACAGTTGTGACAGGCGAACAGACGACTCCCCCCCCCCCCCCACTCTACCCCGCAGTCCCCCGCCCCTCTCTCCATCAGGGCGGAAGCATGGTGGGCACTCTGAATATGTAGAAATATGTATTGATTTTTCATTTGGCAAAAAAAAGGGACATAAAAATCACATAACCTGAAACTGTCACAGCTCTTTTGTTCATAGCTCATCTCTCCCGATGTTTGGCTTTTGCCACAAACTCTCTTTAATTACCAGGTACAGCGAGCTTCAGAGCCTTTCTCCACAGAGACACAGCCACATACCAGCCTGCTGGGCTTAACAAGACAGCCCACATCTATTATATATGATATACACCTGGCAGCTTTTGTTTCATATCTGACTAATAAGCATAGTGAATGTGACTATACCCACAGTTTGTTTTGTTATTATACACATGATATATTGCAAATAGCCTCCTTGAAGAAACCCTTGGAAATTACACAATATGGTATTGCACATTTAAAAAAACAACATTTTCATTTTAAAGTTAATGCGGTTTAGTCCGACCACTCCATACCGCTTTGCTGAGAGGGTTCAACATGAAATTCAATCACTGATCTAAGTTTGTACAACCAGCAGGCAGATGTATGTGTCTTTGTTTATGTGTGTCCATGCATATGTATATGTGTATGTGTATGTGTATGTGCATGTGCATGTGTATGTGTATATGCATGTGTATGTGTATGTGCATGTGTATATGCATGTGTATGTGTATGTGCATGTGCATGTGTATGTGCATGTGTATATGCATGTGTATGTGTATGTGCATGTGCATATGCATGTGCATGTGTATGTGTATGTTCATGTGTATGTGCATGTGCTTGTGCATGTGCATGTGCATGTGTATGTGCTTGTTCATGTGTATGTGCATGTGTATGTGCATGTGCATGTGTATGTGTATGTGCTTGTTCATGTGTATGTGTATGTCCATTAACAGGTGCTTATCTGTTTATCTCTGTTTTTAGGCGCTGCAGCCCAGTACAGTGGACCGTCTGAAAAAGATCTCTGCCTGTCGATTTATCGAATGCGGCATTTGCATATCTTTGTAGTGCATCCATCTGCCTGTGGAGGTATTAGCTCAGAAAATCAATGTTGCCATGGTTGGATGTATGTAGCGCCCACCTCGGCGCGTGTTAGGAGTCCAGCTCACAGCTCCCACATGGCCCCATTTACATGAGTCCTGCCGACAGAGGCTTTGCTGCTGGTCCTTCCATTTGTGTAAACATACGCAAACATATTTCCCGGCATGCCCCACCAGACTGGGCCGGTTTGCCATCTTCCTGGATGGTCGTCCTGCCCTGCGCTGCCTCCACACACAGACCTGGGCCTGACTGGCTGCTTGTTTATGAAAGCGTACGAACAGATAAAACAGAATTCACCAAGGTTATGAATACCAATACAGCTAATCAATTATATTTCAAATCTAAAATATAGGCTATCGCTGATGTGTTTGCTCTCAAATGTTCCCTGTCTGCGAAGTTCAGATGTCTAGGACAGCCTGTCGAGGAGAGGAGGAGGATGGTGGGCCGGTATCTGAATTCAATATATGCATGGCAATCTGTTCAGCTGATGTCATGTCCAGTTACATACGTGAACAGTCTATGTGGGGGCCATACTGTGGATATGATATATTATTGTAGAAGAGACTAGAGTGGATACACTGGGAAACTTTTCTTCTAATACTCACCATAACGTCATTAGGATACAAGTCTGGCTGGTTGCTCATGGCTAGCTGCTAAAGAAATTCAATGATTACACTGCACAGGCACTTTAAAACATCCATGAGACTGCTACCACTTATTGGGAAAAAAATGCTCTCCCTACCTCTATCAGTTCACTTTCTAATACAAATCAAACACAGGGAGCTTTCTTTCACCATTTGTCTTTCTTTCTGTTCCTCTTTGCATACCCCATCCATTACTTTCGCATGAAATATGAAAAGGCAATATCCTCTCTGTGTTTGTACTGAAGCGTAATGCGATTGTGTTGTCATTTATAGGAAATAATCGCAAACCTCTCTTTCATTTTCCAGTTCAAATAACCATGAAAAATTAGCCTGCAATGTCAGGGAGGACAACAAAGGGACGCACACAGACTATCGCTTCACCACCGCGCTTGACATTTCTCCTTAATAGGAAAACGGGTGGTTGTTTCTATCTTTCTTTTTCAATCTTTTTCTTTTTCTAAGCTCTTTTTTTCCCCCTTGATTAAAAAGTTCTGCGCTCGGATCTTTATAAATCTTTCCTGGGTCTTTACTTGGTGTGGAGGGTCTCTATGCTAGGGTGGGGTAGAGGGCTACATACTTTGGGCCCACATTGCACCCTGCTTATTAGCACCCCTACCCCTGTCTGCTAATGGCTACCGTTGGAGGGAAATGTCGCCAGACAACCACTACGGGGCCGAGGTCTCCGTGACTACCGTCCAGCAGCCTGATAGATAAATAATTCAGGAGCTATCAGACTCCCTGGCAGCAGTGCAGTCCCAAAAACACACACTTAGGACACAGCTTGTAAAGACCTTAGCTGATCAGCATTTAGACCTTACAAATGATGTACAACCAGATGTCTGCACAAGACCCCACACAATTAGCCTTAGCAGTAGTCTAGCAGGATCCTTTTTATTTAGAGAAATCTTTATTTTCAGTGTGAGCAACAAAGTAATGGTAATTGGATTGCTTTCTGTATTACTGCCATTAGAAGGCTTAATAGGCAGGCTGTTTTTCACTGTAATTATGTTCAAAATAATCAAGCTGCTTTGCAGTGCAATTATTGGAGATACATTTAACTAAGTTTATTTTGTGCTCACAGCACTAGGTATAGAGAAAGAAGAAAGAATTGAATAACAACTATTAGATAAATAGCTACACAGAGTTTGGCATGAAGTACGTCAAAACATTCCTAATGTCACTTTAGTTTGTGGGCCAAAAGGTCACGGTGCCTCACCTATGCTGCTAATGAACCATGCTAGTTTTCATCTATGAGATCATCCAGTAAAGCTTCATCAGTGATTTATCAATCTGAACCCAAACCTGAACCCAATTTACTTGGAGACTCATGGTTACGGTATTATTTTGCATCTCTCCCACACAGATTGACATTCAATGCCGCTGAAAGATTACGAGCTCTCAAAGCCACAGTGCTTACCAGCACAGGTCGGTACCTTCCTCTTCCTCTGGGTGATGAGGCATTTCTCCTGATGGACCCAGTGTCCTCTTTTTCCTGTGCACTTCTGCTTGCCACTCTTTGGAGTGATGAGAAATTAAAGGGAGGTTCTGCGTGATTGTCAAGATCAAATGAAACTAGGTATTTGCCAATCTATTGAGAAGTAGTCTTGTTACCCCTCGTGGCTTTCTTCACACATGATTTTCTCCTAATCTACATATTTCCAAAGCTGGATTTCATCTGGCATTATAGCTTGTGATGCATATAATGAGATTTCCCCTCAAAAAGCTAATGAAAAAAGACTCATCTCATGCAATTAGCTGCTCCTTTATTCACTTCTTGTAATGTATTAATTTATTATCACATAATTCTGGAACCATTCTTTATTTATTTGATTAAACACACACACCTTACAGCCTTAATTACAAAAGACACTTGGAGTCAAATAGGATGCTATGCACCACTCAACAATCAGTTGATCTAGTTATCCCTCTAATCTCAATAGTATATCCAGCCAATCTCTTACTAGTCTGTCTTAATCTGAGCATAATCAGTTTACCGATTTGCTTTACGCATCGAAGGTAATCTGAGACTCAGAAATGAACGACAGCTGCCAACATCACACTCCACTACGTCTCTTCTTTTGTCCTTAAAGTTTTATCAAACAACTGTTGATCCGCCACTTCTTCAGATGAACTTGAGTGGGTCAAATGTCAAAATGTTTGGCTGTTTCCTACTACCAGGCAAATCTGGCCGTTTAAAGGCGTGCTATTGTGCACTACGTGAGACGGTGTGTTAGCAAACTCTGATTCTGATTCATAACACAGTGAAAGTGGGCTGAAAGCTCCTAGAGGGGTGGAACTGGGCTGCCCGCTGTGCCACTCTCCAGAGGAAGGGAGCTGGAGTGATTACAGTTAAACACTGCTACTTAGTTATCTTTGCCTCAGCCAAGGGAGAGAGAGAGAGACAGGAAAAGACAGAAAAGGAACATGGGTGTGACCCGCTGTTCTACAATGACCAGAGTGACCAGTGTGTCTGATACATTTACCCCCATGCTGGAGAATCTCATCCCCTCACAACACAACACCTCTTTAGAATGAGCACCAAGACTGATGTCCGTCGGCTAATCAGCTTTAGTGTCTATAATACATCTAGTAACCACACCCTTCACAACCATTGTCAAGTGCAGCTCTGAGGGAAAAGAGATATTATTAAAGAGCCATTCCAAATGCCCTTGGATTGTGAAATGGAGGCCAATTAAATGGCTTTGCAGCATCCATTTTGTGCCGAGTGAACAGGTATGAGGAGGAGGAGGGGGAAGGGAAGGAAACGATGGCAGCAGGGGAGTAGGGAGAAGAGGAGAGCAAAAGTGGCAAAGATGGTACCTGATCGGCCCATCAGCAGACTCTACTAAATAGATTTTTTAATTTATGCAGTGTGTGGAACATTATGAGGGGCTGCAACGCCACATAATTTAATATTACTTTCTAACTTTCAGAGGAAACTGTTAGGCTAATGGTCTCAGGATCACATCAGCAGCATTTGTGAAATGTAAGGTTAGCCAGCATTTGTAATTTTTTTCTCCCCTCCTCTTTCGCTTTAGTGCTGACTCTGCATACAGGCATGGAAATGAGCAGGTCGGTCAGAGCCGCGGAGTCCCTCGCCTCTCTAAAGGCATGGTCAGGAATGAACAATCCCATGCCCTGCTGAGACTGAGGCCTGCTGCTGAATCTGTGCTACACCATGTCTCTCCCTTTTTCCCCATTGTATGCACGGCTCTGGTTGTTAGTGTTGCTGTTGTTGTTTTTATAATGGGTGCTGTTATTGTCCCTGCTGCAGAAGACTTTTCTCACTCATTAGCCAGAGGTTGGGTAGAGTCGAGGGTGAGAGGCCCGATAAGGTACAGAATTAATTATTCATCTCAGTGGTTGGTGTTTGTGTGCTGCCATAGGGGGCTGCAGCAGGAACTCTAACTAGCGGAGGCCTGCCTCGGAGGATTGCTGAATAAACAATTGAAAAAAAATATTATGCAGTGTGTCAGTTACCAGGAGAAGGAAACACTAATCACCGAAACTAATCACTGAAACAACCTCTATAGATTTAGGGTTTTCTTCCCTGTGTACTGATCCAACATCCTATAGTTCAATCATATCTCCAGTCTAGATTCAGCTCCTGGCTTACGCGTGGGCCTAGAGACAGCCCCCTCCCCTCTATCCAGCCGTGGCTTCTCTTGGCTCCAGCCAGGACCAGTGGCCTCCTGAGAAGGCTGTGATAAGAATTCATTTCTTCCTATTATGTGCTCTTGTCCACTGCCTCAGTTCATCAGTTCAGTGCAACCAAGTCAATGAAAGGGCCTGTAATGAAGCAATCAGATGCAGCCTGGTTCTCTGGGCCCCTGGCAATCCATTCTCAGCTCCCAAACCCGAGCTCCCAGCGCAGGGTGTGGATTGGGGTGGGGGCTGTGACGGGGGTGGAATGGACACAGACTGCACAGAGGCATTAATTCATGGCCTTGCCTTTCATAGACTGGAGGATAAGCTCTCACATGTGCTTCAACTCCAGGTCTCCTGTCTCCTGTGGTTTCAGAGAATCTCCAGTTTTAGAGGGCTCCATTATTTTAACCAGGCTTCAATATTACCTACTAAACCAACCAATCAGGTTTCTGCGGGATTCTATGTTTAGGTAACCTGTGAAGGTGGGTTGGTAGAGCTTTCTTTCTCCATCTGCCTCTCCGCACATCTACCCTTTTCACTCCCTTTTCTCCATTGCTGTCTCTCTCTCCTGCCTCCACCTCTCAAAAACCTCTCCGACATGTGGAAACCATTATGGGGAGATTGGGAGAGGAATGTATGTGTTGAATCTTAATCGGTGCCTGAAAGTAGAGGATTCTGGTTCTACTTTGTCTCGTAATGCTGTGAAAGTTGCACTCCAAATTAAAAAAGGTCTTTTTGATCTACCTAATATTGTTTTCTCTCCCTTCAGGGGATGGAAATGGCCAAACTTATCTCTGATCAGCCTCCCCTCCTTATCCTCTCTCACACACATACACAAGGCTGTGGTATTTTGTGATCTGCATTGTGAAGTGGACACGGTTGAAAGGTAAGATGCCAAGCTTACAGCTAAGTCCAGTAAGTAATAATTCAGTGATTTTAGTTGGATGTGGCACAAACGTAAAGAAGAACTAATTTATAGAGATTTATAGATCATTATGTGAATATTTCACATTCATAATCATGAGAAGAAATGATTTGTTTGCTTATGACACAAAAGGGACAGACAAAAAAGATATAGATGTATTAAACTCCACTTTATAAAGAGCACAAATAATGCTCATCGGTCTCCTAAAGCATTTCTGTAAGAGATCCAGAGATATATCATTCGTCAAGCAGCCCAGATGCCTTCGTAACAAACCAAAAGCAGAGAGAGACGTAGGCTCTGTCACTTAAAACATTAGCGTGGCGTTGCCCCGATCCCCCCCCCCTTCATCCACTCCATCTCTGCCCCCACTCCCACCCTCCGCTGTTCACCTGCTGCCAGCTTTGGCAGAGAGACCCTGCGGCTGGATTCTACCTGACAAGAGCTCCTTAACAAGCAGCAGTCATTAACCTCAGGAGCAGGCAGCTGCCATGTGATGTAGTGCACTCGGCCTGCTGCAGAAGGGCCCTATTGATCCCGGACATACTTGGTGCCTTCCTGGATGTTTATAATCAATATGCAAATGGCCCACGGCATTGATTCAATATTAATTTTCAATTAGGGAATTCTCGGGGGGTCCTGAGGGGTCAATACAGAACCGTTCAGAGCAAAGGCTTGAGCAAGTTGCAGGCATTGACGTTCCTCTACCCAAGACAACTTACTTACTGTTTATTTAGCCTGCCCTGCTGTAAGCACCGATTAAGGCTCGGGGTAATAGGCAGAGAGACAGATGGGCCTTTCTTCACTTCTGCAACAACCATTACATAAACTGGATTTTGGTGTAAAGCTCTTATCCAAACTAATAAGTCATCATCTCGCACTTAGTTCTGTTTGTATTGTTGTTTTTGTTTAGTCTGTTTAGGAGCAATCCATAAAGGAACTACAAGAATGAATTGCTCCATTATCCTATCTGTTGAACTTGCTCATATCAGTTTTCATTTCCAAGCAGAGTGACGAGCGATAACTATCTGTTTCCATATGTAGGCATTACTTAAACATGCCACAAATCACACATTTAAGTGTCTTTTGTTCACTGACAATAACACTGCTATAGAATGCGGGAAACAACTACTCTATTTACATCCCTGTGAATATGGAGGGAGAGTGTTGAGCAATGACTGAGGTAATGGATTCCAGGTATGACTAGTCCTGCTCCTCAATGTGAAAACAATAGTATTGATTTATAAGCCTGCTATATTTCCTGTACAGACAGTGTGTCTATCAGAGGCCACTTTATTCAGAGCTGTGGTTTGTTACTTGGCTTTGATTCTCTGGCTTGCTCTCCGTTCCAGCTGTCAAGACACCCAGGCTTTCACGGCTAAGATTATGCAATAATACTGTATGGATCCATTGGCTCCCAAACATCCCTTTAACTTTAGTCCAAGGTTTGCAGTTGAGAAGGCATGGTGAGAGCTGAGAAGGTCAATGGTTAAGAAATAAGAATAAAACTTGTGTGTGATAAGTCTTTGTGTATGCTCGCAATCTAGGACATGGTTGTGAAAGAGCCCTTTACTGCATTGCATAGATTATAGTTATAGCAGTGATAATAATAATAATAATAATAATAACATCCATAGATGATGAAGTGAGTTAGCTGAATATATGAAGCTCTCCTCTAAACATTCAGAACACTATGATCTAGGGACCGATACAACAAAATCATGTAACATCAACGTCATGTTTTCTTAAAAAATAATTTACAATTTGTTTGGTAACCTTTGGTAGCCTCTGCAATCACTCGACAATAACAGGCGTTTTGTACCCTTCTGCATACCGTCCACATTGCAGTCTTCCCACAGCAGAGGAATTCAGAAGAGATAACCTGGTTGGACTATTTGCTGTGCTCGCCCGTAGATGCACTGCCTGAGCTAATTGGTTTAGGGATAACATTAATTACCACATTGCTCATTAATGGATGAAGCCTTTATTGGTTCCATTGATCAGCAGGACTTGTTAGCCATCATCCTAAGCAATGGTGGATGTAACAAGCTTACATATTGGCATATCAATTAATGCAATCAATTCCTGCCTAGCAGTTGCCATTCCCCCTCACTCTGCCTGTCCAACACCCCTCCACTCACCCCCTCCTCCTCATCGTGCATCTGGATGGCCAAGGCAAAAGCCCCGCGTCAAACCAAACTTTATTGAAAGATTTTCTAATTGCTGCTTAAGTTGAGGTGCTTGCACAACTGACTGGTAGAGCTTGTGCGGGTGTTCGGGTGTAGGGGCAAAACGCTGCCTTGGTTTGCCAGTAACGACAGTAGTCCAAGTGATTTTTAGGGCCTGAAAGACAGGAGACGCAACTCCACACTACTGGGAGATAGAAAGTTCAATTGGATTATCTGCCACACGCCATGAAAGCTGTCTCTTGATACTCCACACAGATCACAGCTAACTGCACTGCTCTCGTCTTTAACTTTACCTCCACTCTGGAGAAACTGCCTGCATAATTTCGAACTTCCTTTTCTTTCCCTTTTTTTTTTAAATGACATAAATGCACCTTTTTTAAGAAGCATTGATTAGTTCTTGGAATCCTCTCTGTGACACGGGCGTGTTCCAAAAGGCACGGCTGCCTTTGAATACGAGGTTGGCGTGCCCTGGTGTAACATGGCGGAATGGGTAGAACATGAGGAATGAATGAGGGAGCAGGGCGTGATAACTGAGAGCACACCATGACAAAGTGGAGGGATTTAACGTTGGGCCCGCAGCACTTCATTTGCTTAATAACAGATCATTCTGTAAGAAAGTGGCTGCTCTGAGGGGGATATCACCCAACGAGGATGTCTCACTCGCAGAAATCCTATTTGAAGACAACACCTTTTGAGCGCTCATCCTCCTCCACGCCTAAGACGATCAACGCGCATGACAGGCCCCATTAATATGACACCCCATGTAACCTTGCTCTTTCTCCCTTTCTTCCAAACAGGTACAAAACTGATAGCCAGGGAGGAGGGGCGCTATGTTCTGACTGAACGTGTAACGGGGAGGGGTGGGTGGTGTCTTACACATCCTCTTCCGAGCCACCTGGAGCCACTTCTTAGAGGGTGCGAGCAATGCGTGGAAAAAGGGGTGGGAGGTGGAGGGGATCATGTCGGGGGCCACTATTGCACTCTGTGATGACCTTGCACAGGGCAGAGAGGCAACCTCGAGCCTCTTGAGTCTTGTTAGAACACCAAGGCCTGTTTTTGTTTTTTTTGTTGCTTTTGCCAGGGTTCATTCACTTCCATCTGACTCCTATCTGGCACACTTTTGGTTCACATTGGTGATTGCCTGACCAAAACACATCACACACATCATATTTCAGCACATTTGAAGCCCTTCATGCACACATACATACAGAGACAGTATGCCTGAACCCACCCACACAATCACATACTGTATCAATATATTCTCAACAATAGTTCTATGATATCTCACGAAAAGTTACGCACCCTTCATTTGTGCTATACCCGGCAATATATACACGGCAAATAACATCTTTGCATCAGCCCTTAATTTCCACTGTGCTATTTCAATGTCAAATTACTGCCTGTTTCAGTCACGTGAGCTCCACCTACTATAACTATACTAGACTAGACTATAACTATGAATCTGATATGAGAACAGGCTGACTGTATATGAATGTACAAACAACACAAACAGGCAAATTATGAAGGAAGTTTAGTCCAAGTTTACCTTTGAGCTTTGAAGAGGCAAATAGATTGGAAACGTTTAAGGGCTTTTTCAAAGAAGGAAAAACTTCATGACGGGTTCACACAAAGGACCCTCGGTTCACATCTTACAAACACACACAATGTAAGTTCTTGTCTTTACTTTCTTCAGAGTTAAAGCCTAACTCCACTTTGTGAACAAAATTGTGAAAGTTGCACATACAACAGCTATTGTTGCTACCATTAATTCTGAAATGTGTTGAATGTGCCTCTGGTGATTGCCATTGCAATTCAGTGAAGGTCACTGAGAGAGAAAGAGAAAGAGAGAGAGAGAGAGAGAGAGAGAGGAGAGGACATGTTTGTTAGACTACATTATTGCTATGTCCTATGGGAGACCAGACGTGCAGGCAGTTAGTCGGACACCCCTCACTTGCTCGATCCGGGTCTTCCTGAAGGTCCCTGTCCCCAGAGCAACGCACAAGTGGGCTGAGCAATTAACAATTTCATGCTGATTGCCTGAAGCATGTTTTGCTATGCCATAAAGATAATAGCATGAAGGGTGCAGCAGCCCCCCCTCCCTTCCCCCCATTCCCCCTCTTCCCCGGTGTTCCTCTATTGCTTCCATCTCTCAATTCTCTCCTGTGCGATTCGCATGCTGGAATGGCGCTCTGCCTGCTTGCTTTATTAAAGACACTCTCCCTGCTTAGAGGGCGCATTTAAGAAAAAAAAATATAAAGATGACTCCCTGAAGAGTAAACAGGGATGATTATTAAAGGGAAGGAGAAAACTAGAGTCTTGGTCTCCCACTGGCTTCTTGATTTGAAAGTCTAATTTGGCAACTGCACACAACAGGCGTGCAGGTAGACAAAACAAACAGGTTCTATTTCCCCAGACAAACAGAGCATGCTCAGAGTGGGTGCTGGTGACAGCCCTCGTCTTCCTCATTCTCCTCCCCGCCATGGCATGACAGCAATCCACACCAACCGCGGAGCTCACCGCTGTGCAACAGGAAAATCTGTGCACTGCTAAACCTTTATTCAGCCTTCTACTTAAGCAGAGCATATCAAAGACAGAAAAAGACTGCAAGAAAGTGGCCAACACTTTCCCCCCACGATAACATTATTAGGCGTGTGTATGTGAAGCTACGTAGAGTGATAAATCAGCTATCTGGGTATGGAAAAAAAGCTCAGACTAATGTTCTAATACCATCCACTTCAGAATCAGAAACGTTTTATTTGCCAAGTACAATAAATGGAATTTATATGAACTAACCTTGAAAAAAACATTTACTGCATTTTTAGAGAATTCACAGTTCTTATCAGCTATTGCATCTTCCTATAAACACATTAATGTTAGATGCGTGAACACAGGCAAGCCAGACAGATAGCCAGACAAACACCAAAGAACCAACCAGCTGGACAACACCTACTGTAGCACACTGTCCTCAGACCAGTGAGTTCACGTGACCAGTAAAGCACAAAGAAGCCATGAACTGACTCATTTTTAAGCCTAAGTGCTGCCTTGATACCATTAACGATATTTCTATGTTAATGAATGTGGTTTTTAATGCAGTGCCATAGCGGGTCATATTGGCAATGTGAACTTTTTTTTATTTTTTATTTTTTTTACTGTTTAATGTTATAACCAGGAGAGGGAAAATCATATACTCCATGAGAGTGAAATTCAGGGAAGTGGTTCAAAATCACAACCCAGCTTAGGTGTGTATTAAGGTGGGAGAGGCTTCCAAACACCCATGATTTACTTGATATGATTTGCAGACCGAAGTGAAAATTTTCCCTCTGGATACGGTGTGTGTTTCTTTTTCTGAATATGACACTGAAAAGTTAAGAGGTAAAATAAATTTACAAATTTTCATTAAAAATACAATAATAAATGCCTGATTGCATTTCCCTTGGAGAGCGAGTCTGATCCTCTTCAGTATTCAAATTGCCACATTTTTAACAATCCTCTCACATAATCATTGTTTTTACTGATATGAAAACAAACCCTGAAGACATAAGGAGGCAGATAGATATGGGGTTGTGGACAAAGGGTTGCGGCACCAGCCCCCTCTGGCCCCCCTGTCTGACCCCCTCACCACCCACCCCTCCCTGGCCCCTAGTTGCCCTCCCACCCCCCGGCTGTGTGTGAAAGTCCAGCTGGCGCAGTGACAGCCCCGGCACCTTAACTCAACATGGCTGCATTACAGGCCACATATTGTTTATGATACGGGGCCTGTCATCAATTTGTATCCTAAAGTGGCAAAATGCGCATGCATGCATGCACACGCACGCTCACACACACACGCACACACACACACACACACACACACACACACACACACACACACACACACGACAATAAAGAGAAATCTGTTTTCAGCATTAATTTATACGATACAATGTCAAACTAGCCCCCCTTCCCCCCAGACACACACCAACAACACACACATACACACACACACACTTATAAATTGCAGTCACATCCCCCTGCTAGAAGGGGATGATAATTGCGGACGGCCAATAAATTACTACTGCCTCCACATCAATTATAAGCATCACGTCTGGCAATGAGGAAAATGAGATCTTGTGACAAATTTCATGAGGCTTGGCTGCCCAGCAGCCTTTCTTAACATGCTACAGATAGCAATCCCTTATCTAGCCTCTGTAATGGGGAGCTACGGATAGAGAGATGGAGCTGCAGCCATTTAATTAAAAAGCTGGGGGGTGGGTGGGGGGGTGGGGTGGGGGGGTAATTCATTGAAGAGGCCCAGGAAGGAGACAAAGCCTTTGTCTCCAATACATATTTTGCTGTATATTGTCACTCATCAGGGGCCAAGCTTCTATCTCGTTTGATAGCAATTCTAGAGATTTTCCCTTCTTTCCTCTGTTCTCTCCACTATTTTCTCCTCCGTTTCCCTCCCTTTTCTCCCTCTTCTTTCCTTGTTTTTTATTTCCCAGGAGTCCACTGTAGTGTTTTCTCTACTGGGACTGCTCCAGTGTTTTTTTACGAATGACTGCGGTGGACAGACAGTGGCACTGAATGAAATGGCCCCTGCACCTAATTGTATTCCCACCTGGGGAATGCGGGCAAGGGCGGAGGCTTCAAGAGCACAGCAATGAGGATTTATGGCAGATAGGGAGACGGCAAAATAAAACACCAAAAGGGATGGCCCTTAAATCTCATTCCCAGTGCAATATTCATTGCAGTTGCAATCGGGTGTGCTGATAGAGCGTTGAAAAAACGACTGCTGTGTTCAAATTATGGCTGCACTCTCTACTAATATTTAACATCATTAGAAAATCATTAGAAAACCATCATAAAACCTGGGATTATGACCAGAGCATTAAACACAATGATTATTCAGTGTGTTCCTTCTCCGCTTTGCCTTGGAAATGAGATTTGCTTTGCTGCGGCTATGTAGGGGAAAAGTAAGAATATTCTTCATAATTACTATAACATTTGAAAAACATTGGCCTGCATGAATTACTATACCATTATGCAGTTGTGTTTTTCTCCCCAAAAGCAAAGTTTTCAAGAGCGGCTTTGCATGTGTTAGAATTAATGCATTTTCATGGGGGCATTAGCAGACTAATTCAAATATTTCACCATACCGCTACTTTAAAAAACATCACCCATCATGTAGGTAGCAGAGGCGCAGACAGACAGACAGCGCACGTGAATAGAAATGCACTTAAAGATAGCATAAATGTTCATCGTTTCATGTAAATGTTTTTTTTGCTGCATCATCAGTAACATCATCAGGTTGTGGTAGGATGAGTTGAAGGTGATGGGACGTGAGAGAGCAATGGGGTGCTGTCACAGCTGACATCATCACTCTATCGACTGCAAGGGCTATTCTGTGGAGAGGCCACAGACCATTAGCAAAACTGCAGTACAACACAGTGGATAGAATTCAAAATGGAGCATCAACTTGAATAACTCTGAATAATAATACATTTTGTTTTTGCTGCTAGGAAGGGGGGGACATGGAGTGATGTGCTACTCTACTTGAAGAAAGGGAGGGCCGACAGTGTCAGAGTTGAGTCTTTACTTTTTGGGATTTCTCGGCAGCCCCATTATCAAGAGCAGCCATCAGCACAAAGATAAAAGATCCTAATGGAGCTGGCCCTGGTGGAGATGAAAGGTGCGGAGATGGCACACTCTGTTATGAATCCCTAATGCAGCCCATGTTTCTAAGGGAACAACTGACTCTCAGGCCCCTTTCTCAAGCTTCCCTGCTGGGGCCCCCGGTGGTAAAGGTCTCCTATTCCCTGTCACAGCGGGTTAAGGTAGTAACCCCATGACCCTGCACCTCAAAAGGTTCTTAAAACGACACGCAGATTTTTTGGAGAGGAGCACATTCACGTCCCTCTCTGATTCGTTCTATGGTTGGACAAAATCTGCTCGACAGTGGCGAAGTCGAACTGAAATAATACCCCATGACATCACTGAATTTAACTGCACATTATGGTCGATGGTGATTGCTACTCTTCAAATGAATGGTAGTCACAATGATTGCAATGAGAAGTGGCAGAGTGCATAGTTCTGGCCTGGTTATATGTTCAAAATAAAACATCTAGCTGCCTTTGAAGTGCACTGAAGAGAGTAAATCTTTTCCATACTAAAGTATCCTAGTTTTCCAGTAGGTGTGGAACTACAAATTCTTTTGGGGTCAGGGAAAAGCAGGAGGCTAATGTAAGAGCAATTCCTTGTCAAGCCTTTGAGAGTAATTGAACTGACACTGATGAGAATCAATGTCCTTTTGAATGCATTACTCGGCAGAAATTTGGGCTTTTGTCCCTTAAACTTTGCCAGCAAAAAAAAAAATGATGCCCTTTGAACGACAGGGAGAGGTGAAAAAATATAGACTGAGAGAAAGTCTTCCCTTCATTCCCTTTCACAGAGGCGAATGGATTTTGAGCACTTAATGCATTAATCAATCAATATCTCTCACTGTACATCAACAACGCAACCAAGTTATGAATGACCTTTGTAACGAAAAAAATGACACTTTAATGCACACAAGGTTGCTCCTAGCTTAGTAACTTGGGCCCGGTTTTTATCACGCATGATTACACCTTCACAGGGCAGAGGGCCATTAACAGTGCACTAAATACGCTGAGGTTAGTCGTTACACAATTTGCACATGGATCGGGGTGGAGGTGGTGTGAGAGTGTAACCTAGGTCCTATCACCGAGGCACTGGCAGCTGGTTATTGTAGTAGATTACTAAAGAAATATGAGTCTGGAAATATTCAATAATTGTTTGCATTCACTTTCTATATGATGCCAAAACCACAAAATGCATCTGTTCCTCTTCCAAATGTGGCCAAACCATTGCAATTGCGTTATAATTTACTATAAAAAGCGAACTGGGTCATCAAGCAAAATAAGAATTGCACTGGCTTGCTCTGAGGAGATATCATGAAAGGTAAGTGCTCTTCTTTGTAGCATGGTTCAAGTGCTAATTTAAAGATGCTTTGATAAAAGAACACATAAAAAACATCTCACTTGAGAAGAATGAAGGATGTATTGGGGTACACTCCAATGGCTGCCTGTTGAGAATTATTTTCAATGTTACACCACGGATAAGGTCTATTGAATAATCAGTGCTACATGGAGTTACAAGTGTTGTGTTTTCTATTACCTGATAGTGGCGTACCATAAGCAATCGCTCAATCAAAACAACCGATCTACCATTTTTTTCATGATGCTGAAATCAAAAAGTTTTTTTTTTCTTTTAAAAATATGATACAAATCTTTCATTGCACATTTGCAAGCCCTTGTGGCAGGACTGTCTGTGAACTTAGTGAACAATCAATTCCAATAATTTCTCATTAAATGATTGGATTCCTCCAATCCGATAACACGCACAAGAAAAAACATAGAGAGACGTTTCTCAGGGCAAAAAATGGACTGCAGACAAAGCAGGAAAAAGGTGCCTTTCTTTCACTATCTCTATCTTTTTAATGGCATGGATAAGAAAGCAGGACATGCAAGCTTGAGGGTGGTGGAAGTGGTGGTGGTGGCAATATAAGACGGGGAGAGGAGTGGCTGCGGTGATCATGATGGGGGGTATCTTTCTGAGCCCCTTCCTCAGCACTGGCGGAGCGTGGAAGTGAAGCGTGGAGACAGAGTGGAACGGACAGGAGCTGACTGCACGGAGAGCCAGAGAAAAGAAGAGCCCAGAACAGGAGCACAAACTAATGCTATTGTGGTCTGTACACAATGGCTCCTGCAAAGTGACTGCAGAAAGCCCTTAAACAAAGAAGACATTGCCGTTCACTCTCCCCCACCCAATTAGATTCTTTCGCCCCGTTTTACATGACAAAAACACAGCCCATTTTTCCTAATTCTGGCTGCCATACTGGCCCCTGCGCCACCTTAAATCTAGTAAGCTTCAGAATACCGGCCTGTCTGGTAGTCTGACAATGACCTGTGACATGGATTCAAACACATCCACTGTGTTCTCCATTCTACACCTCACACGCAAATATGTGGCCCGTCTCCACCTTCCCAAGTGCTCGAAATATTCAACATATACATGAGAGAAACTCATTTCCAGCATACCCAATCATCAGGCGTGTTGAGTACGTTAACATCCATAACGGTAACAGACGTTCTTAAAATGATCTCAGAGCAAATGGCTGTCATTGGCTGGTCAGGACCTTTCGATCTTCAATGGTTCTTTAAATTGTGTTTTTAATAATCATTGGTCAGTCTTTTCTGGCACAGTCTTCATCTGTGTAGCGTGGCCAAAAAAGGAGGATGAGGATAATATTTTGGGCCACCCCTACTCCCCACCAAACACCCCTTGTCCATATTTTCATAATCAGATGATGAAAAATGATAGACGCCACAGCTTTATCCCTCTATATATCTGTAAAATCACACACAGAGGAGCAGGTTTGTCCCTTAAGGGGTGTTTCAGCGGTGCAGCACCAGCTAAAACAAAATAGCAGGTGGACTTTGCCCTGCTGTTGTTGCTCTCACCTGCATTAGCATCACTGCCCTTGTCAAAACACTGGCTACAGCATGACAACAGTGGTAGATTTTTCAAATAGTCTGCTTTAGCACAATGTAGTTATGTTACAGATTCATGTAATGTAACTGCTAAATATTTTATACATTTGATAGGGGAAGATTTTGTTTTGCGTTTCCAAGGTTATTGCTTCAAAACTGTCATCACTTCTAGAAACTAGTAAGTAAAAAAGCCCATTTAACTAACAGCATAATGTTGCCTAGTGTTCTTTTGGATTGGTCATTACTCCATTCATAATTTCAAACAAAATGCCTGGGGATTTCTGGGGAAAAGTTATTATCCTCCTTTCAAACTGGCTAGTCAAGTCCACATGTATCACAGATAGGAGAGCATTAAAACTTCAAAAACAAGTGCATGAGACCATCAGCCTCCTGAGTGGAAAGAAGAAAATCTTTTTATAGCAGCACTTGGTCTAACGTAGCGGCACAACTCTAAAGTGGCCCCGAAATTGCATGTCCTTTCCTCTTGACTGTGCAACGCAGCCGAATTGACTCGATACGCCAGGCTCTCCTGTATGCTTACTGAGCAAGTAGCGTGAAAATTGACCTTTGCTTGCTTTCTAAACAGTGGATTATTAATCTTAATGCTTCAAATTGGTCAGGGTGGGTTTTTCTGCTGTTTCCAACATATTTGCCTCCTCTCCCCCATTGCTATATGTGTCTTTTAAATTTGTTTTTAAATTTTAAAAATATGCTTTATTGAGGGGATCAACAAATAACCATGCCAAGAAGCACAGAACGATAAAAAGGCATAAAACCCTTGTAAACTGCTGCAGGATTTAGAAATCACCAGGCAATGATTGCATATGCAGTAACCATTTTATAGGCAATGTGCGAAACAAAGACAATGGGTAATTCAGAAAACAGACTGACACATTCCTTTGTCTGAGCAGTTATTTTGTTCCTGCTATAAGAACAAGTCCCTCTGTACTGTACTGTTTTTACTACAGGTAAAACCTCCCCTCATGTGGTGCCTGTCAGGGGCACACCACAGAGATACACATGTCAACATTACTGCTTTATTCTGTGGAAAAACAGGCCAACGTCACAGGCTGCATGGCTTGTCCACCCCACATCGATACATACAGAAACACCAACACACATAACACAACAGATGAAGAAGCAGCTGTAATGCCTGTGACAGGAACTCTTTAAGCACTAAGAACTGGATAACACAATGGCCTTCCAGATAAAACACTATAATAATGAAATAATATGTATGTCATTTTTACTTTATATGCTATATAATGGCTCAACTAAAATACTGCATTCTGATTGGTGGGGAGGCTAGTATTTTCTAAGATAACTATATGTTAACAATCCTAACTAAGTAAACTAAGTAATGTTGCCATTGCATACGAATCTACTGCTGCTTTTTGGATGGGAGTGGTCGTGTTAAAGGCTCAGACCCTCAGAGACGTTGCTACCAAAAAGTTTTAAACTTGCCAAATCGTGCATAGTTCCACTTCAAATTAAAACTATTCTCTGTCGGCATACAAGACATTTATCTCTTTAGTGTGCATTTACAATGCTAAATGCCTGGCTCCTCATTCATTTTCCCTTACTTTAATATCATCCATCACTAGGCTCAGCCAGGCTCCTCTGGTCCAAATGGGCAGAAGGGAGAATGTATCCAGAGCCAGCTAATAAAATAGCAGCGACAGAGAAGTGTCTAGCCAGACAAAGAGAGACTGTGAAGGATAGGCCATCCGTCGGACCAGGAGGGACACCATAAATCTGGTCGAGTCAAACAGTAGGAATGTCCAAGTTTGTCAAAAACAAATACTATTTTGTCTCAGATCGTCACTGGGCAGACGATCACATCTGGTTAAACAGAGTCAGGCTGTGGGCACAACTCTCTCAAAATCCAGACTTCCTTTCTTTAACAAACAGTGCCTTCACAGGATCACTGCTGGCTACCCAGCAGCCACCACACAGCGCTCTACTCATCAACCACTGTATTCTTCACAATACTTATCCCCAGATGACCAGATCTGTCATTTTGATTCAGGTTCATAAGGGAATTCCCTGGAAGTATTCAGACACGGGGCCCAGACCTGAAGGTGTCCTCTAATCAGCGGCGGCTCTACTATGGTCTACTCCACTGAAGGCTAAGGGGTGGTGTGAGAATTCCTGTCTATGTGGCTGACACCCCGTCTATCAATCTGGGGGCAAGGGTGACTGGAAACTGCACACATCTAAACTGCTGCCAAACACCTGGGTTGTGGAAAGTTCCCTCTAATGTCAAACACAACTATCACCAACAACCATCACCAACTTGGAGCTTCCCTCCCACTCATATTTCCTTTTGCATTTTTCACCAAACTCATCCATCCTTCAGCCCCCCTTCTCTCACCCTCCTCAGGTGGTGTGTAGTGAATTGTCGAGCACAGCCTGAATCAATGGCTGCTGCTCACACCCACAGGTAAAGGTTAGGAAGGTTCACTATTGAATTATTACTGCGCTTCTCTCGTTGCTGCCATCTGCCTGGCTGCTTTTAGTTGATGTTGTTGAGGCACTAGAGGGGAGGGCTCTTGCTGCTAATGCACTGAAAACATGTGTGTAGAGTGTGTGTGTGCATGCACAATCATGTTATACGTGTGTGTGTGTGTGTATGTATGTTTCTCCACATAAAACCAAAACACAAGCATTCACATGTAAACTCACACACACTCACACACAGCTCCGTCCACCAGTCAGCCCTATCATAGAGTGGATAATGAATCCCAACATCTGTGCTTTCAGCCAGTCTTTGTTTCATCTGCTTTTATTCTAATGGAGCCTTCAGAGTGTGAGGGCAACATGCTGCTGGATAGGGCATCCTTCACTCTGTTTTGTTTTGCTGTCAGCGAAGGCCGATCGTCTCTGCTGGACCCAGGGTGGACTCATCCATAGCACAGATCATGCCCTTTGATCCAGCGGCTCTCTCTGGGGGGCACGAACGGCCTTATTAAAAACAACTAAATAAAACTTTCCCTGCCTCGATTCAATAGTTCCCAAACTTTACCCCTACTCCTTCTCTGATGTTGCCTATGGTCAAATTGAGCTGCCTTCATTCTGACAGCGAGTAGTACTGTGCACCCAACACCAAAACATAGCAACAAATGAAGAAATATAAGTGTTTACCAATTTATTGGTTCTAGTTCCTACACTACCTGGCATACACATGCACTACAATCAATATCATAGATCACAACATGCTGGGCGTAAGATCATAATGTGTGCCTTGGGGGGGAGTCCAAGTAAGTTGCATGAAGAAAACTCTTATGAAAGAATACAATCTTATAACTACAACATATTATCAGTAAAAGAGATCCACATTAGAAACAGTATTTATATTGTATCACAACCACACACAGGACTGATTTACCAACATGTACTGTATGTGTAGTGTCTATGCTGGTTATTCACCAAACGATATTGAAGAATTGACACAATCGGTGCTTTATGATTAGAGGCCCACTAAAAAGAGTCCCTCTAGGCACACAGAGCAGTAGTCCTCCACATAAACCACACTGTTTGCTAAAGCCCTGCAAAACTACACATATAATATTATTTAGGTAGAAACTGTACATTGAGGCTACGCTGCTCCATGAAATATAATTCATATAGATATTACAGACTAGAACATATCTCCCTCTGTCTCAACTGGACTTCATGTCATATACCTGTACAGCAGCGACTCTCCTGCTCCTATAATTAAATCCATCACAACCGTTCTGACGTCGTCACCTAATCTATTCTTTCTTCCGCTGTCTGCAACCACAGACTTCCCGCCCTCAGCGCTGACTGACAGCCCCTATGGAGGCTGTGGTCACTCTGCGTGAGCGACATGAGGGGCAGCGGGGCTACTGCATTACCGCCTCCTCTCTCCCCTCCGAACCCCCTCCTGAGCCTGCAACCCGGCACCCCACACCACCGATCGCCACCTCTGCTCCAATATCCAGCAGCAAAGCCTTCCAGGCCTGAAAATAGAACTCATTAACACGTTTAGTAAGTACAAATGAGATGACTGTCTCCTGATGGACTGTCTATCTTTTGGATCAGCTTTCAAGGAGAGTGTCTGGTAATGACAGGAGAGAGGGAAACCAATATTATAATGTGCTGCCAGTCTCCTCTGAAAATGGGCTTGACGACAGGGAGAGCCTCTCGCACCCACACACTGCCTGATTCTCTGTGTGCACACCTATGTGTGGCTCATTTATGGGTGTGCGTGCCTGCAAAATAAAAATCTAGTTCACATTTACACCCACGTGGCATAACTGACACTGAAATCACACAGAGCACAGAACATACAGAGCACACACAAGGACTCTTATTGAACTCAGCATGGAGAAATCTCCCTATTTGGAAAGTACCGTGTGTTAAAAGTTCAGGGTCAGAAGCGGAGAGGCTTCCTTTGTAGCACGATTCAGGTTTATACAGGATGGGAATAAAGGAACCAGCTCATTTATCTTCCTCTGCCCACCCTTGAATTTATGACTAATCTGGACGTCTCTCATTAACTCTCTTCTTGTCTATCAATACCCCTGTTTGACGTTTACGCTGCCACTGCCCTCTGTAAACCAGATCTATTGGGCAGGCTGGCACACCAGGTCCCAGACGGCTTTGTCCACCTTCCAACCAGTGGCCAGAGCTATCCAGTATTTACAGCGTTAGCGTTCAGTCAGGAGAGGCAGGGAAAAGCTGGACACAAGCCGTTTTGATTCACAGCCTATCCCAGAATAGAATAGTGGTTTTCTGGTCACTTTGCTATTACAGGATGAGCCAGTAGAGGAATTCATACAGAGGCCATCCATAAAGCAGGGGGCAGGGGGAAAGAAAAGACTTGCTTGTTTGAGTTAGGACAGCGGGGTCATATGAATGCACAACTGGAAAATCTATAAAGCCATGATTTTGGCTTTTTTAATAAATGTCTAGCCTTTTGTAATATTTTCAAAATGAAAAGTAATGTATTTATGAATTTCCTGCCACGTTCTGTGGACAGCAAACAATTTCCTATGCTGCCTAGATGCCCTTTGGCCAGGGATTAGAGGGCAGGCGACTGACAGAAGCCTGACTGGGCTGCGGCCCCTCCGGGGCCCTACTCATCCAGGCCTGAGCAGGCCCCACCCGCATATCCACTCTGCATCACCAGGGCAATAACAGCCTTTATTAAAAGCGCATTGCAGCACTGTCTGTCTATGCAACTTAGTTTCAGATTGCCCATAATATGGCATGGAGAAGGGGTCTGGTGGTTAGGGGCTACAATATCCTGTTTCGGGAAAGGTTTACTTTGCATTTTAACAAGCATGAATAAAGGAGGACATTCCAGAAATGGCCGCCTTCTGTTTTGCTCCTGCCCGTGGGGAGCTGGAGCTGGGACCATGGCCCCTGCATACCATCAGAGCGTGGCCGGGCTCACCCCTGCTCTTACCTGGCTTCTGCATCTTTAGCCCAGCCACAGAACCCACAGATAGGTGAAGTACGATAGCTGGAGAGGATGAAGTTAATATGTTGCATGGAAGTTGTTAGAAGCAGAGGGGGACGGAAAGGGAGAGGGCTTCAGTAAACCGCATGGGGAGAAGTGGGGGGAGAAGTAGTCCAGCGTAGTGCAGGAAGGGTTGAAAATGACTTCAATGTCCATGTCCCCCCCCCCCCCCCCCCCACCACTGACACATCCTGTTTGTCATCCACGAACCTCAGTGAGGGCTGCAAGGTATTGTTCAAACCCTAAAATATGAGTGAGTTTCCTGCATTTGCCTTATTAGTGCATTTTTCTATGTCACAGCCCTCTGAGAGTCTAGAGGATTATGCATGAGGCAGAAAGAGGCATGTGGGAAGAGAAGAGGAATGCTTCTGTTGTCAGGACAGGCCTTGCTATTAGGTGTGTGACCCTGAAAGCGCACCCCTTTTAGTGAAACAAGCAGTGGATTTCAAATTAGATACCACTATTATGTCGTGATTTGTATGCACCCTTTGGTCTCATTTCCATTTAACAAAGCACACAGCTCCTCTGCCCAGTTTCCCTAACTGGTCATTAACAGTACTGCTGATCTGACTAGGAAGACCTACGTTCCAGTCCCAAGCTCTCAGGGTGTGGTGGTGTACTGTAGTGAAACATGGCAACTGCAGAGTCAAAGAACGATAACCCCTCCCCGAACCAATCTTCGCCCCTGAATGCCCAGGCCTCTGTGTCTACACAGACAGCAGACAATGACTGGTGGCTGCCCAGGCGGCCCCAACCCCAGCCTTCTCCTTCCCAGCCTCCCAGGCTCACAGACAGGGATTTCCTCCTGCGATGAGAGCCAAGCCGTCACAGCCCAGCGATCAAGGGCCTGCCATCTGTGACTGAGGCAGATTTACAGCAGGAGCTAATCCACACTGTCAGCCACGTTTGTTCTCCATCTCAGCTTCCTCCACACATATAAACACTGAGACATGCACACTGCCACTGAAAAATACACACACATTTTACACTTAGAAAACCTTCTCTCTCCTACAGTATATGCATGCATACACTTACACACATCCTTCTCCATTTCTCTCTCTCCCTTCCTCACACACACACACACATACACACACAGCAAACATTTCATGCAAAAGGGCATCCGCCCTTCGGTGCAATTTAACTTTGCCCTTTTTAAAGGCATGATCTCATTCTGTTCTGTGCTCAAAAAATAACTTTAGTCGATTAAATGTTATGAAATGAGAAACCTCAATGTGTCATTGAGCTATATGCCCTGGTGAACATCACTCATAAGAAATAGGGTCATCATACGCTCAAGTGTCATACTATCTCTCACACGCAAGCTACCTCAACCTCTCTCGCTTTCTCTGCCCCTCTTATTTTCCTCCCTTCCTCCTCTTTGGTCTCTCTCTCGCTCTCTCTCTTTGCCTCTCTCTCAACCTTGTGCTTTTACTTCACAGTCCATTGACTTACATGTATTCCCTAACCCACAACCCTAACTCTAACTCTCACCATTACATGCCTAATATTAACCCTTACCCTACGATTAGCTCTAAACCTCTGAGATTACATCTTTTGCTCATGTTGTCAAACCAACTGTCCTCGTGAGTGACCACATTGTGAGAGTTTCCCTCTCTCACAGACACACAAACACACACACACACACACACACACAGACACACACACCTTTGACGTGAGTATCACCTTTCTGCCTTTTCTTTGTGTACCTGGTAAGGATCTGCTATAGTTTAAATTAGCAACTAGCACTGGCGTGGTGTTGGTCCAGTATTGGGCTTTATTTAGTGGTCTCTCCACACAGGGCAGCTGTGTGGGGCCAGGGTCCCTCTGAGGCCTCTTTTGTTTTCCCACAGAGAAAGGGTTAAAGAAGACAAATGGAGGGCCGAGCCACAGAGCAACATGCCTAAGCAGCACATTTTCAGTATGGGCAAGAATTAAAACAATGCATGCCTTTTATCCCCGCGTTGGTTTAATTGGAAAGGAAATTCATTTTCTGCTGCCCTAGCTCTCCTTGGACACTCGACCCAGGGGAGATACGTGGCCACCAAATCCCTCCCGTCTGCCTTTGCTGCATCCTCATAGGAAGCTACAGTATGTAAACTGGTTAAATGTACACCCAGATCATGGTCTCATTCTATGGCTGTCATAGAAATCCATGAATTGATAAAAAAAAAAAAATACAAGAGATTATGATTCAAGGACATTATTATATAAATGTGGGAAAGCAACAATATACCATGCTACCATTTCTCTACCACTTCCCTGTGTGATTGAAGTCATGTCGTTGATGCTATGCTCTGAGCTCATGGAGCTAGTGCAGGGGGGCCTACTGACTGGGGGGAAATCCCAGGCTAGACTAGTAGCCCAGCACCACGCCAGTAGAGTGCTGCTCACAGGATCGCAGCACAGCAGTAGGCTAGGGAATTACCGTCTAGGTGACCCAGAAATCCAGGGGCAACTTTGTTTTAACAAGCCAGGGAACCTTCCACCACTTTAGCAACTATGCCTCGACCACAAAAAAGAGCCTGTGCCACAGAAGAGCTAGCGAAGAGGAAATTAAATATTACACTGAGAGGGAATGGTTCACCCCTAGGGGAAGGGTGGGGGTCTGATGTGGACTGAGGCAGTTGATGCTGGTAGGGAGGGTGAAACGGTGATTTGGGAGAGAGGGGGGTGCAGAGTTAAGGAATTTGCAATGTTAATGCTTGCCGACGAAGAAGTATGTTCATTATCTTCATCAAGATTCTCGGCACACATTCTTTATTACACACTTCATTTCATTTAACGCAACTTTAAAAAAAAGGGGGGGGGGGGGGGGGGGGGATGTGGCAGGCTTTCAAGCTGTTCTTGGTCTGTGCCCAGAGTTTTACTGGAATACAGGGTGTAGAGGATGTGAAGCTACAAGAAGTCTTCATCACTCCAGGCTTCAACCCTGATCCCGCCACTGAACAGATGAATACATTGTCATAGATTATTAAAGGAAATGCTCTTTTTTTTTTAGAAGCACCACTATTGTCAGTTTCCACACTCCTTGGAATGGAAAACAATCCCTGACTGAAGACAGGAACGAAGACAGATCTCGATAATAGTGGTCAGATTCAAGATTGTTTTTTTACGTGGTCAGCTGTTTGTGAAAGGGCCTTGTATTCCTGATCTCCACAGCTCAATGTACAGAGTAGGATGAACTGACCTCGTCCATACTAAAAAGGCTTACAATTAGTAAACTATAAAAGGTCACATTTGTAACAGCGCTCTCTGCCCTGATATTTCCAACCTTACCCTATGAAGTCAAATCCGGTACCTAAACCAATTAGGGAAATGAAGGGAGGCATGACAGCAATCAAGGCAATCAAGTCATCATCATCCAAGCCCACAATCAGACTCAGAGACACGCACTCTAAAACCTCACTGACAACTTACATAACGGTCAGAATGAATCCACTTTTATATTTCCTTATTTACTAGAGGATGATTTGGTCTGGTTAACTTAGTGGGGGATATTGTAGTTTGATGCGGCTCTGCAGGGAAGCGCCCATAGCGTGTGTGTGTGTGCATGTGTGTGTGCATGTGTGTGTGTGTCTGTGGGTGTACAGCTACTGCCCACACACAGCCCCACTGCAGGGGCCCATTACCAAACCTACAGCTAGCCTCCGTCATTCTCACAAACATGGGCATCCATTAATGCACATCAAAGGTTAGAGAAGAAAATAAATATATAAACACAACATCTACTAAAAAAAAAAAAGAAGGAAAAAAACACTTATTTGCAAACCACACCACAACTACTCCTGCCCTGAACAAACACAAACACTAAATCCCCAACCCCCAACCCTTTTAACCTAAATGGCCCTTCCTCTTGCCTTTGCATGTTCACTTGTCCACTGTAGTGTAGTCATTAACATATTTGGAGTGCAGCGAGCAGAAAGCTTAATTGTCCCTAATTGCTCGGCTAAATATGTTCTCTAATGATTTGCCTCAGATCTGTGACTGCCTTTTGCGCAATTTCCCGGCTGCTGGCTTCATTATCCTTGCCTCCTTGGAACAAAGCGTCTTCACAGGCTGGTCCTTTTTTCCTCCATAACACAGGCTGCGAGTGTGTGTGTGTGTGTCAGGGTAGTAATGGCTCTCTCTTGGAGGGACACACAATAGAGCCCCTTTGTCAGGGCACAGGAGTTAAAGTGATTAGAAAACCAAATCTCTGCTAAGAAAGAGTGTTAATTGACCGCAGCTCACTCTTTCTAATCAGTCCATAATGAATGAGTAGTCCAGGGCCTTTGTTTTAGTCACGCTGCCGCCGTTGTAGCTCTATCTGGGTTTTTTTTGTTGCTCTTGTTGCTGCAGCTGCTGCTGTTGTTGTTGGGCTCCTCCTTCTCTGGCCTTAATGGTGTGTTTCAATAAGTCTTTAATGGCTGAAATGGACAGCCCCGTAGCCTCCCATTAACCAGGGGCCCTGCCTTTACTGGGAAAGATAGGCTACGCAGGAATAATATATGCTGATAATACTTAAAAATAATACCTAAAATACATTTGGAAAATAAAGTTATATTTATATTTGCCACAGAAGAAGGGAGTTATATATTTATATTTATATTTATATTTATATTATATTTATATTATATTATATTATATTTATATTTATATTTATCCAGTAATGTAACTTCTAAATTTCAGCTCTGCATGGGAAGCAAACTCTAAGGCCCAATTCATTTTAATGCTGGAACAATTCAGTCATGGTTCTACCAACTCTTTATCATCTCCTTTAAACCCAAAAAAAAGTGCAACAGCAACAAGAACATTAAAAACTACCAGAAAATGCTGTGTTTGCTGTATTTTCAAAATAAATTTGATTTATTAGAGGACTCCTTATGCCAATTCCAAGGGGAAACCGAATGTACAAGTGGCCAAGAAAAAAGAACTATTGTAAAACAGAAATTTGAAAAATCAGGCAAATACAGCGTCTCAAGGGAGCATAGGGACAGTGAGTGCATGTGTGTGTGTGTGTGTGTGTGTGTGTGTGTGTGTGGAGAGAACAAGTGGCATAGGTACAGAGAGCGAGAGAGAAAAAGAAAGACAGACAAAGATACACTTAACCAGGGGCACAGAGGCATAAAGACACGCCCTCCGGGTTCTGACCTGTATCTGATGAGGGGCATTTGCGAATGGTGAAGATGGTGCCGAGATCATCTTCTTCCTCCGGCAGGCCCTTCTGCAGGCGCTGTAGCTTCCTGAGGCTCTCGCTGCGCTGGTGCTTCATGGAGCGCACATGCTGGATCAGGTTGAGCTTGGCCTTGGTCGAGTAGTTACACAGCACACAGTGGTAGTAGCAGGCATCACCCTCCACCGCGTGTTCATGATGCTGCAGGTGCTGTCGGAGGGGATGGAGGGATGGAGAAAGAGAGATAGACAGATAGATAGATAGATAGAGAGTAAGAGAGAGAAAGAGAAAGAGAGAAAGAGATTACTACAGATGGCAGATAGCTGGCTAGGCACCACCGACTCACTTTCACTCACACAGCTGACAAATGAACAAATCAATTCCCAATCACAGCCCCGTTGTTTAACATCCAGACCTCTTCCACTTCAGGACAACTGTTTGGACTGCGCACTTTGTCTGCGTGAGTGTCTGTATCAGTGGGCTAACAGGACAGGAGAGGCCTGGGAGGCACGCAAATCTCAGGGGCCCGAGGGCAGGCGAGACTCACACATCAGCCACCCTTCAGAAGCCATGGGTCTACAGCCTCACAGACGGAAGGGAGCATTGATCCCCTTCACTCAACAGAAGCCTCCCGTCTCTGAAAAGGAAACTCCAAACATCTGCCTGTTTCACGCATGGGATGCTAAATATTGATCACGGCGAGTCAAATCCTCGCTCTCTCGCAGGGGAAAGGGAGGCAACGTCAGGCGGCGCACGCAGGCAGAAGGGGGGAGCGAGTACATTCTGAGACAATCTGGGACATTCCACAACAAGAGGACAACCTTCAGAGGACAGGAAATCAGCCTCGGTATTGACCTGTCAACCCCAGGACTCCAAGCCTTCCTCCAAGACTCAACAACAAGCCCTCGCCCAGCCTTTAGCCCACCCTCTGTAGTGTCACAACATGCCTAACACCCCGTAGTGACACCGCACCACCACAATCCCTCGTCACACCACAGAGCTCCAGTCTAATTACCTCCTACATGGCTCAATCAATGATGCAAGCCCAACACAATATGGCTGGGCCTGGGGTGCGCAACAGAGATATTGACCATTATCCTAAAGCATCACACTGATTGTTTCTGCATGTTTACAATGAAAGCCCCAGACTCGGTATGGCCACTTGTCTCATGCCTGTCATGTGCTGTTTCTATATCAGACTCTGGAGTCTCGCTGTGGATTTCTGTGGCTGCAATCAATGTCAATCACCAAAAGTTATTTCCCTCTTTCTGTTCTAGTCTTATTGGTCATTGTGTCTCCTGCGAGGTGTGGCTCTTTGAGAGGGAATAGCAGTGAGAACAAACACCCCACTGTTAGATTTGGACACGTAATAAATCTTCCCTACTTTCTTAAAAATCTCTACTCCTTCAATAAAATAAAATAAAAACATCTGAGAGATGCATCAAAAGCAAGATGTGTCACGAATGTAGCTGCTTTAAAAGACATAGATGTGCATGGTGATGACAATAATGTAATTAAGGGCCAGAAGAGGAGGAAATACTATTAGATGCATTTAACAGTAAGTTAATCATCCAAGCTATAACAATTGCCATTGTGCCACATCATTAAAAATACTATGATGGATATTAACCTGCAGTGAGAAGAAGCTAATCACCCAAATCATAACAGCGCTGAAAGATTTGTAATTATATTTAAAGTTTTTCAGTTTTTTCAGCTACGGTTTTACTGAGGATTTAAAAGTATATAACATGACTATTGTTCTCTTCCTGCATTCAAGCCTCCTCTACCACATACACCAGCGCCACACTCAGACAAAGGTCGAGGAAAACAAATTGATTCATTAAGAGGAAACTGAACTGGCCTGGACCAGCACTTGGACGACCTGTTTGGATGGCTGGAAAATGCAAAAGCAATGGAAACATTAGACATTTAACCACATTACATCTGAATCAGGTGTTGACAGCCTGGTGAAAAAAAAATCATAACAATATTATAGCCCCCTAAAATGCACTTGTCCTTTTCTCCTAATGTTTAATTTTCTGGCAATATTGTAATATTGCTATGGGCTTTTCTGGGCAATTGTATTCCATTCTCCCTGGTTTCATATTTCTCACTTCTACACCTAAAATGTGCATTAAGACACTGCTTCCAGGAAAAGGAATAGGAGTTGTTTTTTTTGTGAGCCCCACAGCTCAGTGTAATAGAGTTATTAGGTGATTGTAAAAGGCTCTGTGTCTCTGTGTGCTCTCCTTTCTCGCCTCGTTTGAAGCCATCCATGATGTCATTGAATAGGTGCTGCTGGATATTATGGGAGCCCTCCTCCTCCTCCTCCTCCTCCTCCAACTTCTCCTTCTCCTCTGTGCAACATACATTGCATCAGAACGAAGGTAGGAAGAAACCTGAGAGACAGATTCAGTTGTAGATAACACCAAATCCATCGTGAAAAACTGTTTTTAGTCCTAGCAGATGTCTTGAATTTAAAAAAAAGAGTGTTCTTGCAGCATATGACTCAAGGCTCCAGAAATCTACAAGGAGACAAGTTCCAACCCCCCCCAGAAAATATACCCCCCAAAAAAACCTGACAGCACCTGACCTAAACATCAAAGCTGATCTCGGGAGGTAGAAAAAAATCCTGGGAGTTTTACAGCTTCCCATAAAAAGGGCAAGGTTTATATAGGAGTGAACCTGAGACTGCCTGCCCCAGAATAGGCCATAATTCACTATAAACCTGACTGGCCTGGAAGATGGGCTCAACAGGGCTGACTGGCCTCCTCTGGTGCTTGCAGCTCTGCCCACCAGCTCAACTGGTTACACCTGTGAACCACCACATTCACCATCTCTGTACTGGCCATGACCCGAGACAGTTGAGGGGGGGGGGGGGGGGGGGGGTATTTGAGAGTCGATGAATGAGGTATGAGATCTAACCAATGAAGAGTGATCAGTGAAGTGGCCCCTGCTCCTGCTCTGTTCCGGAAAAGAACTGAGGCTCAATGACACCACAGGGATTTAGAGACCAGAACACACTTCACCCATGAGAACAAGAACACTCTGATCATCACACGCACAAACTCTCTCTCTAACATGGATTCTCACTGGATTCCATAGGAATTATCCACGTGAGAGACTCCAGAGATCATAGGAGGAGCACAAACACAGTATGGACACAGGACTCACTCTCTCACACACAAACACTTTGAATGTGAAACATAATAATGCATGAGACAGGGCCTATGTCTGTTTCCTATGATCCTGCAATGAAGCCCCTAGTTGATAAATCACCTCCAACTGGAGTGCAGGAATTTGGCGGCTTAATGAAAAAGTCATGTTGGGAGAGCAGGGAGGAGTTGGCCTGCCCTGCTCTGGGGGGTTTTCTAAGCGCCCTATTGAGGCCCCAACAGGAGGGGAGCTGTGGAGCAGATAGATGGAAGCTGGCTGGGCTATAGTTGCATGGCTTCAGTTTCTCTTCAATTCTATTTAATTGACTGGGAATTCACAGCAGTCATATAGGAGTCGTATAGGAGATTCATCTGAGAAAGTATAAGTGTGTGGGAGCCTGGAATGGAGTGATGTACTCAACATCAATAACGAGGGGAGGCTGGGGAGGGCTGTGTGCATGTGTGTGTGTGTGGTGTGATTTTACAGACAAGTGTACGAAGCTGTGCTGAGTGCTTTAAGAAACGTACATGTTAGGTGCCTTAATGATGCCTTAAAATACTATATCATACATACATATCATCATGTGGTGTTTTGAAAACCTGACAGAGAAAAATCTTTCAGAGCTCTCTAATATGGGAATCACATTTGTTTTTTAAGTATTTACACATAATAAACACCAAAATAGTTTAATTAATTCAGGAGATAACAAATTATGATTTTTGTATTAATTAATGTTTTCTTATTGAATCTTATTTTGTCAGAAACACTCTGATCAAGACTTTAGAACCATTTATTGACAAGCTTTCGGCGACACATATTGTGAGATATTGATAAGTACTTCAAAAGACAACCATTGCAAGTGTGTTGATGAAGAAGGAAGAGGCTGGGATGGTGGAGGGAGTAAGCAGAGCAAACGGTACGACAGCAGGTAGCGGGTAGGAACCGCGGGGATGAAAGAGCAGCTGAATAGGCCGCCTTGCTGAAGTGTCAAAACATGATTGGAGTTTGTGTGGATCCGCTGACGATCAGCTGATGGGGCGCAAGGACCACTTGTCCTACCTGAACTAAGGTAATGCTTTATTTCATGCTTTGTGAATGGATAGTGTCCATATGGCATCCAGCTATATAGCCTATACTAGAGATTGGTTAGTTAACCCTAAATGACCCTAAATGAATGATCCAAACTTTTGTAAACACCAGCATTCAGATGAAACAATCTTTTTGTTGTTTTAGAGAATTTGAACATTTAAAATTACATTTAATGTGTCAGCATACCTGCAAGTGGGTTTCCCCCTGAAATCTACAGCTCTAAGCTTTGGTACAATGCTTTTTGTGGTTACAAAATGCAATCATTGTGTTTGAAGCCACTCTCTTCTAACAGAGGACCTTGTCTCTGTCTGTGGGGGCTGAAGCAGTGCTCTGCGCTTGTTCAGGTAAAGAGGGACAGGGGAGGTGTGGGCGCCACCCCATCCTCTCTCTGACAACTCTACGATGCACCTTGGCCTCTGAGTGGGCAATATACGCCGGTATCAGTTGCACCACCCACCAGAGCACTGCATACATCTGCATTTCCATCCACTTAAATGCAAAGTAAAAGTGCACCTTTAACACAAAACAGTGTGGTTGCTGAGAGAGTCCAACTAACACGAGATGGAGGTGGGTATTACTGGAAGGGTGGAAGGGAGATAGAGAGCCAATGCAAGCCGGTAATTCCATGGAATGGATCCCAATGGAGCCGTATAATACAGTATGTACACACAGCAAACACATACAAAAGTACAGACGCAATGAACGTCAGAAACATACACACACAGGCACACACACACACACAGGCAGCCACATACCATTATGATCATATCGTAATTTCCACCATTAAATTTGGCAGTGCTGTTAATACAAAATTAATGCATTAAAACAGATGACTATCTATGAGCTAAATAGCTATCAATTCTAAGAGAGCTGCCAAATTCCCTCTGTGAGAGAGGCCGTGAGTATCTGCCTGTATATTGCTTTGTAATTATCTCCCTGATTCTCAGCACTAAAAGCTGGTGTGTGTCTGTCTGTCTGTGAAAGAGTGTGTGTGTGTGCGCTTGCGTATGTTCGCTTGACAGGAGACTTACACAGGACAGAAAAGCACAGCTCACAACTGAAACCCCCACAATGCACTGCCATGCCAGAGGAGTCCTGGCTCCTTATCATATGAATGAGAATATTATATCCTCTGATATCATAGAGCCAGGAGTCACATTTTCTCTACTGCCTGAGTGAAGATTTACAAGCTAGTTCCAGACATAAGACGTGTTGACGAACAAGTCAAGTAGCATCTTTGTTATTCAGACATAGTGATGTCATGGCAGCAATTACAGGCAATGAGGTCATTGTATTTCACTGTGAAAAGAGACAATGAGATGCGCCTGTTGGGCTGAAAAACACACTCTGACCTTAGTGAAAAGAAAACACCACTGTGTAGCTCTTATTGTTTACCGTCTTGTTGGGACCAAATATTCCCACCAGAGGAGGAAACCTGAAAAGGTAGTTGCACAATTTCTACCGAATACTTTGGGTTAAGAGTAAGGATTATAGTTAGTGTTAGGTTAAGTTTAGGGCTGGGTCAAAGTAATGTCCCCCTGTCTTTCTATCTATATATATGTGTGTGTGTGTGTGTGTGTAAAGCTTCGTTGGGGCTTTGGTTCCCATAAATCTGGACTCTGGGATTCCCCTGGAAGGAAGGCAGGTTGTTTAGCAGAGGGGAAAGCAGGGCAAAATGACTGGAGTCAGTGAGTACTTGCAGTTTGGCCTGTGATTCCCTGTCCGCCAGCAGCAGGAACAACAGCTCCAACCACAGAGGCCCCACCGGGTGCCAAGTTCAGTGGCTGCTTTGAATTAGCCACTGCAAGCAGCAACATGCCTCGACGTTAGGTTGTGGCGGAGGGGACTGCATGTTCCAGACCCAAACTGCATACCTACTGCTTCCTGTACCTCATCCCCACCCTTGTCCTTTCTTCTCCTCTGTCGCCCTACCCCCTCCCCCCCCCCCGCCCCCCGCCGCCCCACCATGGCCCTCTGTCTCAGAGCCCATAATGGGCTAAGTTGCTTTCTCTACTGCCTTGCTGTAAAAATGATCCATCACTACCAATGAATAAAAACAGGCTGCATATTTGTCTCTGGTAGGAAGGGAGAAACAAAACGGGCCTCTTTGTCATTAGGGAGGGCAGCGAGGTAAAGATGGATAGCTGTAGGTGTCCTTAGAGAGGATGCAGTAGCCTGGGAGGGGTCATGGAGACACTTAAAGATAATACAGCTACTGGTGCTCCACTCCCACCACTCTTACTTACTTTAACATTAAATAAAGCAATAATTATTGAATTCCTTTTGAATGAGTAAGATGCTAGAAAGTAAACAATGGGAACATAATTGCAGAGGGAAGGCAATCAATGCAGGCAGTCATTTGGGCCATGTTGATTGTGTAGGCTGCTGTAGTCACTGTGTATGTGTTTTTCTCTGTGTGTGTGTGTGTGTGTGTGCACGTGTTTGTGTAGCAGTTGCAAAGCCTAGGGCGAGTGGGGAGTACGGTGTCGTGACAAGAAGCTGAATAATACATTCTCACATACACACGCACAAAACAAGAGTTGGGTAATCCCTCCTTCAATAATGACCTAGGGCTCTAAACAATAGCTCTCAATCAGCTGATCAATGTGTCCACATAATTCATGGGCGAGTCACTCTCTCTGCAGGAGGAGGAGGAGGAGGAGTATAAGCAGGCAGGCGGTAGAGAGATCAATGGTCTGTGTGGTGATAACGAGCCTGGGCCTATGCCCACAGGAACCCCACACTGGCGTCCAGGGTCTCTCTCATTAAGACCATTTGGGTAAGCATGGCTATACATACATAATGTGCACTTGTAATCGCCGTCAGATAAACACATCTTCCCCCTTCTTAATGAGCTGGGTCCTGCTTTTGTGACACACGGCAATGATTCTGAAATAGGCAGGAAATGATGTCAGTCCCAAAATAAGGGGAAAAAAAAAAAAAAAAAAGAGTAAAGCAAATTAATGGCAAGCTGTTGCCCTCCTCTTTCAGTAGCTAATTAACAGCTTAACCTCCTGGTGCTTTTATGAAAGCCATGCTGGGAGGAGCTTGCCAACGTTGCAGTACAATAAGTCTGCCTGCAGGAGGCGGCAGCTGGGCGGAGCCACGGGGGTACCCAAACAACTGTTACAGCCACTTGATGACATCTGTATTGGCAAGGTACCATCTGGGAGGTTGAACAGGGCGACTCTGGACCTGCCCTGGCCCTCCTCTCCACAACAACACACAATACTGTGTCAACATCACAACCCTCCATTTTGGACAATGGTGATGGCAATTATTTGGACAGGACTGGGGAAGAATGTGTTTTAGTTCTCATCGGAGCCAAACAGGAGACACACTCCAGACTGAGAGCTTCAGTTAATTTCTAGTTAGGTTTTGTCTCTCTAATCTTTGTGAATAGTGGCTGGAGGTATCAGTGTTTTATTAACACTCTATTAAGGAGGAAAATAACAGGCTTGTGTTAAAGTCTACTAGCCACGGGACTGCTCTGCTTTGGCTGTGAAAAGTAAACACATCATCTGAATCAGTATCTCCCCAGAATCAATCCCTCAAGTAAGTCTGCAACATGGTTTTTCACAAGAGGGAGAGAGAACAAGCAGGTCTGTGGAAAAACCACACCTGCTCTCGGCACCCACGGTACCAACTGAGCTTACCCATACTCCAAACCCATTATCTGAGTCCTTCCTCACTGCACCCAGAGGCTACTAATATCACAGTACAAACCACTCCCTGTCTCCTAACTGGGAAATTGGGCCAACAGGCAAAGTTTAAATCTGAACCGTAGCTAGCCTGACATAAGCCTACCAGTCCTACGCCTTGGACAGTAGATTGTCAGTTAAAGTACATAGCTAGTGCAAAGACACTCCCTGCTAAATGTTTATAATGCAGACTACAGTGACACTTGTTAGCCTAAGGAAGCCTGAAGGTATGAAAGAAATGGAATCCTTTACTAAATGTATGACGTCCAAAAAAGAAAGAAAATCTCAGGAATGTATGAAAGGCAATGCACTGTGGCTGTGCACACATGTAGGAGTGTGTGAGTGTGTGAGTGTGTGAGAGTGCACACCAGATGAGAGCTAGATGACTGACTACCTACATCTGGGCTCGGCTGTACAGGTGGTCACTGATGTGTTAGCGGTGTGAAGGCGGAGGCAGCCCTGCGCCCACGCAACTGACAAGAGACTCCAACACCCTCACTGCCCCTCATTTGTCACTTGCCAGCCAGACAATGGCAGCGTGGCCTTGCGGAGCTACTCGGAATGTGGGCCACAGCGAGCTTGTTAGCTGGAGGTTGGAGGATGGAAGAGAGTTTGAAGAGGGGTGGAGGGGGAATGAGGGTCGAGCAGCCATAGGATGCGAGGAGCTGGTGGGGTTGGGGGGGATAGTGGGGGTGCTGGATTAAGATACAGACAAACAGCACTTGTGATGATTAATGCAGTCAGTGAAAATTAAATTCCGAGCAGGAACATTACCCAAACACAATTAGTGTTTGAGAACAAACATCGCACTCTGCCCTAAATGCAGATTCATTACCACAGATAGCCAGCAGAAGTCACAAGGACTCAGCGGCGTACCCCAGAGGTACAACTGAACATATGTGAGTTAGCATCATAGAGGGTCACTGTCAACCATTATAGGTCCTCCCCACCTTGATGGCTGCTGACCCAGAAAAAGCCCCCTAGGTGAGCCTATATCCGTAGAGGTGACGACCGGCTATTGCGCTTGCCTCTAAGCCTATTGTCATGAAGTGATCTCCTGTTCCTTTCCGCTGACGTAACGGCATAGAGGAGATACAGAATACAGTCTCCTCAGGCTTATATTATCTAGCTTTCACCTCTGGCATTCTCAGTTTGGCAGTGTAAATATTTCATTACCACATAATTGGTTGCCGCTTCAGGCGATGCAATAAGGCTGTGATAGTTGTAACACTGTATGTTTTCGCACTTTCCTGTTCTTTTTTAAAAATTTTTATATATATATATAAAATTCATAGAGACGTGGTTTGGCGAGAGGATGTTTGATGCCTCAGAAGGGGAAGTGTTTAGTTGTTCATGCACTGCCCTAGCCTTAGCTCACTACACATGCCAACTCATTAAGAACGGTGATGATGGGCTCAGCCAGAGTCAATATTTAACCCAGTCTTAAGCAGCCATCTTTATTAGCAGAACTGAGCTGACAAAAGGAGCAACATGGCCTTCGAGTGGTCCTCTTCTTAAAATGAAAATGAAGGAGTGGGGGTTGAGTGGAGGTGAGTATACAGAGTGAGTCTATATGTGGGCTTGTTTGCATGGCGCATGAAGTGCCTTGTTGGAGTGAAACCGCTGCTGAGTGTTCTTCAAGCAACGCCGCACACCCACCAGCTTCACCTGTCAACTGGTCCATGTTCGCAACTATAAAACTGCAACAACTTTAATGACCTTCACATAATACGAGTCAACGTCTGGTGTTGCACTTTTGTGCTATTCAAGCACAAAAGCACCATCAGTATAAACTAGCGATTCAAAGTTAAACCGGTTTCAAATCGTATGTCAAGGAGCACAAATAATACAGAAAAATGCTTTAGCTTACATCATTTCATTGGAAAGAGGAACACACTTGTCTGTGCTTGTTTATGCAACTCTTGTGAAACCCATCTTTCAATCCATGGCAACGGGGTGACATCTTTTACCTGTCTGACTTGAGAAACCTACTACGAAAATCCAGAAAAGCAGCCACGTAGCCTTACTCCATCAGCCCCCCAGCAGGACAATCATTTGATTTTTTTCCTTCACAAGGCCCATGGTAGCCTCTAACCTGTGCCCACAGGGAGTTACTGCACTTGTGTTGAAAAATGGTGCTCTCTGAAATGCCCCCCTCCCTTCCCAGGAGCATATCCAACTCCATCACAGTTACATATGGGCCCTAGTAACAGGGGTTTCTTTATAGGGTCATTCTGTCAGGCCTGCTCATTAGCCATAGGGAAAAAAATAACTCCACTTTCCATAAAACAGAAACAAAGTGCTCATTGATCAGGGTGATCAATTGAGGATCAATAACCTAAACCCTCATCATTCCCAGCGCGGCATAATTACAGCTGAGATATGGTCGTCATCACTAAAATCAAACACAGACCAGACTAATTGGAGGCAGCCTATTGCTTTGGTCATGCTGGCAAAAAGCTTTACAGAGCCTCTGAAATACTTCTGATGGCCGGACATCGGAGCTTCCCAAAATAACTACTCATGCCATTAGCAAGTGTCATCGTGGAGGTCATTGTGTTGGCTGCCCATTTGGGGACAACTAATACAGGGCACAGCAACCTACCGCACAGGAATGCTTTGTATCCCTTCTTGTTTTTTATAGGACAACATGTGATTTTAATGTATTAATGTTTTGGAAGAGTATCTTTGTTGCTGACCTCCCTGTTCAGCATGGGTCAGAAAAAGATGTCATTTTCCACTCCAGTGTTTGAGCAGCATAGAGAGACTTGGTAAGAGCCGGTAAGGCCAAGAGGTACTGCACAGGCTGGCATCGCTGGCTACACCATACACACTGCTCAATTGTGCAAAAAAGACTCAAACTATACTTCAAAGGCTACCACATTTACCCTTCCTGTTTATTGATTAGACAGAGCTCTTGTTCAGTAATTGTGCAGTAAATCAAGCATGGTGAGCACTAATCTCAACCCCGGGAGGAAAGTGTTAAAGATAAAACCTGCTGAAAAGTGCATAATTAAGGTGCTGTGTTCAGCCAGGAGAGAGGACATACTCCTCCCTCTCACATTTCTCACTCGCTGCCTGCCTGCCTGCGCAACCAGAGGCTGCAGGGAGTGGGATTGGCAGAGGAGCAATGGGAAGTGTATACAGTTTCTAACCACCTCTCACTCCCTCCCTTACTCTTTCACTCCTTCTCCCTCTCAGTGCATTCCCAACCAAAGCGCCGGGGGCGCCATGCTTGTAAAGAAACCACAGCCCTTTGAGTGCCTCTTGTATTTACAAACGGAGGTATGTTGGAATCAAAGGCATTACCACATGACATAACACATTAAACAGTTGGCAGATTGAGAATTTATAGACTGGATAGATCGTGAGTGAAGCACACGGGAATTCTGCCATTGTTGGACTAACTAGTTGTACTTGGTATGAGAGCCAAACTTACCTAAACCAGAGAACAGGATATGAGTCCACTGACGCAGCTCCCTCCTTTCCCTTGCCTTGCCTCTAAACAGACACACACACAGCTCACGGCTGTACTCCAGGTGGAGACAGCTATCACTTTCCCATCAACTTCCTGTTCCTCTTGTTTCTCCTCCCTCCCTCTCTCTCTCTCTACTGTGTCACATCCAATTGTACAATTTGGTTTTCTGTGCCGTGTGTCAGATACACGTAAAGCTCCGTCTTTTTCCCCCCATCTTCGGAAATGGTTAAATCTGCAGTTCTCGCTCTCCTGGTTATATCTAACAGCTTTTCTTTTTCTCTCTCTCTCTCTCCATTCCTCCCTCTCCCCTAGCCTCCTCCCTGTGTTGCTGTGCTGCCTAATCTCACCTCAGTTTTTATTTCACCCTCATCAGCAGGGACCTAAAAATAAATGATGAATGGAATATGATATTTTAAAGTCTTATCTCTTATCTGTTCTTACAAGGGAATAATGGGGTAGTTAATCCTGCAGATCCTACTCAAATTGATTAATCAGCACATGCGGACAATCAAATAAATGATTAATATTCTCCAGTCCTGTGGTCGGACAGTTACCCCTGAAACCATCAGTAATAATTCAGTAACCCTTCCCAGACCACAGGCTGCTGCTAGTCAGCCTCACTCAGCATCAGTCCTCTGATGTTCCAGCAGGACTTTGAACTCTCAGCACAGAAACTCAGACACACCAGGGGAAAACAATCTGCACTCTACTCTGTTTCAACGCAGGCTTACTGGTCAGACTCACACTTTTAATCCAATACATCTCAGTGAGAGGAAGGACGACGATACACTGTACCAGATGCGCTTCATCGGTCTGCTGCTCAGTACAGAAGCATACCCTCACATTACTGTGGGAAGGGCATACAAACAGAACCGGATGCTCTAGTTTTATCAGCCAATGACAGCACGTGTAAATGTAAACAAGCTGCGTCTATACGGGCCTCCTCACGTCACGGGTATATAAAAGAACGATTACAGAAAAATCATCTCCGGGAGCACATGTACACCTGAGCTGGGGTGTTATGTAAGCGTGACATCGAAGCGCTCGGTGGAAACAGCGCCACCGTATTCCCACAGCCGAACGGACCAGATGTCTCCGGACACACAGCCAGACGGACAGAGAGACGGGGCTGTTTAGCAGCAACTCTTCCCAGGCCTCGCCACCCTGAGCACACCCCGTCCTGCTGATGGATCCCCTGTTTATTCAGCTATTTTTAGGACAATGGGGGGAATCTCCATTGAGAAAGGCCCTTCTTTTCTCTCCCATTACCCACACTGCTCTCCCTCCCACAGAGGTCAGCGAACAGCCGTCTTCATGGCCCTCCTTGCATCTGCCAGCTAGAGCTGTTATTAATCAGAGACAGGGCCAGAGGCAGCAGAGAGCGCCTCTTACTCCCCTACACTTGCACCCAGGCAGGGAATGAGTGGTGTGGGGGGGGTGGGTGGGTGCGAAGGGGTGAGGCAGGGGAGTGAGGCAGGAGGTAAACACTGCTTGAAGGTGTGGAATGTTTGCCCTACTCTCTGAGTAGTGGGCCTTGGGTGCTACGTCTATGGATGTGTATGTTTGTCTCTGTCCACACTTGGACACATGAAGCTGTCCAATGCCAGAACCCCCACCACCAGCCCCAGTTGCACACAGGTGTGTACACACACACACACACACACACACACACACACACACACACACACACACATAAAAAAGCATATATATACACCCCCGCGCCGGCCTGCCTGGCCCTACACCCTAATCCCTCCTCTCTGCCATACAGGAGGCTTGGCCTTTGTGTCATGTCAGACCGGCTGGCTGCCTGAATCAGCATGTGCAGCTGTCTGCTCTCCACCGCTAGCGGGACACAGTGACTCCTCGCTGCACCGCTATGTTATACGGCAGCCTGGCATTACTACAGCCATTTAAAATCCATCTAAGAAGCCACTGGCCTCAGAGGAGTTTACACAGGCCGAGAGCAGGTTGGGTCTGAACTATAACACACATATCTATGGCCTTTAACTAGTGTTTGAGAACACTGAAGGGTAGAGCTATGAGAGCTACACTCACAACTGGGCCGAGACCAAGCTTTAAAATGTGAGAGGCCATTCAATACTCTTGCCAATATGCCCGGTGATATATAGCTTTGTCTTTAATAGGTATGAGCATGGTGTGTAGGGCAGTGTCGTGAAAAAGCCCCGGTTTTATATAACCGTTACAGTTCACTTTGATCTCGTCTCTTGCTCCACTGTTTATAAATCAGCCACACAAATATTTATGAGCGGAACGAGGAAAATGGCTGGTCTGGTTTGTATCTCTGCCCTCCCTCCTTCCCTCCCTCCCTCCCTCCCTCCCTCCTGCGTTCCCTCCCTCTCCCTGTGGCTGATGTGTGGATGAGGCCACCACAGACGCAGAGCGAGTGTATAGGCCCCAGGCCACATCCATCATATCTGCTCTGTCTCTGGCTATTGTGTGGCCTCAGAACAGGCTGACCCAACCGAGCCAAGTAAAGGGAGAGACGGCAAATTGGAAATGAATGAGAGAGGAAAATATGTATCGCACAGAGCAATGTAGATAAGCAAACATCACTGGTTAAACTCGTGTAAACCTGTATGAGTGGACATAATCAAGTACAAAACCGTGCATGTGTATGTAAGTGTGTGTGTGTGTGTGTGTGTGCCTGACTAGTGCATCACTAGTTCATCAGTAACAGAGATCAATAAATTAATATGGCCATGTTCAATACATATTGCCTCTCCCTGCCTTTTAGCTCACCTATCTGTTTCTGCCTAAAGCACACACAATGGGACAAGCCCAGAGCTTCTGGATCCATACACTTTAATTGCTCCCCCCAGCCCTGACCTCTGCTCCTGATCACCCCCTGATATACAGCATCTCTATTAAATTGGGAAGTAGGTAAATATTCTTCTAATGACCCCCAGTTCTAGCGACACCGTTGAAAATGGAAGGGGGAAAAAAAATCAATCCTCTTTTTTCCCTTTTGTCCTTCGTTGACTCTATTAGTTCCCTTTTTTATCTGATGTGTGACTCCAAAAAATGTGGAGGGAGATGAAGTAGAGTGAAGTGTCCACTCTCACTTGGACAGGGCAATGGGTTTTATTGGGAAGGATTTTTGTAACGAGGAGATTAAAGAGCTATGCTCAAAAGAAAATATCTCTTCAACAGCAGCTTGACTGTCCTTCAAGAAACACACTGAGTCTACAGAGCCAACAAAAAGAGTGAGACAACCTTTATCTAAATTGAACAGAATGTTGATCCTGGAATCTAGACTCGAGATCATTTGAAAGATACGAAGAAGAGACAAGACGAGGAGACAAGACGAGGAGACAAAACCGTACCAAACGTTACCCGTCTCCGTGTGGGTGCAGGAAAGAGAGGGTTGTAATGTATGTGTGTCCTGTACAGTAAGAGCTTATGTACTGTATGTGTGTCTGCGGGCAGGGGTGGGCGGGGGGGGTAGAGTGGGGATGGTAGTGGTGGACTGGCTTGTCGATCGATGCAGTGATTGGCAGTTAATGGCTTTTCCTGTTCTGCCTTGGTAACCCTGGCCTGATGGCTGTTACTTCTGATCAGAGATGGCAGATGGTGTTTGATTTTTGTATATAAACCCCTGACTTTGTGGAGATGGCTTCATCATGTTTAATGATTTAAAAGTTAAGTTGAATACTGGGAATACTCCAGTGCTGGAGCTCTCATTTAAAACGCCCTAAACTCCCTACCAGATGTAAGGACTGCTCTCTCTAACTAAACGGCCCACTAATGGTTAGCATTCGACTATAAGCCACTCAAACCTTCAATGATAAGTTATTAGAATGGACTTCACAACACATACTTTTCATTTTAAGCTATGCAGACGTTGTGCCTCGTTGTACAATACGTATCATTGCCACGCTGCTCAATCACTTAAACTACTTCCTGATCTAAAGTGACCAGAGAAAGAATCCCCGGGATCAAAGATAAGTCTACATTCCAAAAGGCCGATCGCGAAATTGTTCCATCCCATTCACACAGCCAGTCCCCGAGTGACACAGCAAACTGATAAATGAGCCTCGGAAAAAGGAGGAATAGCTGGAAATGGAGAAAAAGTGAACGATAAGCTCCATTTGGTGTGGAAAAGAGGATGTGTGTGTGTTAAAACCCACTTTACAGCAGGAAATCAGAGAACAAACAGCAGGTCCTGAGATCTCCGATTTTTCAAAGTTGTTTCATGTACTGAGGTATTTGCTATTATTTGGCTCCTCACTCGACCAATCTCAACTGCTTAAGGCTAAAGTCTATTTGATATCCCATAAAATGCCAGTCATTTCGACATGTCTTCTTCACAATAGTTCAAAGGTGCCTACTGCAGCACTATGAAATGCATCAACTGGGAGATTTGTCTGATTTGTATGAGAGGAATATGCATTTCTGACACAAGAGTAAATATATATGAGAGTAAACAGATTTACTCTTATATATATTTACCTTTTCCCATTGCTTAGGACACAAAGTCCATACCAGTAGGTGCCAGGAGGCCAGTAACTGGATCCTTCCTAAAAAAAGAAAATGTAAAGAATGATCTGGCAGTGTCACCTCCAATGCTGTCTCAGCACTCTCCACTTGCCCTATAAGTCGTCTGTGAAATGATGTTTGAGAGGAGCAGGGACACATGGAGGTGCATCCAAACACTGCAGAGAGAGAACAAAAGCTCGCCACTGCAAAATGAACACACTGCAACAACAACAAATCATAAACCCCTTGCTTTATAAAGTCATTATTAAGACGCTCTCTTCCTCCCTCGTCCCTTTCAGCATGCAAATTAATATATTGATAATTTGAATCATAATTTGCATTCCAGATTTCACAATTTCACGTCCAAACTTCAGCGGCTCCCCGAGTCCTCATTTAAACGGTAGCTGCACAGACAGTCCTTATGGTTCAAATTATTTCAACATGACTATTCCGACCTAACAAGCATAAATTAAGGAAATTCCTATCTAGTGACAGAGATAGGCCATCTGAAAGAAGGATCCAAGTTTGAATCATTCAACAGTCCTTAATTTTAGGCCCGCAGTGTTGATTGAATGTGGTGACGTTATAAGAAGAGTTTGTGGGGCTGGCGAGGAAGGCGATGAGGGATAGTATGTGATCTGGAAGTCAGCCTAGGAGTTCAGTGGCTGTGGAGACTTCCTCTGCTGTCTGCCTCTCTGAAGAGATCTCAGGGGAGGGAGAGAGGCCCTCCGACAGGACAGCACAACTCTGTAAATCATCCTGAGATTGAAAAGGGCTTTATAAAACACAAATGTGTGAAACCGCTTATAAAGAATAAAAGCCTCCACTTCCATCTCTTGCTTTCGCCAGTTTTGGCAAGTAAAAAAAAAAACCAAAAACAACAATTGCCACATAAACAGAGTAGGGTGAGGTAAGGGGGAGCCGTGATGATAGGTGGAGGGTGAGGCTTATAAGCATGGTAGTTAAACTTTTTTTTTTTTTTTTCAACACAGCTCTGTCTATTCTGGGCATCAGTTTGTCATGAGGGAATGTGAAGGCCATAAAGTGACGGTGCCCTTGAGAAGCTAAACAGCATTCTTGTTCCCAACTCTTTAAGCTGTCGCTCTCCCGTGCTCCCTCCCCCCTCTAGTATTCCTGCTCTGGGTTTAAAGTAGAACACAGGTGTAGAAGAAGACACCAGTGGGGAAGATAACATTGGAGAACATTCCTCGTATCAAACTGAATTTTTTATTTCCGATATTCTTCAACCTGAGGAACCATTTAATTGTCTTGGTTGTAAGACTATGCCTGCGTCCCCATTGTGCCCCCACCCTCCACCCCCCATCTCCACCTCTTAAATCACTACCCTAGTCATCGCCATAGAATTTAAACAATTTTATTCCCTCTCTTTTACTTTCTTCATTTCATATTTCCATTGTATCCCTCTTTTCTACACATGAATAAAGGACATGATGAGAAAACAAGGTGCAAAATGATCTTTTCCAGAGGCCCCAATAAAAACCACATGACACCCTGGGCTGCACTGCTTAATTACAAAAGGATGAAATCTTTTTGTCTACATCTGGAGAAAACATTGTTCCCATAACACTGATAGATTTACGGCTCCCAGTTCTAACCCTGGACTCCAGCGTGCAATGATTTGGCAAAACATGGATGGACATTCAGTGCTATGAAGGTCGGGAAGAGTCGACTATTTCATCCTGGCACTATAGAATACACATTTCAGGACCCCCTGTTTCAAATTTAAAGTCTCTGTAGAAAATGATGCTCAGGAAGCAGGTAGATGTTGAATTTATGCTTATATACAGTATATATACAAACCTCAATAGAATAGGGGACTGTGTGCTCATCCTGGTACCTAAGACCTCCCCCTTCTCCTCATCCTCTTCACCCTACTCTGCTTTCATCTAGAGCTCCACTGAACACAGACTGAGAGCACAGTAGTTTTGTTGCCCTGACCACTCGGAGGCCATTAATCTGGTGGCTAAGCCACTGATGTATTGATGGCACTGAGCCGGTAAGCCTGCCTGCCTCTCTCTCCATCTCTTCAGCTTAGGAGCCACATAGATCCACAGGAGCCCCCGCCTAGCCTCATCAAAGCAACGTTTACCTGCCAATCGCCACTGTTAGTCTTTCAGGTGCCGTGGCCACAGGTTGCCAAATGTATTGAAAAGTAAGACCTGGGAGGCATTTCATTCTGGCCATGATAGACACAGTCAGCCTGCCGCCATGGCAACTCATTTCACTGCAGTTTGACTACCAAATGCATACTAGGGTTACAACAAATCATAGAGGCTGCTGATTAAATGGAGCCCTTATCTGGTCTTTTTGAAGACTAGGGAAAAGGGATGCAATCTCTCTGGTATCTCTGCAATAGGGGTTGTGCGGGGGTGGTGAAGAGATAGGACCATGACTGATATGTCTGTAATATCATCTTTACAAGATAGAGGCTGGCAGTGCCAGAGTATAACACTGATTAGATGATAGAGAGACCCTCTGGTTGGCATCAGCGCAGGAAGAACTTCCTCCAAGATGTAATTGTACCCTCGATAATTCGGCCCTCAAGTTAAACGGAACAACACTCCAGTCTACAATTTGTCATGATTAGAAAAATGGAAGGACAGAAGTGGTAACGTGGAAAGTTCTACACACTCACTCAGTTTCAAGTATTTCTCTTTCTCACAGCTAGACCTGTTGAGTGAATAAACGAATTAGTGCATTAACAATAACATTAACAGTATTTGCCCTTGGGTGAGGAGCAAGGAACTCTTGACTGCAAGCTGAAGAAGAAAAGAGTGAGAGAGCAAAGGGAGAGTGGTATGGGGGTTAGGGGGGGGAGGGGGTGCAGAACGAGGATTTGGCTGAGGAGAATGTTTAGTTTTCCAGCATGGTTGGATTAAAGATATTTAACCTTAAGCAGAGCCCCATACAAGACCACCCACTGGCCTGCTATCCATACTGGTTTGTTTTGTGCGTGATGAGCGTTTTCCTTGTTTATTCATTTTGAATGAATGGGTAGGTAGAGGGGTAAAAAAAGGAAAAGTGAATGGAAGAGCGAGGGATGCAGGATCTGGGATGTGTGATAGTGGTGTCTGTAACGTGGAGGAATGGGGTGGGGGGTAGGAACTATATATCTACACTGTACATCATTGTCTGCAGTGACAGAACAAAGTGGAACTTCTCTCCGCCAAACACCGTGACTCCTCCACCCCCCTCCCCATACGCCCTCCCCTCCTTTCCCTTCCTCCCTCAGCAGCCAATCTGCCTTTTCTGCTGATCAGGCAAGAGATAATAGGATCAACGGCTTCCTTGCACAACAGCAGGAGCGTGCTCCGTGGCTCTTGTCCAGTTGCCCCAAAAGAGAGAAAAACTCAAGTCAAAACAAACAATCATTAACACAATAACCAAGGAACTCCAACTCCCAGCTGACCCTGTAACAAAACATCGCACTCCCTCCTCTGGCCCTCCCTCTGTGGTTCGGTGTGATGGAACACAGAGAATACATCCCTATCTCCACCACAGACCTGGGATAGAGAGTCTGTAGCACACGAGGCCCTACCCCCCCTACTCAATCTAACTCTGGCAATTGTGGTTAACAGCTGGTGAAAAAGGCTGGAGAGAAACCAGCCTTCCCTGTCTGAGTGCCTTTCTCCCCCCCGCCCCCCCCGCTCTTTATTTCTTTCGCCCTCACTGTGCAAGACCCAGCAACACCCACAGAGGGGCAGTTCCAATTCCAATCAGCAGCAGCAGCGGCAGCAGCAGCAGCAGCAGCAGCAGCAGCAGCAGCAGCAGCAGCAGCTGTGCCACGGGTCAAAGCCTGGCCCTCTCCCTGGCCTTCTCAAGAGGTGGGAGCTGCAGGAGTTGTGAAATTCTTGCACACTGCCAAACACTGAGCCCTGGAGCCCCCCGCCCCCATCCCCCCCCCCCCCCCTTTGCCTGACAGCTCCTTTCTCCAATCCACACTGATTTTCTGTTGTCTGCCCCTCCCTCCCCGTTCCAGCCACGATCCAGAGTGAGTAACAACCCAGGGTTCATCTTCATGCAGGCAAGCTCCAGACACAAAGAGGGTGATGCAGGGTTCTGGATCATGGCTGTGTTGACTGCAGTGTTACAGGGGCCCATACAGAATCTGAACACTGCCTTAGTGTGATGTTATGCCTTTGGCCATGTGTACATTACTTGTACAGCCATACATCGTATCATATGAACTGCACTATGCACTACGAATGTGATGCAATTCACTATTCACAAGCCCTATGTCATCTACCAGCACTTCTGCTAAGGGGATGTGTGTGTGTGTGTGTGTGTGTGTGTGTGTGTGTGTGCGTGCCCTTGTGCGTGAGTGTACACACACTTCTGCATGTGAAAGGAGAGAATGGGCTGTCTCCCAGGATGTGCAGCGAGCGCTTTATTAGAGCGGTAGTACCAGTAAATCAGAGCTCAGCGCTTCCTGGAACTGCTGCAACCTTTCCCACTGAGCACTATTACTGAACAATCACAGGCCAGCCATGATAATTAGCAGAGTATCTCTGTCTAAATGAGCGCCTCTCTCCTTCCCCCCCTCCCGTCTGTCTCTCCATCCTCCTCCTACCCCTCCTCTTCTTAGTAATGTCGGGTGGGTGAGTCTCTGTCTCTCTCCTGATGAGACTGAGGTTGGGGTAGATGGCTGGCTAGATCAAAGGGCACAACTGATCCCAACAGTGATTGGATGCCTCTGCACGACTGCAACTTACTCTCTTACTTTTCATTGTCAAAATACAATCTGGGGCCACAACCGCAACTTATTTGCTCTTGTAGCTCTGTATTCCAAGAGGATTTAGAGTCAATCCTGACAGTTACAATCATTAATGGGGAGAAGTCATAACAGCTTTCATTCCTGAGTCTGAGAGGCCATTACTTCTGCTGACTGGGATCATCAGCGAAACACCTTAACGCCTTTTCATGTAACCACTAACCCCGTCATTTACATTACAGCCTTTTATCCTCTGTTATGTTTCACTGTGATTATTTTCTTTCTGTAAAACGTAGACGTTTTCTTTCTTCGGTGTTCAGCGATTCAGTTGGATTGCATTCAGGGGGAAAATATGAAGAGGAAATCTGTCCAAGATACAGATGCATCGTGCTGGTTAATAGGTCAGCCCTGGGCTCCACTTAACACTATGTTAGTGCAGTTAAAACTAGAGGACAGATCATCTAAAGCCCTGTTCTCATAGGTAAGGGAAGCAGACTGTGTGTGTGTGTGTGTGTGTGTGTGTGTGAGCGACAGAGAGAGAGAGAGAGTTTGTACAGTTGTGTGTGTATGTGTTTAATAGAGCGGGACCAGGACAGAGGGAGGGGTGTCGGGGCTTTCTTGGATAAAGATTCCCCATGTGATAGTGACGGCACTTTCTTCCTTTCTTTCCATGGCCAAGCGGCATCTGGAGTGGATTTTGTGCTAGCAGACACCGAGGAACATGATTACATTCGGCTAACTGCGCTCTAAACTGATTATGCATGTGCCAAGCTAATGGACTACATTTGCAAGAGGAAAAATAACATCCAATCAATCTCAATTACCGCCGATTGCACCGGCCCCCGAGACAAGGAAGGTAGCCAGCTAACCCCCCCATGCTCCTCCCCTTTCTCCAACCCTTGACTGGAAGCAGAGGCCTGTGCCTGGTCCTGGGCTTAGGCCACACCCATCCTGTCTGGCCAGAGCAGCCAGGGCCTGGGAGCTGGATTAGTTCCACTCATCTCACCTCCACACTAACACATAGTCAAGCCCGTAGCCAAGCCCTGAGGCCTGCTGCTGCGTGGTATAAGGCCTATCGTATTCACATAATGTGCATGTGGTGGACTGTAAAATGAGAATGGAAGCTGGGTTTGTTCGAGCCGAGGACGGCGTCTCAGGGGAGAGCTAAACATTCTAAAAGCATACATGGATAAAACGTTTGTGGTTATCTGCATATTGTAGCGCAGCCCATCTGTTTGTGCTTAGGAGTGACCGTTATAGAAGCTCATGGGTGACCATCATGCCATCACCGGAGCCACTACAAATCCCAGAGCCACTACAAATGGATGAAGAGAAGGTCAAAGTTCACTTCAAAGCACGGGGGGGGGTGTTGGCAAGAAAGTGCAGCGCTCAGACCGGGTACAGTATCTCTCGGTCGAGCACAGAGAAGACGGCATCGCCCCCCACTGTGTAGTGGTCCGTGCGGTCAGGACAACTTGCTGGATCTTTCCGTGGTCTTTTGGAACATTCCAATACATGGGGTGGTGGGGGTGATATTTTTAGAAAGCCCTAATATGGGCCGCATACCACAGACTCTCAAATTATCCCATCCAGCTTAGCCCTCAGTTTAAACCTTCCTTTTTAATTCCAGTAATTACAGGCTCCAATTTATATGGAGCCGTGCACACAAAGGGCCTGTTTAATGCAAACCAGTTTGATTTGGGTGAAGTGTCCCAGGGATCTCCCACATCTTACAGCCTGTTTATGCTGACTTGATGATTTATTTTCTCCCCAAAAAGGTTAAAAATGGTGCTATTTGCATCAGATTTCTTTGGGGAGGAATAAATGAATGGCGATTTGCCTTTTTTCATCCTTGCATAATATACCAGGCTGGGTTTGCAGGCTTGTGGGCCACTGTGGGTTTCTGCCTGTCAGTTGCTCTACCAGGACTGTAAATCCAATGTGAAACGAAGACTGTGACATTGTCAAGTGGGGAGCCGATGCTGCCAAAAGCCCTCACAACCATGTACTTGTTATCCGCTAATCACATTTGTGGGTCATGAAACGCAGTAATAATTCTTGTCAACTAGTGACCATCTTGGTTTTTGAGGACTGTGAGTCTGTGTGGGTGAGCAGTGTTCTGTGTGGGTGAGAGAGCAGGTAATTTCTGGACAGATGCACTCTCTCTCTCTCTTACTGGGGAGATCAATTGGTTTTAAGAAGTATGGAGCCATCTTAAGAGGCTTAAGTAATGAAAAATTATCATGCCTGGATGTGTTGTACATATTTAATCCCCCACAGCCTGAGCAGCAGGATGACATATGTCTCTTCTCTTCTGAAAAGTTGAGAGGAAAAAGAGACAGAAGGGGAAAAAAACAAAACACATCTGTCTGTTTCTCTTTCACCTTTTGGACTCACAGCGAAGTGGAAGGCACACACAGACGATGTCATATAAACTTTTCCCTGTCCAGTGAGACAAAACAAGTCTTTCCCTCCATAGGTGTGAGGTAAGAGTAGATGCCAGAGCCTGTCTATTTTGGTCCGGTGTGAGACAGTGTCATCGGCATGTGGGCCAGGGTAAGCCCAGCAGCTCAGTCCAGGGGAGGATGAGCACAGTCTGGGGGCAACACAAAGACCATCAGGCTCTCTGCTTCTCCGCATTCACTCGACAGATTCAACACATTCACAGACCTCTTTAATGGTCAAACTGGGAGCCCAGCATCACACCTTCCCCTTTAACGGAGTGTTGTAAAATCTCTTAAGTTACTGTTCTTTCAGTACAAAAGCCTTGCAGACAGGAAATCTGCAATAAAAATATCAGTGGTTCTGAGGAATCATTCACATAACAGTGGGGGGCTTTCACAGAGACAGGTTTTTGAGGGGTTTGAAATGGACCACTCCACCTCAGTTTTTTAATGTGATTAAAAACACCGTGCATAATGTGGCACATTTTTCACATTCCTTTTGATACCCCGTTTGCCAGAAGCAGTTGTGCTGCAAAAGATACAGCGACCAAAAAACATGGTCGCGCAATATGATGTAATATAATGTTTGTTTTGCCTATTTGCTTTCTAAAACTCAAACACTTGAAAATGTGGACCTTTAGGGTAAATAAAGGCAGCATCTACTAGTATGAAGGCAAGAGTACATATTGCAGTGGTATGTGTCAGAATCCGTGGGTTTGTACATAGGGTAAGGTAGGCTTAGGGTGTATGTGTTTGTTTATGTGTGTGTGTGTGTGTGTGTGTGTGTGTGTGTGTATGTGTATGTGTGTGTGTGTGTGTGTGTGTGTCTGTGCAGCTATGCCAGTTTGGGTTAAACACAGAGTGGCCGCAGCCGCAGACACACAGGATAGGTACCTAAGTGGAATCAGGCCTGTTAGATTTATGGCCATTTGTTCAGAGAGTGTTCATCCATTGGCTATTATGGAATGATTAGAGGAGAAGGTGAAGCTCCAAGTCCAGCAAAAATCAATACGGCTGTCGAGAACGATTCAGCCTTTCCCGCTCCGAGGAGTATTAGCACCAAACCTCTGTCTCCTCACACTTCTTCATTCCTCTCCAAGTGATTCACCCCTAAGCCTCCAAACCAGCTTCACCTGCCATGTTCTTGTCTGGCTGCAGTGTGGCCCTGCTTCTCTATGGCTGCAGGGGAGGCAAGGGTTAGACAACAAAGCTATCATTCATGCCTCGGGAGAGCAGCTACGCTAGCGGTGTGGGAAGGCACTGGAACCTTCACTGTGTGCAGCGGAGGAGTATCAAGTTATTAGGGGAGAGGGTGTAGGATACTTTTTACCATTTGTACAAAACTGATCACAATACACTAGAATAATAAACATTCCCAATAGTAACATATAAAGGTTTTACTTGTCCTAGTCTTTATTACAGCTCCCCTCCATTGACCTCACAGACAATATGAACATTTTCAAACAAGCCTAGCGAGCAAATCTTTAGTTTACAAGGCAAAGTAGGAGGGATAGCTCTAGCAATCCAAAAAATACACAGCTGATTGGCCTCGCCCCTGGCACACCTGAGCCTCGTTTTGACTGGGACTGTGATTGGTGGAAATATTCAGAACTTTTGAAATGCTTTCCGAGAGGTTTAGAAATTCAAAAGCGGTGAGACGGGAAGAGGAAGGTGGGGCATTATATTGCATGAAAAGACAGATTTTCAGTCATTAACGTCTCTAGCCGTTGACAACCTATCTTAATGCTGTTATTCTTGCAATTATATATACTGTAATGGATATGAAAATGATGATACATTGTCAAGACAAGGCTGAGTGGTAGGTGGGATAAATGAGCTTGAAGGACACTCACCTTGTAGACTTTGAGGCTAGCCTCATGGCGGGAATTGATGGTGTGCATCCTCAGCTTCTCTAGGCTGTTAGTGTAGTAGTCGCAGGCATTGCACTTAAGGTGCACCGGGTTGCCGATGGCCACACACTTCAGGCGCCACTCATTGCCCTTGCCCCCTTCTTTGATGTGGGCCACCAGCTGGTACTTTTGCACATGCTTGTCTGTCTTGCAGTGCAGCTGAAAGTTGGCCTTGAGCTGGGTGGTGTAGCGGCACAGCTTGCACTGGTGAGAGTCTCCCACCACAGCACGCCACTCCTCCTCGGGTAAGCTGCGTTCAGCTCCCATATGCATACCAAGCACATCCAAGTTGTCAGTGGTGAAGTGGTTGCACACAGCACACTGAAACAGCTTGAGCGAGGGGTCGCTGGTTTGTGACAGGCTTTCCCCCAGGGTCATCAGTTCTTCGGACACCAACTGCCCACCGCCCAGCCGCATATCCATGGGGATCTCCCCACCTACTAGAGTGTCCAGGAAACACACATGCAGGCAGGCAGACAGACAGAAAGACAAAGAGGAAAAGGGCACAGAGAGGAGGACAGTGTTTAGACAGTTACATATACACATTCAGTCAGGTGTTGAAAATTCACAAGGTCTGAATGAAAGTCAAGCGTTCATGCATTACTTATCTGGCCATCAATTTATTTAACTTTGTGTTACATGAACTTCTCTGGACACAAGACATTCTTTTAAGTTCCTTTGAGGGGCTGGAAGCATGGTGTTTTCCAAAGGAACTCTTAGTTGCAGTCTCTCTCAGCATGGAAAACATCTTGGGTAAAGTGAAAGCTGTGTGGTTTAACTTTCAACAAAGAACCATGTTTGTCTTTACAGTCAAAGTGGATTTGCTCTCCAAGTCCGATACCTCTTGGAGGATAATGTCCTTGTATGTATTTATGTGCCTAATTTTATTAAATCAAGATTACCCTTCCTTTGAGCTAGGGAAGAAGAAAGCCTGGACTCTTTCGCCCCGAGCAGAAATTCGCACTGCCAAAGTATGGACTTACACATAACCCTTTTTGGACTGGTGCACTTTCATGGCCTGACACTAAATCAACTCCAGAGGCCATGAGTTCTGCAGAAAAAGAAAGTTATTTTATCATTACTGGAGAACTAAAGAGTTCCCAAGCACACATTACTGTAAATCAAATCCTGCACCCTTGTTCTCTGAATAATATTTTTTAAAAACCCACTTCTCTGTTTGAATCCTTCTGCGTCTTTCTCTCCAGATTGCCTCTAAATCAATACAGACACCTAACAGATTAATCCTGCTTGGTACTGAGTCTAAACGATGGGGAGGGGAAAAAAACACAGCGTGTGCATATCCTACGACACCAACCTCAGAGCTGATGTCTATACAGCCTGGGAAGGCTGGGTAAAAAAAAAAAAAAATGCTAAAAAAATGAGGTAAGAGTGGCCAGGGAGTTTTTGCCTTTGCTTGCTGATCTTTAATCTATCACTGCCCAGACTGAGCATGCTGGCTTGACCCCGCCTGGCTTTACACTAAATTAATTCCAGCAGCCCGTTTTTATTTATTGCTGCAGTATGCAGCCTGCTCTCGGACTTTTCTCCATTACCTGAGTTTTTATAGCCAGGAGAGGGAGACCTTTGAGAAGCCCTCTGAAATCACTCACAGACCTAGCTCCCCAGTCATGGCTTCCTCTGTCACACACACATCCATTCTCTACCCTAGTCCTATCTTTTTCCACACCTTACATCTCTCCTCTCTCATTCCTATATGTCTCTCATGCTCCCTTACTCTGCAGACTCAGTGATCCAACACAGACCTGGATACTGTTCCTCACTAAATACCTTCATGGCTGTATAACATTAGGTTAAGTCTGTGGTTTGTAGAGCTACATACGTTTTGGCATGGTTTCTTTTACTTTGAAATCCTAATACTGTGGATGTATTTATGTCAACCCATGTCCATGTTTGGAGAAAGGGAGCGATGCTTGTCTGGAAATATTCTGACTTTTGAAAAACATTACAGGTTTGTATCAACAGACATCATTGGAGAATCTTGGGTTACTCACTTTCCAAAAGATAAGCGCTTGTCTGGCTTTGCTGGATTTTCTGATGGCTATATCTGGGTGCTGTTACACGGACAGAGTATAATAGACAACAAAGTCAAGCACAAAATGACTAAAAGTCACTTTCCCCTCCCTTCTCTTGTACTCTTGCGCTCTCCCTTCTCTCTTCCTCTCACTGTACTTGCTGAATCCTGGGCATGAGGATTACCAAGAGGCTGAGACCATGTGAGGTCAACATTTGTCACCTATCTCTTTGACAATGAACTCAAAAGTCAAAAATCCACAGTTAAGAGGAAGGAGGGCAATGATAATCTTAGAGCTCAACAGAGATGGATACATCTCTGGTCCAACATCTCCTTGTAATGGCAAATTCTCTCAGAGAGATTTATTAAGCAGTGTGCATCACTGTGTACAGTTAATATCAGAATGTATGTGTACGATAGGTCAGAGCATTCCTTAAAATATGACTGAGGATGACACTACTGTAGTTTACGGGCCCAGACCAATGTCTCATCATTGCCTCCCTGTAACATGCTTATTAAAGCTCGCCTAACAGGAAAATGAACCAGATGGCAGAAGAGGGAAAAAAAGAATTAGTCACAGCAATCAATTCTTGTTCGTGTCTTTGAACTGGCGACAGTTAGAGACAAGTCTGTACAAACTGTGGGGTTGTAACTGGCACGCCAAACACTCCGCTATGCTGCTGAATTACCCATGCTGGGCCCTCTATCCTCCCTTTTTTGACCAAGATAAAATTTATAGCTGCAATTACAAAGTTGGAAAAAAGTGAAGAACTCCAGTGGTGGAGTTCAGCAGCAGTTTGGGAATAATGACATGAAAAGGCTGAGGCTGGCTGCCTGAGGGACAAGGCAGGGAGGAGAGAACACTGAGCCCTGGCCCTCTAACTTACACCAAGCTTTTGTGAGCAAAATTAGGTATCACAAAGGGAAATTCTCAGCCAAATGACCCAGATATGGTGTCATACACTGAGAAGTCAGAGAGGAAGAGATAAAGACAGTGTCTTGAGAGAATGTCAATGTCCTTAGGCTTCCATATCTATCTATTTTACTTGGCACATATAGCTACAAATATGTAGATGAAACTGAATGGCAAACTAGTCTTGTGCACTAGCAGCGTCTGTAGTGGAGACAGGATAGGAGCTGCAGGCCTACTGTCATGTGGACAACACACTGTCTTTTTCAGTGAGGAAACAAGGAGAGGGTCTGGCCTAAGTCCACCCTCTAAAGGTCTCTCAATTTTAACATCTTTCACCTCCCCGCTCTGCTTGTAAAAAGGGAGAATGATGTAAAGTTCAGTAGGGCAGGCATACCTTAGGGCAAGAGACAGAGAAAGAAAGAGAGCTGCCAAAATGAAAGATAGGTGTGAGTATGTATGAACGGAGAAGGGCAAGATTAGGCTGTTCCTGTTTAACATTTTGTATGCTGTCAGATTAATAAAAAGGGCATAGCCTTTTTATGTTTAGTTTACACCAGTAAGACTATAAATTACTGAAATTAGATATAAGATCAGGTTCAATAAGTGCATACATTAGCAAAGCCTGATACTCAAATGTCAGGCCTTTCCTTCTCAATCAAAGCAGACTCTTTGATTTACTTTGATTTACTACTCTGATAGTGTGTTTAATGTTCAGTAAACAATTGGAAGTAGTGAGACTGATTTGAATCTTGTGAACTTCTGTGGTGCCCAAGGCACTTATAAGGACTGCAGAGCCAAAATGGTCCCAACTCACCTAATGCAGGGGCTAGGGCAGCCATATTGGGATCCAGGTGGAAGCTCCCCATCAGGAACTGGGCCTCAGCTCCAGCAGGGTCCATCTTGAGGCCTGGGGGAAGGCTCATGTTCTGGGTCAGGTAGTATTGGTAAAGCTCAGCCTCAGAGGGCGAGGGCATTGCTCCCAGGCCCAGCCGGCCATGCTGCATCTGGCTCACATTCTGCTGGAGTAGCATCATGTTGTGCATGTGCTTCTCGCTGGTCATGTGGATACGTAGGTTCCGTGCCACATTGGTCTCGTAGTCACAAACCTCGCACCGCCACGTGGGTTTGCTTTTTGGCTTGGTGGGTGAGGGAGCCCCGCACGGTCCAGCCATATGAGTGGAGGACTGGGTAGGGTGGTGGTGGTGGGGAGGGTGGTGGCTGCTGGCCTGGGTCACTGAGGGGACAGCCACCACTCCTCCTGGGACATGCCCAAACACCTGCTCCTGGGCAGAGCCAATGGAGCCCCCATTCTGCAGTGTCTGCATGTTGTTCAGGTGCTTGTCTGACTGCATGTGGATGCTCAGGTTGCCCTTTGTGGTGGTTGAGTAGTTACACACCTGGAAAATAGGAAATTTTGTTTTGAATTAAATTCATACATACCTTGAACTATTACCTTGAACTATCAGTCTTGGTCTTGTTCAGATTAACTATTCTATTGCAACCCTTAAAACATTAATTACCACTACATAGCTTTTCTACATACCTCACAACGGAAGGGCTTATATCCACAGGTATAGCTCTCTCCACGAGCCAGACGAGGATGGCTCTGACCGCTGCTGCAGTACGAACAGGAGCCTCCAGAGTCTGGGTGCTTCTCCTTCATATGGGCCTCCAAAGTCTGCTGGTACTTGTAATGCCAGTTGCACTTGGGACACTTGAGTGTCTTGCATGAATTGCGTGAGTGCATCATTGTCATGTGACCACCCAAGGAACGCGAGGAACCCAAAACAGTGTCACATTTGGGGCATTCTACCCCACTTCCTCCGCTGCCTCCAGGTCCATGGTTCTGTGAACACTCACCCATCCCCGTCATGTCACAGGGGACCCCTAAGAGGGGGTGTGAATGGGTGTGGGGTGAAGGGTGGAGGTGATGGTGATGGTGGTGCATGTGGTGATGGTGCAGAAGGGCTCCATTTTCCTCCTCTCCCTCTGCCGGGTAATCATTTGGTTCTGGAGCTGTGGCACTATCTCGATTGGCACTTTCATCAGCGGCAGCGTAGGAGGACAGAGGTGAGGAGGAAGTGCCAGCAGTGTCATCCTCACTCCCTCTGACGGCGGCTGCCGCCATTGCCATGGGGACAGTGGGCCCCTGGCAGTTAAAGCTCAGAGGGAGCTCTGAGGTCCTCCCCCCACCATCTGCAGCCGAACCCTCTTCTTTGACAGAGGAAGAAGAAGTGGAAGCCGGGGCTTTGCTGTTGACCGTGGAACTGACTGCAGAGGTGCAGGCAGAAGGCTGGAGTGCGCTACTAGGCATTAATAAAGGAGATTTGGAAATGCTTTGGTTTGAGACAGCCGGTTCCCCTACTTCACCTCTGCCGCTGCTACTGTTACCACCACAGGCCACTGCAGTGCCTTCCGCCTCCACCTCATCTTCCTCCTCCCCTAATAACAGTTCCTCTTCTTCCAAGTCCCCAGTCTGGCTTGACAGGTGTACCTTGCTTTTATGTCCTTCTGTGTCCCCATCTTCCCCTTTGCAAGCCCCCTCTTTCCCAGCAGGCCCCTCTGTTCTCCCTCCCTGTTTGGGCAGGGTGCTGGAGTCTTTGGCAGGGCTTGGTGTTGAGGTAAGAGTGGGTGCTTTGGGACTACCCAGTCCTCCGAGAGAGAGGACTGAGCCTAGTGGGCTTTGTTGCTGTTGCTGGAGGCCAGAGTCAGAATCTTTGTTCAGGAGGGCCTCACTGCCCCCACTGCCGCTTCCAGCCTCCAGGTGGACACCACTGAACGTGCCATAGAAGCTCTGGCCAGAGTTAATGGGGAGCAGGGTGGGTGGTGGAGGAGAGCTCTTGTTTTTTGGTTCCAGGAAACTGATGAGGGGCTCTTTGTCCTTCCCAATGCCCTGGATGATGGCAGATGCATGCTTGTCCCCCAGCAGCCGCCGCTCGTCCTCACACAGTGTCATGCGGTGATCGTGGACGGCGTGAGTGGCAAAGGAGCGCGCATAGCCAAAGGACAGCTTGCAGAGAAAACACATGAGAATAGGCTTACCCTTGCCATAGAGGGCTAGCCCATCAAATTTGGAGAAATCCACGTTGTTGGGAACATCTTTGGATACGCAGGACTTCTTGGCAGACCCGTCGCTGTTCAGGTAATCCTTGTTGCTTTTGTGCCGCACATCGAAGACACGGAAACTGTGCAGGACAGGACTGAGGCCTGCCAGGGTTGAGGTATTGGGGAAACCTTGGTCTGAGTTGCCAAACCACTTCCCGAAGGACGAGGCTATGTGGAACGTGTTGATGATCTGAGGGTAGACAGAGGATGAGGTCCCAGAAGGTTCCCCCGGTTTCCCCCCACTGGTGAGAGAGTTTGTGGGAAGCAGGCTGGGTACCATGCCCCCACCACTTTGGATCAACTGACTGAGGCTCTCTACGATGTACGCTGAGCCATCTGGCTGGTAGACTATCTCTCCAGCCAAGTTCTCCACATCACTACTCTCCTCTTCTTCTTCCTCCTCTCCTTCCTCACTCCCACTGTCAGGTGTACCCCGCTGCCGTGTAGGCTGCTGTCGCAGGAGAGTGGGCATGCCTCCTCCCCCTTGAGCCATGGGCACCCCAGGGAAGGGTTGAAGACTTGGGAAACAGTTGTCAATTTCCATTTCATCTAAGTCCTCCAATTCTTCCTCCTCTCCACAGCTCACTCCTTCTTGCTCCTCCTCCTCAAGACCCTCTCGTCTGAGGTAGAGCTGGCCTGTGGCGGAGCTGTCACTGTGGACCTGGGGTGATGTCTGGTTTGGCTGCTGCTGAGGCTGTGGCTCTCTCACCCCGTCATGGGGTGCACTGGGGTTTTGGGATTGAGAAGGGTAGGGAGCAGAGAGAGACAAGGGGTCCAGGGAAGGGGCCTGGTTGGTGGAAGGGACCTGTGAGTTAGAGTGATCGTTCCAGGGCTGTGGTGGTTGCTGCTGCTGATGCTGGGAGGTGGTGGAGGAGCCGAGCCCATCGTCTGTCCCAGAAACCACAGGAGACTCACAGCTGTCCATGCTGATGCCTACATGAGGCGCTCATCGCATCCAGGCCTGCAGAGACACGGAGGGGGAGGGATAAGAGATTAAAGTTGTACTGGGGATGTTTAATGAGAACACACACACACACATGCATAAACACACCTCAACATTTTCCATGCCGTTGTTCCGAATGCTGTGCGTATAAAGGAGAGATCAGACCACAGATAGCTTCATGAAAGGAACATCTATGTATAGAAACCTTCAGAAGACATCTAATGTATGGTGAACTGGGTGAGAGACAAAAGTCTGAGATATAATTGGAAAAATGACACAGTACTCATTATGTTAGATTAGGTACTTAAACACAATACCTGAGACAAGCACTAATAAGCCATCCATGATTCATCTTCCTGCCATATCAGGAAGGTACCATCTTTTATCTTCACCTTCCAAACAACACCCCTAATCTTACATTCTGCAAATCCTACATCCGTTTTTAATTAACTTCCAGTCAGAAAAGAGGAGAAACAGGCTAACTTAATGGATAAAATAGATTCATTGTGAGATAATTGGACACTGAGAAGCCACCCATCAGCACAGTGTACGTTTACATAACTGGAAAAAATAGTGATGGTACTGATTAAAACCGCAATGCTCTTTCTGAGCCAGCTAAGAAAAAACAAACAACATGTAAATGTTAACAATATCACTGATAACATCATTCCTTTCTAGTTGTGTGTATACAAGGTAGCGTACAATACATGCACATTAATTAGAAAATGCGTATACACTCTAAAAAGAGTAATAAAAGGCAGTTTTTTCTATGAGCCGAAAATACATGAGCTGGGTTGGGACTTCACTGCAGCTGTGTTTAGATCTGGCATCCAATAACCTCTACGCTCAGCCTGGTTTCAAACACAGCCATCCTCCGCCTCTGAAATAATAAATGGGAGCTGAGCTTTCGGGAGCTGGCCATGCCCCGAGCATCTGAGAGGCCCAACACAGGCCGCAATTTAGAGCGCAGAAGAGATAAAATGATAGTGCGAGATACTGCTGAGCTAATAATTTTATTAAAGGGATGCAGCCAACATTGATTAAAGGGGGCAATCGGGCTGAAACCAATAACTCTGGGCTGCCCTTTAACCCACCAGTGCTGAATATTACATGAGCAAAGTTTCCCGGCACCAAGCTCACCGCCATGTCCCAGTTGATTAGCACATTCACTGCTTGCACTTGATTTATTTACTTATTTACTTAGGGATGCAAATTTCAGCTGTGATCAGAATGGAGTCTGTACCCCCACACCCTAACGTATTAACCACTGAGGGCTCGGCCTGAGAGGAGAGATTGATAATGTCGGTCTGCCTCTTCATGAATGTCTGATGAAGCTCCCCTCCCACTCAACATACACCCTGGAGCTCAGACCTCTCCAGCCTATGCACTTAAACTACACCAACAAAGGTCTGCCATTTTTAGAATGCACCTTTGTATTTGGACTGTAGTAAAAAATAATAACAGCCTGGAAGAAATTAATATACTCAAGGTAATAACAAAGGAATGATTAATATAACAAATAATGAAGTTAGGACTGTTTAATTAAAAAAAACATTACAGTTTTAATATATGATCAGAGTTGAATGTGGAGAGTATTTTTATATATAACTGGTAACATTTTCTGTCAGCATGGTTCACCTGATTTTATTGTTTATACTCCACACAAGCCTGACCCTGATGACCTCTGTCTTGCTTTGCATATAAAATGAAAGATATTAGGCTGTCTGGCTTATTAACAGGATTGCTTTATACAGCCAGACATGATTTAGAGCTGGCTGCCATATTGAGTGAGGGGATACTAGCCCTACCGGTCTGTATTTATTATCTGCTCCATTAATAAGAGGCCACAAGCTCAACAGCCATTTCACACAAATGGACTGAGGGACAGGGAGAGTAATGCAAGAAAAAAAAAATCACACCACATGTGAAACAGACAAAGATAGTGATTCTTTACACTACAGGCACCTGGATAAACTACATAAAACAGAGTTACAAAATGTGATGTGCCTAACAAGATGGCCTCAGTAAAAAGTCTCCACATGTCCTGTCTGAACAAGGAGAGTTTCACACCTTGTTCCTGTAATCTACTCCATCAGCCCCTCCTCCAGATTCCACTGCTTGTCTCAACCAGGCCTGGGAACACTGGGCCCACATACATTCAACTAGTACTTAACATTGCTCACTCACGATGACCTCTAAAGTTCTCTGCCCTCTTCCTTGCCTTGATGAGTCCACATTGTACTGTACTGTAGGTATGTACCCATCCATTCCCATTACTGTTGTTAGATACCTGAAGCAATTAGCAGTTGACAGGAGAGCAGGATGACTCCTGATTGGTGCTGGAGCTCTAAGCCAGCTTGGTGTGTCCACTGCTTACAGAAAACAGGATTGCCCTTTAAAATCAAGATGGTCTAATTCAATAACCCGCAGTGGTTACTGATGAGCAATGGGATTGTCTGGAGTCGGCAAGTCGCAGATGGGTCAACTGATATAACGCTGTTTGTCTCTAGGAGGTCTGCCTGGCTCAGTGACACCTGTTTAAAGCAGGAAAAGCTTTAATCTCTGGGAGGCACTACACAAGGCCGGGAGACAGACAGAGAGACGCGGTCGAAGACAAGGGGAAGTGGAGGAGGCTGGTGTCTCTGTGTGCTGACTGTGTTAATAACCACAAATCAAAATGATGAATCAGGGCGGCAGAGGTGACTGCTGCTGAGTGGTAATGTGCAAGGTTACATACTGTATAATGCAAAAAAAGTTGTAATTTTCTTTTGCATACTGGCAGCACTGCTGACTGCACAAAAACAAGGGATCCTGCCATAGCCTCTGCCCATGTGTTCTACTTTTGAATGTGGGCCCACTGGGTTGACAATAAGCAGGCTGTATGCAGCCAAAACAAGCCTCAGCTCACAATAAGAGATAATCAGAGGGAAGAAAAGGCTGGATTCCTGAGCTGCTCTGAGGGAGAGCATGCCCATGCACAGAGCCTGACCATAGAACTCACACTCCTGTTGCCATCTGTCTAAGGAGACATTATGTCAGGGTCTTCCCTGTCTCTCTCCTGAGACAGGGGAATAAGAAGCCGTACTCTGCCTCCTCCCACCATCCTAACAAAACTGATAAGGCCTCCTGAAAAAGGCCAAGGTCCTAATGAACCCTGTCAGAGAGTGGGTCTGGATGTCATTTGGTAGGGATGGAAAATGAGATAAGTTTTTATTTATGGGTCCTTTCATTAGGTGGGATTTACCGGCCGAGCGAGGGAGGAATTAAAGGCTAAGGAGCCATCTGATTATAAGCATGCCCAATCACCTGCCTGGAGGCCTGGCCTCGCCACCAGAGGACCCTGCTCTCCAGGGTCTCCTGGGGAATTAATTCTGACCCAGCCCCAACTGAGGATCCTGCTGGGCTATGTGCGTGATGCAGGCCTGACCCCCCACTCTCACCCACGTCTACGTTAGCATTGAGGGAACACCACTTTAAAAGGGAAAAAAAACAACTATTATTTCACAGCCCAGAGCCCCCCTACAATACACCAGACCCCTTTGTCTATTGTCTGTTGGTGATGCTGCCTGTCTGTGTCTGGTCTCTGAGCCATCATAGAGCTTGGCCAGCCACCGCAGGGTAAGGGGCGCTTATTGGAAAATCAATGGCATAAATGCTAAGCAAGTTACAGGAAGATGTGGGAAGGAAGGGCTCTTATTGATAAAGCAGGGGAAGGCCTTTGATGTTGCACTGGGGACATGCTCATTGATGGGGGAACCATTGTAGTCCTCAGGCACAGGGAGGCCCAGGTTTATCTCCTAGGTTTGTCCCAATTAATCACCAATGCACACATGCATGCATCTCACTCTTAAGCTTAAGTCCATTTTAACGCCTGACGAGGCCCAGTAAATTCTGGTTCTAACACTGTGCTGTTATGGTGAGGGAACTTACATTGTAATACAACTGTAATACAACTGTCTCTATACCTCTCTCTACTGTATATTATTTGCCCAAACTGACTGAAACCTACTAGGTTATACCGGATCCAAAGACCTGACTCACAAGTGAGGAATAACTGTGAACTATTGTAAACCAGTGGTTCTCAACCTGGACTGGCCAGGGGGGTCGCAAGATGATTTACAATATAGAGTCTGAAAAAACAAAATCTAATACTAATATACACATTTATTATCGTATTAGTCTTTGTGATGGATTTATTTTTCTTGTGAAATAAATATTTCTGATAATTTAATTTACTTCCAATAATTAATAAGGTAAAATAGCCAGAAAACGGGAAACTACAAATCATGTTGGTGTCAAACATCACCATTCTGTACATTTTAATCTTAATGTGTACTCATCTTAAAAAGAGAGTATGCATTGCTATATTTTGTGTTGTGAGACAAAAAGTTTGCTATTGCTATAGAGATTACACCATGATGAATATATGAGGGACGTGGAGTGCTTATTGTCTCTGATCCCTAACTGTAAATCAGAAATGTCCGATTAACCATGTAGGGTTGCTCCTTGTGTGCTGTAAATAATCTGTCTACCCTGCTTCTCCTAATGCAGACATAAGGGTGCTCTAGTGTTGCTCCAACTGCAGGAGGCAAAAAGTCACCTCAGGTCGATGGCACTCAGCCTGTAAACAGGGCTTCCCGTAAAATCAATGATCTTCAGTAGGAGCTATCAGTCTGTGGAACAGAAATAGCCGTGGCTGTGTTGAGTCTGAGGCGGGGGAGAACAGTGCTGCGTGTGTATATGTGTGTGTGTGTGTGTGTGTGTGTGTGTGTAGAGGGGGCTGGTCACCGTAGCGTGTCTGGGAGTATTTCTCAAAGATAGCAGAGCTGAGGCATGCTGCTTCTGTCATGTCACAGCCAGTACAAACCTACAGCCGTGAGGGACTAGAGACAAGACTACAACTCCCAGCATTCATGACTGCCGTTACATGTACTTCCTGCATCAGGAATCTCTAGACTATGGTTGCAAAAATATATCACTTATAGCTAGAATATCCTTGCAGATGACCATATGAACATACTCAAATACCCAGGAGGCAATGTGTTGATTGTTTTTGTTTCACAGCACTCAATTTTAGTAACCATTTTGCACTAGCAATACCGGCCAGAGAAGGCAAAATTGATTTTTTTGTAGTATCAATTGCCTCCTTTGTTAATAGACTTGAAATAGAACCTTGAAAATGATTTTACCCTTTACACAACACCATCAGATTCTGCTAATCCATTCCATATTGCAGAACGGAAGCCAAGTGATTTAAAACAGTAAAAGAAGCAGTAAAATCACAATGCATAACCGCTGTTATTCACAGACAAGACAGCCTGAGCGAACGATCCAATCGGAGCTCAGCTAACTTCCAAAAGCTTCCAGAAGGGATTTACACATGGCACTAGAGTGTCTCCTCACTTTTGGAGGGTGTGATAGAAACAGCGTGCTGGTGTAATTAGAAGTAGTTAATTAGCTGTGGGTTAATTACTGGGTTGTGCAGAGTGTTGGTGAAAGAGCTGGTGGGGTGGCAAAGCAAGGGAAAGCAGCGAACACACAGCAGGAAGCTCCCAGTCTCCCGCCAATTAGCAACCAGCATGGGGGGGCTGCTGTGGCAGACTAGGAGTACAAATGAGAGACGCCTCATATCATTTTACTCTGTAGAGACGAACAGAGAAAGAGAGAGCCGACTGAATACCTTCCATTTAAACACGCACGCTGTAAGGCGTTGCTTTCTTCTCCTGTTGTTTTTGTAAAGTGATGCATTTCGACGTAACACAGAGTGAAGCTCGGTAATTTCTTAAAAATGTGACCTTGGTCTCTTGACTCCTGAGCAGCACGTGGGCTTCTGCAAAACGTCAGGTTAAGAACGAAACAGAGTCGGGACTATTTTAATAACTACAAAAATAACTTCTTATTACAGCAGCCGCAAGCTATCTTTCTTCATTTACAAACCATAGTGAAAGACCGCACTGTGTTCTCTTCCTGTGCTGTCCCCGGTGGTTTGTTTAGACACAGCTTTGTATTTTATAAATGCATAAATTATCCTTGGAGTGAAGGTATTGATGTATAATCAGAGATGGGCTATCGTGCACAAACTAACGTTCGCCCCCAGGCAACCCGGTGCACAGAGCACACACTGCACACAGCAGGTAGTCTGCAAGATTGCAAGACAGAGAGAGAGAGAGAGAGAGAGAGAGAGAGAGAGAGAGAGAGAGAGAGAGAGAGATTCTTATAACTTCTGGCTGTGACTTTCAAATACTTATCAGATCAGTTAGATACACTTCCACCATGTCTACTCAAGTTAAGACAGACAGACATGGATGCTGAATGATTTGTAACAGCCTGACGTGAAACCTCACATCCTTTAGCATGCAGTGCTGGCTCTCCCATAGGACTGAGTGTGGAATGCGGGGAGGCTGGGAGGACACTTCATACTTTTGTACATCGGTCTTGACTGGCACTAAATCAGAGAAACACCACACTGATCATGATCCTTGGGAAGATTTCTAGATGCTAAAGATTCAGAAGGACGTCCAGGAAGGGGATTTGTAGATGTGCAATATGTGTAACTGCTTTTAGATTACTGGGAGAGAGGGGAGAGACAGACAGAGAGAGAGAGATTGAGAGAGAGAGAGAGAAAAAGACGTGTCCAATGAAAGGTCAGGGACAAGGGGGGAATGTGCTGATCAAAGTCCTGGAAGCCCCAGGACCTTCATTTCTACTAATTATCAAATCTGCCCCTATTTATATCTGCGGGAAGCAGCCGTTCTCTCAAGAGAGGATGGAAGTGAAATCTGCTAACTACAGGGCTTTCAGAGCTTCTCTGTTTGCACTCAGTCCATTTCATTTGCTACACAGTAACAGGATGAGGCTGGTAGAGGGGGTTAAGAGAACATTTGACCACAACTTGTGGGGGATTGTTTTTGTTATGAAAGTAAAGGATGGAACACAATGTACAGAAGAGGGCCAGGCTGAGCAGAATGTGAAATGTAGAATCACTCACTTTTAGGAGGTGGGAAACTGATCTACGGCATTCCAGAAAACTACTGCAGGCGAGATCGTATTCTTGCCTTGCCTCCCCCAACGACATACACACAGATATACTGTATATGTTTGCACACACACAGACACACACACACATGCACGTACACACACACAAACACACACCTTCCAGCAGCGCTGCAGTTAAGGCAAGCCGACCACAAACACGGTTGTTAAAATGATCAATACCATTGAAATATTAAACCTTAAGAAGCCGCACTATTGATTGGGAGCCCAATGATAAAACTGTTTATTATCATAATTGTGGAGCTCCATGTACATGTTTTAGAGAGGGCTTCAGCTGTCCAGATATCATGGACCGTGGCTAAATCTGTCCCCCCTCCCACCCAGTGGCCCCCAACTCTGCTCCCTCGCCCTCCCATCCAAAACCCTGGGGATTGGAGGGAAAGGGGTGAACAGAGAGAAGTCATTACCGCTACTTCTACTTCCATTAAAGATGGCTGAGACTGATCAGCATATCAAGCCCCTGTTGACAGGGAGAGGGGGGGGGGTCTGGCTCTGCCTCCACCCCTCTCAGCCATGGTCCGGGGCAGGCTGGTTGCTCTGGGATATGGCCTGAAATATCTCCAGCAGCACTAGAAGCCAGCAGGCATGACAGCAAACAGGAGTATACAGTGGAGCAGGACCCAGGCTTCATGCAGGGATCAGGACCTGACAGACAGAGGGGGGACAGGGATAACATGTCTGTAATCCTGGGCCTTTCTATGTAATCTGGAAAACAAATACCTAAGTAATGACCCAGTCCTGCACCTGGTAAAACACAGGGTTCGCTGGCACCTGGAATTAGACAAATATCCACCGGAGAGCATTCTTAAAGGGACACACTCCTTTTGAAATGTTAAAGGGAGTTACAGAACAGACACACACGCATGTGGATTAGGCTTTAAAGGGAAATAAACTTTGTACAGCAGTGCACTGCACCATACAACACAGACAACATAGGGATAAGTTGGGACACCAGTTGAGGGCCACTAGGGCCCCTCATCCTGCCAGTCGAGGGCCACGTATTGTGGTATGCAGAGGAATGAGGGGATGAGTTATGTGACACAGAGGCTCAGCAGTGAAACAGCAAGGCAGTGCCACCAGCCTGAGGGTTAGGCCCAGTGTTTGGTTAAGTGTTTAAACCTGAGTAGGGTGATAAGATCCCTTTAGATGGCATGTGAAGGCCAAATGACCAGGAAACCTGAGTAATGTGGGTGAAAGCTGTCTGGAGTGAGAGCAGAGATCTGTAAAGTCATGCAATGTTACGTATGGAGAATGGAAACTTACTATCTCTTTAAACACCTCATACTGAGGAGTGTTGCAGCACACATACACACACACACACACACACACAAACACATACATACACACTTGCGTGCAAACACACAGTCACGCACACACAACGCACACAGAGAGCAGGGATTAGAGGGTGTCCCAGTGAAACCATTCTGTGGAAATGATTTCTTTGCAGAAAAAAAGGCATGAAAGCCAATGGTGACCTGGCCTCTAATTCTAGAGTAGGATATCCTGGATAAATAATTAGAGGGTTCCTTTGAAGACCCTGCACAGCCGAACCATTCACTCCCCACTTCACATTTGCTAAAGTCATTAATGACAAAGATTTAGAAAGGAAAAGCGAAAATCTTTCTGGTACACAAATACTTTTTTTTTTTTTATGAGGCCTGGCCCAAATTCCTCTCTGCTTAGTTGAGCCCTTACCCTGGGAAAGAGCTGCACCCGTTTTAAACAATAAACCTCAGGGGAGAAGTGTTTTCTATTGCCCCCTGCCCCCCGCTGAATTATGGAGAGCTAATAAAGTTACAGGAATAATGTGGCCCCGTGTTTTAAAAGAGGAAGTGATCAAGACGTGTTGATGAATTGAACGTCCAAACATGTGGGGGGAAAAACAAAAGCAGCGGGAGACAATATAGTCCCAAAGTTAACCCCCCCCTAAAAAAACAAAGACTGCTTTATATTTAAAGAATGGAGAAGGAATGTGAGATAGCAAGGCTGCCAGGGAGTGTTAAAGGGATTTGTAACGTAACGGATGTCACTAACTCCTAATGCCTGGCTATTCTTGTGCCACGCTGGCGTACATCTCCAATTAGGTACCCGTGCTCACACTTAGTGGCAGGCTATTTTTACAGTGAGCTGTGTGGCTAACCGGGCTTATTCTTATTGGAAATATAAACAGAAGAGCATCTGACAGGTGGAATTACATTTATCACATCCGGATTTCTTCCATCCCTAATGGAGGGAAATACTCTCCTAGTTCATTTCTGCACACTGTCAGAACAGTATTGTACCCTATCATTTACTTTGAGGATTTCATTGAGATAAAAAAGAAGCTCTAATGGGGGGCAGTATCTTTAGGAAGTCAAGCCCATTGAGTGCTAGTTTACACGCCAATAGTTTGCCTCATCTTTATACTGTAGCAGTTTATACACACAACACTCAGAAATCAGATCTTGATGCAATCATCATCTTGAAAAGAGAGCAGAACTTGCCCTACGGTTTACAAGGACAGATGCCAAGGCAAACTTTGGAAGGTGATGTGCATTCCTTCAGAGCGCAGCAGTGATGAGGAACTGTCAACAGAGGAAGAGGGAAGAAAAACAAAGCGAAAACAACTTGTTAAGTGTATAACAAGGTGGCCTGGAGGGCAATGCTGAAAGACACCTCGGCATTTCGACTCGGGGAGTGTGCGAGAAACATCAAACAGCGTTTTCTGTATCTACCTTGAACGCTGAGAGAGCAGACCACAGCGTTTAGAGACCCGTGTGAAGAAAAAAAAAAAAGCTGCAGTTTGGCAAAAAAAAGGTAAAACGTCACTAAAAGAATCCCCAACAGCTCCTACTGTAGTCATCATACGGTATCCATATTAAGCAACTCTGAGCTCTGTTTCTGAGCCCCAGACCTCCAGAGAGACCTGACTCACCTGGGTGGGAGCTGCCAGCACAACACACTGCTGAAACAGAACAACCCCATCATAAAGCAGCAAAACATGGAGTAGTTTGCACTGGCTAATGTCTGCTCTAGCAGAATAGGTATCGCTTGGATATGGACTCTGAGGCTGGAAGGTATGAGAGAGAGAGATGGGGCTGGAGTGGCGAGGGGGGGGGCTCTCGGTGAGAATCGCCACAGAGAGGGAAACAAGAGGGAGTGAAAGCATCAGGGGTTCTACTCAGCAGCTGAGAGAAGATCAACAAATATAAGACCATCAAAGCTGTTGGCAGCTCAACGCTCACACAAAATCCTGGCATTGTGACGTCTGCCGGCGTCCAGGCACTTTGTTCTGGGGAGGTAGATGCCCCCGGGCTGGAAATGCACTCAAAACCTCTTCATCTCCCCGGGTAGGGAGGGGAAAAAAAAAACACAGAAGAAAGAAACAGAAAAAAGAGAGATGGAGGGAGACAAAATACGGTCTGATATTTTAAGAAATGTGGAGTTTGTTAGTAAGTTCCTCTTCTCCACTCTCCTCTCCTGGCCTGGTCTGAGTGCTGTGACAGCCCCGGTGCTGTGGAGCTGTATTTGAGAAAGACCAGCCTCCAGCCCCGCATCTCCACACACACACTGCAGCCCTTGTTCATCTTGGCTCCCCCTGCTTTAATGAAATGGCCACATGCCTCCTCTTCTCATCCCAGCGCCGCCTGCACACTGTAGCACCTGGTAGATATAAATCAGCCCCACTGAGCTGTATTTGGGAAGTGAGGCATTAAGCATGACATGGGCTGTCAAAGTTCAGATCGCACCGACCGCAACATCTAGTTGAACCGCTGCGGAACAGACCCGGGGACCAAGGAGCAGGGCCTAGCCTCGCCTCTTATCTCCTGCCTCCCAGCGCCACATGACATGCCTGCCACATCTGGGCCCCAGCTGGGAGGCCTGCTGAGTGCAGCGCGGCAGCACAGCCAGGGCTAGGTAGAGGGAACGCTGGAGCACCCACGCTACACGGAGGCATGGGCAAGGCTCCGTCTTCCAGAGACCAACAGCCTTGAAAGGCGGGACGTTTAAATGGGCTTTGTTTGCCGCTATTTCTCCTTGGGTTTTCTTATCTGAGAGCTGTGGGAGCATTGCCGGGTATTATTCCAGCTTCTGAGTGGTGTAGGTTCTATTTCAGAGTTGGGAGATAAAAGTAACTGAGTGTGTGTGTGTGTGTCTATCTTTGTGTGTGTGTGAGAGAGAGAGAGAGAGAGAGAGAGAGGGAGAGGAATCTCAGTCACGTGAGCCCGGGGTCTGAAGGTCAAAGACTGGAAGAGAACCCACACATTCCTCAGAGGACAGGCACACATCTTCAGTGTGTGTGTGTGTGTGTGTGTGTGTGTGTGTGCGCACGTTAAACCAGCCAAAGCTCCAGTGTTCCCCACTCCACCGCGCTACCCCAGGACCTTATGGCTAAATATTAAGTAAAGATGTTCTCACTCTGGGCTTCACATATAGGAGGTTAGTGCTCAGACAGATCGACACAAAGGCAGGAAGAAGGGGCAGTCAAAGAGAAAAGAGCATGAAAAAGGGAGAGAGAAGGAGGGGGGTGAAGGGAGCTAGAAGAAATATCATTTGCTAGGGATTTGGTCATGGGCTTTCACAGAGAGGGACGGTATGAAGTGTCTTGTTCTGCTTAGCTGGGAGTTGCAACGGAGGGACAAGGTGGGGCGGGAAGGGGTGAGGACAAGGGAGAAAAGTATAGAGAAGGGAAGGAGAGGAGAGAAGGAGGGGACAGTGCGAGCAGGGGCCCGGGCTCAACTCAACCCTACTGTAATTTACATTGCTGGGTAATTAGCTTCGGGATCAGGGGCTCAAGCCAATGAAAGATGCCTCAAGCCAATGAAAGATGCCTCTCTCAGGGAAAAAGAGAGAGCATGCACGGAGGACCATAGCGTTACTCGCAAACACACACAATGTTCATTGCCGTAGTCTTCCGAAGGGAGCACACGTCAAGGGCATGCCAACTGCTACATGTACACAGACGAATCAGATCACACCCACACAGTTATCTTTGGCAGAGGTGAGTCATGTAACAGAAGTGAGGCTCTGATTCTGAGAGGCTGCAGGAGAGAGGACGAGGCCTTGCAACTCACGTCTGCCGGGCGACTTGGATCTTTGTGTGGGCAGTGAGAGCAAAATGAGGTGTCTGCAACGGTTACCTTTCTTCTATGCACACACACACACACACACACACACACAAAGTATACAGAGGATTACAACATAAATTTAGGAGTTCAGAGGCAGATGACCAGAGTGACCAAAGGAAAGATATTAGGAACGAAGCAGAGATTGTGCAGCCAGACAATACAAATGCTGGCTAAACACATTCATATAATATTCACTCCCTTCCTCAGAAGGAAACATGATGGGTTTTTTTTCAGAGTGAAACAAACCTCACTCAGAAGCAGCGGAGTCAGCACTGCCTAGTGGACCTTGAAAACTGCACATTTAATACACATTTAATTAATGATGTCATTGTTTTGACATTGAAAGAGCATGCCAGCGAACAAGATAAACAAGATCCAGCTCTGGGAAGAGTGCTATCTGAATACTAAAGGAAACAGCAGGCTGGGAGATCACAGCCAAAGCACTTTGAATCTTAACCCTGGGCCCTTGGACAGCTCCACTCAATCCCCCATACGATGAGAGAATATGTTACACACAGCACAGAGCTGCCAGCTCTGCACTACACTGAGTATGTGTGTGTGTGTGTGTGTACGCACGATCATATACTATATGCATGTGAGACTAAAGAGAGCAGCCAAATACAGTGCCATATTGTGAATGAAATCCCTCCGTGGGGCTGTGAGTTTCCACTCAGGCAGCTATGCCAGTGTACTGGGCATAGGCAACAGTCTTTACACACGCCAGCAAGAACTGGGAATGAGGCCACTAGGAGGGGAGTATAGACATACAGTATACACTGCAATACACACACACACACACACACTGATAAAATCCACAACATAGACAGAACACAGACAGAAACATTGAAGAAAAATAAACACATTCACATGTGCGTGAACACACACACACACACACACACACACACACACACACACACACACAACATGTTAGCGAGGAGGTGAGAATTAGAGCAGGGCCAACTGGCTCACCCTGGAAGTTCAAGTTGAGTGCCACTACAAATTACAAGTTGACAGCTTAAATTATCCCAGTACGTGTTTCTTACAATGTATGTGCATGTTGGAGTTTGCTGAGGCAACTGCCTCCAGACAGCTGTTCTGGTTGAGGTATTTACATGTCAACCATTATCTCTTAAAACAAAATGAACAAGAGACCAGTACATAATCTTCCTGCCACCCCCACCAGCAAATGCCCCAGCCCGATCCCCCCTCACCTCCATGTTCTCTATGCTACGACCCCCTGCCCTATCTCTAACAGATGCCCCCATATTTGAGCTGTGAGGAGGGAGAGTGATGGGGGCAGTGTAAAATGAGAGGGTGACTAATTGGTTCATAACATGTAATTGGGGAGATGTAATTGGAGTGGACTCGCTGATGCCAGGTGCACCTTCAGGAGGTGGGGCAGCGGTTTGCCCTTTGATTGGATATTAAGGCGGTGCAAGGGGGTAGCACTACACGTGGGGGGGGGGAAAACACTTCTCCAGTCAGGGCCCCCAAAGAATACAGCTCAGGAGTGGCGTGTGCCTATTAGGTCCCTAAAACCACATAAAAGCCCACGTACTGAACCCTGTCACAACACAGCACAGCCACGCCCAATGGACACACACACACACACACACATATGCAAACACACACACACTAAATGATGCAACTACCAGCTTCATCTATATTGTACATTTTGTTTTTGTATCCGCTGTTGGGAGTAAAAAAAGGTCCAGCTCAACATTTTCCATTTCTCATGGTTCACATGGTGGGTCAATGTGATCAATGTGCTCACGGCCTACCTAGCCGATACTACACAACTCCCAATCAATGTAATGGGTGGGCTGAGTGTTAATTGGGACGGAGGGAGCAGAGGCTGGGTGATGGAGGGAGACGCACATTTTGCAGAGGCATCAGAAATGCTGCGCAGGCTCCTAATGAAAGCTGCTTAATGTTGACGGCATGCTTGTTTAACACATTCGTTTATGAAATGTTGTTTTTGTACTACTAAAGAAGTGGGCGGTGTGGAGGTGCTAGCGCAGGGAGGTGGGTATTTGCAGGCACACCTGTTTGTCCTGAGCATCACCATATGATTATTGGTAATTAGCACACAGCGCCTGCAGTGGCGTTGGGTGGGCGTGGCCTGACATTCCCCTCTTTGGGCAGGTATGTGGGGAGCACCCATAAAACACGCTACCTCCTTCCTGTCTCCTGCTGCCAGCCCCCTACCTTCCTCATGAGTCACACAATAGTCTGTCAGTAGACCTCCCCAACATGTACCATAGAGTTACAACGGATGGCCTCTTTCATTATGAGGCTGTACTTATGGACCCCGTCATTTTGAATGGATGAGCCTAGTACAAAGCAGCACCACGTTTGAACACATCTAAATATACAAGAGAAAATAGGCCTACAATATAAATATAGATTAAAACGTTCCAAGGTTGACGATGGACAATGTCAACCGTTCATTTCTCTGAATGTTTCCATTGGGAAAAGTAGGAATAACAACTGAGACTCATGCAACAAGTGGCTTTTCCCAGATACTGGGCTGAGTTGCAAGGACATACTTGCTTTAAAGAAAAGTGGCCTTCAAGTCCCACTTTGAACAGGAGTACAGTATCCACTTCAAACAGAAAACAAATCAACTCCCCACCACTCAGCAGCCATGCCTCCCAGTTATTAGGAGGAAAACAACTGCTGAAGATTGTGATGAGAAATACATCTGCATGCCAAAGTGGGGAGAAGACGCTGTTGCTGTTCACAGGTAGAGGAGCTCAGATGCGATGTCTCTCAGATCATTAAAAGTAAAACTCTGTTACTCAAACATTTAAGCATCCCTCTCTCCTCGACACATCTTTTGACGGGAAATCTCGGGAAGCTGCCACTGAAGAAATGAACAAATTAAACACAGGCAGCGAATGAAGACAGAGAGTGAGAAGGGTAGAAGGAGAGGCATTACAGAATCAACTGTTTACCCAGCTTGTTTAGTGCATGTTTTATCCACTCCCCACTCCGCTGCTTGTCGGGGGAAAAACTACTGATGAGAAGCTGCAACTGACAAATAAAAGTATGTAGAGTACAGGAAAAACCTGCCTGTCAGACTGTCAGTCTGTCTGTCAGTTAAGTGGAAGGGGAAGTGGCCACACTAAGCCTGTAGAAGCAGTTTCCCGTGTGTTGCCTGTTGTCTCACCCTATATAAGCTAGTCACTGTGGCGGCCAGCCCAGAAATCTGCTTCACACGAGGCAGTATAAGGTTCCACTTGTTATTTGTCTACTGACCAATCAGGCACACGCTATATTCTTCTACATCCCATTTTTTGAATCCATTAATGATGAATGCCCTTTTTAGTCCAGCATTGTTATATAAGAACCATCAATCCCCTTCACCATGAGCAGCCTGGCTTGACCGCTGAGCTGGAGGTGAGGACGTGTGATGGAGATGTATTGACTTTCCACCATTTCGGTGTAATTTGGTGAAGATTAATTAGCATCTTCTCCCCCTTTGCTCTGCTGACACGATGAACACCAGTGGGTCAGAGGAAGGTCTGAAGTCAGGACGCATGACCAGTCCAAAAGCAAGGTGGCCCCAGCCAGACCCTGGCCTGCCCCCGGCCTGTAAATTACCTAGGCTGACACCGGCGAGTAGAGAGGCACCGGCCTGCATTAGCCCTGTACTCAGGCCAGTGGCTGAGCAGGTCAAGACCTCCCTATTAGGGAGCAGGTCAAAGCCACATAACTCTTTAGCTAAGGTGAGGGTCACTGCGGCGCTCTGTCCGTCCAGGGTCAACCAGAGGTCTCTGTCCACTGAGGTTCATGGCAATACAATAAAGCAATCAATCTGGCCGCTGGGCTCTGGTCAATGATATACTCCCAGGCTGCACAGGGTCACCACCTGCTCCCTGGCCTCTCCTTGGACTGTCCTGGCCTCTCGAGGTGCCTAAGGTCTTGGGTTTCACTGCCCTGAAGGGAGGCTGGGGGAGACCGTGGGGGAGCGTAATCAAACCCTGAGCCTACTCAAGGCACAAGGCAATAAACCATGGCAGACATTACGTATGGGTTGTCAGTAGGCAGCAATGGGAAGAGCTGGGCTTTCATTAATATAATGCAGGCTGACAGTCAACCTTGCTGTCAGTAAATACCCATCCTGTTACAAATCTGCACTTTTTCCTCTGTAGATGAGACCTCCTTCCACACTGGCTAATATCTGATGATCCAGCTGCTGTGGGTCCTAGCAGCAGGCTTCGCAGGCATATGGCAAACTGCACGGTGTTCAGACATTTCCAAAGATAAGTGGACAAAACATCCTTTATCAGGGTACAGTCTAGACAAAGAGAGGGTGCTGTGCCAAAATCTGAAATGCCATGTAATTGACACTATTCTCCGATGTTAGACGTTTTTTTCCTTTGAGGAAATGCTGTGTTTATCTATTGTACTTCCAGCATCATCTTCATTCCTGACAAATCTGCACATATTTACACCCCAGGCAGTATACATTATTCTTCCTACAGCTAATCCTACTTTCTTCCTCTTTTTTTTTTTTTTTTTTGTAAGTTTTTGTGACACACATTGCCTGCACTGTTTCGTTTCCCCCTCCCCTCTCTCTTCCTCCCTCCCTTCTTCCTTTGCCGTCTCACGCTCGCCATGAATGGAGGCAGACAGCATCCTTGGCGGCTGCCAGGATGAGGCAGCAGTTAATACTTGGCTGCCCTCCCTCTCTGCTTAAAGGCAGGTATAGAGTTTCTAACAGCTCCGGCTGGCTGGATACAATGGAGAGCTCAGAGCAGGGGCAAAGTTCCAAACAGGTGAACCAGCCTCTCCTCCCTGCCCCTACAGCCCTCACCAGCCCCCCATATACAGCAGTCCCTCTGCAGCCCCCTCTGCCTCAGACTCCAGCAGAGTTTACCCTATTTTGCTTACACGCCACCCCACACCCCCTCAGTCTCACACCGTTTCCTGGCTGACAGTCACCGCACCTCTCCCCTGTCCCAGAGAAACATAAAACGGCAATGATAAGATCTGAAACAGAATCTAGCCAGCTAATGAAACAGTGCAGGTTCACAGCCCAAACACTGCTCACATCCACTGCTTTTGAGAGGGCAGATATAAATATGGGGCAAAAATCATGTTTACTTTCATGCACGGTCATGCAGGCAATATTCAAAATGGTTGACTGGCTCTCCGACGAGACTGACATCTTGACTCATTTCACATCTCCACCTCCTTCCATACCTTTTCTCCTCCTCAGGTCTCTCCAGCCGGCAACAACACATGCCATTAGGCAGCATAATTAGCATGCTGTTTGCATACATCTGCTTGATTTTATTGATTGCTCTTCATTCATTAAGATTCAGGGTATATAATTAATGACCAACCCCAAGTGCCCCACCCTGGGGACAGCTAATTCCACTGCATACCAAGGGGATTTCAGCAGAGGGCACAAGTGGGCTTGTCACAACGGGCACCGGGCCAGTACCAGTCCCGGTCCCCTCCCTGCCTCCGGCTGTCCTTGGTCCCAGCCAGCTCCTCTAACAAGGAGAGCCCTTCCCTTGCCGCGTTAACTAAAAGGACAATTATCTGGAGAACAATGATGCTTTTCACAGGGGCTGTGTTGTCATTAATGCAGTGGATCTGGTTACAGCAGCCAGCTTAAGCTAATTAAAGAATGCTATCTGTGGACTCTCATTGCTTCTTAATTAAGTAGGATTCATTTCAAAATGGGGACAAACAGAGTCACTTTTTTTTTTTTGGGGGTGGGGGGGGGGGGGGGGGGGGGGGTACCTTTTTCTCACCAATTTTGAATTAGGTTTGAATTACTTATTTAGTGAGGTATTTTCACAGGGCTAAAACTGTCAAGGATGGGACTGCACTAAGCGTACATTAGATTCATATTCACACACCCTTTCACTCTCACACAACACAAACAATCAATCAGAGGAGAAATTAAACCTGTTTGTGCATGAACATAATATAACATATCAAGTCCATAGGAGACAGTAGAGTTTGATGAAAGCAGCGGTGCACAGAAGGCCTTGGCTCACCCTAAAACTGTGCATTTCCGACTCAGTGACTACAAGCTTGAGCTTCTTCTGTCACAAACACAGACCCAGACCCCTGGGTCACTATCCTGCTCCACCATCAAGAGCACATTCTTATTAGGATTGACTGACTGACTGACTGACTGACTGACTGCTTGGGGAACTGTTGCTTTTTGAAAAGACAGCTGACTCTTTCTTTCCAAGAAGGCAGCTGACCTTTTACACAGGAGATGGCTGTTAGTCACCAGTCACTCACCACTGACTGACAACATGGGGAAAACTGAATGAGAGAGGGAATGCTTGTGTGTGTGTGTGAGAGAGAGAGAGAGAGAGAGAGAGAGAGAGAGAGAGAACTCTGATCCTGCAGAGCTCTCCACGGCGCTGATCCCTCTCTACAGAAGGACTGACCCATCTGCAGAGGTTAGAGATGACACACACAGGCCCATTCAAAGCCATTGCATATCCTCTCTAATGGCATCTCCACAATGCAGTCTCAGGTCTCTACCGCAATAGCTCTGGCTCTCGACAGACAGCTCGTCGACCAATCATACGCAACCTAGTGATACAAAAGGCTGGCTTCTAAGGTCATGTGCTTTAGGTATCTAAGGGGTGTGTAGTGGTGGTGGTTCACTCCGGGGAGAGGAAATGTGTAAACACAGACACACATCACAGCAGAGATCTGGTTTGGCAAGTATATATATGTCCTTACTTGCTAGGTATTGTGCAGGAGGTTACAGCGCTTGATTGTGATTAAAATGTAAACAAAAGCCGAGTTCAGTGAAAGGGCAAGTATGTGAGTTTTAATACTGAGGGTTGATCACACTCTCCTCACACTCTCTTCAGGGCTGGGCAGCAGCAGAAACTCATACGGTACTTGTACACATGCAGCACATACACAAGAAACCAGATACGTGGGATGAACTTCAAGAAACACTAATGTAGCTACAACTTAATAGACTGTCAATTCGGGAAATAGTCAAGTTGAATTTTAAGAAAAACAGGAGGAAAAAAGTGCCAACCTTGCTGCAGTAACATTTACCCAAAAAAATGTGGGGATCCTCTACAAAGCCCTCTGAACATGTCAACTAAATCTGCAGATCTATCTCCTCCCTGTGGTGCCCATGTCTGGGGTCGCCATGACCCCGACATGACTGCTCTTTGCATCAACAGCGGCGCCGCTCCCTTCGTTTGACCTGCTTTTAGCCTCTCAACAAGAAAAATGTACTGTTTTAAGTAATCCTTGTTTGTACTGACCATAATTGATTGGGTAATCCTGGTTTAACATGCACTAAAGCCAGCGCTTAAGAATCTATTAGGAGGGCTAGCAGCTTAAAGAGGCAGGATCTATCTCAGGTTGACTGCTACAGATGGATCTGTGTTTCTGTGCCTAAAGGTTGGAGGCGTTTGATGTGCCCTTTCCTGCTGACCCGCTTTAAGCCCCCACCCCCCCCGAGCCCCACGTCTACTTCCCTCTTTGTTTTTTGCCTCCCTCTCTCTTTAAGTCTCTGTTTCTCTCCCTCCTTCTCTCCATTTACTGGCACACTGATACTTTTATGTGACAAAAGACGAGGCAGCGTTTGCCCTCTGATCTCCACCAGCAAATCTCTTGGTAAGAAGCCTTGGCATTCGTCCATTAATCTGGTGACACACCGGTCTGGTGGCGTTTGGCAAGCTTCAACCAGGAACCGCAACCCCATCTCCGCAGACACCATGCCAAAAGTCCCTGTCAACTCGACATGACACACGCCACGCCGCACACTCATCACTGTGACAACCCTGTCATAATCAACACAAATCTCTGAGCGTCAGCACGAGGAGGAGAGGAGGTCGGGGAGGTATTATGGAGTGGGAGAAAGGAGGAGGGAGAGGGAAGGGCAGACACAGTAAGTACAGGTCCTGGTGCTGCCATCTCAGTGGCTCGCCTTTAGGATCAGGCAGCGAGTGTGAATGTGACTGTGGACACAGGAGAGTCAGTCAGACTAGAGGAAGGTTAATACCTGCCCCTCCTTCTATCACAACTGCCTGTGTTTCAGTATGACATCGGGTGTGTGTGTGTGTTTGCATGTCACACACACGCACACACACACATACACACACACACACACAGAGGAAAGAAGAGAAGGAGAATAATCCCCACCAAGACCTCTGGCCTAATGGGGCCCACTACTGTAATTACAAGGCAAAGATTTCAGATCAGGCACTTAAGTAGCCAGCTAAAAGTGCCCAGAAAACAAAAAGCTCTGTAATTATCGTCTGCCTCCTCTTTCCCCAGTGCAACTTCGGTTACCTGTCATGCTGCTGTTTTGTCAGGACCCCGTTGTTTCCTGGATTCTCCCTAATCCATGGCTGGAAGCGGCCCTGGCAGAGTGCCTGCCTGTGCAAGATGCACATTTCAGCTCGCGGGGGCGAGTGACGACATGGCACACAAAGATAGCAGAAACCTGAGTCCTCACAGCCCCACAAGCACATGAATGCATTTTTTTTGCAAGAGGAGGGAGGGAAAGAAGGAGGGGGGAGTGTTCAGTTTGCTCTAGACAAAAGATCCATTGTGCAGTGAAACTTTATATACATATTAGAAACTTGAAACCCATAGCCTCTGCAAGCAGGATTCTTGTAACTGTGAACAAGATAACATTACCTACCATTCTTTCTTTCGGTCCACAGAAAAAGAGAAAAGCCTTCAATCCTACTTTTCTACGAGGGTCTTATTCCTCGTGATGGATTCCTGTTTTTTTGCAGGGTCATCTAATATCTCCGATAAGAGAGCTGCGGTCTCCAGGCAGTTTTGTGGCCCATTAGGTAACACATTCCCCAGGTGGAGCGGAGCAGGAGGCGCAGCATGTCGACAGGGATTTGCACTCAGCATTCTCTTAGCTTGCAGTCACCATCCGCCTAACCTCTCAGGTGTTGTAAAAGGAATGTTAGTGCCTGTGTGTCCATTCCTCTCTACTTCAGCCACTCCAGCTGGAATGCACTCTACGTGTATCTCTTCTGTCTCGATAACACCGGGCAAACGCTTCCCAAACAACATGGAAACCAACATGCTATCAAAAACTCTACCGTGTGTTATGTGTAAATGACGCCACGCAAAGAGGTGGGAAAGTCACGCAAAGCACACACACACACACACACACGTTTTTGGCACAAGTCCATTCTTGTCAAAACAGTTCTGGTGCTCCTTATCTACTTTTTTCAGCAGGCAAGTTAAATAACTACGTCCACTTTACTAACAAATTCAATCTGAGACGTGCATTAACCTCGGTGGGAGGAGGGTCTCGCGCTGAGATGGCTATCTGGGGAAAGAGGACGAGGACGGGGCTGAGACGATGGGGATGGCACGGCCCCCTCCTTGAACGAAGTTGGACGAAGAGCAATAGGGATGAGACGTAAGTAAACACAAAGAGGCTATCGCGATCGAGGGAACGTCAAGACCCAAGTCCAACACGGCTTAAGCAGCGTCTGCGTCCGTAAGCCTGAGAAAAGTCGCCAACAACGGTGACATCACCGTCATCAGACGTGTAATTAACCTACTGCAGCCATGCAGAGTCAGGGGGAAGGCTGGACAGTCAGGCTCTTAATGATAGTCCCCTCAGACTTGTAATTATTGTTCTGAGGGCACAAATACAAGCACAAACACAAATATGGACACATATACAGAAAACAGGAGACCCGGGAGAAATGAAGGCCTATAAACACAAGCATCAACGTTAGAAGAAGAGATGAGTGGTACGCTACATGGAGGCCGTGCTGATGTCATAACAACTAACTTGCACCGTCTAATTTAGGTTTGCAGGCTGAGTGTGGTTAACTACAGAGAGACATAAGAGCATGGTTAAATCAAGAGCCAGACAGTATTCTGGTGTTCTCAATATAGATTAATGCTAACTACCAAAGTACAACATGGCCACTTTATTCTCTAATTACACTTCATGCTATGCCTTACACACATTTCGACAAATGTAGTTGCACCTCAACTGCCCTGCGTTTTTTCATTTCCTATGTCTATATGCTGGTTGTGTCCTAAGTAAATAAGTGAAGTAAACAAAAGTGTCCCAGTTATGCTATTTAAAAGGCTATTTATGTTCATATTGAAGCGTCAGGGTTCATTGTTTAATGTTGGAACGTGGCAGAATAGGGCCTCTCTGAACCCACTGTGGATGAGGCTCATCTACAGTGAAAACCTGCTACGTGTGAATTATATGTCCTCCTCTTGTAGTTTACTAATACTGCTGTGCGTAACGCACCCCAGCCGGAGACATCTTGGGACTGGGGGGGGTTTATAGTAACCCAGAAAAGGCAGTGCAGTTCTATGGGTCAGCTCAGTTCTCTGAAGAAGCAAGACAGAGAGAGAGAGGAACCATTTTTCAATGAATTTGAAACGACTTTAATAAAGGTGAATACAGGTTGAGGTATAAAAAAACATCTATGAAATACAGAAAATACATCATGCAGCCTCTCCCCTATAAAAAAGACTCAATAAACAAGTAAAGAGAGAGAGGAGGGGAGGGGGTTTGGGAGGGTTGAGTAAGACTGATGCTGTCCAGTAAGGTCCTGGCTCAGTCTTTATATCAGACATTGTGTGAGTGTTTGGATAAAAGAGGACTTCTATTTTTACAGGTTCCTTTAATATGGTCTTGAAATGGATGATTCATTGTGAATCAGACCTGGATTTCCTCAGCGTGAGTTGTTCCACGGATACAGAGGTTAACTTTTTCCGCTGATCCACATCTCACTAGTAACAACCGTGACCGTCACACACACACACACACACACACACACACACACACACACACACATTTACTGTACACTGATGAACTTACTGTTCTTTTATTCCTGGTACTTTTACCTGCTGTACTGTGCCAGGAAAAAGAAACGCGAGTATGGAGTCGAGCGAGAGAGGCTACCCGGTTGTGTACGACGCGGGGCCGAATCAGTTTTGCACGAGACCGCATTAAGTGACGTTCAGCCCTGTGATGTAACAGGACCAGGAGCACTGGCGCCTGATGTGGGGGGGGGGTGTAGAGGCAGCCTCCTAGGTGACCCGTCCTTACATCTAAGACTGGGAGTCACACAGATACTGCAGAGTTGACTGTCTTTGTGTTAGCTTGTTCTTTATCTTACCCTGGGCTGGGCTTGTCTAGGCTGGGCTCAAGCAAGTCTCAAGCATGGTTTGGTGTGGTCAACTAGACCCAGGGAGCCTTGAGAGTAAAGAGGGCTCTAAGTTAGTTTTAATAGGCACATTATTTCTCCCCCTAACACCCGTACAGGCTCCGCTCCGAGCCTGTGGTTGTTTGAAGTTGGTAACAGCTGTAGTGTTCCAGCCTTTATTTAGAGGTCAGCACACTGACTTCACTTAAAAGGAGAGAGAGGGGGGGGGGGGGGGGCTAAAGGATAGAGAGAGAGAGGGAGAAGAAGGAAAGAAGGGAGTGGGAGGAGAAATCAAGAACAGAGAGAGAGAGAGAGAGAGAGAGAGAGAGTGAGAGAGGTGAAAGAATGAGTTAAAAAAAGAAAGAGAGTTACTAGTGGGATTAGCTGAGCGAGAGGTTAAAAGTTTGTGGAGTTGCATCTGGCCTCCTGCCTGCTCCGCTGTTTATTGCCGCGGGCCTGAAGATCTGGTGCCAGCATTAACCGCACCTGAAACCCTCCACGGCACACACACTGGGACCGAGCAGGAAGAGGCGCATGCACGGCCTGCACTTCACTCCATCGCTTTGGCATGATGTTACCGTGTGCCAGCCTTTTTCTCCTTCCTATATCAAGTAAGGGTGTGTGTGTGTGTGTGTGTGTCTCTCGCTGTGTGAATTACACTCACGGATGCCAAGTCATGACTTCTCCTCATTTGTTAATCCCCCCCTGCTCCTATTACCCTCTCCTTTCCCCTTCCATCTTTGTGCTCTGTCACTCTGGATGACTGCCTGGCCGCGAAGCCCTAGCCTGCCTCGGCCAAATCCCTCTAACTTAGCCTCCCGAGCCTGGCTTGACAACAGCTCCGAGTCTCTTCTCAAAACCTCAACAATAGATTTGGTGGACTCCAGGCGGGATGGGGGGTTCTCAGGCTCCATATAGGAGTCCTATTCGCCAGTGATGTAACACTGACCAGGCCACAGAGACACACACAGGATCACAGTGGGCACAAATCACACACAAAGGAGAATGGTAGGATGCCACCCACCACAAGCCCAGGGGACAGACCCTTCTCTGTTCAACTTCTCTCTTTCACTGGAATTCCCCTTAATAACGTGCCAGCTTACACAGCGTAGCATGTTCACACACACAAACGTAGGGACACGGGAGGGTCTGGAGGAAAAGGGGGAGTTGGGAGGAAGACGGTCGGAGGACACTGGGGGTGGGGGGACGGGGTATTCCTTTTGCCCCCGGGGGCAGTATAGACAAGCCTGGCAGCCAATTAGTGTAAGCTGAAGCCACCCCAACACCCCCCGCACACACTATCCCCACTCCCCTTCACCCCCCTAGCCCCTCACTCCTCAGCCTTGCCCTGGCCCTCTGAACTTGGTATGGTCAGGGCTGGAATGTCGAAGCGGCTCATGTTCACATGCACATCAAAAGCGATTAAGTGCGAGCCTCCTGGATTAAGATGAGTCTGTGGACCTTCACATCTTGCGCTAACCTCTCTGAAAAACACTTGGCTTCCTCCTGCCACAACAGTATCCAAGTTCACTTTGGCCTGACGCAGGCCCCTCCTTTGCTTGTGGAAGTAATACCAGATTACAGAGCAACTGTTGTTAAATGTTTATATAATGTGTTTTTCTTGTTCTTTTTCCCCTCTCTTTGTTTGGACAGCTGTCCTTTAACAGCGGGACATCTCGCGGTGCTGCTCTTGTATGGCTTCCTTTGTGCAAGAAATGACGTCTCAATTCAACTTAATAAACATGAAATACATCCAGACTGTGGCTGTGAGCGGGGAGCCTCTTCAGCTGATGGGCGTGTGGGGTACACTTTGCATTTCAGGGAGTCATTCTGTCCCCCCTCCTTTTCTTCTCATTCTCAGGACGTCGTTGCTTCCTTCCTCAAGCTCTTAGTTCTAAGTCCCACCTGCGCACGGCCCGGCTGGCTCTTCCTCTACGGTGCTGTGAGGGTTAACTCATCGCTCTGCGACTTCAGGTACATGGGACGTGTCCTGACAGGCGACCCAAAACCTCCAGCACACAGCGGAGAGGGATCCGCACAGCCCACAAAAGAGGGGGATTTTCACCAGAGCAAGAAGTTAAGACAACAAAAGGACGGGAGGAGAAACGAACACCTCCTTGACAACGTTCTTTTTTCTGTGTCAAAGTAGGGGAGCTTAAAAGAAACACCCATCAAAACACCCATTCATAAAAGGCACCAGCTTCGGGTGCTTGAGGGGACAGAAGGGTGAGAAATAGGTCCATGGGTGCAGCGAGGCCATCACAACTATTGGACAGGAGGAAACAGAGATGGCACGTATTAAAAACCTGTGTGCTCTCTCTCTCTCTCTACCCCCCACCCCCTCTCCCTCCTCCCTTGTGTGTGTGTGTGTGTACATGTGAGGACCCAGCAGGCTGGAAGCTCTCCCAGGGCCCAGATGCTCTCTGTCAACACTGAGATTCCAGAGAGGAAGCAGGGCTTTACAGCAGCAAGCTGCACACACAGCCAGGACCTGCAAAGACCAGGAGCCAGGAGAGGACAACCTGCTCCACATAAACACAGACCTCCCTGTCTCTCGTCTGAGCCACCGGTTCTGCTTCCTGGCTCTGGATCCACTTGGTTCAGAGCGAGCTAGTAGCCTAGCGCAGACATCCTGTGAGTGGGGACGGAGCACAGAGTTTTCTCTTGCTGGGCTAGGCCCCTCTCCTCCTGCCTCTGTCAAGAGGTAAATAGCTATTGGCTGCTCAATAAGTGGCTTCAGTGCGTTGGAGTGAGGGGCCTTTTTTTCCCCCCACACTCTCCCAGCCTTGACAAGCATGTATTGACAGAGCAGTTACACACTAACCCATTGGGGGAAATCCTCCACATTGTGCCCCAGGCAGCTGATAAATGGAACTCATACACTACCTGTAAGCATGATCTCATGCGTAGGAGCACGCATAGGTGCATGCACACGCACACACACACACACACAGCTCAATACCATACTAATGCACACATAAGTGAGGAGAATAGGGACATTATGATATATAATATAATAAACAGATAAAGCTGTGGAAAGGCAACGAGAGAAAAAAACGAGGGGGTTACAGATGAGTCTGCAGGGACTGAGGCTACCTCCTGTTTCTGTCTCATTGTTGAGATTATGACCAGACGTCTATCTAAGCTATCCCACAACAACCACATTCCACAGTTCTGTACTCCCCTTGGTGGCTACAGACGACAGGATGGAAATTACAGAAGTGGGACCTTGGTCCAAAATCTAAACAATCAAATACTTTAAAACAAGGGCATTGGAAATACCTCTATAAACCCAAATAGATGTACTTGTACTGGCATAGTCAGGAAGTGCGAGACAGGGAAAGAGAGAAAGAAAGGGTATGTTTTTGCTGCTGAGGTATCAGAGGAAGTCATCAGTGTCAATCTCTCTGACTCTAGGTCTGTTATTCAGCCTCAGCAGTCGTCTGCCTCCATGTAGCCTCCATGTAGCCTCCCAGACCGCCAGTTATTGCCATCAGGGAGCGACCACAGCGCAAGGGGAGGAGCCAGGGGCGGGGTAGGAGAGGGGGAGACAGGGCCTGAGCCCCCAACAGAGGGGGAGACCACTTCCTTGTCTCTTCCTCCCCCCTCCCCCCTCCACCTCTTTCATGTCTGATTCGCGGCTGATAAATAGCTAGGGGTGCAGCACTCGCTTTCACTTTGTGATATGATGTCAGTAACCTTCATTGATCTGCGGGCGGGCAGGCAGGCCTTATCGCTGCCTCTCCCTTGTGATATACTGTGATCCAGGGCCCTGACTGCTTTTTAATACACTGCACTTTAGGTAACGGTGTCGCAGGCTAACCTCCCTGCCTGCTAATACCTGAGGCCATATTTTACCGCAGTGCTGCGATGGCCGGAGAGATTACACAGAAACTCTTGGGAGAGCCCGCGAGGGGGGATGATAACACATGGCCAAAGTAGGACAGCAGAGTTGTGATATGGGGGGGAACTCGCTAGTCTTTCCAGGCCTGATCAAACTCACGCACCTCCTATTCTCAACGTATGAAAGCCCTCCCTTGTCTCCTGTGTGAACTCCTCAGTCGCCTGGTTGTGTTTGAGGCACTAACTGTGCTGTATGTTTAAGGCCAATGAAGCACCTGTGTCAGGACACGGAGCTTGTGTTGACAGAGCGCGGGGCTCTTACCCGAGCAGAATTAGTGCTGACAGCCACTTCCTCCCACCAGATTTATATATGCACTCACTCTCTCACACACACACACACACACACCTGACCTGACTGCTGGGAGTTGAACCAATATGGTGACTCCTCCCCCATACGGATAAAGGCCCGTCAACCCTCAGCTCCAGTGTACTCTGTGCCAAGGTGAGGTGCTCATCTGACACTGGCACACTGGCAGTAGTGGCAGTAGTGGGTCAATTCCATCGGCGGTCGTATTGAAGAGCCACAATCAAACCGAATGCACGCCTTGCAACGTTATATACAAAACAACCTGTAACATACACAGTCGTACAACCGCTAACCACCACCCCCATGTGCATGGGTTGAGGAAGACTGCAGATAAAGGAGACTGGACGACTAGCGGAAGAATTATCCCGACTATTGATTTTAGCTGTTGGGTATTACAGGGGGAAACAGCGGGTTTATCAGGCCAGGATCCCCCTGCACTTTCACTAACTAAACGAGTATTTTCTGGGCTTATCAGACAAAAAGCCTATTACTGACATTCTCAGCCTCCGCCACAACTAGATAGGAAGACATACAGGAAGGGTGGCCACCATTATGGAGCCAATGGCTTGTTTTTTTTGTCAGCCTGGCTCTTTTAGGGACCTGTAACTACCCAGCAGTTCACAACCCAGAATTATGCCCATCCCTTCACCACCGATATGACAGTCCTGGGTGGGTGGCACAGTGTTATTATTTCCATGTTTGTTTAACTGGTTATCTCGGATTGGACTTGTGACCTCCTAACACAGTCTGTCTCTCCATCTCTCCTGTTACTCTCACTCACTCTCATTCAATGTCATTTCTATGGCTTCTGTATATGAGGCCTATCATCAGAGATAATGGAAGTGCTATAATCCCTGAGAGGAGCCTAATACTGGTCTCAATCACAGGAAAAAAATGTATTAATTACCGACTAAAAGATCCAGACAGATACCTGTGAGGTACCCATCCCAGGATCCTTGGTGAGTGTCTTTCTTATCTGTGAAACCTGAAGAAAGCCCTGTTCTCAGTGTGCATGCTCTCTATTAGCTGGGCTGAATAAAGACCGCTCTCGTCCTTCTCAGATGAAATTATACACGGAGACATTTTGAATGTATACCCATTTCCCAATATTAATAATGAAGAAGAGTAGAGACAGAGAAAATTTCCCTCAGCAATTACTGTGAAAATCCATATACTGATCAATGTGCAATCCCAAGGATTGTCTTAATACATATAAAATATAGACTGCGCTGCATGTGTGTATGAATGTGCATGAATTTACTGTGGCGTAAAATGACCTCAACAAGATGAGAATATTATTGAAGAAATAAAGGCTGAGTGTAATGATTTACATATTTCATCACAGGCAGCAATGAGAGAGAGAATTTAGAGAGAGAGCACGAGACGGAGAGAGAGAGAGAGAGAGAGAGAATATTGGAAATATTGAATGGGACAAAGTGCTAAACAGAACAAAATGATAAAGAAACAAAACTAATTCCCACTGGAGCAACCCGTGCTAAAAACGTATGCACTGGAGGAACTGCAAGGCACATTGCAAACCAATCTGATTCTGAGGACTACTAGTAAACCCTTCATCCATTGTATCAATACTGAAAGTCTTCCTGGCCTATCCCACAAGTAGGAAGTAAGCCTAGAAGTGGTGGGAGGAGGAGCACAAGCAGGGACCGGCTGCAGAAACGGAAACGGGACATTGCATCCTGACCATCCCCATGCCTTGGCACCCACCGAGGGGGCAGCGCTCGTCTGCCCGCCGGCCTGCCTCTCCGTCTCCGAGTCAGCCCTGTAATTTGCTTGGGGCGGAGATAAATCTTATCTCAGAGACCTGATTAAGTTTTTAATTTACACTCCAATCAATAGCCCAGGTCTATTGGCAATGTGTCTAAAACTCTATTTACCAAAGGATTCCCTGCTATCAATTGATCAAGGACCCAGCAGCCATAAATTATGGGCACATGTGTGTGTGTGTGTGTGTGTGTGTGTGTGTGTGAGAGAGTGAGTGAGGGAGTGTGAGAGAGAGAGAGAATTAGTCTGAGAGTGAGAAAGTGAAAGAGCCAGGTAGCATGTGACTGATTTTAGGGTAGAAGAGAGATATGAGTGGCATTTTCACCTTAGACAGATAGTCACTGGAGCACATCTGACCTGGTAGTACACACACAAACACACTCAATAAGCTTTTACAATATGCTGGTCGACAGCTGACAAGCCAACTGTTGGTAGTTCATCCATACAGCCAAATGTAGGTACAGCGGTACAGTCCTCCCATTGGCAGGGCGAGGTTGGAATATTATTGAACTGTGTGACATTAAAGCAAAACTCCCACACGACTTTCCAAAGATTCACACCCAGAATGCCCCTGCTAAATGTCCGGACCGACGAGACCTCCCACTTCCGGTCCTTTCTGCATGAGCGCCATTATCTGTTTACAGTGCCTGCTTTCCCAACGGAACTGTTAAAGAGGAATCCGCTGGGCTCTGGGTTCCCCGCACTGTGAATTCCTGAACGCAGTTCCTACGCCATGCTCCATGGCATTCTGCCTGGGAAACAGAGGGAAGGATTGTTCAGGCACCAGTTTGCACCACCATGACATCCAGGAAACTGCTATTTTCTATTGGCTATTTTCAGCAGTTCAGATGTTTGTTTAGGTTTAAAGAAGAAGAAGGGAGGATCGGCCGTGCAGCTCTGGGTCGTCGTAACTGTGGAGATTCATCTTAACCCGGGGACCCACCTTCACCTGATTTCAGGAGCCTTCCCGTCGATCGCTCTGTGAGGAGACAGAGGCAGTAACATTCCCCTTCGGTGTTAAAAAGGGCACAGACACAGTTCAGACTCGGCTCTCCTCTCGGCTGTTCCCATGCAGAGGAAGTGAAGGGGGGGGGGGGGGGGGGGGGGGGGAGTAAGGAGGGCAGCGTTATCACCGTGGAGAAAGTGTCGTCATGGCGGTTCTGCTCTGACCCTGCTGACTCGCCGATTCCTTAACATGAGATCATTTTGGACAGCTGACCTCAATATCACTGCGCTCTGAGGACGCTCCCCCCCTACACTCACACACACACACACACACTCCTCCAAAACATAAGCAGTGCAGACATTTAACAGTCATGCCTTAAAGCCTGCTTGTTACTCCTGACCCACCATTTAGAGGAATTAACAGAGGCAAAGTAAACAAGTCCTTTTCTTCCCCCTTCACCCATTTCCCCTGAAACAGAAATAAAACTGAGAGGAAAGACAAGCCGGGCTTCACGGCCACTGTCTGTCCAGGACATTCTCAAAACACTCACATTTCAGTGTGCTTGTCTCCGGTTTCATTCCTTCTCTTTCACTCCTGATATCAGGTCGAGTGCATAATATACTGCATATTGTAGAAAGAAGCTACAGAATGGGTCGGCCGGCGGTGTACCATCTAGTGTTCAAAACACTAACGTGGAGAGATACTGTTGTAACAAATGTCCGGGGAGGATGTTATAAGCTACTTTGTCATTAGGAGAGTAGCTCGCTGGTAAAAATCAGGCATAAACATGTGTTGGAATTACATGTAATTATAGCTGAAAAACTTCCGCATGGGAGTATGAATCACCTCTGCAGCTGGCTGGCGTGGCGAGCGAGAGAATACAGTGCCCCTGCTATCCTCACCTTCATAGCTGAAGCTGGGGGAGGGGGAGCGGGAACATGGGAGACGTACAAACTAAGGAAGACAGACAGGCTCGTGCTATGTCAGAGGACCAGCGTCACCGGGCCCTGCTGGATTATCTACTAGAGCCACCGACGGATGTGTGTGTGTGTACTCAGCCCCGTCCTTACGCTTCGCTCTCTCACTCCCCGCCTCGCTGGCTAATGTCTCCGCCTGATTCGATTGAGGCAATTAGGCAGTAATCTATAGAGCTGGGGAGTGATGGAAACATTTCCCACTGTCCTCCTCATGTTTCTCAGAGCTGCTATAATTAGCTAACTTTGTTTCTCATTAAACATCAGAGCAGTATTTACATACCCAGATCCAATTTGGCTCTGTAGGGCCCATTCCTTTTAAACTGTCTGAAAACATGTCGGACAACAAAGGAATGGGGAAGCTGCGATCCGCAGTTCTTTAAATCAAACATTGATCTCTCGTACTGAGGAAACACATCATGTAGCTGGAATGCATGAAGCAACGTCGGTGATGAGTGTGTGCGTACGCGATACATCAGATTGGAAATACCAGAGCGGTGTGGTGTTGTGGATGTAAACGAGGCCTCCGCAGGCCTGTCGGGGCACGAGGTCTGATCTTAAAAACGGAGGACATCCTGTGCCGTCCCTGGTTTCAATGAGCCGTCACAGGGACCTGGTATGGTAGGACCGCTTCCATTCCCTTATGGCTCATATTCACTTTAAATCGTTTTAGCAGGGAACAAGTAAAAATCATCATCACAAAGATGAGTTGAGAGCAGCACAAGGACTTCTGAGGACTTTAAAATGCTCATTTGAAAAATGAAGGATCTAACAAATGTTTTGTATTTCAGATCACAACAACATAATCAAGACATATCGGATCCCAAAGAAAACACGTGTAAATGGGCTGTCTTACTGTGCGTGTACTCCAACATATTCATCACGTTCTGTCTTGTTTGTTCTAAAACTCCAAATCATTTTGATTAGTGGTGGAGAAACGCTGTTACTCTGTTTCAACTCACTAAAAACTAAAAGCCTGTTGAGAGACGGAGGAGAGAGGTGAGGCAAAGAGACAGAGGGCCCGCTCCATCTCTCTTCAGAGCCACTCAGGTCTGTGGCGGTTCGAGCCACCACCCAGTGTTGCACAGCGATTGTAAACTTTTCTGTTGATATGCAAAGCAGTGTGGATCATTTTGCGTCCCCATGGTAACGGCAGCCCTGCTTTGCACAAACGTAATGATTAATCGTGGCTTTGATAACAATGGCCAAAATCATTGTTCCATCATTAATAGTGTATGTGTGTGTGTTTGTCTGTGTCTCTGTGTTTGTCTCTGAATGTGGAACCCTAGTGGTTACCACAGGTATTACACCTCTCCACAAAAAGGATGACTGTGGAAGAGCAGTTGATTTCTCTTCTGATCTGCATTGAATTCCTGGAACATATTGGCACATCTCACAGTTTGTAGTTGTAGTTACATATCTACCTTTGAAGTAGCACTCACATTAGATGAGGTGAAACTGTTTCAATTGCAGGATGCATCAGATTTAACAGATTCTTTCTCGTTTTGCACATGCTCAAATTCATTCGCTGTCACTGTGGCTGTGAGCTCACTCACAGGTGTACTGCAACCCTACTGTGTTTCATAGTGTTTCATTCCTGGCACCGACATATTACTACCAAACAACCCACGAGCAGGGGCGCCTAGACTCCGTGTATGTGTACCAACCTTCTCCAGAGACAGGTAATAACTGTGTAAAACCAGCCAATATGAGCTTAATACTATAATACAATAAAATGTTTGGTCTTTATGTGTCTGCATCTGTGAGGGCAAGAAAGATTTGACGTCTAATCCTGCACATAACTGCACACAAAAAATAAAATGTTGCTTCCCTCTAATCTAAAACCTCATTTTGAGAGCCTGAAACTACAAGCATTACAGTAATGGGTGTCGGATGTATAACTGCTCCTGCATCACTGGGACCCCGCACAGAGAGAGGACATGGGCCAAGGTCTGACAGGTCGAACATCACAAAGCTATCAAAGCTTAATATGTGAACGTGAATGAAGAAGGACGCAAAAATCCAATCTATTCCTATGCTTGTCTATAGCATACTGTAGCTTGAGTACATATGCAGGAATGTAGCGAGGACTGGGGAGAAGGGTAATTCAATTAGCAGTGCTCCAGCTTGACACAGATTCACTTTGTCAGTTACGCTTTACCAGTAATTCATCTTTTCTGAAAATGGACACAATTCAAACAATCATTTCTTTCAACTCAAATACCTGGCAAAGGGGGCGGGTGAAAATCTAATAATGAGTTTTTATGGGCTAACACCACCATCCCTTCTGATCTCATCCTATCAAAAGGCAAGTTTCCCTTTCCTCATGTCCCAGCGAAAGCGACTCGTTTAGAAATGTCCAGCAGTGGGACACAGATAATTCCTGCAATTACGCCCTAACTCACAAATTACCACACTTGAACGGATTGCGTGAACACACACACACACACACACACACACACACACACACACGTTGACTAAGTAGTGGAATGCATGAGTAAACAGCGTGTTGTGCAGAGCTGTGTGTAGGGGTCCAGATGGGCAGGCAGAGAGGCCTGTCCTGGGAAAAGGACACCCCTCCTCAGCACCCTTCTGGCCCTCTGCGTACAGGACTGGAGCTAGCCTGGCCTGAGCAGCAGAGGGTTAACTGCACCGCCCAGTCACAGGCGTGAAGTGAAACAATGAAATAATGGCAGCGAGTGAGCGCTCAAAGGCAGGGGTGGAGGACGGGGGGGGGTACGGGGGGGGGCTCGCCATAGGCTCCTGCAGATGTTGCCGGGCTTCGGCGGGTCACACAATCACACGCATTAGCATTCCTGATGGAGGGAGCCCGGATTAGGGAGCTGAATGCCTTTCTCAACTCTGTCAGAGTTTGAACACACTGGCAAAGCGGAGCAGAGGGAGCGAAATCCCAGACATGTGGCAAGAAAAAGGGGGAGACAAGAGAGTAAAGGAGAAAGAAAAGCACCTTCAGACAGGGTCGAGGACTAGCTCAGAGAAAGAGCAGGGCAGAATAGGTGAGGCAGGGGAGAGGCGGAAAGAAAGGCAAACGCAGAGTAAGATTGACAGGGAAATCACACCAAATTGACTAAAACAGCTAATAAAAGAGTTTTACACACAGACAACCAGGAGAAATCAAGCATGCCATAATTTAATGGTTTTGTGAGAGCGGAAGAGAGAGTGTATCTGTGAAACTAAGATTTCTATTTGTATTTGTGGCTGAGCAAGTGAATGAGCATAGACAAAGGGCTTTCTCTCTTCTTTGTATGTCTGAGTGAGAGAGAGAGAGAGAGAGAGAGAGAGAGAGAGAGTGCGAGAGAGCAGAGACAAAAGCTTTTTCTGAACGTATGTGTGCTGCCCTGTCCTTTTTTTTTCCCAGGACAGAGGTCCAGAGAGGCCTCATATTTCTGGCTGCTGTCAGGCCGGGGTGAGAGGCAGAGACAGCAAAGAGCAGCTGTTTTCTACGAGGTGCCCTGGCTCCCTCACACACGGCCTTTGATCCAGCTTGGCTTCCTCGGCCAGCCAAGTCTCCCCCTGTGTGTGTATGTATGTGTGTGTGTGTGTGTCAGAGAGAGAGCACATAAAGTGGGGGTTTAATTGGCGTAGTAAGGGGCACAGGTGGTGGCAACCCATAGAACATGGCAGTGAAACTCAAGTGGTAAAATGGAGAGGCAGCGCCAAACCACATCTTTCTCTCTCTTCCTCTCTCCTTTGTCTTAGCACAAGGCAATTCATTTTGCAGGAATGCAGTAGGACCAGTCTGAAACTGTCTGTTTATTCAGTAGAGATTTCAGAATATAAAAGGCGGATAGCTGGACAGTAAAGCCATACACACAAACGCAACTTCAACGAATGCAGTTTATCCAGAATCACGAAGGCGGTAACGCAGCAAGTTGGGTTTTTTCAACGCAGATGAAACGACAGCAGAGGAAAAAAAACCCTAATCATCTGCAGAGACAAAAACAACAGTGCGAGAACTGCGGCTAATCCAGCTGCCCCAACTTTGGAGAGGTCAATCTCTGTCTTCAAAACAGGGGGTGGGGGGGGGGGGGGGGGGATCTGGTCAGCCTCAAACTCTGTCCGAGCTCCACTGCCACTCCATCACAAGACTAGGAATACCTCTCCCACTGCTTCTATGTGCTGTTTACATCTCTAGCTCCTTTCATAATTCTATCACTCCTAATTACTTGCAGCATGACTGTCATTTCAGAGAGAGAGACACTTCTCCTTCAACAAAACAGCTCATTCTGTGGCCTGTCATAAAGCAGTCACACCATAAACCAGCTGGGCCTCGATACCCAGCTGGGTACCATCGTGTGGGACCATCACTAGTCTGGCCTGTATTGGCAATATATAATTCTACATGTGTATAATGTGTGAATGTAAATACTGTATATATGTACCTTCTTTCCCAAAACATTTCAATCATTCATTAGAGCTTCCTCACTTGTTACGTTCATAATATTCTTGTAACCGTGAAACATGAACCGCGCTCACATCTTTTAGCAGAAGGGTTTAGCTATCGTTTCCATTCATAGGTCTGACTGTATGGCGCTATAGAAACCGACACAGAAAGGCTTCACAGTAACAGCAGAATGATCGTAGCAGAGGGGCTTCACTGCGATTCCTATCTCTGTCTGGTCCTCTAGTCTGTCTGAGAGATCTCACTAGTCTTCTGACCCCTGGCAACAGAAGAAACGCACAAGGAGAAACCCTCGCATTAGTCTGTTAAGAGAGGTGTACCTTTGTCCCCAGCCAATGACGATACAAGTTAATATTTGCTTCTTGCCTGCTCATAAATTTGCATTGCATTACAACCTGACCTAAATGCATTTTTATCACCCAAATTAATTAGCTGAGCATTAGTTGTAGAGAGAGGGAGTGCGATGAGGAGGAATCCTTCCTGAAACGAGCCGTGGCTGTGGAGAAACCTATCCAGGAGGGATGGGTGCACAGAGCAGAGCAGAGCAGAGCAGAGCCGGGGCCACCAAATGAAAGAGGAAGTAAACAAGGCCGGAGCACTGCCTCTTTAATCTACTACATTAACTCCGGCACCACACGGGGGGGGAGGAGCCAGCGTGCAGGCAAAAACGGCACAGCCACACAAAAGGGGAGTGTCAATGAGGGGGTAATAAGGAAAGACAATGAGTAAACAGGCAGGGGAAGTCCAGGCCTGGCGGTGTTAGAAACTCCCTGCTTCTCGCTGCCTGGCACACACAAAAGGCCCCGCTGTAATTAGCCACCCCAATAGGTTGTTGAGCATTTGCATATAAATGCCCTCACAGGCAAGTGCTAAACACGCTGACACAAGCCATGCCCAAAACAGACGTTCGCCACACCTCTACCCCTCCAGGGGGTCTCAGGGGTCCACTTATGTTGGGGTACCCCCCTCCCTCCTCCCTCGTGCCTTGTGCTTGTACCCGCTACAGGCAAGCTGGCACCCATTACAGAAAATGTGGATGGCACACCATACTCAGTTCCTGTTTCTAGAGAAGATTGTGAAACAGTGTAGCCAGGCTTCCTGTTGAAGGCCCACAGAGCTGTCATGAAAAATTGCATTTTTACCCTGACCACAGGGCTACGGCTCAACATGAGGGTGGGTGCAGGTGTCAGCCTGGTCTTCTTTTCACATCGCAATTCTGCGCGGAAAACAGGAAAGAGCTCAAATAGATAGATTCACGTAAACACGCATGCATGCAAGTGCATGCACACACACACACACACACACACAATTGTCCTGAGGAAGCCAGAGGTCTGCAGAGTGTGAGAAATGTGTGTTCTGTGTTGGTCAGGGTCAAAACGTACAGGCTTGTTTAATGCACCCTGACTGGAAGAAAAAGAGAGCTGGGGTTGTGGGAGAATAGACCAAACTGATAGACATTTACAGTCAATAGAAAACAAACTGCTTTAACACTTTGAACAGTTCTAGTTATTCCATATGGTTGGAACAATGCTTTTCTATGGGGCCTTTTCACCCTTTCTACACTTCCTTTTCTTTCTGCACTGTTGTTATGACAATGGTGATTCATGAAAAAAAACAAAAAACTATAGAACGGAAGGAAGTGATGAGAGTGGTGTCTGTGCCTCCCATCCCATCCCTCCCCCACCCCTGACCACCGCCTCCCCCCTTTCTCCCCCTCCTCTCCCCCATATTCTCTCCAGTGTAAACAAAGGCTGTGTCATCTGCACACTTGCACTGCTCCTGGTGCTGCTAGGAGGACAAGAGAAGATCCACAGAGCTCCTGCACCATACAAGGGTGACTTCCTGTGTTGACACGCAGCCCAGAGTGCAACTCTACCAGTCTACTGAACTCTACTGAGCCTTGCTTTTGTGGCACAGGAAGACCGCAGCACAGCAAGCTATCCGCCAGCTTTGAAAGCCTGGTTCTTACCTGCCATGTGGCCTGTTGTTCCCCACCAGGGCATGACCCAACATGAGGAAACACCTGGCTCCAACGAACAGCAGACAATAAGAGCTGCCAATTTTACCACCATTCTCCCACTAATATAGATACACACCTTGCCTGAGATGATGGGGCAACAGAAGAGATACTGCACAAATTAGTAAACCTAATCTATGTGGTAATTTTTCATTTCTATCAACTCCAGGCGATTAGGAACCACTCTGAAGGAAAGGCTGCTTAAATACTGCCCTGAGGTAGAGTAAACGAGAGAGGAAAAATAGAGCATTTCCAAAGAATCAAAGAATTAGCACTTGGCATGTAAGGAGGGGGCAAAAGTGTGAGTATCATGCGCAGCTCTAACCTCAGGCTGACCTCCTACATGTGGTCAGGCTGCGTTTTGTTTTCCTGTCTCACATAGCAATGCTCGCTTGATATTTGTTATTACCTGACTTAAACAGAAATGTCAATTTGTCCGGTCTGCTGGAGAAAGACGTTTTAGAGTGACAGACTTGCAGTCGTGCCAGAAGATGACAAGACGCAGCAAGGTGAGAGAAGGGAGGTTTCAAACTCAAATAATCCATATACATGGTGCTTTCTTCTGTTTCACTTTGGGCCTCGATATTCAACATAACATACACCTGCCTGCCCCCCCCCCCCACCCCCTCCATCTTCATTCATTAAACAGAAGGGAAAATGAATGCCATGGCGACCAGACGAGGCAAATGACGTCACAAAGCCGAGGTCACCAGTCTGTCACGGCCGTCTAGCCCTGTGTCAGTCCCACGGGACCTGGCCCCCACCCCCTCCAGCCCAGTCCAAATCTCTGTGCCGGGGCACTGAACCTCCAAATGAAAACCAAACAGTCCCAAAGGGCTCTGTGTCGAATATGTAAAGGCCACTGCAGCTCTGTCGCTGTCATGAGACATGCAGCCACAATACAGCGGTTAGAGCAGAGCTTTGCCGGGGAGGTGGGAGTGTGGAGACAAGTAGACAAGCAATAAGGCTGCCATTAAACTGGATAAATATATATTTTTAGTCTGTGTGTTAATATGTGTGTGTGTGTGCGTGAGAGAGAGAGAGAGAGAGAGAGACCGTCTCCTCTTCCTCAGGCCAAACACAAACACACACATACTGTACATCTCCAGTTTTCGGTGTTGCTGCGTGGGAGTCTGCTTCTCTCTAATCAATTTATTATGAGGCACTGAGGTCCTCATGTTTGTTCATTTAACACAGGGAAAATGAGAAAGAGCGTTTGTTTTAGGTACAGTGAGACCGAGAGAGAAAACCAGCCATGTTTTCAGAGAGGAGAGGCGAGAGGAGGGGTGGGGGGATTAATGTGGAGGTGCAATATTGTGGCTTTGAGGAAGTGTTGGTTTGGTGTAACATTTAATGCAGTCTGTACGACACCTGGCATAGGCAGCTTACACTTGGGACAGTGGCAATTACTATCCAGCCAATCAGACAATCTTTCATAAATCCTTTGACATGCCCACTCTAACAACTAGATACTTATTTGACGAGATGAGATGGGATGGCGACAGACACACATGCAGTATATCTTCTTTTTAATTACAATGTCTGCAAAGGAAGGACTCCGCTGTAAACAATCATCTGTGCAATCAAACAGAATACCATCAACACTATGCATTATAATAACGCGTTCCCAAACTGGAAAATAATATTACTATGCACAATATGTTTTATGATCGTTGCGACTAATACAACTGTGAAAATGCAAAGGAATATAGTGCATAGTTGTAATATTACCGTATCCAACTCATTGTCATTCATTCAGCGGTTATAACAGTAGCACTACTGCTGTCATTTTGATAACGACACAATCAGGTGGTGGTGGCTCACACACCACACACACACACACACACACACACACACACGAAAAAACACACAATGCCAAAACCTTTCTATTGTATGTAAAGTTAAAAGAAATGTTTTTTTTAACCATCATTGTAAATAATGAAAAATATAAATTCTGAGCATCTTTGAACATGCTTTTTGCTGGTGCTCTCTCATATCTATTAGGTGCCATTTGCGACTTCAATGCATTAGAATTTGATCATTTGTATGAGAATGCAAATCACCAGAATTTGGCTTAATTGAAAATGAATAAACTAGTTTGGTATGTGACTTGCATGCATGAAAAAAAAAAAAAATCAACTTGCTAGTTTAATCTCACAGCAGTAGAAAATGGCCTATGCTGCATGAGTAATAAAAGTGGGTTACCATTTGAAAATAACTATGTGTGTGTGTTTATGTGTGTGTGTGTGTGTATGTGCATGCACATGTCAGTGGAAAAAAAGGGAAAGATAGCGGCAAAAGCCCGGTAGAGCGCTGCAATCAGAGGGCTAGGGAGACTGCAGCACTTAGAGGCCATTTTATTGCTTTGCTGTGGTCAAGTGAGGTGCACCGAGCTCAATTCCACCACAACAATGGCAAAGAGGGCCGCAGAGACAAAGAGGGCTATCCCTGCTTCTTAACCCCTTCACTACTGGCAGACCAGTCGCCTAGGGCACTGGGAGAACAACACCCAGACCACCTCAGAAGAAGCGAGGGGAATGGCAAACAGCAAGTTGCATATGACAACAGCTGACAGACAGACGCAGGCAGGCAGGCAGACACACACACACACACACACTCTAAGTGACTTATCTAGAAATGCTACGTGCACATAAACGGCACAAGAATATATCAATGAATTTTGCTGGAGTCGGCTGCTTTTCCTGACCAGGAAGAAGCCGTCACTAGCTTCACCTCAGCCTCGCTGCGGAGTCTCTCACCCTGAAATACGCAGCAGCCTGCTCTCTACATCTATCCATCCCCGCCCCCTCCCTCTCCTTCTCTCTCACTCTCCTCCATTGGGAACATGGACAGGCTGCCACACATTTGCAAGTGAATCACACTTTTTGTTGAGATTTTTTTTTTTTTTTTTGAATTGTAAAAATGGGAAAGAGAGTGTGAGAGGGAACGGGTACTCCTGCAATCGCTCTTTTCTTTTCTTCTCTCTCTAATCCTGAGGAGGATAAGCTGTGAGGTACACAGAGAGGAAGTGCCATAGACCTGCTGGGGTCCAGCACATCCACTGCTAGTGCATTCCTAAAGCCCGGCTATCAGACACACACATAGACAGATAGACAAAAACCCTCTCAAACCCTCTCAGCTACAGACACAGAGTGGACGCAGTGCACACACAGTGCAGAAATCATAATCAGCATTTCCTAAATCTGGAAGCAAACCTAAGCTTCAAACTAAGAACTGTAAATAAAAATAATCATATCTGATAATAAGCATTTAAATAACAAATGAAAACATTCTTATTTGAGGTTCTGATGCTCAAGATTACTTGGATGCACTTATAACTGGGAAATAATAACTTAATAACATTGACAAATATTCTCTACACAAATATTGACAAATAGATCTAAAATTCCAATTGTCCATTGTAAATATGAATGGAAGTGATGGAGAGCTGAGGTGCCCGTAGCTACGTAGTGCTCATAACACTTCCACATGGCTCTTCGTCTGGCCTTTCACACCAGCCCCGGCCCACTGACCGACAAACAGAACAGCTGAGAGAGGATGGTAGCTTGCTAACACACACACACACACACACACACACACACACACACACACACACACACACACACAGCTAATGCAAGCCATTATGTTGCATCATCTTGTGACCAACGTGGACAAGGAAAAATGACATGAAGACGGACGCACAAGAGCTCCTGATTGGTAACAGTATTGGAACAGATTTTGTAAAAAGAGCTCGTCACGTGCCATAACTACTGCGGGCTATAGTATTATATAGTATATTCCAAAATACAATTTGTGCAATATTTCATTTGGTATGTATTTTTTTCCACATCTATAAACTCATTTTAAATTTCTACATTTAAATGAAATGTCAAATTGAAGCAGGAGGATGCATAACGTTTTTAAATATGAAATTTAATAGGTAACATGCACTATCAAGGCAGTTGCTATGCAGTTGATAGATTGTCAATATCGTAAACCTGTCACTCACTCACTCTCTCACACACACGCTCACACACACACACACACACACACTTACATTTCAGTTACACAATGCAGATTTCACCGACACAGACAAACAATACGAGGGCAGTGATCACTCCACGGAGCACAGTAACATAGAGGAAGAGGAAGAGGATGACAAAGAAATAGGGGAGGATAAAAAGACGGCGTGTGTGTCGTCAGAGTCACAGGCCAGAGGGGCCCATGTATTGTTCCAGGGCTCAGTGTGGGGAGAGAAAGGCGACCTGGGCCGCCTCTGTCTAAGCGTCCTCCATGTTTTATGCATTCTGTCCTTTGTGATGATAAGCGCCAGTGCGGAGGGTGGAATGCTGGCCTCCAGGGTCCAAGAGAGGGGTGGGCTTATGGGGAGGCGGGGGGGGGGGGGGGGGGAGGCTGGGGTGCAGCTCAGTTCAATTTTGCAGCCCCTGGAGTGGTCCCCGCCGTCCCTGCCTCACCCGCGTGTGCGCATACGTAGCCTACATACATACACACACACACACACACACACACACACACACACACACACCGCTGCTCGGCCTATCCCTGAACACTAGAGATAGCTGATGCTGCCCCAAATAAGATATACACAGCAGCCGCAGCCACTATTCCCACACACACACACACACACACACACACACGCTCTACACGCCTTTACAACACTAGTCCTGGACAGGCAGGCATCACACAGGTCTCCTCGTCACAGTCGATACAGCAACCCAGGAACAGAACAGGCTTTATCACTGCGACGACGCTAATGTCGAGCAAATACATCGCCACAGAGCTGATGTCTTACATTTGTTACAGTAGCAATATTGAGCTTCTAATCAAGGACTTGCATCAGCATACACATTATAACCCCATTTCCGTGACTAAAACATCATTACTTAATATGTTTGTAATGGAATGCAAATGGGTATAAATATGTATTACATATTTTGTGCTCTATTCAATGTCAGCTCATGTATTTTCTTCAATAAAAGGGACTGAGAGGTCAAAACAGAACCTATACCTTACCTTTACACACATTACTTAATGGAAGTTCTCCTTCTCCTCTTGTTAGATGATAGATTATCATAGCAATATTGAATTGCCATGATATGTGTCAAAATGTATATTATTGTTTCGATTTTAAATATTTAAAAATTAAAAACAAAATAAGGATGCTCTAAAAAACAAAGTGCATGATAACGAAGGACTTCACGTGGCACGTTCTAAAGAAACGTGATTCTCATAATGCGAAGCAGACACATGCACATCTTCTCAATCATAAATCTAGCCCACCACAATGATTTAGTCGAGACTGTTAACACGATAACATATTGTGAAACAGCAAACCACAGAAATTCCTGCCAACTTCACTTCAAAAAAGATAAAAGAATGACATTGAGAACAAGAGCTCAAAAGAGGACAGGGAGGGGACATTTAGAGAAAAGAGGTGCTTGCTCTGGGCAGAGAGGAGCCCTTGTGGTGATTGGGGGGCTGCTGGGATTAGGTACAGTATGCATGCACGTGCATACACACACACACAGACAGAGAACACCCCCCCCCCCCCCGCCCACACACACACACACACACACACACACACACACACCTGAGCATGACAATCATTACAGCCACCCTCCCTTCCCACTTTCTTCCTCACCCCTGTGCTGAGCCGAGATCCCGCCCCCAGCTTGCTCTTTTATGACAGCATGACACGTACACCACTGGCCTCGGCTGCAGGACAACTGGAAGAGCTGGTCTTGGCTGCACAAGCTTGCATATTCAAAACCATATATCAGAGTCAAAACCATCATCATCTGCGCCTGCTAGCCTCATTCACACACATCCCTACAGCTTATGGAGGAGGCACTTTACACTCTCTCCTCTCTGATTTCAATGTGGACTCATCCACACAAAGGTAGACCTATTCTGCCTCTCTTAGAGCGATGCTACACACTATGAAAACATCCATTTCATTATTACCTATAATTATTAAAATAATAAATATTGTAAATATGAATACTAATAATACTACTGCTACTTACAATAATACATCCTTCACCGATTCTGATTCAATAAAAGAAAAATCATTCTACACTTAATTTGTTCATGAGAGTATAGCTGAGTGGATATTAAGTGTGCATAGACTTCCTTTGGCACACCAACCGAAGTGTGTTGAATAAAAGGAGCTCTCCCATGCATGGCCTTCGTAGCCTGCTGTTCACCCAAAGAGGGCTCTCTCCGGCTGAGGACATGGCAGGGAGCTTCCCCATGGTGCCAGTCTCCCAGACTGGAAAGGTGGGAGTTAAGGACGGAGATATGGCGAGACACATAGAGAGCGATAGCGAGGGAAAGAGAGAGGCACTCCGAGGAGAAGGAAGGGGGTAGACAGCCAGAGGCGCTGTCTCCCCCTTCTTTATGCTACCCTCTAGCCATCTAAGCAAGTTCATCCACGACAAACCGCTATTCTCTTTACCTCATCTCCTCAACTGGACTTCCTATGCACGTTTTCCAACATCATACAGTCAAATGAGATCTGAAAACTGTGAAATAGCTGTCATCAAATGTGGTTATGGAGGGGTCCCAAGTGCAAAAAGTAGATAGAGGACCGTTGTGTGACTATACAGGCTGAGTGGCTGCTACAGATTACCACAGTAAAAAGGAGACTGCCCTAACATTACAGCATTACAACGCTGAATATTCTCTGTAGATGTTATGAATAATGATCATAAAAAGACAGGGACAGCAATTCAACCATCTTCTTTTCTTCAATTAATAATAGAACCAAAATCACCTTTTCATACTATATATATATATATATATATATATATACTGCCATCACAGATAAATAAAAATGCAGATCTGATTCATTTTGATTCCACATTCTTACCAGAAAACAAGGCAGTCTATTATGCCATGTCTAACACATCCATATAACAACATGCTTATTCTGAATTCACCATAACCATATCTTCAATGGTTTAGAGGAAGCACCTGATATCACAGAAAGATATATGACCCATTTCTAAGAATAGCCCGAGAGAAGAAAATAATATCTGAAAAAATAAAATATAAATCTACCATCTAAAATATTGTAATGAATATATTATTCATATATTATGAATAGAAGAACATACTATTTTACCATTTTCCGTATTTTATAGTAAACAACTTAACAAAAATGTTTTACGATTAATCTTAACACTAAAACGTATTTCAAAAAAATTGTAAACACTTAAAATTCACAAATCTAGCCTGGATCAACATGTTAACAATTCACAGTAACACAACATACAAAAAAAACCATACAACCTGATAGCCCTTATAAAGCCCATAGCTCCCTTAAATGAAATACTTCCAATATCATAGAGATGAGCATGCTATAGTTAGCAACACCAAACACAATGAAATAAATCCACAGAATTAAAGTCAAGGAAATTCCTCTACCTTCCCTAGTAAATGTTACAATTAAACATAAACATGACAATGAGACAAGATAGGAAAATCACACAGGTGACATGGCACTTAACATTTCTGCCGTCTTTGTTTTGTAACAGAAGATGGAGAGAGGGAGGAGGAAAAGGAGAAGGGTATTAGGGAGGGAGAGAGAGAGGGGAGAGAAAGAGAGATCACTTGAGTTTTGGCACAGCAGGCTACCTGTCCTATAGACTCTGTTTCTAACGCCTTTGTGCCTCTAGTCCTTGGCATCTCAACCCAAAAAACTACTGCTATAAACACAATGCAAATCTGCTGAATTCAAGAAGTACATAACACAATAAAACGAGAGAATGGAAAGGAGGAGGAGAATAAGGTTCTGGTGAAAAGCAAAATATTTAGCCACTCTGAATACCAATCCCCCCTCTTCGTCCTATTGCTATTCTCTTTCCTATTGCTCCTCTCATGTATGAAAGGTAGGGATCTGTTTATCTGACCTCTTCCGCGATTCCTCCTCCATGGCCCATGGCTATTTGACCCCTGTACCCAACCCCCTCAACACTCCCACCCTCAGCCCCCCCTTTTCCTTCTTGCCTTTCCTTTACTGTCTGACACTCTTAGCATTTTATTTTATTAGGCCTGTAACTGGAAGTGTGTTATTTTTGTTTCTCTTACCCTAAACTAAAGCCATAGTCTTTATCTCGCAGATGCTGACAACCACAATTTCAGACTTCCTTTGTGTGACCCCCAAAACATACACCTCCAACTACCATCAGCCCTTTCCCCAGCCAGACCTACTCTCTCCCCATGTTCCCTCGACTGTTGGTGAGGGGGTTCCTCTCTTTCTTTTCTTATCTATCTTACACTCACTCCGTGACCCCTGTTCCCCCTGTTTCTTGCTGTCTGACCCCCCCCCTAAACACACACACACACCACACACACACACACACACAGCCTCTACCCCCCCCCCCCCCCCCCCCCCCTTCTTTCTTTCTCCTCCAACCTTGCACATATCCTTGCCTCTGCTCGCAAAACCTCTCTTTTTCTCCTTCTTTCCCCGTCTCTGTGTCGCGAAAAAAAAATCCAAGACTAATTCTTGCAGCCATTTCTGACTATATAGCTCCATCCCGTCCGATAAGTCATCAGTGTTTTTGGTACTATTTCTGGACATCTTCGGGTTGTTTTGAGGCACCTAAACGTCAAGAAGCTAACAGCATTTCCGTTTTTTGTTTTTCCAACCAGCCCCTCTTTTGGTGAGATTGGTAACAATCTAGTTATAAGCGTTAATAGGAAATTAAACTCGATTTTTTTTGGATAGGCCCATTCGGCCCAGATATCTCTTTCCATGCTTCGTTTGCTTTTTTCCGAGAGTATGCTTGGGGTATTATAGCCTATCCTATATAGGGCATGGGGTATCCTGTTTAGTTGAACCTAAAAAATCGTACAAATGTTTTTTGGCTAAGCAACTAGTAAATTCGTCCAGCGACCTATAGATTTAGTCTACATCCTTCTGTTCTAGCACTAACTTTCAGTTGGCTAATGTTTGTTTTAGGTCAGGTAAATAGGGCAGTATTTATTTTCATTCCCGTCAGCATTTCTTGGAAAAAAAACACAATTATTGTTCTCTCGAAAGTCAGATAATGTAGCTGTTTGTCTTCCCTGAACCACATCTCTGTTCTCTGGAACACGCAGCTCAGACTCTCAGGCTCTCCGTGTACACGGTCCTGCTGATCCGCTCTTGTCATGAAGGAGACCCGGGGCTCCGTTTTCTCAACACACCGCATTCACGTAACACACACACACACACATACATACACACGCACGCACGCACACATACACACACGCCGATCGATTTGCATGTGACTCCGTCAGGGAATGAGCGAGAATCGCCTTAAAACAACGCTTCAAAGAGGCAAACAGCCACGAAAAAATAAAAAAGAAACGATGGACAAAGTGAGGGGGAAAGAGGAAAAAGTAGAGGAACTAAGACAGGGCGGAGGGATTACACATTTCAGAAAACGTGTCGGAGAAGGAAAAATGTGTTTATCCAGAAGAGGATTTTATAAACCTACGGCTATTCTGAAAAACACTGGATGTGGCAAGTGTCATATCTGTCAAAAATAGAAAGCGGGTGGTGTTCCCTTTCGCCGGACGCATACGGACCCATAGGCTGGACTTGGAGCTCCTTTTCTGGGCTGCGCTCATGTGGAGATGCCGCTGCCCTTCGCCTGCTGAACATACCCCCTTTCTTACTGCATTTGTGCCTTAAACACGCTTCTCGACACCCATAAGCCCTCTATGCCTTTCCCCGACCCCATCGAAATGCACATATGTGTTTTAAAACCATGTTTTTTACGGTCAACTGCTCGGAGAGGATCGCTGTCTTGCCCATTTCTTTTCTTCCATTCATGAGGAGGAGGACGAACGCTGATGTAAACACAGGTAACGATACGAATAAAATCGAGAATAAAACAAAACTACTTGCATGAAATGAACCTGTGATCGCTTGTCATTTCTCACAATAGGAGAATAGCCAGCTCCGCTACACGTAAAACTACGAGGCAAAAAGGAGATTCAGTTAAGTCTGTAGCGAAAAGAATAGGATCGTGGAAACACAAGAGAGGAAAAGAGACAAACGCAAAGTTGAAACTTACAATTTCTCGCTGCCGCTTTGTGATCCTCGCTTTTTAATCCAGTATTGAGATGATTTAGCTAAAGATCCCATCAAGGCAGTCCGCTTTTGGTCAGTTTGCGCTTAGGATGGCAAAAGAAAGATCATTGTTGTTGCGGAGTGTAAAAAAACGAAGTAGGTACTATTAGTTGTTAAAGGCAATATAAAAATAATTTGGATGCAAAGCAGGCGATGAGTCTTGTGTTAGAGGGAGCGAGGAAGAGGTGAAAGTGAGATCTGATGATTGAAAAGAAAAAAACTCTTTGGATCTTTATTCCTGCTAATTAGTTTCCTGCAAAAAATGGCTGTGATTAATTCAGTGCGCATGTGCTTCATTACACAGGCACGAAGGGAAGGGCTAATTAGCCGCCTTCTGGATCAATAAGATTCAGCAAAGGAGAGAGCTCGGGAGAGAGAGGGAGGGAGGGATGGAGAAAGAGGAGGGAGGGAGGGATGGATGGATAGATACAAGTAGAAAAAAGAGGAAAGTAATGATCAGGAATTGAAAATATGGAATTAAGAACAGCGGAAAGTAGAGTTTGATTAGACGGAAGACAGTGAAAGTTAATACTGGAGCAGGCAGCTGCAGCAGGCAATGCCCGACGTTATAGGCAGTATTTTCCCGTTCTTTTCTACTTTTTGAAACGTTTTATCAGTCTGTGCTTTTTATATAAGGGTATACATATACCTTGGATATTAAAAGTCCATAACCGACCATATTTTCTTTATTTTTTCTATCTCTTGTTTGTCATTTGTCTGCCGCTGCCTAGTCGTGACAGAGAGCTGTATCGCGTGAGTTTATGATAGGCTACTTTTGAAATGTCTACAACTTATTGAAACATATTAATTCAGTTAGAGAGTAAAATTTAAATTTGGAATTCTTTAACATAGTTTACTTCTAAATATGCATACACCTAACAACTAAAACAAATAATTGCCAGGGGGGAAAAGCATGTTTATAAAGCGATTTCTACATGAATGCAAAAACTGCACGAGCAGCACCACATAGGTTACTTTTGTAGCGTAGTGTGGAATGAACAGGGCTTAATGTGAGTGCACTGGCACCTGGTTATACTATTAGACTACCACAACTGCCCATGTATTGGCATTTTTGAAAGCATGGCTGAATACTAAATATACATTTAGGCATACATTGAGACGTGATACCTCTTGCAAAGAGCAAAAGCCGCAAAGTGTTCCTACTGGGCACAACTTTTAACTTTTAGAAACCTTTGCTTAGCCTGCACAGCAGTTATGGAAAACACTGCACATTTTTACATTTAGGCTACATAAAAATGTTAATACAACTACGATAGGCTTGCTGACAATAAAAGGATATACGTTCACAAACCTCACTAAAGCAGTAGGCGAAGTTCTTCAACTCGCAGTAGTGAGGTTGCATGGACTATAAGATATTTTGGATAAAACCAGAAAATGAAAAGAATCATAATAAAATCTTCCTTATAAAATATAGTGCGTCCCAGGAAAGTAAAGCGACAGAGAGGAGATGAGAGACCGATAGTTTTTACAGTTACTGTCAGTTCAAAACAGTAGCCTGATTTACACATCAGGACAATACTTGATAACGTTATTTTAGTATAAAAGGCAACAATTCGGGCATGTTTCAGTGGTTCGAGAGCTTACATAGTACAAAGGTTTACAATTTTTCTAGGGAGGTGGTGAAACTCCTGAGAGCCCCTTTGTACTGGTATGCAGCCCAAGTTCAACTCTTTTTGAAAATACTTGTTGAAGCCCGTTATGTCATATATAGGTGTAAAAAAAATATGTACATTTTGCAATATGCGTAAATACGTTTAGACAATATAAATAGTTCTATACATCTTAAGCAGCACCAGTCAAAGACTTGTGAGTGTAGTTTTAACACATGGAGGTGCATGGGGAAACATGATATCTCTTAGCTGGACAAAAACTGGTGGAAATAAATACATAATACTATACAGTCTCTCAAATAATAATGATAGTAATAATGAATAGGTGACAGAGTGACACAATTGCATCAAGGCGTTTGGTCTACTATATTCAGGCTAGGCCTGTTATGCATGTATTCTGCTAGGCTCTAAAGTGATCATTTAAGACATTGTGATAGCGAATTTGGATGTTTATGAAAAGTAGCCCATGTTCAGGCCTAAGTTGTGATCATTGTCTGCTGTTTTCTTTTCATTTTGAGATTTGTCCTGATTAACGCCTGTTTGATCAATACTAACATAGATTTGCTCTGGTTCTCTATAGTTTCTTTTCCCAAATCACTTTTCCCCAAAGCACTTCGTCCCTATAACGGATGGTAACTTGTTCTTTGTTTCCTCCGAATGAAAAGACTGTATTGCAAAAATCAACCTTTGAGTCCCCCAGTGCTCTTTGTCATGATAATTTTATTGTTGATTCTCTAAGGAAATAGACAACCCCTCATTCTCAGTATGCACACTTTCTGTGCAAACAGCTCCATATAGGGTCCTGGTCCACTAAATACCGGTAACCAGCATCTTTCATCGATCACATAATTTGCTTTGTTTATTGAAATAATATGCATTCGATAGTGTATGCCGATATAGTGCATCCGGATGTGGAGCTACTAGTTTAATGGCACATAAAGCATTTTCCCGAAATCAAACCGTTAAAATCTAAAGCAAAAGGCTACAGAACCTACAGTGGCTACAGAACGCTGTATAAGAGACATTGTAAGCCACAACCGGGTTAATAATATGGCCCGAGATATTTATATTTTAAGGTGTGCGTCAGTTTGATAGAAATGCATAACACAGATAACAAATCTAATGGGCATTTTCATGTTTAAGGTTGCACACAATTGATTTGTTAAGTAGCCTATCGTGATGTTGTTATGGCGAAGTTGTCAGATTATATATATATATATATATATATATTATATTTTTGTTTTTTTAATTTTGCAAAGGACCTTTGACTTAAAGGTTAGGGATGAAAACCTCAATTGGGACGCGGTGTTTCTACAGATTCAATATCCTTTAGAGGAGCCTATGACAACAAAAATCGAACGTCCTATATGTATATGACTCTCTCTCTCTCTCTCTCTCTCTCTCTCTCTCTCCCTCCCTCTCTCTCTCTCTCTCTCTCTCTCTCTCTCTCCTCCTCTCTCTCTCTCTCTCTCTCTCTCTGTCTCTCTCTCTCTGCTGACCAGCTGGAAGGAGCTATGCTGTGCTGTAACCCAGCATTTCCTCAGCACTTGCCTTACCTTCCATAAGCCTAGGAAGGCACTGATACCTGTTTTTTTCGCCATGTAGAATCTGCGTATAGCATGTCACCCTCACAAAAACAAGAAAATTGCATCGCCCCGTCAAACAGCTCACATTTCTGCAGTGTGAGAGGCAGACTGCAAGAATCTCCAGGATTTGCGACGTGTCTACTCTCTCGGGAAGAAGAGATTGTAAAAATGAATAGGTTGAAAATAGCGTGCGAGCGTTAAAGGGGCTATGAGATAATAAAAGAGTCTGGTGTAATTTGGGGCTTGTAGGCTAAGAGCCAGTCATTCGCCTAAGCCTAACAATGCAAACCTATAAGTTTACAAATGTATGCTTAGGTCTAACTGACATTACTCCATCAGTGACCGTATTGAGCATAGTGTAGGCTACCAAAAAGAGGACCGGTCCGACGTAGGCCTTGAAGCTGTTAAGGCCTACGCATCTCTGAAAAGGAAAAAAGGGGAACTGACAGGGTCTGAAGCTTTTGTATTAGCCTACCAGCATTCAATTGCGCCTCTCTGTGGGAAGGATAACTGTCCACGTGCCAACCTCAATAGGCATACATCGGTGAGTGGCATTGCAAATTCAACACAACCTGTGGCTATGACAGCCCGTGGATATGACAAAGAAAGGCAGAATAGCTTAAGATGCAAAATGCTCCGTCTATTTGGGGCACATGAAAGCATTTGGCCATCACCAGAACTGCAAGGAACAAAACAGTGTATTCAAACAGAGTGCAAAGCCCCGTAATCTGTTGTAACGTGCTTAAACTGTTGCTCTGAGATGGGGATCACACAGACCCATGCTCACTTCTATGCCAACTTTCAGAAATATTTCATTTTATTTCTATTTTATTTTATTTATGCATTGGCTACACTGTGTGTATTCGTGTGTGCGCGCGCGTACTGCGCGTGCCACCCCCGGGTAACAAAGCACAAAGGGGAACACAGAGGAAATGAGTAGGGGTGAAAGTATTTAAGGATAAAAGCTGCTATCTAGAACAGTCGTATAACTTTATAAAGAGACAACGACCATTATATTCCGAAGGATTTGGGGATTTAGGCTGTTCGTAGGCTATAATATTAACACACAGGGTGCCAGTCGTATGTTTAGGCTATGGTAAACAGACATCAGACATTCTTTCAGAAACGAAGTCTCAGTAAGATTGTGCTGTTAAAATATATCCAAATAAAAGGCTAGTCTGGATGGATTAAACCTCGAAATGAGACACAATCCCAAACTCAAAACGCTCAACTAATTAATGAAATTAAAATTAAATTAGCATTTTTACCGTTAATGTTGGGGTTATTAAAAAAATATGGGAGATTGCAAACGATAAAACCACGGCGCCTTAGGTTGGATCTCGGCTCGGTGACCGCAACTAGGCTGGTAATAACAACACAATCTTAGTTGGCTTGTGTATACAAGTTTTATATATGCAGGGATGCAGTGGAGGCTAAACCCATCTAAACTCAGTTTAGCCACCTTTTCATTTGCGGAATAGAGATTACCCTCCTTTTTAGACCGACATAAAACTTTATGACGTAAAATAAATTCATAGTATATATTATAATAAGAAGTATGTATGGTATTTTAAGGGACAAAACCGTAAATTAATGCGTTTCTGCAAGTATAATTGTTGTTTGTTTATATCGTTGGTTGTTTGCCTTATGATGATCGTCGACTAGTTTACCTTCTTTTATTTACCACTACATTATCGCACATACGAGCTGCTGGTGTCCGGTTCTCTATGTGTGTAGGGTGGATAGGGCAGCGCAGCCAGGTGCAATGGGAGCGCCCTCTTATGTTCAGCCTGACCACGGGGATCAAGGAGCGCATCGACTCAGGAGGCAAGCGCCTCCGGACCAGCTTCTCGTCGCAAAAGTGCACCTTTGCCCCACCGTGACACCTGTGCAATATGTGTGCCATTACATATATGACTGCTCCACGTGTAGGCTGAATCATGCAAATCAGTCGGCTTACTGCACAGCCAAAGGAAATGTAGAGTAGACACAGGCCTACACTGACACGATGGACATCATAAGACGTTAAACAAACATATCAGAAAAACATTGAACCAAAGCCATTATTAAATAGTGTTTGCGTATCTTGACTGTCCGAAGCTGCTACCAGGTTCGTGAGAAGCCAATAGTCACTTGACTATTTTGAAGTGACAAAGAGGAGACTTGAACTTGGCCCTAACAGCTCAGCTTTAATTGGTTGAGCATCCTGCAACACTAATCAACACAACTGATTACTTATCCAAGATTCAGGAATAAAAAATGTATTTTACTAATGAAATCATTGTAGACTGTGTGAAATGTGAAGTGAAATGTCGCGGTTTATTCATTGTTAAAGCACGTGTCCCCAGTGAATAGAATACCCCTCTCCAATCACACCTTTAAAAAGCATTTTATTTCAAAAGCTGAGGTTATTTTCCAAAGCAATGTTTGCAAAACAGAAATTTATTTTAATTTTGCATCCGTCAGTAGGCCTGGTTTCTCATCTCTGTATCATTTTAGGCACACGGAAAATGTACTTACAGAAGTGGATGAAACTCAGTGTGGTATATTTCTCGTGTAGCTTCCCATATCATACTGAAAAAAGGAAATGTTTATAATTGCAATTGCCTACCAATTTTTTTAGTTGCGGTACTCCCTGTATCATATCAGAATATTATTTTGGTCCCCTCATGTTATTTCTGAGAAGATGTGTAAATGTAGCCTGTCAGTGGCAATCTGCCTCCAGTGTTTCTTACCCTCAGATGACCAAATCCTGTTATTCTGCTCCTTTCGGTGCACCAGATCAGGCTATTGTGTTTAACACATTTAAACATGAAATTTGGTTCACTAGGTTTGTCTTTGATTTGCCTATTGTTTTATGTTTGTTTGTCTGAATGCCTCTTCTTGGCCAATATGAAAATCCTGTTTTTTCGATTGCTCATTTTGTGGTTTGCAAGCAAAATAAATACTGTTTTGAAATAAAATATTAACATGTTCATGAACAAAATTCGATTTATTATCTGTGCAACGTTTGGTTTTACGTTATTTTTTAACATTGCATCTATAGATTAAATATTTCTAACGAAAATTTAAATTTGTTTTATGCATGGTTAGATTGTTAGATCATAAGCAAACCAGCAACACAGGATAAGCCCTGGCAGCATTTCTCTGTATGAAGCTTGAGCTGAAAAACCAGGACATGTTTTCTGGTCCTGATGTCGTGATTTTAGAGTTTGGAATGGAATAAATATGACGAGCAGCCGTCTGGTCAGTCTGGCTCATTTACATGAGAAACAAGAAGGCATATCAATTCCACTATCTCCTCCATTTACTTGTCCTGTCACTACCCTATTAATGATCTTATGCATAATTCAAAAACAGTTTTTGACGTTTGTATTTCGGAGAAATAAAGGGTCATGTTAACATCTTTGTATTCTGTTTATTTTTTTTAGGTTTATCGATATTTGAAAAATGTGCTTTGACATAAATCAGGAAAAACATCTAGGATTTTCTGCTTTGTTTCTGTAGCCTACATCATTGTGTAGATAATTTAATTATATAAATTGCGCTTAAGATCGAATAAAAGAAGAAACACACACACACACACACACACACACACACACACACACACACTGTGATTTTGGAACCTGCTTGTGTGTGTGTGTGTGTGTGTGTGTGTGTGTGTGTGTGTGTGTGTGTTTGGGTGGGGGGAGGTGGGCGTGCGTAAGTCTCTGTGTCGCATCATATTTGAAAGCAGAGTTAGGAAATATACATTTTTAGTAATACATGTAACTGCTGCTATCTGAGCTAAGTGGCAACCGTCATTTTTTAAAACTCTTCCTTCTATTATTATTATCATTATTATTGTTGTTGTTGTTATTAATATTATTGTCCGTATCAGGTAGGTTTGGAGTAATATTTCATCATCAACGTAAGGCGTAATATTTCATCTTGTTCATTTCATATACATTAGTTGCATATACTAAGTCTACCTCGTAAGGTCTTACTGTGCAGTAAAGAAGTATGAATGTCTCCTTGCAACCGATGGAAAAACAAAACAAAAAATGTATGTGAGCCTGCCTACAGCAAGCCTCATCATCCCTTATCATGAAGCTTGAAGTTCATCCAATACATCTCGTGTCAGGTAAGGAAATTATTTTCAAACAGCTTATTTAAATCCAGCGATGTAGCCCATTAGAAACCGTGAAAATACAAGCACCTTGCAATCAAATGTGAACGAGCATTCCAAAATAAATACTAATAATGAAAAAAAACATCCCAGATGTAGGCTAGGCTTGCACGTTATTATGAGTTCGGCCCACAGTATTATAGTTGCCTAAATGTTCTACTTTAGTGAATATATAATCTATAAAATATCAGGCCACAGCCTAATATAGCCTTAACTAAAGATCACCGCCATGTAATGAAAGAAATAGGCGCGAGCCAGGGCCTCCGATGATGCATATTTCAGGTGGGGATGTATAGTGAATAATGGACAAATCCCGAAAGCTGCTGTCATAGACTGTGAGAGACAGGCGGGACTCGCGGGGCTTTGCGCTCTGGAGAGGCTCGTGAAACAGAGGGATCCCAAATCAGAGCCACATGACCACTCCGGGCACCAGCAACACTAGCCGGATGAGATAAAACGACTGGAACGGAATGGAGCAGAATCACGGATCCCTACGATAGCAAACCTTTTGAAATGCCATTTTGTGCTCGCTGCATTCACACTTCAACAGTACCGACCTAAACAGAGTAATATTCCTCCAGGAAAATGCCGAGGAGATTCCCCAAAACGCGCGATGATATGAAAGGAGACAGGTGAGGGCGGACACAGAAGGACAAACCCAGATGTAAGATTATCGCCAAGGGTCACATCCAAATCCACAGCACAGCCTCTGGATGCTTCCATGTCATCTATATGGCTTGGGTCAGACACCAATAATTCATACACACAAAAAATAGCTTTATCCACGAGTTAAACCACAACGTGTTTACAACCAGAAAACACAAGATGTAAAGTATGACGGCAGAAGTAACGTACTACCCCAAATTCAAAGCTTTTAAAGCATTTAAGCATTAAACTAAACACTCATGCACCTATAGCATTAAATAACATAGCATAGCAGCTAAAGCACATAAGGATACAGATAAGCCAAATCATACACACAATTGTTGGTTACTGGAGAATGAATGAGAGTAATAACTTGAACAATTCAAGTCAATGAAGCCAATCTATAAACTATATGAGGATAACAATGATGCTGATTGGCGATAATGATGAATAGTCTATATATAACCATGACAATGACAAATTGTAGCTACCATGAAGAAAACGACTGCTTTTGATTTGCTTTTTTTCCTTTACATACTGAGTGACTGTTCAGTGTTGGCGGGATCTTTGACAGTGTCATGCATTAACCGATAATACACTCAGAAGGCTGATATTCAAACAAGTGACAGATGAGAAAATAGACAAGGTGGGATCCCACATAGAGGTTGGGAATTTTCCATACACATGGAAGTCAGCTGCTAGCATCACACATTTCCACACAAAGCTAGCCTTTCTAAACTAGTTAAGAAATAAGATTCAAGTTCATCTGTAGCCTGAAGTGGTAAAACTTGGTAGCACTCTGACCCAGTCCCCTAGTCCAGCAGTGAAGACAACTGGAGGGTGTGGATGTGGATTGGAAGTAATTTCAGGTAGCCGAAGCAACTGAGGTGGAATTATGGGATGCTTAACCCCCATCAGATCTCCTCACCCACCAACTTTCCCTTTGTGGAAGGTGATCCCACCCATATTTGCTGTGGGTGAGGTGGATTGGGATCTGGTAGGGGGGGGGGGTGGTGGTCATGGAGCATCACCTGTCAGTTTGTTTGGCCTAGGTGCTCCAAATACGCCAGGAGAACGTGGGGCTCCCGCTTGGCCTTTGGTGTTCCTGGGACCAATAAAACCAGGTGATTAGTGGGGCCATTCCCTGTCTAGGCGTTAGGTTGTTAAGGGGATTAATAGTCAAGGTGTTTACTTTTGCATGACAGAAATACTACAGGAGGGTTGTGGGCTGAGACCCTAAACCTGAACCAGTCCACCTGACAGTGCCCTCTCCGCCTCTGCAAACAATGGAGTTGTGAAACCTGTATCATTGGTACCTGTAGACCTGGATCACACGGTTGAGCCACGATCTCCAGCTGAGGTCACTTTTGTGATGGGGAGTGTATTTCAGCATGTGTGTAACAGCTGGTTGAATTCATTCCTGCGGTAGCAATACAACTCTTCATCAAATTCAAGCACATTTTTTTTTGTTTAGCTCGATCAGTAGTGCGGCTGTCTGTTGTGCTGGCAGGCACACGACTAGTGGGTTCGAGACTGGAGGGCGAATCATTGCGGCAAGGAGATATGGTTTTCGCTGTAATATGTTCTCATGATTGTGTTCTATAACATGTGCATGCAGGCATTCACATGTACCGTACGTGTGACTGATGACGCGCTATAAGAAAGAACAAATAGTGTTTCTAATTCTGTCAGATGTTGTGAGGTTACTGAATGATTTCTAATGTTTTGTGTCCCCATGACCTCGCAGTTTATCAATTTAATCTAATTCAGTTAAACAAGTTGTTTTGCTGCATACAGGGCAAAAAGATATCAACAGGAAGAAAAATGTCTTTGCCTTCTGAAAGGTCATACCCTCCCTGTGGTCAAATGACAGGCCGTGATGTGACATTCCCTTTCACAGTTTAGAGGATAAAAACATGTGCATTGGATCACTGACACACATCAATTCACTACATGATAGCTTGTAAATTAATATTGAATGATGTTTGGGCTCTTGCTCGTCTTGAACTTGAATTCATATTGGAATTTGTAATTATTTAATCCATAAAATTGCTGGATTATTTAAGGCTCATTTTGCCCCACAATAACAATTCTTATATGTCAGGTCACTACACTCCTAAGAGAAAGTGTCTGAAAACCCCACTTTCTAGTTGGGAGACAAGTAGTGCTTTATAACAGAAAGGAGATGGACTAGACGTTGTAATTGTGCTTTTACAAAACAAACTTTATGTGTTATGACCTTAAATACGTCTACATCTAAAATGTCTAATCTCTAAACTTGATGTTTGGGTCATGTGTAAACAGTTTCCATTTTGTCTTCTATGATATGGATTGCATTTTCTATCTTGTATTTTCAAATGCAAACAAATCTTATGATGTGTGTTAGTGTGCATGAACTATTTTTAAAATCTTTTTGCAGCTATACTCACAATGTTATGTGATCATGTTTCAAGACACACGTAAACTTTTCATGAAGCCGCCTATAGGATGAAATGAGTCAGATCAATATCAGACAACGTGATATTGCTTCCTCCACCAAAACGAGTGCTTTGAGACATTATTTGTAGTGGCAGCTCCAAGTGCAGTATTTGTGGTGTTTCAACACACTTTCTTTTAACAGTATGTCACATGTGAGAGTGGAATCCACTGCTACTGTATTTCTCTTTAAGCTACAACACAACTGCCTGAGCTATATATTGATTAACTGGAATTGTTAGATATATTGGCTATGCCTGTGCACTTTGAACATTTATAAGATGTAATAAATAAAATAAAAAGAGTGATAACCTGTATTTGTCTATTTTTTGATCTTGTGTTTTGTAAGATGTGTAAATACATTTTCTCAAAAACAAGAGGGGAGATAAAGGAAACTGGTTTAGAATGGTCCTGCTGTCCAATTACATATATCTTTCATGTATGAAATCATGCATGTATTTTTTTAAAGGGGGAGGGGGTGGGGGGAGTGGGGGGGGGGGGGCGCCCAAACGGAGCAACCCTTACTGCAGAAGAACACTGTGCAGCCCACATGAAAAATAGGGTCTAATGTTGGAGCCCTGGAGCCCTGGAGCCCTGGAGCCCTGGGCAAGGAGCACAGCTCCATCAGCACACAGGCCAGGGAGGGGAGCTGCTTTCCCCCAGACTGTAGCGCTCTCCACCCCTGACTCCTGCTGTATTATCTTTGTCCTATTGTGAGGCAGCTGACCCTTTGGGCCCTGCGTTGGGCTTCTTGGAAAATGCATTTCAGATCACGTTCTTAATTAGCTCCACAAAGATGGATATTGTTTCTTGTTCTTTGAAATGTTTTATTTTTCCCCATACTAAAAACAATCTTTAAAGATGCATGAGAAAGCAAAAAAAAAAAAAACTCTGTTAGGTTGCTTATTTATCTATTTACTCCATTTCTTTCATTCTCTTTTTCAAAACAATGGTTTTCTGCTGTGTACTTATAATCTTCAGTGACCCAAATTTTGTAAAATTACTTTGAACTTTTCAAACAAAAGCCCCATAGCTCTTCAGAGCCTTGGAGACATAGCTTATCTTCTACGTCCTGCTGCTTTGATAGCCATGTTTTCATTTTATTTGCTTAATTCTATAAGCACAATTTATTTTCAATCAAGATTATTTGCAGAACACACAATAATGTAATTCTCAGTATATGAAGATCTAAAATGTTAGCTGTTTTATCTTTTGTTTGAAGGAGAAAAACCTTCTGCTTTGCCACACAGGTGTATAGGTTAGTCAGTGAATGAGATAAAAATAAAACCATGCAGATTTTCTCATCAAACAGATTTAGTATAATCCAGGTAACCTGAGATCAGACATTTATGATTGACTGAAAATTGCTTTACTTTTCATTATGGGACACATTACAAATTTGTTATTGGTCTATTGCCAAATAACTGTGAAATATACATTTGAAACTATTTCAAAATGTGAAGTGATAGATTATGGTTCATAGAGTTTCAAATCCTAACAAACCAACTGGAAGAGTGAAGCTGAGTCCAAATCAATTTCAAAGACACTCTGAATGGAAATACTGATCCCTATACCTGTGCCACTATACAGCTCAAAATGCAATGCCACATTTCTGATCCAAGACTCAAACAGTGGAGCTTTTTCACAGCTGAATACAAGGTGACAGCTGCATGGGAGAAGACTGTAGGATGACAATTAAAGAGAGAAAAAGTGTTGTTCTCAATAAATATGCTCTAATTGCAACGTTCAGTAGACCGCGTGCAGGAGCTTTTTCTTTCTTTGATACAAGTCTCAAACATATACATTTATTCATACACACACATATACATACACACATAACATGCACCCATCTGTACATCTGTATGCACACACACAATGACCAAACGTGACATGTCGCCTGCTAGAAAATCACTTTCTTCTCCTTAGTGAACTAAAAACACCCATGCCTTGGCACCGTCACACTTCTCATTACTGATAGCGTAATAGCAAAGAGGTCTCAGCTGGACTTGTTGTTGTTTAGTACATATAGTGCATACAATAGACAATGTGTCTCTGTGTGAAGTCATAAATAAAACAAGCTTTTGCTATCTACGTGGAACTGTTTGTACATTTGTATACTGAATGTTGGTTTCCGAGTTTGCATATCGTACGTGTGCATGTATTTGCATGTGCACACAATGTGAGAGCAAGTCGGTCTGCAAGCGTTGACGTGTGTGTGTGTGTGCCTGCGTGTTTGTTTATGGTGTGTGTGGTCCACCTGGTCAACCCAAGCTGAGTGGCTTCACATTTTGTACCACATGTGCTCTGGCTCTGGCCGGTCATTGGCCAGATCTGCAAGGGGGCCAGTAAAGAACCCAGGGTGAGCATCTATCAACCAAACAACCTCCACATATTCAGAGCCTCTAATCCGAGAGGAACAAACAGGTGAGCAGAGCATGAAAGCAGGCCATTTATCAGCCAGCCTTCCCTTTACAGTAACTCTGAAGGGGAGCGAGCTGTATGGGGGACGCAGACTGAGGACAAGTCAGCTTCAAAGCCCTGAAGGAGGTAAAGGGCTTAGGGCTTGGACAGCAGGAGCAGGAGGGACTTCACAGCCTTACCTGATGGGGTTTTTGGTCTGAGTTGCCACCACACGGATGCCTCTCTGACTGCGTCTTCTTTTCAAGTGTCTGTTTGAAGTCGGCAGGCAGAAAGGTCACGCCCTCTTGGTCACAGCAGGTTAGGTGAAATGATGGCGGATGACCAGCGGCTATTGCTAACGTTCAGACTTCCGTCTCTTTCTTTGTATACACAAAAAAATAACTAAGGATAATGTAAAGCTATTGATCCGGCGCCTGGGCACCTTGAGAAGTTTTGGTGATATACTCCTAGAATTCCAGGTATTTCCAGGGTTTTCCAAAGCTATATAGTTTGGGATTTAGGGACTCCCAGGTCACAAGAGAAACTTTCAGGATGACATCATCACCTGGAACAAAACAAAAAGAAAGACAAACAGCATAAGATATATGTTTTGAACACATTTGGCAGCAATAGAATCCACAGTTATATTGTAAGCTTTTTTTTTTTTACCACATCCACTCTCCCTGTACCACACCCCTGTGAGTCCAGGCAAAGAATAAACATCTTTCAGGAGAGGAAAACCAGTACAATATGACTTCTATCAAGTCTTTGAAATTAATAAGCTGTTTTTAGAGCCAACAAAATTAATCTATAATTATTTGTACTACTGCAGGACAGCATCTTATGATTTCAAGATTACATTAAACAGTAAATGGATTGTTGTGAGTAATTTCTCTTCTCATACCACTGAAGGCTTTTAAAATGAGAAATGAAAGAGATTTCCGGAGAAACTTAATTTCCCTGTAACCAGAACAAGACATATTCCTGTAATAGCATATATAATTGCCTGTTCTGCAGAGGATCTCTCGTGCACAACAACAAAGTCTCATAGACAATACATATTTATTCAACTGTCAATTCCGGCAATGAAAAAAATGACATGTAAAAGAGACTTTGAATTCCACATGGGCCTGGTTTGTGAAGGTGGGTAAATATGCTTGTCATATGTTCCAGTAGTTCCATAGCGACAGAGATTTAGTTAGGGAATACAGGCGGGAGAGGCAAAACAGTCTGTAATAACTGAACAGTTCTTTTGAAGCCGCCTCCATTTGGCAACATTGTACGATTATTTGTACCTCTTGTGGTTAGACCTGAGTTAAAGCCCGTGTTTAATTGTTCCCAGGAGTTCTTATGTGGTGTTGATAAGGAGCTTGGGGAGCAACATTTAAAACTGCAACAAAAACAACTATTCTCTAGCTCATTGGCCACAGGTCTGAAAGAATGACTGTGGAGGATTCACCCAGCAGAGAGAGAGAGAGAGAGAGAGAGAGAGAGAGAGAGAGGTGGGCAGAGGTCTTGAATGGTTGTGATGGTCTTGCATCTAACACGTATTTGTCCGTTAATGTATTGCAGCCCTGCTTTTAATGTGTGTAGAGCATTTGATGAGAATCATGTCACTTTTTTCAGTCACCCACATTAAATAATTACTTTTTGAAGCTACCTACAGGAAAGAGGATACATCACTTGTTAATCAATAATTAACTCTTTTTTATGATACTGTTTTGTTGTAGCGACAGACAGACAGACAGCAGCATTGTGAATTTGTAGTGTCTCCGTCTCTCTCTCTCTCTCTCTCACTTCGTCCGAGGCCATGACTTCCTGGTGTGTCAGGGGCGACCTGTGGGAGTTTATGTGTCGGATCAATAGCCCACCCACAGCAGGGCCGCAGGCCATCTCTGACCTGGGCTATTGATTAGGCCTGGCTCAGCTGCCAATAGCAATGTGCTGGATGTGACACCAGGCTAAGACAAGACAGGAGCCGAGGAAGGGGGATTCTGTATCGCCAGTAGCAGCCCCACAGCACACTGCAGATAAAAGTCAATTCCACTTAACCAAATCACTGACAACTAAATAGTTAGCAGACAGAAGAATGCTGAGGGTCTCTGATGGCAGCAGCTGGCTGGCTGGGGGGATTTCCTAGCCCCTGACCTGTGTCTTGGAGCGCAACGGGCCATGGGAGAAACACTGTGACATGTGCAGGCCTCTATTTGCACAGGCAGCATGACCTCTGTCTGTCTGTATGTCTGTCTTTTAATCTGGTCATTCCTCTGTCTGCATGTTACACCTGTGTGACTGACATAATAGGCACAGAGTACACAAATGTCTCTAAATCTATCAATAATAAATAACTAATACATTGTAAATGTTCACTTGCGTATGCATTTTATAATCAACCTCTGTAAACTAATCTGCAAATACCATCATTGGATAATTTGATCAAATGGGTTTTGAATTATGATTTGAAGTCTGTGATTAATAAAGCCAATGAAGCATAAACATAGTGGATAGAGATGATCATTTTCCTTTTCCCTTTACCTTGATATATGTCGTGTCTTTCTTTTATTCTTACAGCAAATGAGCATAGTGCTGAAATTAAACATGAGTTGTATTTTTCACGGAGGGGAGTCGATGCGTTTCCTCTGCCTGCGTGTATAGACGTAATGCGGTGTAAGTCCCACTAAACTTGTCAGATCCCTTTCGATCCATCTTGCTCCCAGTCATTACCAGTCCATATTAGAGTAGTTTACATGTCATTTTACAGGCCCCTTGCCTGGTGAATGTAATTCTGTGGCCACTGCCTCCTTGTGCATTCAGCACCTATCTATAGCTCCATATCTCTCTCAGTAATTGCTGAGTGACAGAAAGGCAATACTGACCACTTCATTATGGGACAGCCAGACTGACTGGACACTGGCCCCTAGCTCCTATAGGTCACTCTGGCCAGACTGACCTTATCTGCCCAGGTCGTCAGGGGTCAATCACCCAGAATTTATAAGGACTTTACTAGAGTTGCCGTGGGTGCCATACAGCAAGGTCGCCTGACCCTGGCAGACCGCTTACATCAGGTATTGATCGCAGTTTGTCTACTTCAGTTAAGGCTGGACTAATCTCCCAATTCTAGGGTCTCAGGGGCCTCAGTGGAAAGTTAAGTATTAGAAGTAACAAGAGTGATGGTGGGGCAAGTGGATACCAGTGACCATAAGAGGGACACAACAAGAGTTGTGGGACTTTGAGGGTTTATAAAAAACAAGATGTGTAAGAACAGTGGAATATAATAGCAAGACTGGATCTAAGACAGATGTTCACACCTGGAAAAAGGATCTATTCTTAGGATGCACTTGAGGGAAAAAAGTTGTGTGAATTCCAATTGTATCGATTCATGAAATAAAGGATGTTGTAGAAAGATGCATACAACAACCGCGGTACTTCAATTGAATCTGGATCTGCAGCCTGGGAATCTATCCCCTCTTGCTTTCCTCTATTAAACAGACAGACAGGGGTCTTCACTGACGATCCCATTCTCCTGTGTGCAAGAATTCAACATGTTCTCTTATTCCTGCTAACTGTTTGGTTTTCTGTCCCTCGCTCCCAAGCTAGTTAAGTTAAAGGAATAAGGCACTGATCAGTATTTGTACAAATCATCACTAGTTACTCCCTGGGTAATCTATTAATCCAGTTACAAAAACAAGTAGCTATCAGTCTTTTGCTTCTGCTGTCTTCAGCCGCAACTTATGGAAACAGATATGTGTGATTGCTTGTGTGTGTGTGTGTGTGCGTGTGTGTGTGTGTACCAGCTCGTGTTTGTGTGAGACCCTTTATGTACATACTAAAGCATCCCTGGTGCTCGTTAGATCTTGTCTCTCGGCTGCTGCTTGGCACGTTCATATTAAATCACAATAATGGCAGATGAGCTGCAGCGCTGGAGAGACACGCATCTTTTTGAAACTGCACTTTATTACACTTTGTTCTTTTTAATAAAAAAAAAAAAAAAACGACGCGAAAAGATAACCCGGTTTTAAAAATCCCAGATAAACAGCAACGATTGCATCTTTAAATAATAAATGATACCCTGCCTCTTACAGACGGGAATATAACTGAAAATAATTGAAGACAACAATGTCCTATAAGAGCACCAGTCGAGCAGTGCTGATTCAGAATCCCTCATAACTTCAAACGTTCAGTCATAAAGTATGGATAATCCCTAAAAGAAAGGCGTGCGTCTGTTTACAATTTCCTTCTAATTAAGGGTACAGGACGGGGTCTACCTTTGTTAAAGTTGATGTGTGTTTGTTAGACTTCCAGAGAATCTGTACCACTGGCAAATTAGGGGTGGAATACAAAACGAAACAAACAATAACACTCTAATATGATCCACAGTCAAGGAATAAATATTTCACAATCTGTCTACATTTGACACACTTTCAGATGGGAACAAAGGATTTCTAAACAACAAATTAGCCATTCTTGGTCTTTAGACAATAACCTTCATGACCTGCATTAATTCACAAAACGTAGTAGCAACTTCCACCTCACCAACTGTGCATGTAATCTGTCCTCAATTTGTTTAGACTTGAGGACACTTTGTTACTCCCACTTTTATGTCAACAAGAACTTTCTGTTGCCAGTTATGGAATGGAACAGTTCAGAACAGATCGAGAAGTTAACAAACAGAAACCCAAGGTAAGCCAAATCAGGAAGGAGCGACGCAATTAGAGATGGATGCAAAAACAATGAATGTGTATTTGTATGCTGGTTTGTAGCCAGTGGTACTCAACACGGACTGGACTCCACATGGAGGAAACCGACTGGTCTTAAAATCATGTTCATATCCTTGTCCTCGATGATGAAGCGCAACAACATTTGTGATGATGATTACAATGCCATTGGTGAAAGGAAGCAGTATGAGGTAAGCACTATGTTGATGACCAGGCCAGCAGTGTGCTGTGTGTATGAAGGGATAAGGTAATGCTTGATGATTAATCACTGGACATAATAAAGCTTCTCACCATGTGCGCACAGTCCATCTGACACTGTGATGTGATTGGGGCCGATTAGAAAAAAGAAATAATCATTCCTTACAGTGCATTCATAGTACACTCTAATGATATCTCTTGATTGGACCTTGCAGAGAAGATAATAATGGCCTTCTTCAGAATGGACTCTAAGATTATGTCTTTAAATTCATGAAATTGGGCCACAGGCCTGGATGCTGCAGATTTGAGGATTAAGATAAGCTGACCTTTCATATTATGTTGCCATGTATAAAAGATGAAGTTTGCAGTCTCTCATCACATTAGACTTTATCAATGGTCAGAGCCTCTGTGAGGCCCCTTTGAACATCACAATGGTTTTTCAGGCTGGTATACAACAGGCCCCTACCCCCTACTGTAGGATTACTCTGTGTGCGTGTGTGCATGTCTGTGTCTGTCTGTGTGTGTGTGTGTGTGTGTGTGTGTGTGTGTGTGTGTGTGTTGTGGGGTGGGGTTTAAAAACACTACAATATCTGAATTGATTCTGTTTCCATTCAATTTTATAGCCATGTGGGATAATTAATGTAAAAAAGGCTACATCAAGATTAACTCATACCATTAAGAGGTTTGACAGTAATGGGCAGGACGACCATCACAGTATCAAACTATCACTATATATCACAGTATTATAAATGGGTAAATAGATAAAGTGTTATATACATAACACTGTCACAGTGCAATACCCTTAGGCTCACCCCCTGGATGCCCACTCTGACTCCTCACAGTGTAGGGATAGGTCTCAGAGACCAGAGGCCAGAGAGACACTACATGAAGAGTAATATAATCTAGTATTGAGTCTTACAGGAAAATCCCACCCTTCAATACTCCTATACTGTACTTTATCATCCATCTATGACGTTCAATGCATTCCAGGAGTTATTTTATGATGACGTGTTGCAACTTCTTTGGTGTACCCACTTTCCCTCAACGTGCCATGTCTACTTCTACTTCAGTTAGTGATTTCCTACATTTCCCAGAAAGCCTTTTGACAACCCCCAGAGAGCGTATCTAAAGTTGTTGCATTTCAGCTGGGGGTTTTACATGTAGTTGAAAGCAATTGTGATTGCATAGTTAGAGCAAGAGAGCGAGTTTTTCTGAGCATGTAAAATTCAGAGTTGTGCTTTTCCCAAAATGCAACATGTTGCATTGTAGCTGCACTGGAAATATCTCACCGTGACATCACATTGTCTACGTTTGGCCAGTTATCCATGGAAATAAGAAAACACCACCAAACAACAAAATTGTCCCAGAAATGCAAGTTGCATTGCCAATAAGTGTTTTAACAGTGTTATAGTGTTTAGGTGAATGTTTGTGAAAGTGAAAAAAATCTGATGTGTGAGATAATTTCACTAGTTTCTAATGCAAAAAAAAGATTTTCTTGAATCAAGTGACATTATATTCAAACTAGTGGAGTTATCCACCTGATTTCAAGATATTCAACGCAGGTGAAACTGCACTGGGAGCAAGTTACATTTTGTCACCTCATTGGCAGATTTTTTTTTCTCGTTTTGAGGAAAACAAAACAAACAAATACTAGACTAAACGACTCATTAAGATGAAGGATTTTTACTGCGAGGTCAGTCCCAGGACCAGTGGGTGGGGCTGGGCTCTTGAATCATATATGGAAAGCAGAGTCACTCTCTCTCCTGGGCCAAGCTCACCAGCCATAGGCTTTTACAGGCGTCAGACTACTGGCCAGGCTCCTTTGATGTGGGAGGCAGTGTTTACCCCTATAACTTACAGCCCAGCTCTGCAGGGACTTATTTTTATAACCTCTATTATTTTCTATCGTAAATATTCAAATCCAGATCTTAAATCCTGGGCTTAGTGAGGAGAATAGCCAAAAACAACATGCAGCTCTTCAGCTACCCCCTACGCTCACTCTTCTATAGAAAATCATTATGAAGATTAATACAGAAATCATCCAGAATGCTGAGACGAGACTGTAGGACCGAGTCAAAATAATGCACTCATGAAAGACTCAGAATGGAAATTTTGGTCAAGGATCTTGGGCTTTTTTGTTCTTTATTTGTTTGAGCATTTTGACACACATTCTGCATTTCCTCCTTTTGGCTGTGAATTAATATTTGGAGCTTGAATATTAATCCTGATTCAGGGGTGGATTAGTTTGCTATTGTCCCCTCTGCACTGAGCCCTAAATAAAGGCGCTGACATGGAGAGGAAATCTATACCTCTCTGCCCTGCAAACAAAGACCTCTGCACCCAGAGATAACACATGGCCCTGCAACACAGACCCCCCTACTCTACCCACATGCTGGAACCTCCATCTCTCTCCCTCAACCCCTCTCTCCCCGACTCCCCCTTCTCCTCAGCACTCTCTTCCTCCCTGTTTCTCTCTCTCAAAAAAACTTTGCCATGGTAGATTTGCAAGGCAATTGTGCCCTTAAACCGTGCCCCTTCCTCAGCTTATACCATGCATTTTCCAGAGTTTATCAAAGAATACAATGGGGTTATGCTTTCACCATTATTCTCCAGGCAAGAACAGTAATTTAAATGCACTAGTATTACTGAGGCTGGGCACAGCCCTGCTGTCTCACTATGGAACAGAGAGAGATGAAAATGCGTTACAAAAAACGCACTGCATTACTTTGTTGACCTTTCCTGTTCTCATAGTTTACAAACAGCTGTGAAGCTCCTTCCTCTGGGCTCTTTGTACATCAGAGACTAGGACTGATGGAAGCACGCCATGCTTAAATGAAGGGCTTTTTCTAACTTGCCTCCATTGTGGCTCACAAACACAACCTCACAAACACACATTTACTTTTTCTCTCTGCCACAAAAGCAGTCAAACAGTGAGGAAATACACACTGAAATATGATGGCATCCTTTCGCGTAAGCATATATTTTAACACACTGTTCAAAAACAAAAAGAAAACAGTTCTAAATGCATGCACACATCAATCCAACCACCCACGCACAGAAACATGTCTAATTTTCTCATCCGCTGTAATAGCATGGGAAAGTACTTTGTGAAGCGATTCTATTTTTCACAGCAATTGAAGGAAAAGTTGTGGTACTATTCTAGCGCAACCAAATGTACAGAACATAACTTGCATTTTATTTTGACCCCGGTCTAAGATGAACTGCAAACTGCTCTCCTCAATGACAGCAATCAGCACATTCCTGCAAGCTCATAAAGGTAGAGAGAGAAATGCACGTACACACACACACACACACACACACACACACAGACACCCACGCCCACACAGGTTTCGTCAAGGTATTGTGAAAACAGATGGGAACACTGAGTCCTCTGCTTCTGATGGGGGATCTACCTGGAGGCTGAGCGCCATGTGAATGCTAACAAGAAACCGAGCGCAGGACGCAGATAGAAAGAGGAGGAGAAAGATGACTGCTGGGGAGCAGAGGATGACAAAGGAAGGAAGGTAGAGAAGAAGGAAGGAAGAAGGGAAGCAAGCAAAGGAAGGAAGGGCAGAAGGAAGGAAGGAAAAGAGGACAGATGGGAGGGAAGAAGTCAAGTTTATTTATAAAGTCCTTTATCATGAACAAGCCTCAAAGGACTTCACAGGCCTAACTAAGTCAGACTGATCAATCGAATTACGACACACAGTTGATGCAGAATGTACAGAACTGAAGTCTGTAGGTCCGACAGTAACGCCTCAGGTGACTTTTCAGGCCTAAATAACTAACTAAATAACTTAACTAAATAAGATATTTACTTAATACAATCGGAACAGAGTAACAGGTTGAAAGGACTTAACACGCCTAGCTAATCTACCTGCGTTAGCCTAAGCCGGCCTAAGGCGCTCTATGAACACGAAGAAAAACTCCCAGAAAAACCCTTTAGGAGAAAACATGGAATAAACCTTGAGTGGGGCAATTCAAAGAGGCATCCCCCCACCAGGACAGCTGGGCGTGCAATAGATGACAGGATAAAATACAGTGCAGGCCATGTAGTTCTGTGTAAACAGTTCAGTCGGATATGTCAGTGTCCTCAGTCGACCAGGGGCTAAATAGATTGGTGGAGGAAGGAAGCGAGGAAGGAAGGAAGGAAAAAAAGAAGGGAGGGAGAAGGAGAGAAGGCTGACAATGCAATGAAAAGCCAAATGAGGAGCTGTCAGAATGGAGAGAAAGATAGAAGAGTGTAGCGGACACTTGGACATGGCCCGGATCACCCAACCCTGGCCGGGCTGATGAGAACGGGCAGCCATAGCGATGCCATTACACTGTTAATCAATCCATTGGTGTCTGTGTGTCTGGGTGGGCGGACACTCACAGTCTAGAAGGGGTTAATGGGAAATCAATGAGAGGGATGTGCTTATGAGCAGGACATGGGGGGGGGGAGAGGGTAGAGAGGGGGGGGGAGAGAGTGAAGAGAGATAGAGGGGCGGGAAGGGCTAGATAGGAACATTGTTTCCTGTGATAGCAGCAGACTTCCCAGATGTTATCTGTCATTCAAAGGAGCACTCTGGTGGCCAGATGTTTAGGCTCAGCGTACTGGGGTGGGTATACATCCTACTGGGGGATCAATAGAGGTCAAGTGCATGGTAATATTTATCAGTGCCCTGCATGCACAAGGACCTTGATGTCTTTGCAGCATGAACACGTGCCTTGAGCAGGAGGAAAATAAAATGAAAAACATCACACCGTAGTCGTACGCTCTTTTATGTCAGGAGGCTATATCTGGCGTGATGGTGTATTCTTATTTCTTTGGCCTGCATCAGCAATATCTACTTCCTACGTCCATTAGGGGAAACAAAGGGGAGAGCTGATTTGAAGGGAAAGGTAAAATAAATACAGTGAAAATCAGCCGGAGTAGTTTTCTAAAGGCCCGGGGGGCTTTGGGGGAGGTGGGTGGAGGGTTGGAACAGGGGAACCGAGAGCAGGTCCCAGTGCAGTGAGGCTCTTTGTAGTTTGAGCAGGCTGAACTAGCCAGAGGCTTACTGTACTAACCTCTACCACTCAGAGAGGCTGCTTGGGGAAATTACACCACAGGGTAATAATTAATCAAGTAAATGCTGAACTACTTTGATTTGGATTACATTAACATATTATCAATAATGTATTAATCAAAAACAAATAAACACCTCTGCATAATGGCATACTTAACTAACTGTGTTTTCAAGTTGTTCTTGCAGCAGCTGGGCATAACCAGAACGGCACTGGAGTTTTTTTCTTGAAGCAACACTGTCCTTGTTCATCAACTCCTTTCCGCATCATTGTGTCAACTATTTATAGAGCCTCAAGCAAGGGGGACAAAATTATGAATGCATTTATTTATGCTTAACAATAGCACTGTGCATCGCGCAGAATGAATAAACATACCAGTGATGAAGCACTGCAAACACAATGCACGTAATTTGTGCAAAGCTACTCTGGGGTTTGATTCCAAAAGTAGCTAAGTGGATTGTGAAAAGAGTTAGTCACTTTTATCGTTTGCAGAGGAGTCGAATCAGCTCTGCTTTTGTATTTTCACTTAAATGCATGTTCTGTTTTTCTCAGATAAGTTGTGTTGTTTAAAAGCATCCGTTCTCGCCTAACGCTTTGTTCATTGGGGGAAACTTCATGCCCAGGGATTTTCTAAACACAATTCATCAAAGTGGAACGGCAGTCTTTTTTTTCTGCATTCCTAATCCTTTTTGCTGCAGATGAGAGATTTGCTGTTCAGACTCATTAAGATTAAAGCGTTTTGCCAGAGTTATTTAAGAATGCAAAGTTCCACGTGAGACCTCTCAGAGTTCAGAACAGAAGAAAATCCTATCGACACGCTCAGTGCACTGGGGGCTGATCTTAGCTTATATTTCTATATTTGGTGTCAGTGATTGAGTGATAGCATGTGAAATGGTTTTCCCTGCTGCATCATGGGTCAGAGTTGCAATCACTTTTCCATTCTTGCCATCAGGAAGTCGTATTTTATTTATCTTCACTTGTGAAAGTATTTAGTCACCTGTAAACACTCTAAAAAACTAAGTGGTTTTCTTTTTGCCAATAGTTTAAAAAACAAAATCTATCTATCTGTAAATCTAACTGTCTATTTCTTTTCTTGAAGGAAATAATAAACTAGGCTTGTAAAATGTATTTACTTAGCTAGATAGCATTTTAGTTGCTTTGTAATATTTTGGCTGTGCCGTTTTTAGCTGGGGTAAAAGGTAGTTGGCTGGGGTTAGCATCAGTCTTCTGTTTGGACAGATAATAGTTAATGTTTTAGCAGGGGCAGATGGCAGTCTGATGAAGAAATAATCATTGGATTGGACTGAGTGTTAGTCTTTTGCGTAAGGATTTTTAATATTAGCTTTTTTGGCCGGTGACCCAGTAGTCTTTTGGCTGCAGGACTCAGATCTCGTCGCTGGTTGAACACAGCTCCAGTCTCGGCACCTTTCCCAAACTTTCCAACTCCAAGTGTCGCAATCTGGTTCCATTTTACAGCTGGCCTTGAGATTGTAACAGAGCTCCTTTCTCTCCCTCCTCAACCGCATATTTAATCCCTGTGCTTATGTCAAACTTAATTACAGGACCTTGTACGAAGAAATAACAAGTGAGCCTTGTAGGAGTGGGAGAGAGGAAAGGAGAGCACTGGAGAGAGAGAGAGAAAAAGAGACATAGGGAGCGAGCTAAGAGGTGTGAGGGAAAAAAAGCAACAACAGAGCTATTTAATCTGTGGACTCAGTATCTTAAATAACAAATGAGGAGCTATGATGCTGAATGTGAACTGTTTAGCTCGCAAAATAAATAGTGAAATTTATGATAATTGTAAAAGTAATGTAGAAGCTATAAGAGATATTTTTTGCTGTGACATGCAACGCAAGGATGTTGTCTATTTTACATCTATACGCTTCTGAGAGAAAGAGGAGAGGCAGCGGAGGTATGCCAGCATCCGAAGAAGCCCTATGCCCATATCTTTTAACTTACAACCCAGCAAGTCTTCACTACCCCCCACAAACCAAAAAGAAATAATCATTAGGCTAAGCCAGTCACCCACTGTGTGTGTGTGTGTGTGTGAGTGTGTGTGTGTGTGTGTACGTAAAACTATTTACTCTGTAGAAGTGGAACAGCCAGGGAGAGAGATGTTTAGTCTGTCAGTTTAAAACTATTACCTCAAACTCTGAAAATATGAGCTGAGCCTGTCGTGCAACAGCACACTGAGACAGCACTGTGAAGAACAAACCTTTGAAAAGTCTAAATCAATTTTTGGGGAAGTAACATAACAAACTCTTCACCACAGTGAAGAAAAGGGGATTTATTTTTTTTAACACTTTGAAAAGCACATATTCATACAATCTTCATAAGGCAAAACAGCTTAAATGCAGTATACATGAAGTCTTTTGAAAAGGGGAGACTACGGGGGGGAGAAAGGGAGAAAGACACAGGGATGCTCCTCAGAGAAGCAGAAGAAATACACAGGAAGACCTCCACCGTCTTACGCACCCCACCCTACTCTCGTCCTATGATGACACGCCGCCCATAATGCGCACACCTACCCACCCACCCCCGGGGCCAGCCTGGTGGCCGGAGCCTTCCCACACTGGACTCTGGTGGCCCAGCGACGGACGAGAGGAGGGAGAGAGGTTCCCATGCCACTGGTGCTGGAACCGGCGCGCCACCGGGGAGGTATTTATAGCATGCCAGCTCTAAAGGGCCGGGAGAGAGGGCATGCTTGTTTTCCTTTCCATTCCCCAGGCGCTCTCACCAGGCCTCACATGCGGGTGTTAAATATATACCCAAATACTGGGAGCAACATTGTGGGGTCAGAGAAGAGGAGGCAGCAAGTTCCCTCCCTGGGTTGGGGGGCAGAGAGACAGCGAGCAGAGCAGAAGGAAAGAAAGAAAGAAAGAAAGAAAGAAAGAAAGAAAGAAAAGAAAGAAAGAAAGAAAGAAAGACGAAAATATACATGCTATGTAATTAATTTTTGTATAGTAGGTGGTAGCATGAAAGTTTCCCAGCTATAAAGGGCTCAGGGAACAGAAACAGGCTCTGTGCCAGCTCCAGACCCCAGTCAGGGCCCAGACATGGATCAGGGTTTAGCGCCTGGCTGAACCCAGTTCAGCTGGAGACTCCAGCAGGGGGAAAGTCAAGGGAAAGCAGGGGGCATTCTCAAAGAGGTAGTGAAGTGGCCCTGTTGTTGTGGCCTCCTCAACATCAAATCATATCTGGATCCAAGAACCAGCCCTCCCTATTTCCAGCTCCTTCCTCTATATACTCTGTGATCTCTCTGTCTCTCTCTGTCTCTCTCTCTCTCTCTCTCTGTCTTGCTCTCTCTATCACTTTCTCTGTCTCTCTCTCTCTCTGCATGGGAATTCCAGAGCGACTGTATTACTATGATGAAAACAGACCCTATAAATACTGAACACTATGATGAATATAACAGCGATTATGGAGGCAGCGATAATTAGATCAGGAAAAAAGAGAGACTCATTGAAGTTTGTTCTGTTTTTGTGTTTGGGAATTCCTTTCAACCTTGTGTCTTAATGTATGAGGAATTACAGAGGCAACAGTAGCGTGGTAATCATCTGGGTCTCTGGAAGGGCCTCTCGGGGCCTCTTCAGTGATCCTCTCTCCTGTTTCAGCTTTCTGCCTCCCTCTCACATCTCTGTAAAAGCCACCCTGCCGTCTGCTTTTTTAATGATGGCTTGGCCAACAAACAATTAATAGGCTGCCCCACAGATGCCTGTTAAAAAATGAAATAGCAGGAACTATGGAGTGCTCCCAAATGGGGCCATTCAACAGCGCTTGCTATCTTTCCATCCATTGCTGCTTTTTACTCTCTTCAGCGCCTCTCTCTCACCCACCCAGGCCGAGCTTAGATCTCCAAGCCCTGAGACTACAACTTCAGCAACACCCTGACCTGAGCCCCAGCTCCTGTCCAAACTGTACAGCGGCCGTCCCACTAGCTGATTGCGTCAGAAAGATTCCACAGCCATGGCCTCTGTTTTTTCATACTTGTGGGAAAATAGCAGCTCATGTTTCCTTGGATGCTTCACACATTCCTCACCCTGTCTTCACATTGCAGGGCTCCAGAGACTGGGCAGGGCCAGAGCCAGGCGGGAGGAGGGGCTTGGCAGATGAGGGGGTGTGGCAAAATGAAAGAGGAGGACAATTTTTTATTGTTTATTTAGGGGTGAGTTGCTAGGCGATGTGAACTCAAAAAGAGGCACTAATTACATTTCCCCGAGTTTGATGAGTAAAACAGAACTTGGACAGAAACTTTCCAGCTCATTTAACCTCTCCGAGCACAGCTGGGAATTATAGATAACAGAACATCTGGAAGTCACAAAAACACTTCTCTAGCGTCTAATCCAAAATAATTCAAAAGTCACCACATCCTGCAATGAACTACATCCCAAAGCTAACTCACTGACAGCTTCAATATATATTTTTTTGTTTCTCTGGATGACATTTGGGCAAAAAAAAATATCATATATTCTACATTGTCTTTTGATGAAATGTTATCCTTAGACTGAAGTGGAGGTCTGAGGCATTGCAAAGGTATCCCAGTTGAGGTTTGACATTAAGTACAGACCTTGCACAAACAGACAGACACACACACACACACACACATTGCTCATTCTCTGAGAAAGCAAGAGACTTGGCCAGATTCAAGTTTGGTCATACTCCAAATTCCTGGCCTCAAAATTTCAAGACAAAGGTAGTTAGTCTTGATTTATGCAGACGAAGAGAGCAGGACACAGTAGCAAAGCAATTAATTTTGATGCTGAAAACATTATTAATGGTAATGTTTAAAACATCAAAGCCCCGGCTGACAGAGACACAGCATCTCCACTCTGACAGAATGGAACAGATGAGCTCACTTGAGTCAGTCAAGGTGAGGTACAGGGGAAAATGCAATTTGTCTCTCCGCTGATTTTCATTGAGATTTTTTTCTTTTTGGAGAAGCTTCGGTTCAAAGCAGGTTGAACTAAAGCTTGGCCACCATGTGTAGGGGTGGTCTCTTCACAAAGTGAGATCCAAGCCAACAGTGTTGTTGCTGGCTTATGTGAGGGAGGGGAGATAGCTAGTCCCTATCATTGCAGCCCGGTGCATCACATCCACACAGCTAAGTGCCACAAATTCATCGTTTTACGAGGCCTGTTTGCTTTCAATTTTTAATGAAAGGAGGTTGGCACGGGGCAATTAGGAGAAGGCAGTCTGCACTCTGAAGACCAGAGGGTTCAACTTCACCATCGAGTTTCCAACTCAGACACAGGATGTAGACGAAGGCAGAGGAGGCGCTGACAAATTAGCACGTATGAATCTTAAGCATCATAATGACTGAGAGGGCCAATGGAGAGCCTCCCTTTAGCTGTGTGGACTCCTCGCCGTAGCTTTGGGCAAAGGGATAAAACCTCTCTCACTCCCACATATTCATTTACCCCCCACCCTTTCACACCAATTGAACCAGGGAGTCTGGGGGGGGGGTGCCACATTGATATTCACAACACATCTCCATCCCCGAGCCACAACCATCCCCACTGGAAACATTATTTCATTACATATATTATGCATTCAGCATAAGGGAGTGGGTGAATGTGCGGTGTGCAGATGTGGGTGTGGGTGTGGGAGAGCTCAGATGTTTGCTTCTATGTATACATGACTGTGACGTGCCTGTTGTAAAAAAGAGTTTTTAAGAGGTTGTAAGAAGATATAATGCCTCAGGGGTCCTGTCTTAATGGTACTTAGTTTACTTTGTAAGTGAGGAGAGAAAATATTTATTTCGTAAAAGTGGTTTTGCAGTTTTTTTACAAGGCGGAGGGACAAACTTTTCCTGCAGAGCTTGCATTCATTTGCGTTGTTTCTCTGAGCGGTACGCCGCTGTATGTGTAAGAGAAGAGAGAGAGAGAGAGAAAGTGAGAGAGAGACAGAGACAAAGAAAAGAGAAAGAGAACGAGACATCATACAGCCAATTGCTCTGTGAGCCCTGGCCCAGATGTCAGCAGAGGAGTTTCTGTTTGTTAATGTCCTGTTTTAAGAGGCCTGCTCAAAGCTGCCTGCCGCCTTGCCTTGAGTCTCTAAGTGGCTCAATTAGAACACAAGACTATTATTGTCTGATCCAAACTGGAATCAATTTGGAAAAGAAACCATTTCACCTCAGATTAAGCGCTCCTCTGTCTATGCTGTGGTATGCTGACCTTTCCAGAGGTCTGTTTTGTGCTGCTAGGAGGGGCCAGCCAGATGATGTGCTAAGCTAATTAGCCTGCTTGACGTCAGCAGCCATGGCCTGAGTGACTTATGGTTGAACCCCTGGCCATTCGTTAGGAGTCACAGTCCCAACTCTGTCAAGGGCCCGAGGAGTCTCACCAGTCAGACTCAATGCGTTATTTTATCTGCATCTAAACTCGGCCTCTCTTTGCAAACATCGTTCCCCGCTTAATTTCTGACTTCTCTCCATTTACCTTTTCCTCTCTCCTTCAATCACTTCCTCACTTTCTCCATCCTTTATTTCCTTTTATGAATGTCAGAAAAGTCACACAGCTAGTTCTAGGTTCTACATGTATGTGTATCATGCGCTTGTGTAAATTCTAAAACATGAAAGTCACTAGGGTAGACCTAACAAGATTGTATAGTCTTGATCCACAGCATGCTGAAGTTCAAACTGAAGAGAGTAAAGAAGAACGGAGACCACCAGAGATCAGCCCTCAGCTCAACCTCCAAGCACTCAGCCTCATACACCCATAGAAATTTTGCCTAAAGAGAGGCCTGGTAGAGAGGAACCTCAGCTCCGGTTCAAGCGGATTCCTCTGGCCTTTTATTTGCTCTCGTTTGGCTGCAGAGGGAACGCGCTCCAGTCTGACCTGGGGGCACTCATCCAATCAGCTCGCTATCTGCTGCAAGGGCCTCCATAATAGTGACATTTTTCCACCTCGTCAATAAAGTGGTGAAAGCCACCCTCCACCCGCTACTTGACCGTTTAACTTCTTCCTGAAAAGGCCCTTTCTTTCCGTCTGCCTCTGTGTCTGGCTGAAATCAATAAAAGTAGAGCAAGGAAAGAGGCCAATCCAGCGGCTGCATTAACTGGTGGTCTCGGCTGCTGTACAAAGACGGCTGGCTTGCGGGGAAAAGGATGCTGGAGAGCTGACAGCCCATCTCACTCATTCACACAGAACTGGAAGGAACCCACTTCTCTGTCTACAGGCCATCTTGTCGCCCAGTAAGGACAAGGAGCTTCTGTAAATGCTGAGTGACAAAACACACACATACATCATGGTGCACACACACACACAAACAAACAAAAACACTTATATATCCACAAAGCCATAAAGCATATAGTAAAAAACGACAACAACATTTTCATGCACATGCATGCAGAGTGGAATGAGATAAAGAGCTATGCAAGCAGACTGAGATATACATCAGTAGATGGGAGAACTCAGCTTTTTTGTCTCTAATGAGTTCACACATCACCACATGTCTGCAGTGACTGACATAATGGCATCAGAGTGAGAACAAAATGTCTTCCAATAAAGGAGCAGGAGGGAGAAAATGAGAAAGATAGGTTACATCTATGCCCATGCTGAAATGAGTGCAGTGCTTTGTTTGGTTATGCTGCCTGAGCTGAAATTGATTTCTGTGTGAAGCGTGCACCAAAGAGCCCTGCATTCAGATGAAATAAATAACACACTCTCTTAGAGATGGGTGGGGGGGGGGGGGGGGGGGGGGGGGGGGGTACATGTGGAAGAAGGAACAGAAGGGGAAAATGGGATGGGGGAGGAGAGAAGAAACAAAGATTGATGAGGTCAAAATGAATTTACAAGGAGAAAAGCAGAGATAAAAAGGAGGAAATGGCTAAAGGTGGGGAAATGCAGAATGTAATGTCTTCAGTGTAGCATAGCGCTGTAGAGAGACAGCCTGAGACATCTGGAGTGGTGGGGGATCACAGCCGCACACCACTCTCCAACCACAGACAACATGACCAGGGATTAAACTTCATTACAACATGTTATGGTAATGAATGGGATGTGGCCGGTCTTAGATGTGTTAAAATAATTACCACACTCTCTCCAGTGTATGAGTGTGAGTGACACTCCCTAGACATATGTGTGAAGTCATGTGTCTTTGTGTGTGTGTGTGTGTGTGTGTGTGTGTGTGTGTGCGTACATATGTGTTCATTTTCCTGGGGATGCAGGGTCAGTGAACTGGAGGAGGCCTATAAGCAAAACCAGGAGGTCTTAGAGTTCCTGCCTTCCCACAATGAGCCAGGCAGGCAGAAGGAGCTTCCAGAAGGAGGAATTAAAAAAGAGAGCAATAATTAGACAGCCATTGTCATCCATATCATGACTCATAACCAGATCAAGACTCTTGTTCACTGTAAGGTAGGTAGCCTCAGATGAGAGGGAGAGACGGAGCCACACACCCCAGAGTGGTGAGGTTGACTCTAGGTCACAGAGGCTGCGCTGCCTGGTCTTATGGCTGACAGATGTTAGTCTGGTTCAACAGAGTTGTGATTCTAGAAAAAGTTACACCACATTGTGCTCCGCACTACAATTATCTTCTCCGTGTAGAGAAACATCTCATACATCATCGCTCGGTGAGACACACTATGGAGAGCATGGGCATAGGCCTTTCCTTAGATTACAAAGCCTTTGATAAATCATGGCACTTTAATCTGCTATCTAGTCTGATGAGTGTTTGAGTTAGCTGGTCTGTCAGTAGCATTCCCCAGTGGAGCCAACAGTGCAGTTCTGCTGTAGATAGAGTACAGCAGCCTGACGTAGGTTGGGGTGCTGCCGCTAATGTTGCTAATGATCCCCACCATGGAGTAACAGGCTCTAAAGCTGAGTTCATTCTCTTACTGTAGGCTTCAAAGCGTTGTGAGTTAGGAAGGAGCCAAGGAATGAGATCCAGGGGGGAAGCCTCGTCCCCGGGCTGCTCCTTGTTCCCTTGTGACGGTACAACAGGGACACACTAAATTCCCTGTGGATAGATGTTCCTCTGCTTGCTTTGCCTGCCTGTGGGTTTGCTCTGTTTCCTCATGCTGAGGAGGTGGAGGAGAGGACAGGGGACATAGTTCTCTGTACTGGGAAGGTCCAAGGTGTGTGTGTATGTGTGTCGGTCTGCATATGTGTGAAATGGGGGAGGGGTTGTCTGTCTGAGGTGGCACAGTTCCCAAAAGGGCATGTGGGGCATGGCGGTGTTTTCCTGATAGAAGGGCGCGAGGGTTGATATCGTTTAGAGACCGGAGGGCTGATCGTTTAGCGACTGGGATTGTCTGCAGCTTGCTAATTTATACAAATTAATTTCCGAAAGGGGGGGGGGGGTGTCAGTGCTTGGCTGGCAATCAACATCTAGCAGTGAAAAGGTTAAATTGCTGCACTCCGCTTTGGTGGTCTGGAAAGTTTAGCAGCGCGAGCCAGGGAGGGCTGTGGTGCACCAGGCAACAATGACATAGGCAAATGCAGACCCATCTACGCCAGCCCTCTTCCTGGCAAGGCGGGCAGACACACAGCCAATCAGGGCCGCGCTGGCTCTCCGTTAGCCGAATGGCATGGCACGCTGGCCCTTCTCGTCGCTCCCACCCTCCCCTCCCCGTTGCTCCGCAGCTGCCCAGAATGATTTTATAAACATTTTGCCAGTGGATCAATACCTGTATTGATCAACCATTGTGAGAGTGATCCGTCTAAAACCCAGAGCAGCCTAGAGCTCAGAGATGGGAGGAGCGAGAGAGAGAGAGAGGCTGCAGAGAGGATGGAGAAAGAGAGAGGGAGTCTGCAGCCACAGTGAAAGGGAGAAGAGGTACAAGGGAAGAGAAGAGAATCTGAGAGAAGCAGACGCAGAGCTGAAGGCAGGTGGGGAGGCATGTTTCGGACGACGCGGCCCGGCCGCTGGGATTGGGGAGAAACCCATGGTAATTGCTTTCTCATTAAGGGAGGGAGGGAGAGGGCGACTAATGACTTCTGCTTTAAGTACACGGGGTAAGTGACAGATGGAGAGATAGTGAGAAGAAATGTGTATGTGTGCAAGAGAGTGGGGGAGATTCCCACACAGGAGGTTGCTAATGCCTGCACTAGTTCGGCCTGGTATGTGGCACTTTCAGGTATGTTGCTGCATATGTTTGAGTGTGCATGATTGCAAATGGTTTGAGTGGGTGTGGGGTGTGTGTGTGTGTGTGTGTGTGTGTGTGTTGGGGGGGGGGGGGTGATTTACATCTTCCGCACAGTGAGAGACCAATTATACTGCTTTATTTATCACAGATGGCTTTTTTTGATTTTGATTTTGCATTTGTTTCCTAGAAAAAAAGCCACCCTCTGAGCAGGAGTAACCGGAACGTCAAAGATCTGCTCTGTCTACCACGGCAACTACAGGGGGACAGAGAAGGCCCAGCATGTACCGTACTCATGAGCTCCGTTGTTTATGATGAAGTCAAAAAGGGAAATTCCTCCAGGAACAAGTGGGGAAAGACCTTGTGCAAAGGAATAGCATACATCTTGGATACAAATCTATGAAGGAAGTGACAGGGATCCTTTCCTGAGCATGGCAACATTGAATGTATGCTCCTACACTGAGTTCAAATTCCAAGATTAAAATGGCTGCAAGACATCAGTGGCAACTGAGGCCGCTAAGAAATTCAACTAGAGACTATAGTACATCATTGCTTCAAACTGGCAAGTGTTTCTGGCGTGGATACAGCTAGTTTTGGGATTCTGGACAAGTACCGCCATGTCCTTTGAGTGGATACGTCTTTTCCATGATAATCATGTTGGAATTAAACTGAACAGAATCCAGAAGACCGGACCTCTGTACAACAGCAACGGATACACATTTGAAGGCCCCAAGGTGCACTGCACTGGAGGTCGAGTCAAAAGGCTTTTGGCATCATCCCCCCCAATGCTAAAGGGAAATCGAGTTTCCATTGATTGATTCTTAATGCGCCTTCCTTGTGCATAATTGTGGATTTGAGGGGAGACATATTTCTCCAACAAGCTGTGGAGATGGACCATGGTGCTCACCATAAACGTACTTGCAGTGGAGCTCTGGTGTGGGAACACACAGAGGAAATGGCCTACACTTTACAGATTCACTCTCATAAGGTGACTGTGACTGACCATTCTGCACCAAGAACAAGGAGCCCCTACATGCTCTGCTAAATAACTGTAGAGCACAATAAACACTGCAGTACAATACACAGTGCACATCTCCCCAAGTGTGTGGCAGTACTCAACCTTGTTTCAGAGTCTCATCTTATCAATCTAGTTCAAGTATATGTGTTAATGGGAGCCAGGGAGACCCCATTGGCCTATGATTCACCTGACAGTACAGACAATAACAGACTATCACCAAGTACAAGGCTGCTTGCATCAGACTTTTTCAATGTACATAGCAACAACAGTAAACACAATATTAATTATAATGAAGGGTCCCATATTATAGGAATTACATTTTTCCTCTATTTATATACATATATGGTCAAAGATGAGTAATGAAGAAATTTGATTTTGTTTGAATGATTAAACTTGAATGGTTCAAGTTATGGCATTTTCCAGAATCCACCCTTTTTTCAGGCAGTTTTCCAACACCAGTAAAACACGTCACAGATGGACTTGGTCTTGACTGGCTCACCTCAATAATTCCAATCAGGCCAGTTTGCAACATTTGAACTGACACACCTCCAAAAAGTCTCCACTCAGCAGGTTTGTCTCATTTGTATTAGAGGAGCTGGTGTTGTCGGCCAATCAGGGTCCAGTATTGTGACTGTTCTGCCAGTGAGGACTTAGTCTTCAATGTATTCAATTGAACTAATTCAATTGAACTTTTAACTAAACTGCAGTTGTTTGCAAAAACATCATGAAGGGTTATTATTTTCTTATCCTGAGCCATAATATATTTGAAAACAAAATCATAAAAAATGAATAATATTTCATTAGTAAACTACACTGAGTTGATCTGTTTCACTAAGCTCAGCGCCATTTCAGGCATGCAAGGAATTGCATAGATTATAGAAAAATATGAGGGACACAAATGGTTACAATCCCAAGGCAGAGATTATGGATGATGAATTGTCAATTATCTTACCCAAAGTAATACATCCATTATCTGATTATCAAGCACACCCAAATATGGATAAAATTATGCCATAAAACTAACAAAAAAACTATTCAAGTAGCAAAAATAATTTAAGATGTAGCCTACGGATGAAATAAGTGAACTCTATTAAAAAAACAAAACAGAAAACAAAATCAGAAAAAAATCCAAAAAGACAGACTTTCCTTCTCACTACTCTGGTACAGTTTAGCGCTTGATTGACTAAATGATTGATTCAATTCTGAAGTGATGAAAAACCAGTGGAACCAAAATATTTCACCCTCTTGCCACCATGCCTCATTCTGTACATTAGTAGTATTAAGACCACGTTTCCCATAAACCTTGTTGCTTGTGGTATGAAGTTGTGTATTACAAAACAGTTGCTGTTTTGTGTCATAAAGCAATCAATCTTTTTGTTATAAAGCAATTCCGCAGATTTCCTGCAAAATGAAATGTAGTAGCCAGTAGAGGCTGCCAAACGTCTTGGCAGTTTTCTCGTTTGTTTACAGTAATTATATTAATGTCTCAACATTAATGTGGCAATGATATATGATATATATACAAGGTTCACCTAACTTTTATGTGGTCAGGGTCTACAACATTTTTATTTATGTAGTGTTTAAGGATGAAGAAATAGACCTTGTATTGTTCATGTCACATCAGCCTTTTTCTATATATAACATACATGATGATTTATACAGAAAATAGTCAAAATGACTGGCAGGAGGTTCATGTATAGTCCATTGACGTGTGAGAGGACACTAAACTCAATAAAAGCAATCGCTGTGTTCGACGTCTGACCACCATTAGGAAAGATGAACAAAATCCTGCATAGTGCTCAATACTGAACACTTTAATAACTTTATATGAGTTGTAATTATATTGGGAGTTGAACTGTAGTGCTTTACTATTTCATATTTCAGTTCCATTTCAGGGAGCCCAACAGTCCTCAACATTACGTCTGTTGAAGATCTGTGAAATGTTATCACCACACAAAGAGGTTTAATTGACGTTATCGCAGCAGCACTAAGACACTGAATCGTTTTCTTGTTTCCTTTTTATCCTATTTGTTTGATTCCTACACTCAAAAATAAACGGTTGAATAACAGCCAAATAATAAATTATTATCTTCATTAGACACATCAAATCTAAATTACTATTCAATTAACAGGTCAGTCAGCCTGAACTAATCAACCAATTAGGCTGTGTGTGTTCACAGAAAAGCTAACAAAAGCACAGCAGTCCCCTGGGAAAGCAGTAAAACACTGCAGAAGAGTGACAGTGCAAAAGAGAAGCTACTGTTTTAGGAGAGAGAGAGAGAGAGAGAGAGAGAGAGAGAGAGAGAGAGAGAGGATGAGAATGTGGGACAAGGAAAGAGATCACATCACCGTTTACCTCTGTCATATGAACAGAACACAAATTGCTTAAAATAATTAAAACTGAAAGGAAACGTTTTGTATCCCGTTTAAAAAGACTTAAGCTTTGATCAATTCGCCGTTGTTTGTGTTTCATTAGCAGCTTCACCTTTGTGACCAATATTTAGCGCATTGTGCTTTTGAGTCGGAGCTTAGCAAATTTGTACCTCTGATGAAGCATGTGAATGAATACAGGGCACACAGAAGCCACCACACAACAATTAGATTAACCTAAGTTGATAAAAGAGTTAATGTATTTCTTTAAGAATGCCATGGCGGAGGAACACATCAGAGTAGCGTGTGGTGGCGTACAGAGGCTGTCTCTTTGTGGGCCACAGAGTTTAAAATTCACAAGATTTGAATGAAGACGAGGTGGAAAAGAAGAGACTTTTACTCGCGTAATGTTTGACAAATAATCTTCAAAAAGCACAATGAAATTCTGCAGAATTTCCCCTGTCACTCATCGACGGTACATTGTCACTCATGTTTGGTGTGTGCTCTGGCAGAGTAAAAGGCTTTTGTGTAGCCCCGTTCAGACTGGGAGGGCTGCTGGGACTTCTGTGTTCCACGTACCGTTGGGCCGCAGGAGATCTGGTAGGCAGCACAGGCTGTTCAAACGTCTTCTTCACACACAGCAGAACAGAACCTAAGAGGGAAACACACACACACACACACACACACACACACACACACACACGCACACACACACAGATACAGAGAGCAGCATCAGAACCCTAACTCCAGCAGTTAGCCTGTGCAAACCAACAGCAGGGGACAGGATGTCAGCTGATTGTCGAGAGTGAAGTCTACTTCAGAACCCTGCCAGTCGGAGTCTGTGAAGAAATAGACTAGCTCTTTGTTCTGTTTTACCTACACTAGATATCTCCAGAGCCTCCCTCTCCCCCCCTCCCCCCCCATGCCAGCCCCTGCATCAGCACAGGCCAAAAGGGGGTGTGGAGAAGACAACACCATTATTGTACTAGTAAATGTCAGAGCGACCCCATCTAATTGTGCCATTACTAATTCATGTTTATTAACGCAGTGATGTATGATGGCTCTGCTGACAAATTGTGGTTGCCTGTGCCTGTTGTGCAGAGTTTGTTCTGTGGTGGGGAGGGCTGTGGGGAGTGTGTCGGGCATCGGGTGGTGGATGCGGCGCATATGGTGCATGCAGTGACAGTGCCAAGTAGTGTGTGATTTTCATGGTGAAAGCAGAAGGGGGTGTGAGAGTTGACGGATGGCGCTGGTGTCTTCCTGCTGGCCCTGTGCCAGGAACCCCCCGGTCCCCAGTGCCCCAGCCCCTCACTACCCCAGAGCCTCTGGGCAAGTGCCACAGTTATTGTTTTCACTGCCACGCAATTAGCGGCACATAAGATTTATTTAGTCATGCTCTAATGTGTGGTAATTAGCTCCAGGCCCAAACAAGCCCCTCATCCCATCACCCTGTCACTCGCAGCAGAGCAATGAGTCAGCAGGAGAAAGTGAGGGAATGTGAGGGCAGAAAGAAGAAGGAGGTACAGAAGGTGGGGATAGTGGGAGGAGGTGGAGCAGAGCTAGAAAGGATTACAAGAGCGCTAGCTGGGCCCAGCTCTGTGGATCAGCACTTTTTAAGAGATCTTTAGGGGCCTGTTGGCTGAACGACGCACACATAGCAGGAGGAAAGGGCAAATACAGCCCAGTTACACTTTTATAGAATGCTTTGTGGAAAAACACCCCTGACACACACCTCGGCTTGGCAGCTCGGTTTGTCATACGGCCCAGGGGGCTCCGCTGGCCTATCACATGACCACTGTAATGACCTCAAAGGGCAGCCTCCTCAACAAGCTCTGGCCACTCCCACTGGCTGCACTGCTCTTTGGGAAATGCAGTTGGGGGTCACAGCATAATGTGTGATGCATTTCGCCCTTTCGCCTGGAGAAAAAAACTATCTAGAAATCAAGCCAAAGAGATGATGCAGAAGACAAAAACAGGCAAAATGCCAGTGTCTCTATCTAATGGTGTTGCTCCATAATATTTGTATGAAATAATGACATTTCCATAATACAACACCTGATATGAATGTGTGAGTAATGTCATACACCTTTTTTTTAATGATATGGGAGATGACTTGTGAATTGAAGAGAATCAACAGCAGGTGTGTTCCAACTTATTAACTCAGACAAGCGTAAAGAACACGAGAAATAAAACGTCTTACTATTTAAAATGCTAAGATGCAGTAGTGTAAAAGTGCACATTGCCTTGAATACATGCGTGAGCAGATGAAGGTCAAAGCCAAGGTCAACTCCATGTGCATATCTTACACATATTCATAAACAAGCCCCATCAATCTCCGCTGGCTGGAAGGGGTGGGAGGAAAGTTGAATCCCTAAATAATAAAAATGCACATGTGACTGTGATCACACAAAAAAAAAATACTGCCATTTTTGTGTTCAGGATTTGACTGGTAGATACAGTCTAATTACTACAAAACCGGGCTGCTTCATGGAACTATCGCCTAAAATTGCTACGCAGTTTGAAAGGGTGGTGCTATAAATGAAATATCACTTTCCATTTATCTCCAGGGGCAGCGTGATGCTCCAAACCAATCAGAATCTCCCAAGCCAACCCTTGACCTTTTTCATCTCAATATGACTACCATTATCTTGCAGAAAATTAGAAGTGTCTCGCTATTGTTCAGTAGCGACAGGGGGTGGAGGTTATTTAAAGATAAATGCCCTAGTGTTCATGATCCATGTGGCAATCACACACCACCAACATAGAGCATGTCTGCTAAAGTTGTGTAGATGGGTCTGTGTGTGTGTGTGTGTGTGTGTGTACGTGTACATATGTATAAGTGCATGTGTGTATGCATTCATGCTGATTGCTCTGGGTGGATGTGGCTCTGCATTTGTCCAATAAAACCGTCTGCCAGTGTTGGACAAGTTGTTTCCAATGAGAGAATGTTTTTTTATTATTATGTAAGTACAAGTACTAAAATGAACAATTTAAAGCACAAATTTTGAAAGGACACCTGGATGATTATAATGCCTTGGTTTCAATGGTGCTCCATAGGCAACTGGATCACTGCTGGCTGTCTTATAAACGTGAGGCGTGAGAAGGATAATATCCTCCTTGTAACAAAGCCATTAGGTGACGGATGTGGAGGGGGGGTGATGTGAGACCAAAATGACAAGACGCCATGATGCACTGGGTGTGAAAACAAGCTGAACATCCGTTAGCCTTTATTGCATGCACACGCACGCACACATACACACCCAGCCGCACATACACAGTGCATGTACACACACACACACACACACACACACACACACAATCATACACTTCAAGATGATACACTTAATGGGGAATACCTCTCACTTCAATGTTTTTGAACATCAAGAACATCAACGTATATTTCTCAACGCTAGAAACCAGAGAATCAAACTTTTAATCTGTGATGTCATATTGATGTACAGGCTAGGGCTGGGATGTCACAATGAATCTTCGAATTTGTCTGAACTTCTATACAAGCAATTAAGTTGGATTTCATTGAAACGTATGAATGTGAAATGTTTTCCACTGGCAACTGTACTACGGAAAGAGAGTAGTGCCAGCAGAGATTGCATTTGAATTGCATACATTTGAATTTGCTCATATTGAAGCCATGAATTCAAAAAATGAATTAAAAAACATTTGTGGAAATTAATTAAAGAAAAATTCTACATTTTCTGAATTCATTTATTTTACATTTTTTGAATTCAATGGTTCAACATGAGCATGACAAATTAAAATTGATGGACTTCAAATACAATCTTTCCATGCTGTACCTTCATCCCCACGAAAACCTGTGGGCACTGTTGCAGTCACCTTTACCATAGTTCAGTTCCTAGGGAGCTGTAGGGCCATTATGACATCAGAGGGTGAGACAAAGCTTTTCCCTCCTTTTTCTTTCTGGCTACTCTTGAAAGTATTAAATTACCACTCATTTATATATATATATGTTCAGTAGAAAGATATTAAATAGGCACATGTAGGAATAACATGTGAATGTTGAGATTCAGCTCTAGATTCAGGACTTTGAAACAGATAGCCTCCCGCATCATTGACCAGGGCACCATCTTGAATTAGAAACAGGACTAGAAACTCCACTGACTCCCACAAAAGTTGAAAATGTTATGTAAAAATATCACTTCAAATATCAACATTATAAAAGTGACAGGTGGAAACCGTTTTCAGAATTGCAATCAGATGACTCTCAAGGTTATATTTTTGTTTTAATTTAGACACGACAGCAAGCAGACCACGAATTACATTTTGCTACAGTGAAAAAAACTATTGGAGTCAGTCAATTAGGATACTATGATACAGATAATATGTTCCTCCTGTTGTTTTCATTATTTAAGTCATATTTTATTCATATTTTATGATAGTGACGTTATATGGTTGTGGTGAACAGGTCATGGTTCCTACCACCCCATCACAGTCAAACAATATGGTGGAGTGTGAATAAATGGTAACGGTATCCTATTTGTGAAGATAAAATTAAGCCTCATATTGTGAAAAAAAGGACCTAGAATTTCATTTTCTCACTCTGCAAGGTGAAATATTGATAATAGGTAGAAGACAACAGCCCTTATTTATCAAATGAGCACACAGTCTAATCAGATCTTAAAATGGTGTCCTCCGTTGCTACTCATCTGGGTGGTGCCAGTGAAACCAGGCTCCTAAAGTACGAATGTTCAGTTGGACAGGTGGACAAATGAAAGGTCTTACGTCTGTTGTGTATCATTTATCTCACATATTGAGGTCTGCCACTTCAGTCTCTCTAACAATGTCATCGCTCAGAATCATCATGGCTGAAAATCATATTGAAATCTAATCATATAGAATATGACTATCTAATGTTTTATTATCCCAAACAGACAATTCTGTTTTTACTTTCTATCATTCGGTTTATTTTACTTTGGATGATAGAATCTGGTCTACTAGTTGCATTGGTATGAGAAATGGACAACACCACAGAGCACTGGGCACTTGTGCTTGGTTCCACAAACATAAAAGCGCTGTATATCTTTCTACAAACTATCAAGTAAATCAGATCATGAAACAATTTGAAGGCTTACATGAAAAATGTGTATTTCATTGGCGGGCGATGCCAAATGTGTGTGTGTTTTTCACATACCATTTTGTTCTCATAATAATGAGCAATATTATCAGTACGTAGGAAAGCTTCATAAATCAACTAACATTGGTTCCCAACAAACCTCTAATAATTTTGCAGCTGTCTCAACAATGGCACAATAAATAACAGTCAACATGTTTTACATGTGTCCTTTTGGAAAAAGACTGTAACGGACCAAGATGTTGCAGTTGCGCTGCTGTTGGACTTGCAAATGTTTTCCTGAATGTCATAAAACAGCAGGAAATCGGCGGCTCTATCCAACATATGTCAATAGCAGGATATGCTTCCTAAATATATGAATATATTAATATTTTTGTTCTTTTTCCACCATCAAAATGAGTTATTATCTATTATGATGCATGCATAATGTTACAGGGGGTCACAGGATAGGTCTGCTTTAAATGTTATATTTCCATGATTGGTTCATTCCTTCCATTTCCTGTTCATTGTGTGAGAGCAAACTCCATTGTCTGCGGCTGGATTCTGCCCGGCCCTCAGAAGGGCGGTCCCCAGGGAGCGCTGCATCTTTTATTAATCAGGGGCGCCGCGCCGCAGCCCCGCTTATCTAATTTAGCAGCCTGCCTCAGATGCAACTATGTTGGGCTTGGTGTGGAAAGAGGGGACATGGGTGTGGGGGGTGCAGTTGGGTGTGGATAGGATGGGGGTTGGGGTGATTCCTCCAGGTTTTTCCATGCTATGGGTGATGCAGGGGGGGGGGGCTATGAGGGAGTGAGGGGAGACAGAGGGGAGGTAGCGACCTATCAGACACCTCGTCACCAAGCTTTAAGACTGAATCACAATACAGCAAATTACCTTCTGCTGACAAGAAAAAATGAGCATGGCCCCCGTATGAAAAAAAATAGGATTGTCAGGAAGAGGTGACACATTGATTGCTTAGTATGCGCATCCAGAAGGCTGGGGTTCAGAGGCGTCCTCCCTATATATATGTAGAAGAGGTGCAGCAGCGCACAGCACAGCCATGAGGGGGGGATGAGAAATTGAAATGCCATGTTAGATTGGAGTCCCTTTCTCGAGCCAATCTCCCTGGCCCAGCCCAGTCTAGCCCCACTCTAGACCGGCACCACGTCACAGCATAGCCACGTGTGTTATGGAGAACACCCAGGCACCCATGACCCACCATGCATCACTTCAGAGACAACGTGGTGTTCAACAACGTTACAATATGCAAGTATAGATGTGCATTTTACTCACTCACATGCAGAACATGCGGACCTGGTCACTCACAACCTGGCCTTTACTTTTTTTCTAGTTTCCTGTGCCCCACTCCCCTATTGTCCCTCCTCCCCCTTCTCTCTCATCTGTGTCATAGCGCAGATGAATCAGTGTCACCGGTGTTGAGAGCACTTACTGTCAACCCTGGCGCCCCGGGCTACGGCACTGATGGACACAAACTATAAAATATCAGCCCCCTGGGGAGACATCGCTCAAGCACTGCCCTACAGCCCCGGGGGGGAGTGATCTGGTCGCTAAGTGTGTATGTGTTTGTGTGCGTGTATGTGTATGTGTATGTGTGTGTGTGTGAGTGTGTTGAGAGAGAAAGAGAGCAATGCGTTTTGTTTGTGTATCTGTTGTGATCCTGTAAGTATGGCCTAGTGTGTGCAGTCATGTGTACAGTTTGTGCACTCTGTTTGTGCGAGATGGAGGTAAAAAAGGCATGGCTCATGGTATACTGTATATATCAACCTAGAAAAAACAGCTGTTCCTCATGTCTGACGAAAACGCTCCTAGTCTTTTATAAGAGTCCTGTCTTATAGACTGCTTTAGAGAGGGAATAGGGAAAAAAATGGCCACAATGGGCTTTCTGAGCCATGCTGATTCTCACAGCACTGACCATCCCCTGGTCTACCCTCTCTCTCCCTCATACAAGCTCAGGCAGGCCACCAAGCCCTGGCAACCAAGTTCCATACCTCTGTGCATAAGCTGAACCCCCTGGCTAAAATCAGAGGCAGGAATACTATGGGCAAAAACTATCAATCATGCTGTCTGAGGACATGTAGCATATCGGCTGATAAGTGGTGTAGAAACCCCCCTGTGTGCTAGCTAGGCATAGGGAGGGTATGAAGGGCGGGGGGGGGGGTCTTTCCAGCCCCCTTACTGCAAATCCCCCACCCTCCATGGGTCACTGGGCTGCTATCCCCTGCTTTTAGATTTGCAAGGTCAAGAACGATGCCTCTCCCTTTTTGGTGTGTATTTTCAAGCGTGCGTGCATACATGCATCCGTACGTAATTGCATAGTGAGCTCATATATGTCTACGTTCCTTATGTTCCTTATGTTTCACATTATGTTTCACATAAGGAACATAGCAAAGGCACGTATATTTCCTCAGACGATACATTCTAAGGAGGGAAACCGAATCATCTACAGGATACAGTTGTCCCTTAACTTCGCTTTACAATATCTACAAATATTGACTATTCATTTAGCCTGTCTGCTGTGTGTTGCTACTTGATTCATCTAATACAGGTATATTAACAGGGCTCCTTTGAGATTCAAGGGCAAAGGCATCAAGAGGAAAAGGAAAGGAAGGGAAGGTACAGAGCAGTGTAATGTAGGCCCCTCAATGGGTGCTCGGCAGTCAGAGAGAGGATGAGGCTGATATTCCATTGTACTTTTGTACATAACTCGGTTACTAGTGAAGCTACAGTCTTTGGACGTCTTGAGTGGTTTGGAAGAGCACATGGATGTAAATGGATAAAATCAAAGGCAAATCACTGATTGCTATTTCTCTTCCCTTTCTTTTCCCTTTTTTTTCTCAGCTCAATGCCATAATGGAAGGGCCATGAGGCCTAACAGAAGAACCGTGTGATCAAAAACATTATTCTTACTCTCTGGCAGGTAAATGACAGAGGACCACAAACAAAGTCTGTTGTGTTTGATCATATATATTCACAGTTAGGGATTCAAAATTACCACCAATCAATAACAATTGTCATGGATGTTGTTTACGGATTTCTACTGTCATTACGCCCGACCAATTTGTAGACCTCACTGGATCTCGTCTGTATTTTGATTCATAACCATAGACCAATTTAATATCCATGTTTAATGATATCCTGGCAGAGAGTGTCCTACTCTATAGGCTTGTGTTGGATAAAAGAGCATCTCGTTACTGAAGGACAGCTTGTCCAAATAAACCTTGTGCTTGGTGCTGTGCAGTAGATTCCAGCTCTGATACCAGCCTTCTGATCTACCTGAGCCAAGGCAAGATGGTGGCAGCTTCCAAAACAAAAAGCTTGTGCATGAGCAGAAAATATTCATATAGTATGATATAATACACAGATGCCTGATAGTTAGTACAGTTTATCTCAATAGACGTTTTGTCCAGGACAGCCACCGCACAGTAAAACTCATCTATAATTTGTGATAAGTGTAATGCCACCTCCACTTCATGATTATGTGATATTCTTCACCTCCACCATAGCCAATGAGGCCAAGAGCTGGCGCTTTTAATGAGGTGTCTCAGAGTTCAGCTTGGGGGAAAGAGAGCTAGAAAAATGGCCATTTGGAAAGAAAAGGAGGATGGGAGGATGGAAGAGTGTATGTCTGCACTCAGGCAGGCCAGATAAACCGATAATAACCACATTAAGAAATACATTTCATCTTGAATTGCGTGTTGGTGAATCATCGTCTCAATTAACTATTTGAGTGAGTACAGTGGAGCTCAAAGCCCAAAGATTTTTTTTTAAATCTGTTGAAAAGTTGTGAGCGCGAGCCAGATGGCACAACTCATTCTAATGAGACGCGGTCACAATAAAAACAGGGAGAGAGAAAGTCATTAAGTCCCTGCCCAGCGGTACAGACCCACCAGCACACCATGACATCCTGGTTTTGTGGAGGATTACGTCCAACCGGGGAGATCCCCCTGAGAGATCCCCCCCTTAGACTGATTTCAGCAGAAGTGCATTGCTGTGCTCTTACGGTTGCTCTAGATGTTATGAATAAGTAAATAACAACATTTTTCCAGTCGTTTAATCTCTGAACACTCCAATTAGTAAGTCTGTAGTTTGGGCTGCCTTTTTTGCTGTCCTTATTATTGTTATTGAAATGTCGCACTCTTATTTAGCTCCAGGATGAATAATAAATAAGCTATAATTACTGTCTTCAATGAGCTGACGGCTTGGAGGGGTCAGTGGTAAAGGGAAACCCCCCCCCATCATATCTTACTCCCCCCACCTCCTTCTCTCTTCCCCTTCTTCTTTCTCTCTCTCTCTCTTTAATTGGATCTTGTAATTAGTTTCTCTGATGGATCTGGGAGGTCTGAGGCATCCTCTGCAGCGTTCATTAGTGTTCTTGGAGGAGGGGGGCAACGTTTTAAAAGCTCTGCCCCGCTCTGTCCCTCACATGTCATAACACTAGACAGGATACTGCCCCAGTACGCTAACAGCACCACGTCCAGCCAACGTTCAGGTTAGCTTATACCACAGCATGGGCCTCGGACAGCACAGAGGAGGAAAGAGGGAGGTTTTTTATAGGGCAGTTGGCTCTATATTACACATGGAAATGTATACATTATCTTTCTCTTCATGATGAGTTTTCTATAGGTGTGCTGTAGCCAAAGGAGCCATGTAAAGGCACAGTCATATCGTACATAAAGATGTGATCATGGTTAGCACAGTGACCAGCTAAGAGGCAGGACAAGGCTGTTGATCGGATATCTGAGGGAAAATGTCATTTGGCTTACTATTACAAAACTGACCAGGCTCTACATGTTCTTTTAAAGATGCACACACACACACACACACACACACATTGTTGAGACCTAATACACAACTCCCCTCTAGCACCCCAACTCCCTTTCCCCCCTTTCCCTTCCCACCCTCCGCTGGCCAGGCTACACTAGACATCTCTCCCTAATCAGCAGCCTCGTCTCGCTCAGACTGGTTGCCATAGTAATATGCTGGCTGGTCGACATGGCAACCACTCTGAGGTCCACTATTAAATGATGAAGAGAGGAGGGAGGGATAGGGGATAGGGAGAATGGAGGGAGAGAGAGAGAAAGGGAGAGAGAGAGAGAGAGAGAGAGAGATGGAGAGGAAGAGCAGGAGAGACAGACTGTCCAAGATGGCGGGGGTGGGGTAAAGAAATATGGAAGAGCACGAAGGGGGGGGGGGGGGGGGGAGCATAGAAAAAGCATGTAGGTGTACAAGGCGAGAGGTGTGTGTGTGTGTGTGTGTGTGTGTGTGTGTGTGTAGGGGGGGTGGCTGGAGGAAGTAGAGAGCATCGGTAGTGCTGTTTGAGCTACCTATTGCATCGTACAATATTTGAAGCTTGTGCTATAATGTGTCGCAACAATTCCATTAACCTAATGTATGACGTCATTTACTTAATGCCTTACACTTTTATACACATGAAAAATGCATGTGAGGCCCGTCCTAATGTAGATAAAGGATCGTAAACTAATATCACGTTTTTTACGGACTACTTATATTATTATTGCCTATATACACCAGACATACCTGAAAAAAGATAGAAAGATATTAATATTTATAAAGTGTAAAGGTTTTATTGACTGCAGACCCATAATAATGATCAATGATGGCATGTGAAAACTTTATGTTAAGGGGTTGTCATTGGCAGTCACGTCTCCTGTGGGACAAAGAGTGAGCGCAGTCACAGTATATATGGTTTCCCCCCGACAGACAACAGAAACGCTTAAATGATGCTACTTTCTGGCAGCATCCTAAATCTGTTTGTACCCCTTATGCATTAAAAATGTTTGGTACCTCTCTCTCATTCTGCTTGACATGTCAGACTGGATGCAGTGCTTAAAATGTGTCTGTAATTTCAAACTACAGCAGGTCCAACCGCCGTTCTGTCACTGCACCAACACTAGTGCACTCTTTCTGAACTGAACTGAGAATTCACCAGGGCACACACACATCTCTCTGTGTGTCTCTTCTGCTATCAATCTCTCTTTCTCTATCTACCTCGATCACTCTTTCCTTACCCCTACTCCTACCTCTCTAACTCTTTCCCCCCTTTTCTCTCACTATCTGTCTTTCTCTCCTCTCATTTTTTATTTGCTCCTTTCCTATATCTTTGTGTCTCTAGCTACTACTCTCCATTTTTTTCCTTTTATCACGGACCCTCTTCTGTCTCTTTGACTGGATCTCTCTGTCTTGCTTTCCCTGGATGCCTGATTCTTTAATGAATGAAATGCCATTCCATCAGGATACCACCACAGTAGCCACACAAAATAGCATTTGTTGCCTTGTGCGTGAAATTCCTTTCTGAATTGGAACCCTCTCTTTCTCCCCGGAGCGTCTTATGAAAGATAGCTAATTGCATGTCCACATTGTGCCGTCAGTCCCCGCTTCCCTAGCACACCATTCAGAGGCAATTAAAGTGAGCTTAAACAGAGTAAGAAAGTGCGTCATCCTCTTAATGCAATTAAGGAAGTGTGCACACAAACATACAGTGATACGCTGGACCACAAAAACAGGGACATATAGAGAGAACGCAGAGTAAAGGCAAGCGGAAAAGGTTCATTTACAGTTTTTTCCGATTGCTTTGACTCAATTTGCACAACAGATTTTCATTGTGCAAAACTCTAAATGCAAAGTGCCAAACTGACTTTCAAAATTCATACTCTAAGACACTACATCCTATGCTGACATACAAAGTGCAAAACTCTAAATCATCTGCTCCATCCTCAGAGTACAGCCACCTCACATTACAACAATGTTCAAATGCTTATTACTACAAACGCAGGTCACTAAATCAGTTCATCAGGTGTTTGTAGTCATGTCTCATTACTTCCAGCAACCTTGCCCAGGTTAGTAGCATTGCAACACAATTGATAATCTCATCACCACTACATAAAAGGCGGCTTAGAAACCTGAATGTCAGTTTCTGACAACATGGAGCCGATGAGGCCGATTCTGTGGCCAAATGCAGCAGAGAGGCAAAATGCTGCTTAAGCACTGAAATGCATTTGTTTTGTTTTTTGTTACTTTTACTGTAATTGTTACTTTTCCTGTTGTTTTTGCTTTTCCTGTTGTTTTTGTTTTTACTGTAAAATAGTTAAGTTTACTGCATTACTGTATGATTTATTTCATATACAGTAATCTACTGTAATCTAATATTTTGTTTGTCTTCCATAAAAACACAAGCTATATATATATATACCTCAGTCTATCACAAAGGATCACAGGGGATGCTTGCTGTACTTCATTTGAAGTACTTATGAGGAAATGACCCTTGCATAGTCTTTTTTGATGACAATTATTTAGTGTTTGACCGCATTATTTGATAATGGCCATTGTATTTGAAAATGCACCAATAATTAAACTTCAACAATGAACATATCCAATGTTCTGGTGCTATGATAAACTTTTGCATATACAGTAATATTCTCTCATTTGACACTGGTATTTATATTTTGCATGCTATATTAGATTTTGAACCCAAAATGAGCAGTATAGCATTCTGTGTTAAGAGTTTTGCACATTGAAACTCTGTTGTGCAAATTGAGTCAAAGCAATCGAAAAAAAACTGTATTGGGCAACACAAGCTCTCTGGCCTCGTGCTCTGTGACAGTGTCTTTCAAACTCTGGCTTTGGGCCCAAAAGTGGGTTGTGAGAAGGTCCTCAAATGTGAGGGCACAGGCTAACATGTATAAAAACCTGTTTCGCATCAAAATATATCAGATCCAATTTAGAGTTTTTAATACCGTGAAATGCCCTGTATAATGATAAAAATATAGATACTACTAAAAAAAATTGTTCTTACACTTTCTATGACATCCACTGTGTAGCCCCAACAAACAGTAGGCAGAGTAAACATATTGTAGTAGTAGTGTAAGGCTAGTAGTAGGATTACGTTTGATAAATACTACAATATCGGTTTTGGTTCACGAGAAATATTATTTTGAAACAAGAGAGAACAGACATACATGTACAAACGTAAACCTTGAGGCACATACAGCATGCAGACAGGCACAGGCTGCCTCTGACTCACAAGTTTAAATGACAGGGCTCTGGTCTGACACTTACACAGATTACTTTCACTGTGACGCTCAAAGCCCAAGCCTCTGACATCTGTGATTACAAGCTCTGGATGATCAATTAAAATCAGCCGAGGCCTCATTACAACAGCCAGCCAGTTTACACTTACACCAATTTGAGAAGTGAATAGCTGCTAGATGTGGGGCAATTTTCTTTGCCTGTGGAGATGCCCTATTATTTATGGGCAAGCCTTGCCCCAGTCCCTTCTCACTGCACCGGTGGAGGAAGTTAATTTAAGTTTTGGCGGCAAAGTCGTTCCACAGGCCCCGCTTTAGACAGCTGGGGAACAGCTTTGGGAATCTGACCGCTCATTCCTCTCACTTTAGCATCTCATCTGGCAGCCTCATCTGCTCAACAGCTTCATTAATATTCTATGGACCAGCGAAGTGCAGCCAGCTCAGGCCAGAGCAGGCCAGGTGATGTGGATAGGTTAAATAATCTAACATTAGAGGAATTGGAAATTTCAAATGGATATAGTGAAAATGTCAATACTGCAGTGTAAAGCTCCTAGTGCTCATCCTTTTTTTACTCTTTCTTTGTCTGTCTGTCTTTCTGTCTTTTTTTCCCTTCCTCTCACTCTCACACACCCACACACAAACATGAATACACAAGCATACTCAGGTAAATAACTATGGTTTTCTCCCTTTACACAGGCCACAGGGACCAGTATACACACAGTGGTATATTTTGTTAGACATGGAGGCTCCATAATTATTATTGATCTGCCCATTATTGTGTATTACTCACCAATTGAATTTCCCTAAGTTTCAAGTCAAGTTCATTGCCTAGGAAGTGACAGGACCTAAACTGAGACGTCTAGCAACACATCTACCCAGTATGGAATGACCAGCTCGCCTCTGCCTACGCTTCACCGTTACACACATACAGTATACAGATGATATAGAATATAGAAAGTGAATAAAAAGACATAATTGGATGGCACCTTGATGCTGAAAGCACCTTTAAGAAAGAACCGCACCTCTCAATGGTTCAGAATAGTATGCCTCATTCACTACAATATACATAAGAATTGGCATGCAGTATGTATAGCCTGTAGCCACTGAAAATGATGTTATGTTGCATCGTCTGGATAGATCAATTCATGATTGCAGTTCTCTGTTTAGGGTTGTATACAGGAAGGTGATCGTGTTTATACAGATTCTCTTAGCAAGTGCAAACAAAGAAAGTCCTTGATAGGCCAGAATAATACAGAAGTTTGGCAAGGCCTGTGACAGTGCCCTGATCATTAATGCCCATCAATACCCTTTACTCTAAGATTAAAGCTTCAGATAGAGACTGGAAAGCAAAACAGAACAGGGCAGCTCTCCAACGTTGAGTAGACATGCTGACCCATGTGCTGTGCATCTTCTCTGTTGGACCAGGACATTTGTTTGCCCTGTCAGAGAGCAGGGCCAGACTGTGGCTTCTCTGCCCCAGGGGGCAGTGGCTTTCTGAGGGGGCATGCTATCTGCGCAGTGCATGGAGGGACCCAAAGAAAGTGACAGTGACCCTAAGGGTGCTTATGGCTCTCTTCAATTAGTGCCCAGCTGGGCCTCCCCAAGCACACCCCTCTCCTCACGCAATTAAAAATTGGCCAATTTATTAGACCCCCAGAGTTCCTGTTTCCTCTAGCCTGAACCACTGGTTTTCCTCTCCTTCCCCTCCCAAATCCCCAGCCAACAATCATAGTCCTCTTCTCTGGACTGGAATATTCTCCATTTAAATCATTTCTGCAAATATTAAAGAGAAATCAATCATGTAAGTTTAGCAAATAGTTAATTACTGCTGGGTTGCAGATTGATCTGCAGGGGGAAGAGCTGGCAGGTTAGTATTGACTTTCTGTTTCCTTCATCTGAGATATATAGTGAAGAAGCAGAAGAAGAAGGAGAAGAAGGAGGAGGGGAGAGAGGAGAAGGGAAAGAGAAGATGATGGAATATATCTTGGGGCAAATACATATAATATAAAATATATATTGGGCAATATATAATGCATAATGGGCTGTAGATAGAAACGTTATTTGGTTCAGTTAAGTTCTGTTGTTATTTCCTTAATAACTGGACTTAAAAAATGAGGAGCCAGATTGTAATTATCCACAGACAGATGGAGAATCACACAAATAAAGTTCTTTTCACGCTGCACTTGGCCCAGGGCTACACTCCAGACCTTTTGTAGTCCTGGGCACACTGAGCTCTGTGCCCCAGGGCATTTCAAAGAGGGCTGAATCTGAGTTTGCCCCGTCCCTGGACCAATCCATTAGCCCAGAGCCAGCTAGCACTGCTGGGTTACAATAGTACTGTAGAACTTCGCCCCTAGATGACAGATACAACACTTAAAGGGACTATATTGGCTTTATGGAAATAGGGTTAACGACAATACCAGGCTAAGAAAACACTTAAAGGACACATTTGGTAAAGTTCAGAAGGTTCAGGTTTTGTGTATACTCTCTACGGTGAACCATGTTATTACAGATTATTTACTGGGTTGAAAGCTTTATCAAACCATCTTCCAAAGCCATTTTAATGGAGAAAATTACATGAAAGATTACAAAATGTCACTATAAGAAGAAGCATTTGCAACTCCATATTAATACATATGCCAGATACAGAGAGAAAAGAGCTGCTATACACTATCTAAAACCTTGTTCATCACAGTTTGCTCTGTAAACAGGAACCCTAAACATCCATGAATTGAATCTTTCATAAGGTACTGCAGCAAATAATGATAAATATCAAAACAAGCCGTTCTTTCATTTTGTGGAGAGGCAGCCGCTCAGTATGATTTAGTAAGAAGTACGTCTAAGAATATGCACTGATAGCATTCAAGCCCAGACCACAGAGTCTGGATGCTGTACATCTCTTAAACGTTGGAGTTGTAAGATACTCCTCCCGATACTACCATGGATGGCATGTTTTAGTGGGTTTCCAAAGATATGTCAGATCACTCCCAACAACAAATGGATAGTAAGAGAGCAGACATAGCTGCCTCAGAATGAGCTACTTGACGGCGGCGGGGCCACCTCTGTTATTCAACCAGCACAGCGACCATCACAACCCGTTCTGACACCAAATGTAAAGTCCAACTGCCTTCCAAATCCCTCCCAATTATAAAAGGTCCTTGAGTTGCTGTTTTGCCCCTCTCTCCAGCTCCTGTCTGATTACTGAGTGTGGGGCGAACAGCGCAGGCAATCAGCCGCAAAGTGCAGAGGACCAAGAGGACTGGAAAAAAAAAAAAAAAAAAAAAAACACAAATCCAAAACACTGCAAAAAATAAACTAAAGGGGGACTTCTGGACCGCAATTACAGGCCATCCAGCCAGGCCTCTGCTCCAGCACTCAAGAGCTGCCGTGATTTCCGACAGAAAAGGTTATTAGTTTTTATTGGAGGAAATAGATGCTGGGTGGCTTTAAATGGCAGAGTAATGTGTGGGGGCTGGAGGGAGGCCTCGTGACCCAGGTCTCCCAAGGGTCCCATTGTACTGCCTGAGGGACACAAAGAAACCATCATGCACCCTCTCCTCTTCCCCCAGCCCCTGTCCCCTCGAGCTCATGGTTGAACCCCGAGCCAGTGCACTGGTCTTTGGCCCTGAACTCAACCTGGACATCCACCCCTCTTCTTCTTCTTCTTCTTCTTCGTCTTCTTCGTCTACTTCTTCTTCTTTGTCGCCCCCTCTAAACAAAGAGCCGTTACTGCTGGTGTTTCTACAGCCTATTCTTCTTCCTCTGTCCTGTCTAATAGATGACGATGTCTGTAATACATTATATCATCTCTGTTTTCATACTTGAAGTTTCTAGGTATTTGAAGACCTTTTTTTTAAGGAAATGATGACATATTTAGGGATACAATCATCTGTCATTTTGAAATGTTGAGTAATGAATATGAAATAATAACTTCATTCATTTTGAAACCCTTATATTTTCTCCAGGAAAGAGTAAAACATGTTTAAATTACAATGTGAGTGAAGCACTAGCGCTCAGTGGTTACAATTTCAATAATCCACTCACATGGATATTCTGCCTCATACATTTTAGCATTCCTTTTTCAAGCACTCTATGTATGTATGTCGCGCACACGCACTTGGTGTGTGCTTGTGCCTACAACACAGCAGCAGCACATGTGAAAACATTTTGAGAGAGCGCGGCGGCGTGCGTGTTTGCTCGGCTCTGTGTAATGACTGCCTGCATATTTCCTGTCACAAGCACGTGTGTCTGCGGCTCCAGGAGGAGGAGAGACGTATGGGACCATATTTGCCTTTGTGCTCTGCTGCCAGTGTGTGTACTCTGCTGTGTGTGACGTTAGTTCAGAATGTGTAAGCTATGATCTGCCTGCACCAGATGAAGTGGTCCTTATAGGCGTGTGTCAGTGTCCAATGATAGGCAGCAATCAGAAATATAAGCTTTTATGAGGTGATCAGCCAGAGGAAATATAGGCACTATATGTTTTTCATTATTTCTCAGTATTATTCTGTGCGTATGACGTCGCATTTCAGTCACTTAGGTTTGTGAAATGCAATCACTTTGATTCTGAGTGTGTCAGAATATGTTGTTATGTGTTAATCCAGATAATGATAATGTTTTCTTGTGTATGTGTTTGTCTGTGTGTGTGTGTGTGTGTGTGTGTGTGTGTGTGTGTGTGTGTTCATTGTGCTTCCTGGTCATACTCCCCTCTCCTACTCATCAGTATTCAGGGCAGGTAGACTCCAGCACAGACCCATGGCTCAGTAACTAATGGAGGGGCTGATGGGAGCCTGATGACGACCACAGGGCCTTTTGAACACACACACACACACACACAAACACACACACACATACAAACATGTGCGCACACGTGCACACACACACGCACACAAATACTGTACACAAACACAAACGCTAGAGTTATTTCCAACCACATCTGGACCATCATGCAGCTCTACCAGCCAGGTAAATTAATTACACTGGCCATTTAATATTGGTATTTTTTTCCTTTAGTGTACAAGGGATACAATTTGATCAATTTTGTCATCTTGAGCAAGCAGTTATAGCGTGGGGTATCATCCTCTACTGCCTTTTGATCTTGCTGCTACTGTTGTTGCTGTTGCTGCTTACATTTCTGCCTTTAATTGCCTCCACTACAAACTTTTCCAGCGAACCACTGCCCCTCTAAGTTGATTGCCAGGAAGTGCAGGGAATTAGAAAATTAATGTCACAGCAGGGTCAGTGCATTAGAGTGGCACAAACATAAACTAGTGTTTGTTTTGTCTATAATATCACAGTAACCGCGGCATAGACGTTTACTCTGCTGTTGAAATGAATTGCGGTTTTCATATTTCTCTGCATAAGAATCATTTTGCTGCATATTATTCCTAATGCTGCGGTATATATCGAGTTATACCTGAACACTGCTGCTGTTAAAAATATGAGATGAGAAAAAAAGATTTGTGCAGAACAGCCTAAAACACCTAGAAACCAGAACTGTGACAGGAGTCATGCACCAGGTCACTCCAGTCAAACAAGTAGAACTTCACAGCTCTCTTTCATGTGCTGGCATGCCTGTTCCCATCTCCTCCTCTCCTGTCCTCTCATGTCCTGTCTTGTCCTCTCATATCTGATGCTATTCTCTCATCCTCCTTTCCTTTCCTTTCCTTTCCTTTCCTTTCCTTTGCTTTGCTTTCTTTTCCTTTCCTTTCCTTTCCCTTCCTTTCCTTTCTTTCCTCTCCTGAACCAGGGCCATACAACTGACAGCTTGTGACCTAGGAGCCTCCATGGCTCCCAGGGAGAAAGGTAATGGGCCCAACCCTGGCAACGCACGACACCCTCGGCACTCATGGGGCTGCCGGCAGCTTTGATCCAGTAGCCCCTACTTGGGTCTCCTGACGCCTGGTGAGGAAATTCATAGGAACAACTGGAAGAGGCCTGTGTTTATTCAGCTCCTTTTAATGAGGAGGGAGAGGGATTATCGGGGGCCTGGATCTCCCCAAGAAAAACACAAGGAAAGAAAACTGCTGCTCCTTCCAGATGTTGTTCTATCACCGGCCACTCCAAAAGAATCCAATAGAGAGAGAGAGAGAGAGAGAGAGAGAGAGAGAGAGACATTTTGGTATGCAAGAGGGAGAACTAGTGGTCAGGAAGGGAATTTCCTGGTGTTTTCTCTGTTCTTCTGTCTGTCCAGATGTGGGAGCTGGCCAGCCTTCTCAGGGTGAACCCAGAGGAGAGCAGCCGCCCAGGCACAGTGGGAAAATTCGGGGCTCTGAGAGGGAGCTCACAGACGTGTTTTTTTGGGGGGGTAGAAGGTGTAAGTTACCACAGCTCTCAGGCATAAGCTTTACTTTAAGCAATTTGTGCTGTCTTAAGGGGAAAAAGAAGCTATTTCCTGAGCCAGTAATTCAACCTCTAATGTGTTATTTTTTCTATGTTTTACACATAGCCTCATTGTAATCCTAATTAAAGCAGTGAAGCAAGTGACGTGGGAACAGACGTATGAGACCTGTCAGTCTCAGGCGTAGGAACAGAAGTCTGATCCACACATGGCCGTCCACATGACTACAGGTGGTGGGAAGAAGAGGGGAGCCCCCAGCGATGGGGCTAACACCACTCTACCTGTGGACACGAAGCAGAATCGGCCTGGCTGTGTGTCCAGCTCTTGACCCTGCGCCAGAGGACTGGCCAGATCAATACATCTCTCTATTGTCAACTCATTGAGGAGGGGATTACGGGTCGACCACTGGTCACAGATCCTCACACACAGAGGGCAAAGGTCAGTCTGCACAGACCATTTACATGTGGTTTTCCACACATACACATCAGACCTTGTTAAGAATATCACCTGAGGTACCAACCCCCCCCATGCAGTGCAGTCTGGTCTGCCCATCCCCTCCTCCATCCTTTCTCTCTATCCCCCAGCCTAATCTATGCAGCAAGATAAGCCTAACCCTTGCCCTGTGACCTTGCTGACCCCTCCAAGTTCAAGGCCAGGCCAGTGCCACGTGGAGCAAGAGGTGCCCCACCGTGTGTTTGTGTAGGAGAAGGCTAGTGGTGGACCATATGAGAGCCTGAGTGGTATGGATAGGCTTACTAAAGAGCAGCAAGCAAACATAGAAATGCTGGAAATGAAAGGACTCCGCAAGGTTGTCTCTATCCATGTGCATATATCCACAAAGAACCACTCTGCGCCGTGTGTGTGTGTGTGTGTGTGTGATCATGCATGCCTGGTAATACACACATTATACTACTTCACAGCCATAAAACTACATTTGAGTAGATTAATGAATTAAACAAAATAAAACCATTTCATTAGTTAGTAAAACTACTCAATAATTAGGAAGGATTGCTTGAGTTGTCTGTTTGTTATATTAAACCATCTTGAAATTACCCATCAGAAGGCTTGTATTTGTATAATTACTAGCCTGCATTAGAAGCGGCTCTGACATAAAGTATTTAAAATGTTGAACTTAATGTTAATGAATCTGAATCTCAGATCCTCAGTATTAAGACGTAACAATTTAATCAATAATCATTATCCATGTGACAGCTGGTGAGGGCAAGTTGCTTTTACTTTCTAATCTTAATTATACATTTTATATCATTGCAGACTAAACTAACAATAAATCATCAATTGGATTTTTACATGTATTTTAATAATAATCTGTTAAATAAGTAATTCCAAGCAGTTTGATTTTAATTCTCATTGTTAAAATATTACATGAAAATACTCTTTCTCCGTGGGATGATTAAATACTGTAGCAGAATGACTTAATATACACTTTAAATGTTCTGCTCAAGGAATGAACCCAGGACCTTCTGATTGTTGAAACATGAAAAATGATTTTTTTTCTTAAAGTGGAGATTGTGAATAATTTCTTTTTGGATATTGTCTGACAAAGGCCTCCATGACCAAAATGTCTTTTAACTTAGTTATTGTACATCATATATAAACTTATCATCAACCTTGTCCAATGCATCGCTGAACTAGGCAGGTTGCGCCACTGTTCCAGTTTGAGTACAAAAATCACTTTCAAAATCTACATTGTCAACACTGTAATGACATTCTGCAGATTGTCTGTCATGATGGACAATTTACACACTATATCTCTACTCCAACTACTCTGAGGACGGCTTGGAGATGAAATATATACAACGCAGACTTTTCCCTAAAAAAGTCCTTCCCCTAAAGTCTTGTGCTCGTGGTGAAAGTACATAAAAAATGTTTCAAGGACTCACCAACTGTTGCTGTAATGTAGAGGAAGCTTCCTTCACAGTTCTGCAAGACATAAGAGAAGAGCATCATTATCCACAGTCTTCAATTGTATATCCTACAATTCAATCAATCTTTCCTTAGAAAACACTAGTAAACCACAGGTATCACTGTTCATATTGATTTATGAGCATTCATTCATGCCCTTTTGTCAACATCCACCTTACTGACCAATAATGTCTGGCCCAAGGCTACACTAAAGTTGCAACAAGGCCTTGTGTATGAATAGAAAAAGGCTGAATAATCTGGCAAATGAAAGACAGCCATTATCATCGTATTGTTCTTTTGCACTCGTCTCTGTCTGCAGGCTGGGGGCTGTTATGGAGTTATATTACAACCTGAGGGCTAGAAAAGGACACCACTCAGACACCATATGCATAAAACACATAAAAGACATTTTTCAGACAGAAAATCTCAACCTTGAAATCTCAACCTTGAAAATAATCTCTTTTCTCATTTCTTTGATCATGAAGTATAACTGTTGACAGATTTTTTCAGTGCGCAATACTTTTAATTTTGGTGAATAGTCCAGGGCATAGAGATACCACTTGGAAAATAACGGCTAGCCTCACAGGCAGCAGAGATATTGTGTCTGTACCCCCAAGATACTATGAGTAAATAACAAACAAACTAATCCATGACTAAATGGACAAAATGCATAGACAAAACCTACTGGGTCCACCACAACAGACAGAAATTCATTTACAGTATTCCCCAGTGTACTGACATAGAAACAAAAACAAATGATGTTGTTTTAGTAATGCTATGCTAAAGCCAACGCTTCCCTGTTTCTCCAGTACAGTACATCGAGATGATGCCCTAGCCTCATCCGGCCCTTAACCCCTGCCCTTAGACAAGGTAAAGGCATCCATTCCCCTGACTCCAGGTCAGTACATAAGCTTGTATTTTTGGATGGCTGCTGCCGATTGTGTATGCACTTTAATAAGCAGGCTGCAGGTCAGGCAGATTTATAGGCCCGTGGTGGGGTGGAGGGACCGGACTCCCTTGGCCTCCAGCTTCCCTCTGCGCCATTACGCCAGAGTGAGATATAGTGGGATATTGATCCCAATGCCACTTCATTTCGCAATAACTATTACACGATATTCTCCCGGGCTGCGCGTGGCTCCTGATTTATGCTGCCTTGCTATTTACATTAGCAGTAAGTGTTTTTCTATACCAACTGAGTAGGGTCTCACACTCACACCAATGGACATGTGAACACATTCCATAGTGTACCTGTCTTCTTGCCGTCTTTGATGCTTTTTCACCATAGCGGGGGGTGCTTTAAAATGCACCATCGCCTGCTCGGTGTGTAAGTGGAGATACAGATACAAACACGGCGAGGAGTATACGCCCCAGCCTTCATTACAGTTGCGTGATTGACCTTGAGACAATGCCGGTCTCTTTTAAAACACCCTATACTTCTTTACAATAGTGGCGAGACTAAGCACATACACATTATGCGTATAAGGCTCTGTATAAGGCACCTCTATTCAGGGAGATGTTTTGGACTTATTTCATAGTGTTGATGAGAAAGAATTCAGGATTTTCCACCTGCTGATAGAGGCAGTGTACAGTCAGCATAAAGATGGAGCTCTAGATAGCAATCACTGCCGCTACATGGAAACAAAACCGTTGATAGGGGGAAGCTATAGCAGTGGGTGAATGTTGCCACATACTTTCATTTAAATCAGCCGGGTTAAAAAGAATGACACTTATTTAACATAGCAAATGAATTAAACTTCATCTGAAATTAGCTGCTAAAGCATTCCCGCTCCTACCTACAATGAGTAGCCAGATCCTGGCGGAGACGTTGCTATTAACACCGGGCTTTGTGTTACTATTTCCACAGAAAGAGATTTAATTGAATTTCGCTACTTGGGAAAACACATCACATGAAACACATTGTTGCCACGATAGGGATAATTTGCGAACGGAGCCTGCATTGTCACCGGCCAACCGTAGTGTACGCATGGTGCTGGGCCCTTGCCAAAGAGGCTTCCCTAGGAGTGCCAGGCTGGCGCTGAGTGTTTGTTTACACAGAGGAGGAAGCTGTGTCAATGATAGAGTAGGAGACATGAAGGGGGGGGAGGAGGGGTGGGAGACAGACACATATACCGCTGACATTCCCACAGGCTAGGCCCCACAGGAGGGAGTGGTGCTTGAGCTGCCGTCACCGCTACATCGCGCCACAAACCCAAAACAAAAGGACTAATGACCCTTAATTGCTTTGGAGCTGTTTAAAATCAGATGGGTGTCGCCTAAGCTGCAGTATGTAAATCAAATCCCCCTCCTCATCCCTCCTCCCGCTCTACCCCCCCCTAAGCTCTCTCCCCTGGCACAATCAACTCTTTTTCTACATAAGGGGGCGGGCAGATGAGCAGGCTCGCTGCCAAGTGAGGGGAGCTGGCAGGCGTGGTAATGTGCAGACACTTGTTGCTACAATGCCTGCCTGTTACGCCAGCGCATGGCAGGAGTTGGGGCGACTGAGGGGCGTGTGCGAGGAGCAGATGGGCATCCTATAGCCTGCACGTGCTGCCATATTAAACACGGTAGTAGAAAAGGAGTGTGCTCTGCTCCCGTCTTTCAAAGCTGGCAGCTCGCTGTGTGCCTGTCCCATTCATTAATAGGGTCCATTCATATGCAACACTCACATATGCAACACGGTTTTACACAAACGCCCCATTGGGGAGCATTGGTTGGTGAATGCATGTCAGCGTGTGTAAGAGGCAGCATGCACGTGTGTGTGTGTGTGTGTGTGTGTGTGTGTGTGTGTGTGTGTGTGTGTGTACATGTGCTTGTTTGTATGTGTGTTTGTATATCTTTAAGAGAGAGAGAGTTTGGTCAGTGTATGTTTAAAGGGATTGTATGGGTTTTTATGAGTTTGGGTTGAAGAAAGAGGGATTAGTTACTATTGCATTATATAGATTAATAAACTTCATAAGTGTGTGTGGAAGGAAACTGTCAGAAAATGTCATTTTAATGTAGATAACCCCTCTGTGACTATCATGTAAAATATAAATATCATTGTCTAAGATTATATACATATAAAATTAGCTCCTTTACCATAATAATCCAATTTACAATAATATAACAATACTTAATTAATTGCATTATGTTCCAGTAAGCAGAAATCAAACAAAATGTGTGGTAATATGATCATTTTCCATGTTTATATATGCTACAAGTCATTATCAATATGTCAGATTTAAAGTTGAGCCCTAGTACATGTTGTCTCCAGGATTGAGCTACAGACCAGGCAGGTGCCTGCAGCCCACGACCCAGTGAGTGGTGAGCGATGTCCAGCTGTGCCCCTGGGTGTCCCACCGCTCCCACCACTCCCATTAGCGTCCAGCCTTAACGCATTTCCTATACCTGCTTGCTTTTCTGCTATATGGAGTCTCTGGTGATTTAGAGACAGCAACAAACCTGTCCCATTTTCAGAGTGACATTATTGATAGACTGTCACTTCAGATTGTAGGTAACTGCTAATGGTTTTTTTATGGCGCATATGTCAAATCTGATGTGCAAGTTTTTCCCCTCTCTCTCACCCTCTCTTTCCCTATTTTATTTAGGTCTAATGATTGCCTCAAGATCATTTTCACACTTACTTTTATTAGAGCAAATGGAGGTCCCCTGCTATGTAAAAAACATGAACAAATTTGGCCATTCAGGAGAATGACCTGCCAAGTAGAACTGCAAAGCAACCATTTTTTGAATGATATGTTGTTGCCATTAGAAGCCTTTACTTTACTAAGGTCTATTTGTTTATATTATATTCAAGTTAATAGTGGCATACCATAGACTGTATATTATAGTACAGGGAAAGATTGATGCCACTTGCACTCTGTACGATTTCTATTACTATTTCTAGACATGTGCACATAATTTAAGTTAAAAATCATGGAAACTAAAATTTGTTACAATTAAATCAATGCTATCGAACTTCAAGAAGGCATACATTTTAATTCCATGTACTGCACATTGTTTTAAAAATCCACCTCCCCAAGCAGACCACCACCTCCTCTTCACCCCTCTACTTTTTATCCACTCCAGTGTTTTCTCCCTGTGAACCTGTACCCCCTCTTGTCATGGATTAGCCTCCATGCTTGCGTGAACAAAGACTCAGTCAGCATGTGTTTGTGTGTTGGTCCATGTGTTGTGTGAAGAGGGGACGTGTCTCCCACTTATGTCCGGATCTTAGAGGACCCCAATTTGTTAGGCATTAATCAGAACACCTGCTCAGAGAGCACCCCGTGTCAGTGGCTCACTTTGTGTACCAATGGTTTCCTGGCTGCCAGGCTTTTTGTTTCACCACTTGAGTCATCAGTGTCGTTTGAAATCAATTTAACGATTGTGCCTGAGACTGATTTGAGTATGCAAATGCTGCTGGGGGAAAAAGGGAGTCCGTGCAGTAGAGAGCAATAGAAACAGAGAAAGAGGGAGAGTGGCAAGAAAGGGAGGAGGAGGGAGCTGGGTACTGTGCATTATTACTGCATTAAACAGCAATAAGTCTTTTAATTCTTGTCCCAGCAGGCTGCTGTGACTAGGCGAGACAAAAGAAGGTAAGATTTGGCCGTGCAATATAACATTGACATTGTAAGACTGCTCTTCACTGAAGGACAAGACGTGCAAGAAAACAATGTTTGAAAAAAAGGGTAAAATGCAGAGAGGGGACATGGAAGATTGGGTCAGGGGGAGGCCAGGAAAGAAAGGGAGTACTAAGGAAGAGGTAGTAGAGGAAACAAATGAATAAATTCATGGGGCACAAAATGAAGAGAAAGAAAGATGGAGGGGAGTGGAGCAAGGGAGGGGGGGTTGGAGTCATCAGTGGAAGATTTTTATTGTCCGGACACAAGAGATGCACACAAAAGCACTGGGAAGATTCAATTAAGTATCATATGCAGTGACCTTATTGCCATGGTTACGGAACAGTTGAAAATATTAATCAAGCCTGCATTTGCAACAGGGAAAACGATGGTAGAAGGACAGACAGAAGCAAGAAGGCAGTGACAGAGAGGGTGATAGGATAGGGAGAAAAGATAATGGCATAGCCTTTGTGTGTGTGTGTGTGTGTGTGTGTGTGTGTGTGTGTGTGTGTGTGTGTGTTCATGTATGTTTTTAATGAGAGGTAGGATTGCAAAGCTCCAAGACGATCCCCACCACACTGGCCCCAAGCTCTGGCCGCCTGTGTGTTGACATTGAATTTGACAAAACGCATCCCTTAGTAAGAAATCCGTTGATTGTTTGAAATATATTTTCAAATGAAAACAAAAACACTACCATCATGCACGGCTCTGGTACAGCTGGCTCACATCTACACAAAGAGAATGACAGACACAGATGTGGAATGAGCTCAATTCAGAAGTCATTTCATACAGGGGTGAACTCACTTTTCAATTCACAAAGATTGTTTTAGCTCTACATTTAGCTCTCTACATTTCAGGTTTGACTCCTTTTGTTTCTTGCATGTGCCCAACTGGCTGTTGACGCTTTTTTTTTACAGAGAAAGAAAAAGAAACCAGAATCCCTTCACACATCAGCGAATTCATTAATGACACAATACTCACAAAAGTTTGCCACATGAAAATTAAATGTTTTCATCCATCAATGTGTTTTTTTTTTTCTATGAAGGGGTGCACTTACACGCATGATACTAAATAAATCCTCCAAAAAACAGCGCTTGCATATTGTTACAGACTGAAAAATTATTTTCAATCATATTCCATTATGATGTTCCTCTCAGCCACATTTCCCTGCACACTGGAGAAGGGGGAAAGTTGAAGATTGTTCTGTTTGATGAAACTGTGGAGTGTTTGCTCACTGTCTGCAGGGACTGTCTTGAAAACAAGCTATCTGCAACTCCCCCGCTGAGCAAAATGTTAAATAAACAAAGGCGGGGATAAACAAAATCCCTCCATTTTAATGTCACTGAGAAGAAAGCTAACATTATAATGCTGCGATTGTGAGAGGAAGGTGGCAGCCATAACACAAGTTTCATTTAAACTTTAGACACATATGGTGAAAAGATTTTCATCACAATGTTTAATTACATACATGCTAGAGGAAAAAGTACTAAAATAAATGATATGTGAAAAATAATGGGGAGATGGACGTGTAACATATTGGACAATACTAATAAGAATATGGCCACATATTGAAATAGAAATATCATTTTTGTGCTCCTGTGTGAGGCAACAGTAAAACAATATCTCACTACTTTCTCGTGTCTTTGCTTCAGGAATATCAATTTCAAACTTCCAAACTCTTATTATTAATTAATGTTCACTTCTATTGCATTAACACAGACAGACAAAAACATCCAGCCTGTCAAAGGTGCAAAAATCAATAAAAAAAATCATTTTTGTATTTGTTTGTTTGTTTATACAATTTGTACTTTTTGAGTTTTGGAGATCTTTGGGGTGAAAAATGAATGGAAATCCAAGGAGCCTCAAAAACAACTTAGCGCTAAAGCTTTTATTTATTTATTTAATTCTCTAGAATGGGACTGGCACGCTTCATAAAAATATGTACTTCACACACGGTCACACAGATGAACTGAAGCAGAAATGCTAGCTTACATTTCCTCACTGTTTTCTGGTTTCAGAGCAGAAAAGGTGTTCCTCACCAGGGTTTCAGTGTGCAACAAGTACTTTTTATATTGAATATGTCTAACTTCAACATGCAAAATGCTGAGTAAAAGTATACATGCGAACACATTTGGAACCATCCAAAACGCAGTGGACTAGTGTGAATGAGCACTGAGTCACAGACCTTTACACACTCTGAAAGTGGTTGACTGCCTATGAGAGACAAGTTAAGTCTTTAGATTAAAGTTTAGATTTTCATTTGGCCAAATAATTTCACAAATTGTACTCACAAATTCCACCTCTCCATCAACTCTGTTCAACCCAGCTAGGGTTCGCCATGCCATGGCATAGTTTGGTTAGCCTCTCCATTGATTAGACAGCCAAGGAGGACCAGGATTAGAAAATAACTCAGGCAGCTTAATTCTACATTTTTATTTTTAGATTCAAGGAACAGCAAAACAAATGACAGACATTTTGGATTTTTTGACATTGCTTATTTTGTGAAACAGAAATCAACTTAATACAGCTAAATGTACGTGCAAAACATACAGGAAACATGCTATTTAGAATGAATGTGAATCATTTATATCAAAGCATGTTGCCAGTTCTCTCATTTTATGTCCCTCCTAGTAGGCATTTGGTTTATTTCAACTCCACATATTATAGGGGCATTAAATAATCTATGACTTTTATCAACCTCTATTGGTGACCAAGGAATTGAAACAACACTGACATGTTTTTTGGCGCAGTTTACGGTGGCCTTGACACAAATAATAAAGTCACATAAACAGAAACACCCAGTAAAGAGGTAATATATCAGGATGCAAAATACAGTAATAATAATACTGCTTGGTCATTTGCTTTTTTTGGCTTGAGAACAAAATGGCGCTGGATGTTTGCTCATAGCACCATCCGCCATTGTTGTGCTTCAACAAAAGCTCCCCACTCATTGGGAAGAAATTTCAGCACCTGGCAAAGTAATCGTTGAGTCATTGGCTACTGATAAACAACCCAATCAAACCCTTGCAGATATATTACAGTCATTTTGTACTATGGGACAATAAAAATCGTACTCGCCCCTTTAGATGGTGAACGTGAAAGCAATCCATTTGAAAAGATAAATCCTCATAATAATAGTTCCCTGCCTGTAATTTGTGAGAAACACTGGTTATGCTCTGAAACCATAAAAATGAGTACACAAAAGTCTTTTTCCAGATAGTCTTTTTTTTAGTTTTACCATGATGTCTCTTTAAACTAGCTACCATGAGTGATACTGCCATCAGGACTGGATGCTCAATGCTTTATTTTGAAAATTAATTTTGAAAGAAAGCAACAGTGAGGAGGAGGGAGGGGTCTTGATAGCAGAGATTAAACAAGGTGTCAAAACCCCTTGAAGTGCAGAAATGACATAATCACATCACATTTGAAAATGAGGTTGTAACCTCTAAAGGGAGTAAGAAGCTGTGATTTGTTTTAAAAATAGGAAATTCATCACGTAGAATAATTTGAGGACTTAGGACAGGCGTGATGTCTTACACTAAGCGTGGCCAGAATCATTGATTTTCAGCTCAAAAACAGGTTTTAGTGCGTGGTGTGTTTACTCCTGCAGTCTCAGAGGATTTGTTGAGTATAAAACAGAACTTAGAAGGAAGGGAAGAAGTTTATAAAGGAGTTTGACGGGGTAAGTTATTTCGTGAGGGATTTGCAGAGTGAGAGGCAGTGGTCATGCAGGAAATCAACCAATAAAGTTCAAATTGAGTGAATTTGAGTTGCACATTGGTTCCGTCCCCCGCCTATTCCCATCCCGTGTGCCGGCGTTGTCTGGCATTCACTTGGCCATCCCTGTGGCAGAGCCTGTAAGGACCCGTGAGTCAGACACGGGCTGAGGTGTTACAGGATTGGACCCGAGCGGGGGTGGCTGTATAAGTGCCTGGTGTGACCATGACCACTTCCAGAAACAATTTAATTCCACAGATTCAGACATCTCCAGCTGATCTACTCCTCCAAGGTCATTAACTGTGCCACAGAAGGTCACATGATTAACGAGTGACAGACCCTCTGGTGCAATAATGTGTATGAATGCGGCACATTAATTAGACAGGGGGGCCAGAGAGAATGAATGGCCGGGGACAGCTTGGCCCCCTCACAACCCCCTGTCCCTCCCAGACCCCATTTTTCATCTGGGGAAACAGACACATATAAACACTCAATAAGACGCCCAAACACCAACTATCCTGCGCCTAAAGTCACATCACTTTAAAAACTGAACCGACATTTTTTACATTTTAGATCTCAATACTGTATATTATAGCCTCTAAATGTAAGCCTGATATAAAGCATGATGGGTTCAGAATCTAAATGACCATGGTCCAGTGCGACTGGATGGGTTTCTCTTCTTTAAAAACAAGACAAAGCATGCCTACCTGCTACTTAAAAGTGCTGCGAGCATTGGCCTCAAGTTGATCTGGGTATCAAGCATCAGAACGCTGTGTTGTTGCAGTGCTTTTCCAGGAGTATGATAAGCACATTGCATTACTGAGGGCAATCTCCAAGAGGAAATGAAACATTCTGCTGCCACAGACTGGCTTTATTAGAAGACAACAAAGTCCAGCCTCGCAGGATATACAGATCAGGAGATTTAATTGATGCTGACCGACTGTCAATGCACTCCTATAGCTGGGAGAAACAAGAGTGTTTAACACTGCTCCATTGTAAATGGTATTCATTTCTCAGTCTAATCAACTTAATGCAATTCCAATAAGTCCATTTTTTAGAGTGGCCTTGTTGATTTGAAACCTCATAGCCCTCTCTGTTTTATTCTCACCAATACCAACAAATGTAATGGCTGCTAAGTATATTGGGCAATAATATAAGAATGCTCTACATCCACTGCATGCATTTCAATTATACCTTGAGGCCGTAGCATTATGGATATATCCCAGCGGGGTCATTAATCATAAATACATATACTGTATGTAATAACAACCAGTAAGGAGAGATAGACCTCGGGGAAGGTTCCAGATGAGGACTTCTATGAGACCAGGGGACACAATGGCTATCTACATGAACACATCTCATCATCTCACCCACTGTACCTGAGTCAGTGCTCTAACAAAGCTCGCATTCCAGTCAGACACTCTCAGTATATATATATATATATATGTAGCGAGCATATTGTCATCGTCCCAGAAACATAATAAACAGTGACAGGGTGAGCCATATTCACTCCTCGCACAACCCCAGGAAGACAACATCTTTCGGAGACAGGAAAATACAAAGATGGTGAGATACGTGTGTGTTTGTATAGTCACATTTTATTGTGAGATGCGTTCTAGGTCATAGGATATTCATCTAGAGCAATGAATATGGAGGAAAAATAATTTATGAGGCGCGCTGATAATAAACATAATTTTGAAAGGTACTGCTGAAAGTTATACAAATACTAAAAAAAAAGTCTTGCATCTTATCAAACATTGTGAGAACCCCTTGACCCTTCTGAATAAAGCATCTCTCTGGAGATTTGACACACATCTCTCAGCACAGATCTGAAGACTACCATGAATGTTGTTTGCCCTCTGATATATTTTTAATATTCAGATCATATCAAATGTGTCTTCTTTCAATAATTGATCTATCTGTCTGCTAGTAACATAACACATGCTGAGCTTTAGCATCTGATTTCTATGCCCCAGTCACTGTATCTTCTTCCCTCTATTCAGTACGATAAGGAGAGTTCCAGCTGCTCCTTGGCTGTGATGCACTTGGCTAGGGGAAATACTCTTTGGGAAGCCTGTGACCACAAACAAGCCGTATTTTCCATACCATAATGCATTTTTGTCCTTGTAATTGATATTTGAAATTCTCTTTTTCCCCCCACACACACAAACACAAACAATTTAGCAGATCTGGCAAAACAATCTTAGCAGGGATGAGGTGCTTCTAAATCCTGACTGAGGAAAACGTGTTCAATTGTAAAGGTCATACACGTACATTTTAAAATGACAACCACTGTGTCACCAAATATCTATTGTCTCAGATTTACACTAAAATAAATCCTCCAAAAGCAACATAGTGCAACACAAACATATCTGAATCTAATGGAGTGAGTGTTTTTCATCCTCGCTTTTGACCAACAGCGAGTCCTGTGGTGGCTCATTTCTTTAGTGGAAGAGCTTCCCACCCTACATCACAGTTAGGCTTCGGGGGGCATTGGTGGAGAGAATGGCAAGATGGAAGGAAGGAGCGAAGTAGAAGAGGGATGCCATGCTGGGAGAAAGGAAATCTTCCATGTGCTGAAGCAGAGTGGCTAGAGGACATTTCACGCTAATGGCGGCCGGGCCAATTGAAATGACTGCAGCGCTGCATGATTTGAAGGTCAGGAGACAGCGGATTATATTCTAGTAGTGGTGAAGGGGGATTGGAGGAGTAAAATGGTGCCCCCCCTCCCCGTACACACTGAATGATTACAGAACAGCCAAGATGGAATCAACACAGCACCATTACTCTTACACATATCACACCCTGAAACACACAGCATTGCTCCGCTCCGTTCTGCGCCCCGTACATCGTAACGGAGAAATTCTGCTTTGGGAAATTCTGAAGCTCAGTTCGAGAAATGAAACAACAAACCCTCACGACCACTCTACAGCAGACTATGTTTTCTTTTTTTTTCTTTTTTCTTTATGCTCAACAATAGTACTACATTTATGTAAAATCACACATGCAAAAGATAGGATCAAGGCTGAATTATGATGACATGCCCGACAAAGGATATCTGTTTTGCCAGCTTTTTCAGTTATTGTCAACGCTCCTATCTTTATCCTTGAGAACGCACCGTAAAGCAAACAATTACAATTCTTCCTGTAGACATGGGTGACACAGTGGATAAAATAGCGTGGCTGAAAAATTCCAATCTCTGGTCCATGCATCTTGCACATGAGAGTATAAAAGTTCCTCTGATATGAGAAAGGCATAAAGAGATTATTCACATGAGTGCAGTAATAAGCTGTAATAAGATGTGAATGACCATACGTATTTACTCCTACACTGTGGCAGGCAGGCCCACATGATTACATCTTATTCCCTCCAGTGGATAGTAGAGATTTAAGGCAAAAAACCCTCCAGCCTAACATGCAAACAAATAGAGAAGAAAAAAACAACAACAACAAATAAGGCAACAAGGATGTCAAATTCAGAAATCAGGGACCTTCACGTAATTACATTAATCCCTTTGGAGACATCGGCTTCTCTATCTGCTTGATGTGGTTTTATAACTTTTGGAGGCTGTGCATTATGCACAATATTGCATGATTGCATGTAGCTTCAACATTTGTAATGTTTATCAAACTTACAGATGTACCTGTTCAAGTCAGATAGAAAGGAATGTGTCCGAAGCAGAAGTTGCAGATATTTAGACGTAGCTGTTGACATTCTGGTGTCAGTAAACACTTTACACTGGGGGGCAGCATCCAGTCCCAGCTGCCCCACAACACTGACAGCACTGAGGTGGACGTCTCATAGGAGGAGAGCAGGCGTCATTCATTCTGCACAGCCAATAGAGCAGCTTGGAGCATTAAAGGAATAAAGCACCCAAGCTTACTACCATGTTACAATAAGCATCCACATGCTATAAAGCAAAAGCCTCACAGCCAAATCAATGCAACAACATTCCTCCCCACAAATATTTCTCAGTCGATTGCACTATGCACATTTTTTTGTACAATAAGATCGTGGTTATACTAAGGAAAGGGAAAGATATTTCAACTGAATATGAATTGATGAATTGAAAAATAAATGTCAGAGCCAAGATGCACAGAAGCGATATGTGTGTTTGTATTTATGTATGTGTGCATGTATGTGTGTGTGTGTGTGTGTGTGTGTGCGTGTGTGTGAGAGAGAGAGTGAGTGAGAGAGAGAAAGAGTGAGTGTTTGGTGTGGATTGGTGTGGATTGCACAATCCATGCCTGTGGATTTGTATGTATAAATATGTAGTACATTCCAACCCTGAAACAACACAAATCAAAGGTTAACTACTCAACACCAAACCAAGTGTATCAATGTTTGTGTTGGTTTCCATACCATACCATAACAGAGAGGAAATATAACGGACACATCTTTTGTTGGTGTTTATAAATTCATAATTGTTCATGTACATGAAATTAAACTTAAATTAAATCCTATTAGAAGAGAAACATTAAAATAGTATAAACAGCTATGACATTTTTTATGCTCACACCAAGTAATTTACTCTAACCATTACATACTGTATATGTATGTATAAAAATAGTTGCTCTTATATATATATTAAATATTTTCAAATTGTGTTTATAGAAACATGCTTTTTGTATAAACTATAATTTCGTATTATGTTTGATCTAAATATTTTAAGAATTAGGCTATAATATAGAGATTAAAAAAATTACATTATCAATAACATGATATTTCTATAATTGGTGCTCAATTACATGGCATACCATTTGCAGGTTAAATGTAACCATAACCATTAAAGCTACCTGTTCTGATAAACATGTGCCTAGAACATAACATTTATTAACCATGTAATTACTGATAGTATACCCAATACGTGTTTTGTCCATGTCATCAGTGCATGACCTGTGCACTACAGGATGGAGTAAGGCAGGCAGGAATGGTGCTAAATTCGGTTAGCTCCCCCAGTGGCTACTGGGCTTGTCAGCCTCTGCAGGCGATAACAGCCAACCAAGGTAGCCCAGTCAATCCCATGCATGTTTGAATGGCTGACCATGTTAAGCCCTTAAAGCAGGCATTAATCCTGGATTTTAGGAGCAGAGCTGAGTTTGGCACGTTATCATGGCAAGGCCCAGACCTCAGCCCGAGTTCAATCACTATGCAGAAGCACTGACAGCCTAAATCACACAGGCCTCCAGAGATGGCTTGTACTACAACTGGACCAAACTAATACCTAGACCCACTGATGAAAAACAACTTCAAATCCTGTGATCAGTGATCTCATGTAACATCTTTGACTTGCCATTGAATAGATTTGTATCCCTCAACTCACTTTTACCAAAAATAAAGAGAGATTCATTTGAAACAGCCCAACCACTAGAAACAGCATTTATTAAATGCATATTTTTCTCAGTCAGATATTGTCTGTCTGTCTACTTCCATGTTGATGGTTGAAACATTCTAGCTCTGTTGCTCTCTGAAATGAAAGAGACTTGGATTTCGCGGAGGCTGAGTGACCTGTCTGGGCCAGCCCCAGCCTCAGTGCTAGCCTCGCCCCTCTAGATATACACAGGCAAGACCAGAGCAGACCAGACAGCTGAGCCTTCCCTGCTCTCATCTCCTCTCCAGATACACACAGGCCAGCTCAGATCAACAGCTAAGACAGCTGTACAGACAGACAAACAGATTAAGAGCTGACAACTCCTGACCACGCATCTACAAAAGTCACATCATCAAGCCCTAGCACTGGCACATATACCAATCAGCCAATATCACAGCACAGCAAGCACACAGTCACGTGACCGCTGCACCCTCCCTCACACACACATGCATGCACACACGCACACTGCATGCACACACACGCACACACACACACCAATCTTTGGGTGCGGTCATAGGGCTTGGGCGCAGACTAAGGGCTAGGGGCTAGGGCAAGGGCTCAGGGAATCTGATGTGCTTGTTGTGTGTGTGTGTGTGTGTGTGTGTGTGTGTGTGTGTGTGTGTGTGTGTGTGTGAGGGGGGGGGGGGGGGTGTTATAATAGGGGCAGTGTGTTGACTCTGATAAATCTTCCTGCACAGTATAGGACCTGAGTTTTCATCTGAGATATGAAAAAATGCCAGAGGAGCTGAGGAGAAAAAAGGATGGGAAATTAAATGAGAGATGGATGAAGAAGGACAGCAAACCTGCATCGTAGTAGCCATCTCTCTCTCTCCCTCTCCACACATACAAACAGGGAAGTAAACACACACACACACACACACACACACAGATTCACAGCTCAATTTACATGTCAGATTTTGGTTTATTGTGCTTGTGTCATGAGCATCACTAGCTAAAACAGTGTATGGCTGATGGTGTGTCAAAATAATATTTCTTGTATATTTGTAAATAAGAGAATATTTTCTACTTCCTGTGTGAGGATTATGGAACATATAATTTGGATCATCATCGTGTCATAGTCTTTATTTGTACTGTATTTCAGAGGATGTAAGACTGCTATTGATAGTTTTTAAAAGGCTGCCTGCTGTGTGATTTAATCTTTAATCACAGGGTTAGTCTCACCACAGAAAGCAAAATATGGAATTGAATACTCATTTTTCATTTGCAAATTGATTGACAGCTCTTGATACTGATACAGAGGTCTTGGTGTTTAGTTTTTGGCACAATGAATTTCAAACATTGGAGTAAAATACACCTGGAATTTGACTTATCCCCCAAATCCCAGATTGGTGTTTTAAAAATGGTGAAGTGAGCATGGTGCTTCTTCTGTTTACGTTTGCTTATACACAGCAAAATGATGTTAATATTACCCGGAGAGTCTAAAAATCAACACTATGCCAGTGTTTATGTGAGTCCACACCCGTCAGAGTTAATTTAACCCTTTTGTTAGTTTTGAACACCTGCCCCAGAGCCATCAGCTGTGGGAGTGGAAATTGTCAACACTTGTCAACTCAAAATTATTGTCAATAAAAAAATCAACACGTATTAGCACTGGAAGAATTGCTGTGTATGTTTTTTGGGGGTTTGTGTGTGTTTGTGTTAGAGAGTGAGTGAGTGAGTGAGTGAGTGAGTGAGAGAGAGAGAGAGAGAGAGAGAGAGAGAGAGAGAGAGAGAGAGAGAGAGTCCAAATGGATTTCAGCCCTAGAATAAATCACTGTCGCCACAGAAACAGGCCGACAGCTGTGATGGATGGCTAAAATTTTTGTGTTGATGTCTTTAGTGTTGCTGACAATTTGGTAGTCCTGGCTTTTCCACTTTTCTTTTGCCTGTGTGTGGCTAAACACATCTAAGTGCTGGCACATACCCATACTTAGGGTCCAGACGTTTCCCACTTACTCAAAATGTTGCTTTGAATCACATCATCCTCCACCATCATTATTCTCACGTTTCTCAGAATGCAATATCAAAAGTAAAAAATTGTAAATTCATTAAACAAATTCACTGATAAAAAAAATTCCCGACAGCGTGCGTTCTTTTTTCATCAACACGTACGCAATTAAATGTTCCCACAGTAATATCTGAGTAGTGTCATTCTATACAAAACTCACTTGAAGAAATGGTGGACACCATCTTGGTTTGTGTGTGTGTACACTGTGGTCACATGTGCTTTCTACACCTATATGCGTGGGTTACGGATGCAATGACCCTCTCATTGGGCAATATGTCACCACATGACACGAGTGTTAGGTGTGTTTTTGGAGTCGTGTGTAAGCGCTGTCCGTCCATCAGTGCTAACTATTCCTTATGCATTCCATGCAAACAGAGGATGAAATGGCGGCAAAGTGCGCTTTCATTTTTTTTTTGGCACGGCCCCTTTACTCCCAATCCTGTTATCTGGCCCACTCCAGTCCCACTGGGGGTGGACTCTGCCCCTGCCTTACACCCCCTAAATGTGCGGTCACCCCCTTTTGCAACATGTATACACAGCGTTTCACACACACATGCACTTGACTTGACAAGCAAACAAAAAAAAAAAAACACATTTGCACAATGCAGCGATATACAGTTATGTAAACACAAACACATACACACACACACACACTAGTAAAGTTGGCCCGCTCTAACATCCCCAGCCCACCACCACCACCCCCACCCACCCCCCCACCCCCCCCCCCACATCCAGTGTTTCCATCTGCTCTCACCTGGCAGGATCAAAAGGAGCACACTTCCCACAAACTTACAAAGAATCAATACTTTCTCCAGCAAAACACAGCAGTCACAGCCTCAGCCTCAGTCCCAGCTTCACACTTACTGTACTCAAAGTACTGTAGAATGAAAGATGGAGGGGAAAAAAGATTCCACAGAGCAAAAATAAAAAAAGGATTTACTGACCTTTCTGTCTTTTTTCCTCTCCTTCCTCTCTGATGTCCAATCCCCTCCTTTTCTTCTGCTGGTTCTTGTCCTCTACACCTCTAGTCTAAGTAAGTCATGCAGGAGCTGCTTCCTGCTCCTGCTCCTGCTCCTGCTCAGCCTTACGCCACTGTATTAGTCTGATTTCACACTCTGCAGCCTAGCCTCCTGTCCTGAAGGGGACGGTGAATGTGCTGCTTATTTAGAAGCCGGCGCGCAGTACCTGGGCTTGTAGGCAGCTGTTTAAAGCACGAGGCAACATCCAGAGTGCATAATACCCCCTCTTCCTTTACACGCGCACACACACACACATTCTCTCTCCCTCTCTCTCGTACACACATGCACACACACACACAGGCTCACTAGCTGGCTGGCTCGCAAACATAAGCACCGGCACCGGCACACGCACACAAAGTGAAATGCACACACACATGCAAGCGGTCTGTCAGAGGTCTCTCTACCTTGGCCGGGATAGCAGGCAGTGTGAGAATACACACACAGGCACACTGAGATGGGCTGGCTGCTCCGTTCTGTCTCCTTCTCTCTAAGTGTTTAGAAGACAATTTCAACAAGGGATTGCTCCCAATCTACTAGGGTGATCCACATGGATGAGTTATAATATGCTTGCCACTCTCTCCCTCTCTCCCCCCCCTCTCTCTCCTCGTGCTCTCTCACTGTCTCTCTCTCTCTCTTTCTCTCCCTCACTCTCTTGCTCTCATGCTCGTTGTCTTAGCCTATTATCGAGCCGGCACCGCTTTCTGTTCTGGAGGAAAGCCTTCCTTTTCTTGGATTCTGTATTTCTCTTCTCTCTGGATGTGCAGGACATAGGGCCAAAGACTGACTCCAGCTGAATGTGTATTAGTAAAATGCATTATTTATTGCAATGCTGCATTCATTTTTTTTCTTTTTTTTCAATATGCCGGTGGACGTGCGGGGGAAGGGAGCGGCGGCGGTGCCTGCATCAGCAGCGAAGGGGTGTATTTGTGATGTGTGTATTTGGGGGAGGCGGGGTCGGAGGTAGGGGGTTAGCGGGTAGGGATGAAGGGTCAGGATTTGGGGTAGCGAGGGCCTGAAGGAGGTGAAAAGAATACATAAGAAATCATTTTAATTTATTTATTTATTCAATAACTTGGCTTGCCTTATCAGCCAGGGTGCCGCTTAATGACATCACTGCTGGCTTCTCCAAGCTGTCCCAAATCACATTGGCCCTCATTTTTTCATCAAAAAGGACTTCAATTTATTACAGTGTGCGCCTGTGTGTGTGTGTGTGTGTGTGTGTGTGTGTGTGTGTGTGTGTCTGAGAGAGAGCGAGAGAGAGAGAGAGAGAGAGGGGAGGAGAGAAAGTAAGAGAGAGAAAGCACAAATAAGGAGCTTTTACAATCAAAACACAAGTTACTTGTAGAAAACAATATCCGCTGGATTTGGAAGAAAATGAAAATCTATTACACATTAGTTGCATTGTAAAACATCAATGTTGTGAGTTACACCTACGTCTGTATTGTTTTAAGGTTCATAGGATATGAAGTTAAACAGACATTTCCAATTGTTGACTGTGATTTGAGTTTTCATCATCCACAAACATCAGCCAATGTCACAAGATGTGTATGATATTTGGGTAAATTCAAAATTAAAATGCCATTCCCACTTCAGAAGTGTTTCTGACTAATTTAATGATTACTCACTTTTTTCTTTTTTTTTTTTAAAGTGTAATCTTGTTTTTTTATTTTATTGTAACAGATAAATTATATATTTTTGTAATCAGATTACTCTAATTCTGTTAGATGTAATCCCTTAGTCCCAACTCCTAATGATCCTATTCATACACTGAAAGACACTGTAATGATAACACACTGATGATAAGAGTGTTGTATAGGAAATGTAAGAAAGTTTTGGTCTTAAAGCTATCTCGACACTTTTTATTTATTTTATTCACTTCATAGGTTAGTTTAGCAATACAACATAGCAACACTTGATAATAACATTTCTATTGGACATTTTAAATATTTCAATACCCACTTTAGGGGGGCCATTTCAAGTTTTCCTTTCAAGAAAAAGCTTTGAAAGGTATAAGAAATGCATGTAATGGCATCGCTACAATTACCCTAACACAAACCATAAAAAGTTTTAAAAGAAAATACATCCTAGCCCTGTTTGTATATTTTGCGCAGGTGGAGTAGAGTGCAAAGTACAGTAGAGCATGTAAGTCTTAGTGAAAGATGCACGCTCCTGAGTGAGCGCATCCCTCCATTTACGCCCACATTTCACGTAATGTTCTTTTGAGTGTGTCAAACTACTACTTCCAAAATGTCCTTGACTCATTTCATTCCACTTGTCTGTTGATTTATAAAGTGAATTCATAATGTACCAAATGAAACTCAAGACAGAAGACTGGATCTTTAACCCAAACTACAATGCTTGCTATAATATGAAAGAGGTTCAAGTACTCACAATCATTCTGCCACCAAACAATGACTATGATTGCAGCCCTTATGAGGCCCTGGGTAGAGAGAGTGGGAAAGCACCACGGGTAGTGTTAGAGCAGGGCTTAGAATAAGAGAGAGAAAGGGGAAGGAAGGCTAGAAATGACTGTGTAAGCTGGAGTTGCCCATGCTGTTCAACAGGCTCCCGCAACGTGCACCCATGGGGCCGACCAGTCAGCCAGGAGTCGTGACCGCACAGCAGACCCCCAAGACCCCGTCAGCACTATCAGCCTCCTTTCCCTCCCACAGCAGGAGAAACACACCAACACAACAGAAACGCAACCAGCCAGCAAAATTATTGAGTATGAATAGCGCTCGCCTCTACTGAACAGCTTGTTGTAGCCATTCTCTCCACACCTGCAGTAAGGCTCACCTTGAAACGGTGAAATGAATAGTCAAGTCAGAGAGGAGTTGAGGAGCTGCGGAACATACATTTAATTCACAATCTACATAGTCAAGTTAGTTATTTACACTTACACTGTGACACTTTACTGTGCTACACTTTATTATACCAAACTCTAATTCAGTCTGCAGCTGTCTGCCCCCAGTCGAGTCTGTTAAGAGCTCGGTCCTCCGCTGCAGGATGTCCATCTACCTGTGAGAGGAAATGATGTGGCCCAGAGCCCAGCCAGGCCGTTCTATCACCACCATTAGGGCTTTAAGCAGAACTGGAAAATGACTCCATTGACAATAACAGTCCATCTCAATCATTTTAATACTATCATAATCATAAGAATTTCTAATATTATTTTTAAAAGCCTCGGTAAGAAAAAAGGAATTTCATTTCCTTTGCTTAACCATCTTAAATTGAGAGAGTAAGTGAAAGGAGAAGAAAGTGATATCTTATTAGAAAGGGAAGGGGTAGAAAAAAAAAAAGTGATAAAGAGCCACCCCTACCTCCTGTACCCCCCCCCCTACCCAGCCCCCCGACCCTCAGCCTGTCAAAAATCTCTGTCCTTCTGCAGCGTCTCCCTGCCCTGTCAGCTTCACCGTGTTGCAAAGAGATGGGGATTGGCAAAAATTAACACAGAGGACAATTAATATTAATGGGTGTTAGTGACAACCTTAAAATAGGTTAAGTATGTGAATGTTGGTACTCTGCATCAGTTAGCTGTCATGGGCGTTCCTCAACCTAGTCAGCTCAGCTCAACCTGTCCCATTGAAACCACCGGTCAACCGTATTTTGACAAAAAAAACAACCTGCTCCACATCTGCAGCCACAAAACAGCACTAAACAATCCAGGAGAAGAGTTAATGTTTCCTCCTCTCTTCCCCTCTGTTTTTCAACTTTCAATTTTCCTGAATAGCATTATTATGTATTATTAATATCTCTGAATTATTACTCATTTTCCTCTTAAAATGGAGTGCTTTAATTCACATTTGAAGTACTCATCAAGGCTGTGCAGTGAAACGAATGTGGAAGGATACATTATATTTGCAAAAATGCAAAGGGCCTATTAAAAATATATAGCAATACTAAAATATTAACTATTAATTTCAAATAGATAATTTGCCCAGGAAAAAAAAAAGCCTTTTCATTACTTCTATCACTTTCCCTCTTTCTTCCTTTTTTGAAGACGCTTACCTTGATTATAGCTTATAACATGTCATCACCATGTACTGAAGACTGCCCTGTGCATCCAATACACTGAAGATTACATTTCCACTATGAGACGGCCCCCTACATATTCACTTTCATGACAACAGGGAACAAAAAAAGGACATGGGTGCAGCAGAGCTGAGGTGATGCAGTGTAAAATTCGTGGCCATGTGCATTACAGTATCAGATTACGGTTCAGTCAACAATAGAAGGAAGAAATAGTACAAATAAATCGAACAGGTCCAAACAAGGTAGCTTCAACTATCTTTTCTTGATGTTCACTCATTTTTTTTTTTTACAATAGTGAACTCTAATTCCCATGATCACCCTTGGAAGCGTGACCTTGTGCTGTGTGACAGGAGATAGCCGCTGCATGAAGACAGGACGCCACTTATCATCAAGGGACGAGGAGGCTGTTTAATTTCACACCACCAGTGGCTAAAACCCCTGTTAGTGTGGACCATCACAATGGCAGCTACGCTGGGGGAGCAGATGTCCTAGTGAAGGGGTGTAAAGAGAAAGAGGGAGGAGGTTGGTAGAGGGAGGAGGGAGAAGGGAGGGAGGGGGGGGAGGAAGGGGGTTGCACTGTCGCCGTGTGTTCTAGTCACAGCTCAGTGTAGTCTGATGTATTGCGCATGCCCAGAAACACAGCGTCACACACACACACACACACACTCGCAAACAACACAAACAAACCTACGGTCACCGTGGCATTCGGTCGTGCTCCTGGGCTATAATTAAAAGTAGTGGGATGAACACGGGGATGGGAACAGCATTGGGAGAGGAGAGAGGTAAGCCATTGGTGTGACTGTGTTGGGAGAGCTAAAGGCACGGTGATGATGAAGGTAGATGGAGAGTCCAGCCCGCACCGCAGAGGCCAATATCACTCGGAGCCCAATTGCTTTCTGAAGAGCTTTCCATTGTCTGTGGCGATGAACTTGAGCTCTGGCCTCCAACCCAGGGGTCTTTCTGTCTAATACTGATGCCCCCCTGCCTCCCACACACACACACACACACACACACACCACACACACACACACCCGTCAACCGATGCCTGACATGACTGCAGGGTTGAACAGTGACCAGCGCTTCCCAACATAGCTGAATATAAAACACAGTAATGAGAGGGGCGAGAAAATGGCTTCCCTCTCGAACATGGCTGCTTACTGATGGCCAGACACAAGCCAGGGAGAAAAAAAAGGTCACTTCTCTCATCTTTTAGTACCCCCCCCCCCCCCCCCCCTCTTCCTCTATTGCTGTGCCTTCCCCCCCTTTTTTTTCATCTCTTGCCCCCCTCTCTAACACCTTCCATTTTCCCTCCCTGGTCATTTTCCTTCCCCATTTCGTATGCGGATGCAGGCTTATTATTTAAGAGACAAAGGAAGGGGATCTTGGGAAGAGACAGGTGGCTGCGTCTGAGTGATGAGAAAATTACCGAAAGTGAAATCCAGCCTCTAAAAAACTCCCTCCTTCACAGAAGATAATAAAAAAGGGAAATAAAAATAACTGTGCCCCTTCCCCTCTTTGCTACAGCTCAGCAGGAAAAAAAAGAGTAACCCCCACTCCCATCCCTCCCCAGTCCGATTTCAAATCCCCCCTGAGCACCGTGGTCCAGTCAGATATATTTATTTTCCCTTACTTACTCCCCCAATGTCATTTTTCTCTATTTTCTCCATCGGTCGGTTATGCACAGAATGTTCCAAATGCATCTCAACTGCTTGATTTCTATTTTCATAATAACAGAACATCGAGTTAAAGAATATAAATGTTTATTCAGCAGAGTGGGGAATGGTGGTGTATGGGTGCAGTGGCTCTTCGGGGACGGAGCCCATGCTAAATCGGTAAATCACTCCATCTGGAAGATGAACGGTGTGTTTTGGAGTTCATTGCCTTTCGTCTCGGGCGAGTGGCCGGTGCAGCGGCAGGCCCCAGCAGGCCAGGTTGGAGGTGTCTGCTGATGTGGATGGTTACAGAGGGATAATGAAGCAGCGACCGGTGGCTTGGCCATGTTCTGGTCACCCTTTCCACCCTGCTGTGATAGGGCCAGCCGCTGAACACTGCTAGCACGTCCTGCTCTGAGCCATCATTAGGCTTTCACAGCCCAAGATGGGCTCCATCACCTGCCTCAGTCCCACAGCCAGGCTTTTATTATGACCGAGAGGTTTAAACAACCCCTGGTGCACAAAGATAAAAATGTAGATGCTAGCTGCTTTGTTTACTAGTCAATGTATTGTCGTCTAAACCTCTAAAATGAATACCTGTACTCTATGGTGGACCAAGTCTGTCATATCAATAAATAAATACATAAATAAATGAGTGGAAAGTAGAAATAAATGAATAAATCAATCAATCAATCAAAACACACACAGAGCAAAGGGGAAACTAATTAATACATTCATTAATAAACAATTTGGAAATACATAAATGAATGAATGGATGAATGAAAAAACAAACAAGCAAATGGGCAGCAACTTCTTCCAAATTGCTCTGAACGAGAGGGTCAACCCTTCTGTATTCATTGTAGCAGCTAACTTGATCAAATTTGCCGTCAGTAAGGGCATATAATCAGATGAGGCATTACTTTCAGCTTCTTCCGCCAGATGAGACAAGTCTCTAGCTAAATGTTAGCTAGCCTGTACCAAGCCATCACTCGTACCCATACTAGTTAGCTAGTTACATAGTTTGACATTGATCAGACATTGATCAACCAATCGTGAGTCATGTACTATGGGTACAACAAATATATTGGAGGTAAATTAAATTGAACTGCAGCAATAAAATCCAACCACAAATTAAATCCAATCATGAAAAACAAAAAAATGTCAATGTGTTTATTTAGTCTTCAATTCTTTATGCATGTATCCATTCATTCATTTTATCTCCTTTTCTTTGTGGTTTAAATTTAATTTCTAATTCATTTATTTCCATTTTTCTCTGTGATTTGATTGATTGATTATTTATTTTATTTCACCTTTTCTCTGAGTATTTATTTATTGATTTATTGATTTATTGATTTATTGACATGGCAGACCTGGTCCTCCATAGATATGTAGGACTAGATATGTAACATCACAAGTTTATTAAAACTTCTGTTTTGTAAGACTAAAATCTGTGTGCTCTTCTGATTCCCCAGGCTTGTCCAAACGTACACAGACACTGAAGGTACTCTGATCTTTTCTTCAACAATACCATGACACTCAAATGGATCATTTGCATTAATTGCTCAATTAATACGCCACTGAAATAAAAGCTGTTCGGATCTGACAATACTGCCTTGGAATTTGACGTGCCTCTAGTTAGGCATGTTTCCAAATACAATATGCTTTTTGCAGTGCAATATGCCCTTCATGCCACATCTCCACTCCATTGAACATGTCTCCAAAAAGTCTCAAATTAGAAAACAAATATAGTATACAAAGACTGCCAGGAGTGCTGCTCTCCTCACCTGCAGCTCAAACTGGGACGTAAGACACAACACAGTTAAACAAGTTGATAGAGTTTATCAAAATGACAGGCAATTAGACTGGAGGCTCTGACCGTGGGTCTGCATGCTAAAGGAGAGTCATTTGAGTGGTAGGAGCCATACATGTTATAACAGAGAATGAGAGTAGTGGAGCTCCATTTCTGCTGCTGAACAGCCTTAAATTAAATATCCCCAAGTCCATTAGGCTAAACAGCCCGAGGAAAGACTTTCTCTCACCATAGAAAAATGACAGTAAACTTAGGCAATCATGCCGCCAATCAATTATGCATGAATTATATTTTTCTTAGACTGTGTAAAATGTCTCATGTTAATTCCTCTAAGTATACATTCCCATTACTTTCCAGGGACACGTCCATATGCATACCCTCTAAATGACTGTTTTCCCAAAGATTTATCAGCCTCGCACTGCCAAGTGAAATGAAAACACTGAGGCTGAGTTGTGACTCCTCCATATCTACTCCAACTGCAGGGGCCACAGGCAAGGCTTGGAGGTGCTCAGAATTGATAACCTACACGGCTGTAAATCTACCGATAGAAAACAGCCCCACAAACCAAGAAAATATCGAGGTGTACCAGTTAGCACTCTAATTGTAGCTAAAGCATGTGTAAGGGGAAAAGAGTTGAAGACACACAGAGAGAGAGAGAGAGAGAGGGAGAGAGACAGTTTGGCAGCAGACAGGGGTTGGTGGCCGGTGGGCCATTGACCTGACCTGTCTGGGCTAGGCCTGTTGAGCTAGTGAATAGTGCAGTCCCTGAGGTCCCTAATCTCTGATAATGACCTCTGTCTGGCCCTGATAGAAGGAGACAGGTATTGGCAGTCCCACTGACCAGTGTCAATGAGGTGCTAATAATTGCCAGTGCGTTAATGACATTACATTACAGGGATATAGCAGACGCTTTTATCCAAAGCGACTTACAATATATGCATTCAACATAGGTAGGCAAGAGAACTACTAGTCACCAGAAATTGTAAGTGCATGAGTGAAAACAAATAAACAAGTGCTAAGAGGAAGGGTCAGGGTAGTGTTTCTTGAAGAGGAGGGTTTTCAGCCTGCGGTGAAAGATGGGCAGCGACTCTGCTGTCCTGAGATCAGTGGGGAGTTCATTCCACCACTGTGGGGCCAGGACAGAGAAGAGCCGTGACCGGGTAGATCGGCCGCAGGGGCCTCTGAGCGACGAGGCAACCAGTCGCCTCGAGGCAGCAGTTAATAACAGGTAACCCTGTGGGCCCTGCACACTGACCAGCCACAATGTTAGAGGAGGTGCAAACCGGTACAGTATCACTCAGTATATGTATGTGACCTTTTAAGTTTGAAATAAAGAGAGGGGAAGAGAGTAAATAAAAAAACAGCCCATTTAATTAAATCACAAAATAAAAATGTTAGCCCCAGATCACACACACACACACACACACACACACACACACCTCCAGTATCAATATCTGAGATGCATCTGAGATGCAGATATGTACACACACACACACACACACACACACACACACACACACACGATTGTGCGTGTGAGTGCACATGCACGAACGAGGCCTCTTGTCCTCTCTAACTTCCCTGACAGTTCCTGTTGATCCCCACCAATGGTCCCCTCTTATATTACATGCAACACAATCTACCCTGACACACTAATTTGTTTTCTTTGGCTCTTTCTCTGTTTCAGTGTGTAACTGAGCCCTTGAATATATACAAATTTAATAGAGATAATAGAATCATTATCAAATTCAGATCAATATAAATTTAGCCCCAGTACCCTTAAAAGGCAGCAATACTGAAATACAACACTGTCTGTGCTCTCTCATTCTTCCGCCTACATCTGACGCTTGCTGCCATCAGACATGAATTACCAGACAGGCACATTACAGCTAATAAGACTCACACAAAACACCCTTTATTAATGTATGAGAGTGTCTTTGATCCTGGAGAAATTTTCAAAGGGAAAGCAGTAATAGTACCAATAAGATGCTTCCCATTACCTTGAGGGAGTCAACAATGTGGCTGAGGTCAAATCAACCTGAGCCCCTATAACATGTCTCCAAGGGGTGGGACAATACAAAGCTACTACAGCTGAGCTAAACAAACCTGCTTTTTTTTTCTACAAGGTCATCATATTTCTGTCGCTTTAGCCAACATACAATCAAAACTTCTGAAAACAACAACAAGAAGAAAAAAAATCAAAAACGGTCTCTGACAGCATCGTTGTGAGTAACAATAAATCACTCAGCATTCAGTTGTGTGAGCAAACAGAACTGGTTCATATTTCGTTCTGGTTAGGATACTAAATATTTGTGAAGCTATAGCCATGGGTATTAATTTCAGTTCATTACAGTAATATATTCAGATGCAGTATTAGTCAAAAAGTTGACAAAAATGGATTTGACAGGTTTTTTCCTAACATCTTTGGAAAGCAGCTTTATTTCCCGTTTTGATATCGGGCTAATGGACACACTAAGTCAATTTTTTTATTCTGAAGTTTTACATTCTGAGCCAAGACTGCTAAGCCGATTGTATACGTTTCTTTAAAATAAAAATGTTAAATATTTTATGTATTGTCTGTATTGTATGTATGTTATGTATTGGTCAGTTTGTTATTCTTTAAAGAGTGGTTTAACAAATCTGAACAACCGAAAATCGACGATAACAATGTAATATCTGCTGATGGTGAATATTCATTGAACCCTACAGCATGCAGTGCCCACCTCAACCTGTCAACCATATTTCCACATTCAAACTGTAGATTTTCTCCACCTTGTATTTAATCTGATAAAGTCAGGGAAAGTTAACTTTCCTGATTTAACAGAAATCAATATTCTGAAAGTCTTTCCACCTTTCAGCACACCTCTCACTAACAGCATTAGACCTCCACACAAATAATCCATTGGATGATAATTCAAAATTTTGGCTGAATTTCTATTCCAATAATCTAGATTTTGACAGCTACCTGTCACATTATAAAGTCTGAACATAGTTACAAGAATTGTGAATGATACCTCTGATTGAATTTTATTGAAGTGGTCAGCAAGTAGCTCATTCCCCCCAGAAAGCCCCGGGGCCTGGAGGTGGTCAGTGGGGAGCACCTTCACAACATCTCACTACTGTACGATATATAGCGAGATAGACGGAAAAGTGGAGGAGAGGACCCTGCATTTGAGAGACTGAGGTGTCATTGCAAATTCATTTCCTGACTATATAAGCCCAGCATAATGTATTCCCAGTTCAGCCAGGATCCATTGCTTATTCTCTATTCTCTATTATGGCATGTATTGAGTTCTCACAAACCATACATATGAGCAGTACATGCAAACAAACACAAGCTCACGTTAAAAAACATCTGCTGTACAGTTGAAACTTGGAGCTGAACTTTTGTAGGCCGGAGAATGTTTCAGAGTATATGTTTGAGTTTAAACTAAATCAGTGAACTGTTTTCTTTAAAAAAAAGTTTTATTGGAGCAGCAATTCAAAACACCGGTCATGTTTCAGACTGTTCATTGCCATTATAAATACCTCTAACAATATCTCTAACACTCTGTAAATATAAACGGGCATTACAATGTCACTACGTACGCCATACAGAAATAAACTGCCAAAAAGAAAGAAAGAAAGAAAGAAAGAAAGAAAGAAAGAAAGAAAGAAAACTAACATAAAGACAAAAAAGCAAAAGAAATATAAAATATAAAGAAAACTACAAAATACTTCCACCCTGTATTTATTTGTATTTCTGCAACATTGATATGTTAGGAATGATAGGAAAATGTATTTGTATTTCTGAATTAAATATTGTTTTGGAAATTCATTTGGCAATTTGTCTTCCACTTCATCACACTATGACTAGGCCCTTGCCAAGCCTCTGTAGATTTCAGGAAACGTGAATGTAATATTTGTTCTATTAAATAACTTTCATGTGATCTTGTGTCTTTTACTCAAATAAAACTCAAATTGAAATACTTGATCAGTTGAGATGATTAACCAAGCACATGAAAAAACAGAACAGGTTGTCAACAGAAGAAGAAAAAGACATTTCTCTCCCATCCTGACTGGGCAAAGCTGCATTGAGCATGCGTGAGCTGTCTTTGACCTCGACTGCAGGAGCATTCTAATCACCCCTCGGGGTCAGGGGTCAGGTCTGGACAGAGAAGGCATCCCAGACTGGCCACAACAAATGCAGAGGAACATCTGCTCTCTCTGCGTCACACAAAGCTGTCCCCCTGGAGCCCCTCAGAGCCCTTCAGAGCCTGGGAACTGCTCAAAGTCAAGGGCAGCCTCCACAGCCCAAACGCTGTGGACATAGCATGTCAAAATGCTGAATGAATTATGTATTTCCAGAAGGAGCAAATTGGAATTGGCAGCTATCAATTTAGTTTGTCTAACCCAGTTAACACATTTCATTCTAATTATCCAAACATATCCAAAAAATAAATGAAATGAAACACAAACACTTGTTCTTCTTGTGGTATTCAAAGATAAAAAATGCATTTAGTAAGGAGGCCAAGAAAGTTTTAATTGAGTAATACTCTAGAATAATAAGCCCTGTAGAGGTTGACACTGAGCTGTCCAGGCTCAGGGAATCTTTTTGAACAGGAATACTCTTTGACTATGTGTGTCCTACAATGCACACACTGCCCCGATGACAGAGAGATCACCCCTATACACGTCCACTCTCTTTCCTTGGCAGCCTAACATTATGCTTTAAAGGAACTGTCAAATGATGTCAATAGTCGGATCAATACCTCGGGATGTCTCAGTTTCCCCCGCAGCAAATGAAGTGCATTATACAGATCCTCCTGGGCAGAGCTGTAACCACAACTCCAGGAGCTACGTCCTGTATGGCTGCTGCTGAGGGACAGCAGAGGTATGTCTCCTCTCCTAGACATCGCCACATGTGTGCAACATTTCCCTCGTCTGTCTAATGAGCTGCTGATCTATACCTGCTGGGCTCGATGCTCGCATACGAAGACAGTGAACACTGACAGCATCAATCACTCAGCAGGCCTGATTATTACCATTTAAAATCCATTCAAAACGATACTGTGCAGCCACCGTCCGATCCAGAACACACGCAATGATGCTGACGCTTTACTGTGAAGGATGTTTCAAAGTAGTGTCTTGGTTAGGAAGCATAGTGCACTTTTTTCTTTTCTTAAGTAAACAAGTGAGTCTTCTGCCTAAAGAAAACAGTGAATTCACCAGAACCATGCAGGCCCATCTCAACGGTATCTCAGTGTCAGCGAGCCTGGCCGGCCCAGTGCAAAGCATCCTGTAAGACAGCACTGAGCTTCAGGACTGATACATGCTCCTGTGCTCTGAGGTAAAGCTTAGTAATAGACACAGTCACTCTAAT